>OV725082.1:21756002-22463704 GCA_928085145.1 Nezara viridula | reverse complement strand
TCTTAACTACTGTGGGTGAGACCCCCATTTGAATTTTTAGTCCATTCTATTTAGATGAATTTATTTGTGCACTGTTATCATTTTATATTCTTTCTAATGTTATTTATTTGATATCTCATATTTTTCGTTTTTGTTTTCAGTGGGATATGGACATTATTGATCATATGTGTAAGTCTAACGAGAAATTGCTGCTGACCTTCCTCCATATTTAATATAGACTAAATTATAATGTAATAATATTGTAAATAATTGTTTATATAAGATAGATTAGAAATAGATTTATTTTTACTAGGCAAGTCTTGCCTTATGTTGTCGTTTTATTGAGTGATACCAGTTTGTGTTATAAGAAAATATTATCATTAGCTAATAATTAGTTTGCAAAATGTTTAGTATTGTGCTAGCTAATAAATTAATGATAAAAAGTGTTCTTTTGTAAACCATTTGTAAGAATATACAAACTTTATTTAGTTCATCAAGTCTTAAATTAAATTTGTCTCATTTTCTATCTTTATCCCTTAATCTCAAATATGTAGCAATTTTCATTTTTGAAATATTGAATGATTCCTGCTTTGCTGCCGTTACTTCTCACCATACCTACTGCTTTAATGGAATACAAAGGAGCCCATTTCATTGGTACTGCTCGGCTGTCTAGGTATGATGTCATATCTATACTGCTCCTAAAGCAGTTGAAAGTATGATGGTTCTAGGTTATTAGTTTCACTTACCTATACATGAAATGTATAGTAAGGGAAAGTATTGCAATCGTGAAAGTTTTTGAATCTGAGTTTTCAACAGAAATACATGTTTTGAGTTCCCCCGAGTTGAAATAACCAAGTCCCGCAAAATGGTGTGTGTGTGTGTGTGTGTGTAACAGTCTTGCTAAAAAAACAAGAAGTAGTATGAAAGTGAAATTGCATATTTAAGGTTGTTATATGCTTGGGATGTGGTACTTTATGTTATATCATGGACTTAACACATTTTTACGATAATCTTTGAAACGTCTCTTAAATATTTCATTAAATTCATTTTAACGATGTAAAATTGAGCATTTTTAAATAAAATATAGGTTTTATTCTGATTGATCTTTTTTAACAAGGCTTAAATAGCTCATTTTCAATATTAGCTAGTTAAAAAAAGTACCTTAAATTTTTTTTTTTTAAATTGACTCACATTTATCTATAATATAAAAGATATTTAAATATGAAATAATTTGATAATTAACTAAAGGAGAAATGAGAGATCATAACGGTAAATAGCTGTAGTTGAGGAACCTAAGGAATACGAGCTCGTCCGAAAGATTAGAACATGCTTCTATACGTAACCTAAGCTTAATATATTAAGGATTCCGAAAATATGTAAATATACATATACAGTTTTCATAAATGCTATTGTTGGTATTATTTAATATTTAATTTATAAGGGTACTAATACAAATAAAAATACCCACAATGAAATATAAATCAATATAGCGTTTATAATTTTTACTTTACTTCCCCTTTGTCTGAAAATAATTATTTCTGTTTAGAAGAGGGTGGTAAATGAAATTTGTGTGATGGATGCATCACACCAGATTTTGTTATATTGGGGAAGTTGTTATAACAATCAATTGTTATATTGATGATAATCCTCTTGCCTACGGTTCTTTTTTTTTTTTTTTTTTTTTTTTTGTTAGCCTAAACAAAATTAAATGATTAATTTAAACGAAAATAATTAAAATGCTGATTTAGTAATTACCTAATGATAACTCATTATCTGACATGATTTCATTACAAATATAAATCCAGTTTATGGCTATAAGTCACTCTTAAGTCTAAAATTAATTTTTCATGGAGCTCAATTTTTGTCAACAAAATTTGTCAAAACATTAACACTGAAAATTACTTAGTAATACTCGCCTTCTGTTATATCGAAGTTACACCAAGTGCACAATGTTTTGATTTTTCAGAGGGGAAATTTAGTAATGTGCTTAAGGATTTAGTTTTATAAAATATTACGTAATAAATTTTTACAATAAACCAACAAAATAATTGTAACTGTATGATCACACTAAAAATTTATAATAAATTCAAAATCAGATACGATAATATACCAATTCTAAAAATATTTCTTCAGGATATTTTCTACTCAAAATATTACAATAAATCATTTTGTAGATTGTAGGCTGGCTGGCAAATATTTTTATACTGGTTAGTATTAACATTTTATAGTTCAGGTTAACCTCATAATTCAACCGCTATGGGTAAGCAGTTTTTGTAAAATAGCCTAGCATAAATAGTTGGCAGTCAGTAATTAGGTTAATTTACATTCTTTATATTATACATTCTCATCTACTGTTATCTGCAGAATGCCTGACTGAAATGGAAGAAGTAATTTTATTAGCTAAAGAACCCCCAAGTGCAGCTTTATTATTAATCATATAAATAGGCAAACACTAACCGGTTCAGCCCCTTTTCTCCTCTATTATTCGAACGATTTTCTTCCTTCTTTTTTTGTTTAATAGATATTGATGAGCTTTAGTGTTATCAATAAATAAAAATATGAAATAGTTTGTAAATAAATATATAAATGGTAGTTTGTTCAAAACGGCTTATCTCCGAAAGTTCTTCACAGATTTCTTTGAAATTTTAACACAACGTCGCAATAATATTTAGTAGTGGTTTTGTATGCGTTCCATCACCGTCCTTTACTTTCGAAATGGCAGCCGAAAAACATGATCTGCGTTAGACTAGCGCCAATACGGTTTCAATGATTTTAATGAAACTTGGCTTAAGTCTTCCCCTTGAAACATTTATAATTTATGTATAAACTATAACATATAAGAAAATATAACATATTTTCCTGAAAACAAGCTGCATACATTTTTATGATGAATTCAGTATTTTATTTGCGAATAACTCAGAAATTACACATTTTTATTGATAAAACTAATATTTATTTTAAAGCTTCCTGAATTCTCTACCAAATAAAAAATAATTCGAAACCAGACTATTTGTTGCAGAGATATATCATTTTAAACATTTAGTAATTTTTCTTTTGCAAACTCGATTTCCATTATTTTGGTTTTTGATAAATCAAAAACTTTACATTTAATGAAGTAATTGGAGCTACTATTTGAAGAGATGATATTATTGAATGTTAGCTCATAAATTAAATTTAAAAATAAATTCTATAGTTATACTCATTCTTAACTTAAATACTGCACAAACATTAGTTAATGGAACACAAATGAGAGTGAAGTATCAAGGGGAGATACTTTAAATAAAAGAATTTTAATTCCAAGAATTAATTTAATATTTTCTGACACAATAATCCATTCGAACAACGTTCTTATTAATAGCTGCATTTACTGTGACCATAATCAAATCAGAGGATCAAAGTTTTGGATAAATTTGTGTATTATTGCGACGTCTAGTAATTTAGCATGGACAATCATATGTGGCAGCAAGTAGATTACTTTCATTTAAATTTTTGAAATTTATATTTTCAATGGCAATGGGCAAGGCTATGTACGAAACAATAACAGAACATTGTTTACAGAGAAGTCCTGCATAAAAATGGATTTAAACTGATTTGAAATGGCTAATTTAAATTTATTTTTTACACTTGCTTAATCACAACATTAATTTATTGTGATAACACAAATTAAAATGGAAATTAAATATTTTGAATGGGTCTATTTTGTATTACTTATAAATAATTTTAAATAGTTTAAGCTTGATTTTTAATTGAAATTGAAATTTTGTTCATATTAATAAATGAGAATCGTGATTTACTCTTTATTTTTTAAATTTAATTTTTATTTAATTAAATGTTTTCCTTAAATTTTTAATGGCTATGGTCGAATTTCGACCACTGGGCGAATACTAGTCAGAATTATTTATTAAAATTAAGTTTACATAAGACGCATCAAAGAATTTTATTCTATAAAACCTTTCACTTCACAAAATGTTTTGTCTGTTTTGTTTTTTTAAACTATATTCAAAAAGTCTTTAATTAGAAACTATTCTGATACCAATAAAGCTATTTTTGTTTGTTTTTTTTACTTATCTTTATGCACCATTCTCCCATTTCAAGGAACAAAAATGTCCTTCATGGAGCATGGAAAAATTAAGACTAATCCTAGAATTACTGGATAATATTTATAAATTTATTGAAATAATCGATTAAGTTTGTAGTAAATGACTGTCTTTAATACAAATATCCCCCATATCTTGATTGCTGACCATTTCAAATAAAATAAAAAACATTACTAAAATAATAGGTAATTTATTTACATTATTTGATAACTCATTAAGTTGTAGCTATAAAATAATTAAATATTTTTAAATAAATACTAATAGGATATTCGACCGCTATTTATTGGATGCACCCGTTATGTATTAGTAGTAAACAAAGCACTCTCCCTCAACATCTGAATCATGCAAAGGTATCTTATCCAAGTCAAGTATGTTTAGCTTTTAAAAACCTGACCATAATTGATGTGAATTAGGCAGTTTAATGTGCACACCCTGGGAGTATCAACTTCCATTGCTGTTAATAACAAACTAATTAATAACAAATGTATTTGACAAACTAAGTTTGTTTTTTGCCTTGAAATTATGAAAAGCTCAAAATGTGCTGGATCATTAAGCATGTTCTACATCTTTCACTTTAAAGGGCATATCGCTGCTGTTAGTGCTAAAAGTCATATATAACAATTCTTCATTTTTATTCTATATGTGCTAAAAGTGGCATTTTATAGTTGACAAGTGTAATAAGCAGTCTGCTACTATGTAAAATAAGAAAGAGAAATAAAACATGAAAGTTTTTACTAACTAATCTTAAAGAAATAATAGGTTTTTATGTTCTCCTTTAAGAAAACTTAATTTTTTACATATTAATAATACAAATAAAAGTGATTCAATTATAAACTGTTTATTTCACTCATTTCTTTAACATATAATTGTCATTTATGTTAGATTTATATATTTTTTTTTGTTTAAAGTAGCATTTATTTTAATAATCAGTGGTGGTTCTGACGTAGTTTATTCCTGATGGCATGGAAACCTTATCAACACCCTTGGGAAATAATTTCGGCAAGTCTTCATCTTTCACAGAAGGAAGGATCATGATCTTATCGCCAGGCTAGAACAATTTGATGTTAAAATATAATTTAAGTATACATTACATTAATAATAAAAAATATAAAGTACTAAGTAATCACCACATGTGATGATACATTCCATAAAATTCTAAATTTTATTTCACTAAATGTAAGAATTCATTGAAGATAAATAATTTCAAATGGTGGAAAGGAATTCAATATAAAAAATGCAATATATATCATATTCGTGGCTTTGTTGAGCTTATTGAAATATGAATTAAAAGTTAAATATAATATTCAATAATATAAACTTACCACCCAGTTTGCTGGTGTCGCAACAACCTTCAATCTATCAGTGAGTTGAAGGGAATCAATTACTCTTAAGATCTCACTATAAAAAACAAAAAAGAATAAATTAAATAATATCTATGCTAAACTTAAAATTACTGTGTCATAGAGGAAAAGCATTTTTATTTTGTATTTACATAATTACTCATTAGTTATAAACTGATAATGGAAACTTATACTATGGAAAGCCCTAATAAAAACAAATCAGTAGTTATATTCGATATTTTTACTTTCACTTACCGATATATGGAATATATAGTCAGGAAAAATTCAGGTCTCTATTATTGTTTTGTTATAGTAAGAGCATGGAAAAAATTACATAAATTTGGACTGTAATAGAATTCAAGTGCTAAAGAGCGGTTAGACTGAGATTAAATTTTTTAAATACAAATAAAAAAGTTCCATATTTAGCTAAGAACTGGAAATAAAAGTGCGTTTGGGAGATATGGTGGGGATTGGGTATGTGGCCTGCGTTCACTGCAAAGATGGGCAAAGCCACTCTGAGTATGGAGTATCAAGTATTTTACTCAAATACAGACCTTTTTTGAGTACCAAAGAATTTAATTTCTACTTCAGTTGATTCCAAACGATTAACAATAACTAAAGCAGTGATTGAATTCCTAATAGTGATTCAATTTGAGTAAAAGAATTGTAACTCGGTACTTGAAGTAGGATTTGCCCATCCCTGGTTCACTGCAGTTCCCAAACATCTGTTAGCACTACTTTATAAACATGCATTATAAAAAGGAATTAAATTAATTTTAAACTAAATATTTCTATTCAGAGACGACAGAGTTAGAGAAACAATGTAAAGTTACTTCTTGGATAAAAGTTTTGAAACTGGAAATATTATTCTAAGCAAAAAGATATAAGGTACATGGCGGTGTCCCCACCACTTTTCTTTAACAATAATTATCTTTGTAAATATTAAACAGAAAAATTCGAGACTTTATGTATTTTTATTGTTTTAACATAATCTTTATCCATGAATAAAAAGTGAAAATTCTTGCAAGTATCCAATTATGTCAGATTAAAATCAATTATTGTCGGTTTATATTAATCATATAATGGAAATGAAATTAACAAGAAACACTGAAAATATTGAGCTATTATGGTAAAATTAGTTAAAACTTACTCGACATTTCTGCCTGTAGAAGTTGGGTACACCATAGAAAGTCTTAATCTCTTCTCTGGGTCAATAATGTAGAGGGCCCTTACAGTCATGGCTGTGTCTTCATTATCACGATCTCTCTCGTCTAGCATATCCAGCTTGACGGCAATCTCTCGAGTATCATCGGAGATAATGGGGTATGGAAAGTCACCGGGAATGTCTCGGCAGTATGATTTTATGTCCTGCAAAAGATATAATTTATGAACATTAGGTTAATCATATAAATTGATCTAATCACTGCTAGAACCATTGCTATTTCAGTCAATATTAAAGTAAGAATCAGTTGAAAAAATTCTCACTGCATAATTTTATGATTATATCCATAAACTCCCAAGGATAAGGCGAGTTTCTAAACTTAGCACCCATTGAAAGGAATTCAGCATGTTTCCTTATTCATCGATATAATCACCGATGGCTCAGCAGTTCCATCTGCTATTGGATTAGATAAATGAGCTGGATTTTAACTCAATAAAATCAATGTTGCTATTTCTCAATTTACTTTACATATTTATATTTAGTTGACTTTCAAACTGATCTCTATTATTTTAAACTTATGTTTATCAAATTCAACGATTTAGTAGATAATTATTTTCCTATCTTTGGTTATATTTTTCATGTTTGTTTAAACCTTCTAAGTAGTGTTAAACTTCCGCGTTCCTAATCTCAGCGTCAATCCCTATCCTTCGGTGTTGGATTTAGTCAATTAATAGATTCTATCGATTGATAGATGGAATTGAGCCGAGTTAAGGAATTTGTCCATATACTTTTAACCAATAAATTTAAAAAAACTATTTTTCTGGGCATAAATAGGATTATGTTAGCTAAGAAGTAGAAAAGCCTTCAAGATATCAAAGAAGCATTGGAGGTATTTAATTTTTTTTTTCATTTAATATGAAAATATTAAAAGTTTTGACGATTCGATCCTAATTATATAACACAATTTTTTTATGATGTTGAAAATTGTATTACAATGATTTAGATATGTAATTGATGCTTGTTAGCTAAAACCGAGAGACTTTCAATTCCCAAATTAAGGATTGTTTTTGCAATTAAAATTTATTATTTCAAATACATTTATGTTTTATGAGAAAACTTTTATTGTGTAATTATTAAAACCAACTAATACTTACATTGACCCAATCGGTGTGAGCTTGAAGTTTGTCACAAGACAACGCACAAATCTTAACGTTCCTTTTACAAAATTCATTTTTGTGGACAGCAATTCTTCCCAATTCTGTTGTGCAGACAGGTGTGAAATCAGCAGGGTGAGAGAAGAGCATGCACCAACTAAAATAAATGTCGAAACATATTTATTTTAAGAAATATATATATATTTTATAATGACGTAGAGATGGTTGACCGTTGATATAATATGAGAAGGAGTTGATCGGGGGGTGCGGTCAAATTAATAATAAATTAAACAAGTAGAATTATTTAATTTTTGCCGACGTTTCGACCCACTTCAAAAGATACAAAACAAACGGCAAAAATTAAATAATTCTACTTGTTTAATTTATTATTAATTTGACCGCACCCCCCGATCAACTCCTTCTCATATATATTTATATATTTTAATTATTTATCACTAAATACAAACCAAACTTATATTGTCCCTAAAGAGAGCATTGAATAGATGATTCTTATTTTTATTAAATATGGTCCAAAAAATGATATCTTTCTAAGAAAATATATG
This sequence comes from Nezara viridula, assembly GCA_928085145.1. Lineage (NCBI taxonomy): Eukaryota > Metazoa > Arthropoda > Insecta > Hemiptera > Pentatomidae > Nezara > Nezara viridula. The sequence continues at coordinate 22,455,409 of OV725082.1, read as the reverse complement.
TTGCATTATTGAATAAGAAGTTGAATAAAGTTACAACCAAATTTTTACAACGAATCTATTCTAAAATAATGAAATGCTTTCTTAATCAATGGTTTTTTCTTAAACCAGGAACACAGTGCAGTGATACATACTTCATCTTGTAACCTACAATATTTTTATATATGAAAATTCACAGAAATAGGGCGTTTTCTCTATAAAATTAATTAATTTAATTACCCATTTGCTTTCCACTTAAATCGTAAGATAATATGATCATAAAAATGAAAGAAAAGAAAAAGGTGGCCTACAATATTATTGGGATACAACAAAATTACTGCAGAGTATTTAGTTTTCTCATTATTAAAAATAACAACTATTTATATGAAAAGAATTAAAATTGAATCATTCCTCTCATTTTCAAAAACTCAGCTGCGGGCCTTAATCTTCGCTCTCTCTTCACTCAAAACCTATTTCGTTATCTCACATCCATAGAGTTCCGTTTTAATAAGAGCAGAATATATTTAAAAGAAAAAAAGCCCTTTTTAAAATAATCTTAATACATTTAAAAGAATTTATTAAGTGCCAATTATATAAAACTTCACGGTTAAGTAAAAGCTGAGACCTACATTCGCACCTTTAATAAATTATTTTTTAGATAGATAGAAAATAACTTTATTCTGAGGCAAGTCATTATTGACATAGTAAATAACTGATCAAACATTGATGTCACGGCTGGTAGATGAAAATTGCACCAATGCAAGGTCGCTTAAATTCCTTGTAAATTCACAATTGTAAATAAAAGTAAAACCTAGGTTATTATTCCTGAGACCTCTACCAAGTCGGTAGTCTCTCAAATATTCTTCGGATAATTATGTATAATTATTTTCAATTTATACATAGTTACACAGCTACGAAAACAATTATGTCTAGGATTGTGCGATAATATTGAAATCAATAGATAGCTTTATATTCTTTCGATATGGCTCAATATCGTATCCAAACAAAGGATTGTATATCATCATAATATCGAAAGAAAAATAACAATATCTAATTTCGATATTTCTGTTTTCTGTTATAAAATGAAATCAATTTATTACTTAAAAAGCATATAATGAGCGTATTAATATGTACCAATATTTTTGAAACCTTTCATATACAAATCCCTAATATCTCCGTATATTTTAAATGGAATTAACATACTTTCATAGAAAACAGTTCATATCGTTGGCTTATTGGAAAAAGTCACTAAGTACATTCTTGATGGAATCGTTTAAAGAACGTTTGTGTGAATTTTTACCTTATTTATTGATAAAAATTGATGAACTAAAATGGGACGAACTCTGTTTTTTACTTTCCTACCTATACTAGGTAAGGAAAGTATTGCAATCGGGTCAAATTTCCGACATGAGGTTTTCGACGGATCTATACGTTTTACAGCCCCCTGAGTCCGAAAAACACATTTTTAGCCATTGGTCTATCTGTCTGCCTGTCTGTGCCAAGATTTTCTCGGGAACTACCGAACCGATATTGTTCAAACCTATCGTTTGAAAGATAATGAAATTCCCTACAAAGCCATATAAAAATCGTTCACTATTAACGAAGTTACAGCTATTCAATTTCCAATGAAAGATTACGAGTTCATTTTCTGGTGTCAGAAAGGGGTGAATGAGAGAATAAAGATGACTAAGTGAAAGTTAGAAAATCTGTTGCCCGCATCACACAATCTTCACTATTTCCTCTACTTTTAAAAGAAATTATTATTTGACAATACTAAGCTGTTCCAAAAAGTTTTTGATCAGCAATATTAATGAGTATTCGAATTTTTACATAGATCTACCTTAAGCCTGTTTCATTGCTCTAGTTTATCAAATAAATCGTACTCAAATCTTATGTTTGATCAATTTTCAGGAAAATAAATTTAGTTTAATTCTTTTTTGTTTCTTCATGAACATATGTAAAGATATAAAAACTTTTCTGAAATAGGTGCGAAAGTCGTATGAGTGGACACACCAGATATTTTTTATATTGCTATCAAATATATGTATAGTTACAACAAGCTCTTTCTGATTTCTCAAAGGGAAAATTCGTTAAAGTTCTTAGTCATTTAAGGTTATGAAAAATCACTTATTGACTTTTTGCAAGAAACCATTCATATATTTAAAAAAAAAAAGTACGATTAAAATAAATTTTCTCCATCCACTAGATTTTATGCTTCATTTTATTTTATTTTGCATCATTTTTATTTTATTTTAAATATTACAATAGGTTAGGACAAATGCGATTTCCGCCATTTTGTTTCCGGGGAATACAAAAACGTTTAAATCCTTTTTTTAACGTTATGCTGTTGTTGATTGTTTACTGTTCTATTTGAGCTTTTGTGATAATGTAACTAATGGAAGTTCATTATCGTTGATTCTTTAAACAGAATATTCGACTGCGTTTAGAGAATCCAAAGACACCATTGTTTCGCTCAAAAGAATACCCAGTACTGTGCAGGTAATTATGCTTGCGCCCGCTTGAGTAGATGCGGAAAGAAGTAACATAAATAAATATCTAAGGCGGATTATAAGCGACCGCGTATACCAAAGTACTCTTAGATTTTAAAAAAATATGTTTTATCTTCAATAAAATTAGAAACTTTTCTTTGACTATTACAAAAACCTTGAATTGAATATTCTCAAAATTAAAAAAAAAATATTACTTATCAGCTTAATCCACTAGACTCTTTAAATATTAAAGATAATTCTATAATTCCTGATATTATTCATTTGATTGATTTGATGTCTATAAGGAAAGTAATAAAATATGATAAGGTTTTTATTATACAGCGAGATAAATATTTGATAGCAAGTTTCAAGCTATCAGAGATTGTAGATCGTTTGTATAATTTAAATTTTAAAATAGTTCTAGAAGTGTTCTAGCGCTGTTTCAGGCAAAAGGCAATGGAAGATTCGTATGAATATTTGCAGGAAAAGGGGAAAAAAGTATATTAAAACTGATAAGTAAATAAATATGTATTAAATAAAAACCAAATATTTTACTTCAGCCTCGTTATTTAATAGCCATAGCCGTTATTTAATAGCCGTATTAACTCAAATTGCTGTTAAAAAAGTTGAAAGCTGACCAGAGATTCGAAATCCAATGGACATTGATGTAAGTTCAAAACGAGGGTTATCCGTTAATTGGTAACAATATTCCAAATTTTTTCAGTTTCCCAACTTCCAGAAAAAGCCCTGTTACACAGAGAACTAACTTGCATTTGTATTGCGAAATCATTCTTAAGCCACTATTAGTTTTTTATTGTGTTATCAAAGAAATTATTCCAGTTTTGGTGTTGTTTTCTTAAGTTTAAAATTTCTCTGTTTTATGTTATATGTAGACATATATATAATATGTTTCATTAATAAATATGAGAAAAGAGGCTGATGGCCGATTTGAAAGAGCTTGAGAGGGATGCCTGGTAAGACTTTGCCCCAAGCGCCTATACTCACTGCTATATAGTATACACTTTAAATATAGTAAAATAAAAATATATAAATAAATTTATTTATTTATATATAAATATACATAGTAAAAATATAGTATCAACTTTATATTAAAATATTATATACTATAAGTGTGAACGACTATAATATGGTGAAAGGAAACTTAAAGTTCTACATAGGAAAGGATTTTTACAGCTCTCTCTCCCTGCAGTATAAGTACATAAGTAATATAATAGAATTTTACTTTCCTACCTATACTAGGTAAGAAAAGTATTGCAATCGGGTCAAATTTCCAATATACAGTTTCAGAGCCCCCTGAGTCCGAAAAACACATTTTTAGCTATTAGTCTGTCTGTCTGTGTCAAGATTTTATAGGGAACTACTGAACCGATTTTGTTGCTTCTTTTTTATTTTGTAGCGTTTTGAATACTGATGCCTGTAACACTAATTGGATGCTCCATGCGCAATAAATGAAAAACATATTTTTCTATAGACTGTAGCGCGAAAACGGCTGTAACGATTTTGATGAAACTTACCTATAATGTTCTAATAATTGTTTTGTCAATCTTTGTATATGGACTAAATTCCCGAGAAAATTCAAGAAAAAAAGTTATAAAGAATAGAAAAATGTTTTGGGGCCTAACTCGCTAAGTATATATTCTATGGTAAAATTTATAATAAAACTTTTGAAAGGTAATTAAACTACCAAAAAAAAAAATCATCGGAATCGAACCAGTATTAGCGATGAAACTGCATATTCTATGCTAGTTAAGGAAAGTATTGCAATCGGGTCAAATTTCCGATATGCGTTTTTTAACGGATCCATACGTTTCAGAGCCCCCTGAGGGGTGAATGAGAGAAAAAAGATAATTAAGTGAAAGCAAGGAAATTGTTGCCCCCGTCACACAAGCTTCACTATTTCCTATAATTTTAACAGAAATTATTGTTTGGCTAAATTAGGCTATGGCAAAAAGTTTTTGATCAGCAATATTAGAGGGTATTGCAATTTTTTACACTGATCTACCTTACATTGCTTTGTTTATCGTTAAATCGTCTTCAATCTTTCTTTGATCAGTTTTCAGGAAATAAATCTTATTCAATTTTATTTTCTGTTTCTTGATGGACATATGTACAGAGATAATTTTTTTTTCTGAAATAGGCAGGAAAGTTGTGTGAGTGGACACACCAGATTTTTTTTCATGGGTACTTATTTTTTTTTCTATTTCCTTTCTAAACCAATTAAACGTAAACAATTAACATATCTTCTATATTTAAATTACATAACGCATGTAAGCTAATAATATATATGTACTAATGTACACAATGTATAGCTACTAAATGTAAACATGAGTCACATATATGTTAATCAAAAATGTTATCTCTAAAATCATTATTGTTACTGTAATAACCATTATAAAAAAAAAAATGGTAGCCCTCCCAAACTTGAGTCCTGAATGCTTGTTAATAGTGATAAGAATATACTGGTATACTCTGCAACCTTGTCTAGATAATGAATTTGATGGCTATACGTAGGAAAAAACTTGTCTTCTATGGAGAAGAATCCAATATGCTTATAAAGTTTATTTATACCGACAGCACAGGCGGATCTACGGAGGGGGCTTTCGGGCTGAAGCATCCCTTCCCCCCCCCCAAATGGTAAAATATAACAATGTTTTATGAAAAGAATTATCTCTAAAAGTATTATTTTTCGTCTAATAATATTTAATAGGACTTAAAGAATCACTTAAACACCTTTTCATATAGGTTGTTGGTTTCTTTCTTTTTCAGAAGTAATTATCCTAATATATCGATACAATATACCTTCGATATACATACTTTATCTAGATAATGAATTTGATGGCTATGCGTAGGAAAAAACTTGTCTTCCTAATATATCGACATTTCTCGCTATCCTTTCGTACTCCTCTGAATCGTGGACCCTCACCTCGAAACACAAAAGTCGAATTCAAGCCATGGAGATGCGATACCTTCGGAAGGTCGAGGGAAAGGTCAGAAAAGATAGGGTCCAGAACGCCACTGTACGAACTAGCCTCGAGGTCAAACCGACGGAAAACATCCTAGAGGAGCACAAGCTAAGATAGTTCAAACATCTTCTTAGAATGGATCAAGAGAGAAAAGCAAGGAAGACATACGAGACCCGTGTGGAGGGAAGGAGACCTAGAGGAAGACCACGAATACCCTGGGAAGACAGTGTATAACAGGCGTTCAGGAAGCGAGGTATGGATTGGAGTAAGAGAAGAGAGTTGGCTGAAGAAAGGGAAACCTGGTCTAAGCTCTACAATACATAGCCCACACTGCGCTGCGGTATTGGGATCAGGAATATGATGATGATGATATTGATACAAAAAAATCTTTCGGGCTGGAGCCCCCTTCCCAAAATTAAATCCTGGATCCGTTAGTGACTGACAGCAAACGATATTTTCGGGAAAGCTATGCTATTTGTAATTTATTAAAGCTTTCTATATCAGTTGACGTTTATGGTTAACGTTCCGTTGCTATGCTATGGTTGATGTTATAAAGCCCAAAGCATTCTTCAACAATCTTAAAAATAATTTTTCAAACCAGACAGGTTTTTCCTATAATTATCTCATTTAAACAAACATACTCGTTAACTCGGTATGACAACTGTTGCAAATCAAGAAAATATTTTATTTATAAAAGATTAAATATAGACATATACATTAATTTACATAAATTATTAATACCATTGAAATTATTAAAACGGTTCTCAATAAATCAATTTTATTATAATATTATTCTGTTATGTAACTGATTTTTTTTTTCTATTATCGATTTAATCTACCAGTTTCTCCAAGGGTTTTATCTCTTGTAAACATGTCACTCGACTATATTTATCTCTCTGTGGCCGTTATATAACGATTGATTACTCGCAATGTCAGGACTGATATTTATAACATTGACAGATTATCAGTTTTTAAAGTGAAAAATTTAATTAAACTTTCATTTCGCTAAGTAAATTATATCTTAACTAACATAAACTCAACAGAACTTGGTTATTTTTATCGTTTTATTTGTTTTTACTTCCGAGCCACTTATGATATAGGATTGATATATGGGGATAAGGCAGTGGGCAGATCTCTTCTAATGTATAAGATACACTTAAAGATGCTTAGCTTAAAATGTATTTTATGAGTTTTAATAAAAGCATCTTTATAAGCAGAGCTGAGAGAAGTTTGGTAGCCGTATACGTCATGCTATGGAGGACTCAAGCCACATCCCCTAGGATCTACCACAGCTCCCAGACGCACTATTATTTCAATTTTTTATTTAAATATGCACAAAAGTGCAATCTTAATGTTATATATTTTTTTCTTATATCACTTGAATTGTATTGCATCTCAAATTTATGCGATTTGTTTATCCGTGTAAGTTTTTTATTTGGGACAGAAAACCTTTTCCTAAGAGATGTAATATTTGAAAGACCAGAGGTAATTAATTTCATATTAGCAGCCAGTATAGCTTGCAGGTGGATGTTATTTAATAAATCAGAAGCAAATTAAGGATGGAGGAATTAGTAATTATTTCGTAATTAGTTTCTTTCAGAATATCAAAATACTAATTCAATAATAATAAGACCTATCACTGTTAATCGATTTATCAGAAATGTCTTCTTCAATACAAGTTTAAAAAAATTAAATTTGGCCCAGTCCAATGTAATGATTAAACAATGTTTTAACTAGCAAATGAATCGCCGCTTATTTCCAAATATAAACCTAATGGTTTTTTTTTTTTTAAATCGAGATAAGCATCCCATATAAAAACACCCAATGAATCTGATTGCACAATTTTTTTTTTTCAGAACCGAATCAAAATATAAAAAAAAATAAAAGTGGTGAGAAAATTAGTTAATAAAACTTGCATTTCATGAGTTTTTATTAAAAATAAGTTAATTTTATCATACCATTATTGTGAAATAAAATTTTATTTTTTTATAGTAATATGTTTTATAACCTTTTCGCCCTGAATTATACACCATTTTTTTCTCTCAAAAATGAACCGTAATGAAACATTTTTTTTTTCTATTAAAAATGACTTTTAAGTTTAATTCTTTCCAAAAGCGATCCTGTTTAAGTTTCAATGTTTTTGTATTAATATTGAAATAATCAGTGATTTTCAGATGTACGTGCTACTATATATATATTTTAAATATGGTTTTGATATTATAATTGAAGCAGAAAATATAATTTTTACATTCCCTGAAAATTTGTTATTAAAGATTATGGTTTACTTTGGAAATACATGACTGAAATGGCAATAAACTTAGACGCATGTGGTAACAAGTGAATTAGATGAAGAAATAGATGATGAAAGTCTTGTTACAGTTCCAAATAACTTTATCAGGAAACAAATGAAATTCTAGGAATTTATAAAGAAAAGGCACGTCAGTCTTTAAACTGTGCACAGGAAGATCTACCCATCTAAAAGCTATGAGCCTTACACATAGTCAAGAATCCTTTAAATTAGTTTAATGTAGCTTTTTCCAAACTTTTATCCACAAAGTTATCAGATTTCATTCAAATTTAAAAAAGGAAGGAAGAAAAAAGGGAGTTACGAGAGATTATGAAATGTCTATAATGAAGATGGCAGAAGTACAAAAAAAAGGAAGATAAATCTTTTAAAAAACTAAAATTAATTTGATTTAATCTATATATGATTATTTGTTTATCAAAATCTTTTTTTAATTTCACAACCTTTCATTTTACATTTATTAAAATTTTTTATTAACATTTAAAAATTATTATTTACAGTTTCGGCTCTAAGAGCCATTTTTTATTTTATTTCTTTTTTTAAAACATTATTTTTAAAATCTGTTTATTTAAATATTTATTTACATATTCCTGCAATAAATAATATTACAAAATTTGAACTTTGCTTTACATCCTTGGGAATTATTTAGATAATCCTTAGCTCAATCAGGTTATTTTCTTTACATTTCTGGATAATAATCCCAATTAATTTGTATTTTTCTTTCGCTCAGTTATTATGGAGTGGGGTGATAAAGAAAACCGAATAGCTGTGATCGCCTTACACAAAGTTGGAAAATGTGTCAGAGATTTTCAACACTTTGAAACCTTTGGATATCAACCGTATGTTCGTGTACCGCACTATAAATAGATAAAATGAGAGCCTAACCACTTCTCTAAAAAAAATTAGAGAGGATAGATACAAAGTTCTCCTTGGCCGTTACACCAATGGTCGAAAGATTTTGTTAAGCGATGATACAATTTTTACAATTGAAGAGAGATTTAATCGTCAAAATGATCATGTGTACGCACACAGCTCTAAAGAAGCCCAGGAAGTCATTGGAAGAGTGGAAAGAGAACATCACCTTTCCTCAGTGATGGTTTGGTGGGGACTATAATTTGATGGCACCATAATGCTCCATTTTTGTGGAAAAGGAGTTAAGACAGTCGCTAAAAACTATCAGAACGATATTTTGGAACCTGTTATCAAGCCTCTAAATGATACTCTGCTGGAAGTTATTGGGTTTTCCACCAGGATTTCGCTACGGCTCACAAGGCTAGGTCAACTCAGCAGTGGCTGCAAAAGAAAATTCCAGAGTTCGTCTGGAAGCCCTGATCTCAACTCACTAGATAATCGGCTTTGATCTGAACTGGAGAGGATGGTATAACACAGAGCACACCCTAACTTGGAGAACCTCAAACAATCTCTGGTCCGAGCAGTTGATCGCTTCCCTCAAGAAGTGCAACGTGCTGTTATTGATGACTGGCTTCGAAGATTAAATGCCTGTGTCAAGGCAAAAGGGTAATAAATTACATTTTAAGTAATTTATTTTTTGTTTTACTCTCTGTAGATATAGATTTTATTTTCTAATAAAGTTTTTGAAAAAAATAATTTTCCTGTTGAAATCTGTCTATATTTCCTTGTAACAATATTTATGATAGGACTAAGTACATAATATTCAACTCAATGGTAGTAATTGTTTTATTAAATATAAAATGTTTTGTTTTGTTTTCTTTTTATTCCAAATATCCACAAAAATTCTTTTCTTCTTCTCATTTTATCAAAAACTTCATCATTAATTTCTTTCCTTTTTAATCACCTTCATATTATCTTTACTAAGCTGTAGTTAAGACTCTTAGATTATTTAATCATTCCACTCAAACTTTTATTTTAAAATTGAAGCATGAATACCATCATCAATACTTGAATAGAAAATAAAGGAGAAATACTAATTATTTTAAATTCCTATATTCAATAACAACTTTTAAACAGTTTCAGTATGATTGGAATCTTTATTTTCAACTTTCTTTGTGTTGTTTCGGTACTCGAACTTTTTAACTTGCAACTTTCCGAGTAAAGATTTTTTTTTTAATTTTGAGTTTTTATTTTATTTTTAAAAAACATTTATTCAAAAGTTCTTTTATAGAAATTGATTTCTTTAAAAAAGACACAAAGAATCAAGTAATTCATTTTAGATAAATTACATTTATAATAAAAGCCCTAATACGGTTTATTTATCAACTAACTTCACTTACTTTTTTTAATGAATTTAAATTTTTAATGTTAAACATTATTACGATGAACAAAGAATTGCATTACATACAAGTTTCTTAGAACTTTTATTTAAAAAACTTTTTTAGAAAGTTCCATAAAGTTTTCAACTTCTGATCTTGAAATATAATATATCTAATTCAGATACTTGTTATTTGAATTCTGAGCGTCCAAGGTAAGCAACGTATCAGGGGCATCCGCAAGCTTCTTGATCCGCATACAAATACTGTCTATATCGGAATCTCAATGATACCATTTTATAAATAACTGATCAACAATAGTTTTATTGTTATAATATATAAATCGTTGGTGGTCCCTCCCCTCCACTGTCTTAAATAATCACGCATCCAACATTGAACAAAATTTAAATAATATAACAATTTTTTAATAATGAATTGACAGCAGCAGGCTGCTATAAGTATTCCTACACCTTAAGAGAAATTAATTACGCAAAAATACACCATCTATATGAAAAACAACAGTCTCGAATCCACGGATATTGGATATCTTTAGACATTTTTTAAGGGTATGAAATGAAAAATAAAATTTAGATTTTTATATCTAGAGATTACCTGAAAACTACAGATAATATTAAGGACAAGAAGCTTTTCATATAAGGTTAGGAGATAAATATGAAAAAAGAAAAATTATCTAATCATATATATTTTTTTCAATACGATTCAATGAATTAATCATTCGTTCATTATTTGAAAAAAAAAACTTATTTTCACCAACTGATATGAAAGAAGATGACATTGAAGATAACAAAGATTATTTATGAGCTTTCTTATCTCCGGCAGTCAAATTATTGCACAATTCTCTCGTTATCATTATTGTCGAAACATTGATTTCGTACTAAAACTGTACCATTACAACCTGTCTACGACCAGTACTACTGGATTCAGAATTTAATTTTTGAGATTAATGGGGGGCTTCAGCCCAAAAGTTTATATATATATATATATATATATACATATAACGATTATTACTTTGGAAGAAGAAGAACGATCCTAATTATCTATATGAAATGGTGTTTAAGTGGTTCTTGAAGTCCTTTTAAATGTAATTACACTAACAATAATACTATTTTCAAAATACAACAATAATACTTCATAAGCCATGGTTATATTATACCGTTTTGTGGGGTTTCAGCCCTTAAGCCCTTCTCTCCCTCCCCGTAGATCCGCCTGTGAGGCAATATTGTTAAGGATAATTTTCATTTTAGAGGCAATCTTTAGCCCACAATAAACTTTTTTTAATTATTTAAGTTACTGATTTTTTTTTCACTCTTGTACGTATGGGTAACGTTTCTTAATAATAATTATGGAGGTCTGGCCAAGTGTGTTAAAAGCACCGCGTTGCCCAGTAATCTGATGAAAGATATTGTGATAAAATAATTACGAGTTCGTGTAATCCTGTGCCGAGGATGGGGCTTTTAACTCCGGCATTAATCCCTTGCCCTCACCCACTGACTTGGAAAAGCCCGGTATAACCTAAAAGGCGAGTAAGGGTAGGATATAAAATAAATAAATTTAAAAAAAATCTTAATAATAACATGTTAATTATGACAACAAACCCAGACTTTGTGAACGAATTAAAACCAAAGAATTAAAATAGAGATATAAAATCGGTAATATATTTTTCTTATTCTGTACAAAAAAAGAAGTCGGCTGGTATGTAATAACCAAGAAATCTGGACAAAACAAAGGTAAAAAAATATAAATATAAATGGTTTGGTTGAAATCTACCGTGGCGACTCGAATATCTCCAACTGCGAATAGGATTGTACCGATATCGAGCAAGTTCTGATATCCTTTATAGATATCGACATCAGTTTTTGATATCGATATTAGTATAATATCGAATCAAAAATATCGATTGAAAAAGTCATTAAATTACTTTTCATAACCTTAAATCATTAAGACCATTGATGATTTTTTTTCTTTATGAAATTAGAAAATCGTGAACTTGCTGTAATTTATTTGATATGCATGTATAGTTATCCATTATAATTATATGCAATGCATAATTATAATTGATATTGATAAGATAAAATGTGTAATTTTATTTAACGTTCTTAAAAGTTAAAATGTCCTTAGTTACTTTTGGAATAAGCGGGTGACATGATCTGTTATCTTTGATACTATTTAACTCTATTTTGTAATATTTGGAGATATTTAAGGGCCAGTATTTTAAATGGTTTAAAAAATGTTGGTATATGTTAATACGATTAACATGTAGTACAGTTATTACCAATTAAGACTATTTTATGTTTTTATATATCAAGTTGATTTATAATCCAAAATCCTTCGTAAAATCCTCAATGCTCCCAATTTTATCACAAATAAAATCATCCATAGCGACCTTAATGTACCATATGTTTCCGTTTTAGCTCAATCCAGATTCCTATCCTTCCACGATAAACATCTGAACCATCCGAACCCTCTTGTTTCCAACCTTGCTTCCTCTTCTATTCCTGATAACCCGAAGCGTCTGAAAAGAAGATCGGGACCTTCTAATATAGAAATATAATTGGAGTGCTACCAATGGGTAGTTTCTCTTCATGTTGTACATGTCATGTTACTTATTTCATATTTACTAGTTGTATTTATCATTTAATACGGTTGTAAATTTCAATATTAAAAAAAAAATTGATTTATATCAATAATGTGAATAGAAAAAAATTTATCGATATCCGATATTGGCCCTTTTATTCAGATATATCGAATCCTTTGTTTCCATACGATATTGGGGATATCGAAAGAAAAATAACGATGTCGATATTATCGCAACAGACCTCACTGCGGCCTTCCCTTGTTACTGCCGCATATGTTCACCCTCCGGTTGCCAAATAATTGTGGTCGAGCTATAGCTGGGTGTTAATAGAAGGTATTGGTATTTCATTATCGTATAATCAATGTTTTCAAACTCTGTTGCAAATTTATGAAGAGGAAATTGAACGAAACACGATTCGGAGAATTGTACAGAAGCCAAGATTTTTAATTTAATTAATTACTACAACCAGATTACAACCATTCATTATTTATAAATTTCAGCAGGAAAACTTGAAATTTTATCTCATGCAAATTGATAAATATAATTGACGCTGATAAGATTTAATAAAGGTTGAACTTCTATCACGATGTAAGCACTTCAGATAGCGTACAAAATTATAAAATTACCAAAAAAGGCATCAATTGTTGACAAAAGAGTATCGAAAATTCAAGAGAGAAAACACTTGATATAATGGTGTAATAATAAACAGCTTCTATAACGATACCAGCAATAATGTACTCAATGTTTTGTAATTGTTACACCATTGAATTAACATTAACACACGAATTAACTACACTAAAAAATATGCGTAAGTAAAGTGTTTTAATCAAGGCTTCAAGGTTGTGATGTGAGTCTGGCTGGATATGGACCTGATGACGTAACTTGTTTTTGCTGTCAACTGTCATGAGAACCGATTACTGTAGGTAGAATTTAATAAAATATTTTATTAAAATCGTTTCATTATGGCTTTATTAATTATTATTTATTGAAATTAATTTTCGGAGCGAACTATAGTTTTATGGGGTTTTAATTTTTGAAAATATTTCAAATAATGGAACAAGAAAAAAATCTTGGAACAGACCCCTGCAAGTTTAACTGTCTATGAACCAATTTTTAAAAATTCTAATTATACTCGCACTGTTTTTAAAAAGAGGTTATCAATCAAATTTCATGTGGGAATGATAGCTTGAAGAGGATGGGCATCTCCTACCGTGACCATCTTCTTTTCCAACGTCTGATTATAACATAATGAGGTATGTCTGCACCATTAAGCAAGGGTGCCCATCCCCTCAAGATCGATGGCGCAAGAATCTATTCTCCCGGCTCCCAAGATATTTTATAGCTCACTTTTCTTAAAAACAGAGCAAGCGAAAGTAGCATTAGAAAAATCTTAGATCATACACAAGTATCTAAAACTTCCAATCAAAAACCTCATAGAAAATCATCAGTGTTCCTTAGTATGTCACAAATAAAGTTATCAATAAAAACCTTAATATTCTATTGGTTGCAGATTTGGCCAGAGGTAGACATATCTCATTAAGTTATAATCAGGCGTTAGAAAATAAGATGTACACGGTAGGAGGTGCACACCCCATTCAAGCTATAATTCTCACATGAAATTTGATTGCTATCCTCTTCTTAAAAACAGCGCGAGCGTAATTACAACTAAAAAAAAATGGTTCATATACAATTAAACTTGTTGCGGTGTCTATTTCATGTTTTCCAGTTGTTCCTTAGTATGAAACTTTCCATTCTGAAAATTCCCGCCGAAATGTGCCCCTCTCAAAAACTCGCCAAACTATGTTCCCTCACCCCTCTTTTTAAATAAAAGTTGAAGTAATCTATGATCGTTCTTTTTTTTTTTTTTCTTCAATATTTATTAGAATTCCATGAAAGACGCATGTCAAGATGTAGTCCGATCCAATAAGCATAAATTCGTCTTCATTAAAGGATAATTATAGACTTTCTAAATAGTAAATCTTTAAACCAGAAATCAGTGGAGTGGAACCTTAATTTAAATATTAATAAAATTATAGTATTCATTAGAAAGCTTTAGGAGACTCTACATTTATCATAGGCAGACAAAATAGAAAAGAAACTTCTGGGCGGGGCATAGGCCGGAAATTAGTTCGAAAAAGCCTTATATAACTTATATTTTTTAAAAAATATTTTGGTTAATTTTACATTCTTTCAATTGTTTTAATTTGTAAATTGATCGTTGTACATATCTACCAATTAAAAAAAAACTTTACTCTATCCCGGGCGAGCATTTGCCATTTCTCATTAAATGGAGTCATGAGTTTTTTGTTGGAGTGATAGAGTTTTTTTAAGCATCTTGCTCTCTATTACCTCTTTCTCGTCGCATTTTTCACGGAGTGGTGAGCCAAAGTCATTCTTTTAATGAATAGGGATTTCCACAACATCACCATATCCCTCGAGTACTCATTTTCTAAACACAAGCTTTGGTATCCACATAATTTTTAGCGCCTATCTCAGGGATATGGTAGCATGTTTAATTTTTTTTTCAGAAAAAAATTAAACGTTTTGCTACTACCGTAGGTTAAGACCATTATTTTTATTGACCCTCGCTTTTTTTTGCATTTAGAAATCTTGTGCACATAAAAAACTACTTATTGTATTGAGTGAATATTTTCGATAAGTTAAATATGTAACTATCAAAGCAATTTCTATAGTTTTATTTTTCATACCTGAATCAAGTATATAATAATTGTAAACGCTTACTTTTTTGTCAAATTTGAGTTCGAGTATAGTAAGTAATTTCCTTATAATTCTGTATAATTATAAGCCGTAAATCGATTCTGGAGCCAGACGAACATCCTCCAGCGTCTATTAAACGGAAAGCCTTAAATGAGGTTGTAAATTACTACTGGTGGTTAAACGGGAATGCTAACCACACCAGCTTGTATAACATCTAGTAAATACTGATTCTTTAAGTACCAAGAATTATGAATCAACACAACAAAGCCTTTCATAAGTTTTAGTGGTAGTACCACTACACCGTCTTTGTATTACTTTCATATTTAGGTTGATTTTTATCAGAATTAGTTGAAATAAGAATTCAATTCAAAACATATTAAGCAAAACAGGTCTTAAAAATAATAATTGGACTAAAATGAATCATCTTGACGCTGACTAGTAGATAAGAAACTACTTGAGTAATAAGATATTTTATATGCAAGATTATACAAAATAAGCAATAAGATTGTAAAATAAAATAATATTTTATTGATTAATTTATTACAGCACTCGCTGTAATCTAATATAACTATGTCAATCAAGGTGGGTCATGGTAAGTGGCCACACCCACAAACCCTTTTTTTCTACACACGTACATTATAAATGGCGTAGAAGATTAGGACGTTGTATAACGAAAAAAGATCCTGCAACCAATTTCTTATTCGTTCGTTATGGAATCGTCTTTAATATGTAAGTCGTAGTTAACAGCTGGATTATGTACTTCTATAAGCGAAATCGAATTCCTAACTCACTGAGAAACATGTCATAATTTTTAACTGATTTTTTTTAGTCGTATACCTACTAGATTTATTAGAAAATCCGTGTATGTTTTATTTTCTGAATATTATTTTTACTTTGATTTTTTTTTAAATTTTGTCATATTTGTTTAATTGGCGGTTGGACACTAATTCATTCTTAACTCTTTAGTATTCTATTTAGTAGTATAACTTTATTTACCTATTTTTAAAATTAAATCGGAGAGAAATTTCGAGTCTAAGAGTATATCTATCATCGTGTTGCTTTGTTAAGTAATATTGAGTCTGTGGAGTGCGCACAGGATTTTGACTTGTTAGAATGTCTGTTTTTAAATGCATGTCTGGTGTGATGAAGGTTAAATACAAATGGTCCTTGGAATACTTAAGTGGATACAAGTGAAGCACTAGCGGATCCAGGATTTGATTTTGGGAGGGGGCTTCAGCCCGAAAGTTTTTTTTTTCATAAAAATAACGATAATTACTTCGGAAAAAATAGAAAGAAACTAACTACCTGTATGAAATGGTGTTTAAGTGATTCCTAAAGCCCTTTTAAATGTAATTACACGAACAATAATACTTTAAGAAATACTTTTTAAATATTTTTTTCGATAAAACATGGTTATATTTTACCATTTTGGGGAGAGCTTCAGCCCGAAAGCCTCCCCCCCCCCCCGTAGATCCGCCCGTGAAATGAAGTATGAATGATGGTATTGAAAAATGTTTTGATTCATGTCAGAGAGAAATTCTTCAAGATAATGATAAATTCTGACAGTATATAAAAGGAGATATAGACAGGGCGTACCGATCGAAAATGGCGCCCACGGCACGCATCAAAGTTGCGCCCCTTAGTAAATTATCTTACTAAAAAAAAAAAAAAACTGTACTACTACAACCCATGGAGGGTCATGAGTTCAGTTCTATTTAGAGAAAGTACTGTTTCTAGGTCAACGGTTGTGCAAGGAGGCGATTTGTCCGAGATCACGCTCAACCGCCATGTTTCCTCCCTTAATTATTTATTTATTTAAGGGTACCCACTTAATAGAGGCTCGGTGTGTCCCAGGAGAGTCTCCCGATCCCAGATTCGTCCCAAACAGAATAAATAATTTTCCTGCTATGAGCCAGGATTCGAACCTGGTTTCTTGAGTACTAGAAAGTAAATGCCCTACCATTAAGCTACTCCACTCCTTGATACATCAAATAAAACAGTAATAAATCTTCCAAAACGTATTTATTTTCTATTTTCATAAAGAAATAAGGCCGTAAAACGTCACACTTACAATTGCACCTTCCTGACCCGCGACGCCAACACATCGAATATGTTTTCAAAATAAATTAAATCCGTTTCTTCTCGATCTACAATTAGCAAAGGTAGGTCGTATAACCTTAATCGGTCAAAAAGCAATTTTGAAATTTGTTCTTTTTGAAGTTTTTCCGCTTTTCCGACCTCATTTTTCAAAATGAAGACTTCAAAGGGATACCGTTTTGTAGTGTGTGGCGTGTATTACATAATATCCTAGAAAGTTTTACTAGTATTACGGTACCCAAATTTACTCCTACTAGTTTACCAGAGTTCATTTTACTCAACAATTGACTGTGATCAATAGTATTAAGTTAAAATATCAAAGACGTTATTTATAAATAGAAGAACGCAACAGTTTTTCTATTTTCCTGGAAAAAAGTTTTCATATTGTAAGTTAGGCTTGGGGCCAAAGAAATTACATCTTACGAAGACTTGCAGAAGCACAAATTAACCTTAAATATTTTTGTCTTCTTATGTGTACTAACAGCGGCGTAATTAACAACTAAAAAAACGACACGAGACTCGGGCTAAGCAGGACCCAGTGCTTGAAGATTAAACAAAACTTACAAGGATTTGAAAATTCAGGAATACTTTAGATAATATGTTTACCACAACTTTTGCAATATGTCGAATTTCGCTGATAAGGAGATGGCATCTTTTCATGACAATATCATAGAAAGCTTTACAACGTTATCACGAATCCCATCAAATTACCAATGTAAGGTTGCCACCACTGCTTCCCGCCCAAAGAACTAAAAATTAACTTAAAATTAAATCTTGGATACCTTTACGCATTAACAGAATAAAATAAAGTATTTTAAACTGTTCCTCATAAAATAAACTACCATTTAATACGCTCTTAAAATTTAGAGCTACAAATAGTAGATCAGAATCAATTTAACAAATTGGAAAATATTATCCACTTATCTTCGCTCATGCGCATTAGAACAATATAGACCTAAATTTATCTAAAATATAAATACACACTTAAATAGATATACAAACATAAATAAATTCTTTGAGATTTTAACATTAAAAAAAAATTATTAAAAAAGTTGAATAACTTAATGTAAAATGTTTAAATAATATTTTTATAAAGCATGGAAGTTAAATGGATTTTGTTTTAATTGAAAAATTACTGTAGTAAGCTTTGATACTTCTCAAAGAAAGCTTTTATTTAAGTATTTTTTGTTTATTATTGTTTTATTTTTTTAAATTAGAAAAACAAATATAATTGGTAAAAGCTAAGCATTTGCTGAACTGTTTACGTATATTCAACAGCGGATCCTGAATTATTTCGTTCCGGCATTGTCTAGTAATAGTCTAAACATAAGGTTAGGATATTACTTTATTATTATTAAATTAAAATTAACTTATTTATAAACAGATGATTTTAATAGTATAAATAATTTTATACTATGCCCTTACTCAGATCCGCTATTGAATACATCTGGTATTAGATGCTTCATAACTTTAAAATATAAACTTACGAATCTCCAATCCACTCATGGAAATCTATTTCTCCATGAGTTGTGTTGGCTTTGAAGTTTGGAATGATTGCACCCAGCCTCATGTTTAATCTGTGATCTTAACAGCTCAGAGAGAGGAATTGAACTGATGAGTTGATGGAGGGGAGGTCAGTTTTATAGGCGTTAGGAATGTGTCCTTCATTGCAATAATCTTCAACATGCATCGATATTTCAGTTTACTGTTACATAAATTTATTTATTTTTTCAAAAATCCATTTGAAATTTATTTACTTTCTAATTAATCCGACCAGACAGTAATTACTTAGTCCATTAATTCACTCTCTCAATACTTGTAATGATGTAATGCTCATGATGCCATCAAAAATTTTTATAATATGGAGTGTATACCCTGACACTTGAATCCATAAACAAATCACCTCATTTAATTAAAAATTTTTATAAAGTATTTCACATATTGTTAACTGATCAATATGTATTATTTAAATATATAAATGAACTAAACTAGAATTGTTCTTATTGCGGATGCAATAAATATTAGCACACCATGTTTTTCTCCATAACTTCAATAATACAAAACAATAAAAAAATGGAAATTACAACTCAGTCACTATGTGTTGGCTAAAAGATAGGACTCACCAATAAATAATGAAATAAATACAGGCTATTAATGATTAAAAAATAATTTAATTAATTAGAAAAAATTACTGTTAGAGTATTATTAGAAGATTTCAATAAAAAGTCTTAATTCTCTCGAATAATAGCAAACAACTAACTCATCAATAACTCAGGTATTTTCAGGGCAGAATTATAAATATATTCAAAATAGCACGTTTCGCATCGGCAACTAGGGCCATCAAACCAAGAAAACCAAGGCCCCAGGGGTAATTTCCCTCCTCTCCCTCAAATATTAAATTTACCATATAGTGGATTTATGGGTGACTAGTAAATAATTGAAGAGAAGTTGTTGGGGTATTCAGTCAAAATAAATTATATTTATTTTTATTCCCTTTGTGCCGACGTTTTGGTTTGAGTTTCAGGACTAAGCACAAACAAGATAACATATAACATAAATATGGAGAAATGATATATAAAAATTATATATATATATATATAAATTAAGGAAATATAAAGTAGCAGTAACACAGAAGGGTCTTATAAAATATAGGTAGAAAAGTTAGGTTAGAATACCAGATAATGGTAACAAAGTTAGAGACTTATGAAGTAATGGAACAAACTTAGGAAGTTATAAAATAAAGGTAGACAATCTTGAAGCCAATTTGGACCAACGGACTAAGTAAGAGAGACAGCAAAACTCCAGTCTAAAGTCTTCCGAACAATAGTCGATGCTTCTTTCTAAGTGACCAATAAAACCCTGCATAATCACCTTCATATCCCATTTGTTGTTAGTCTTATCACCGAAATATTTTCCAAATTTCACCAGAACTTCACTCATCATCCAAATCCTGTAGCACAATCCCATCTAGCTCCAGCCATCCCTACAATCCTCGCCAAAGGTTGAAGTGGTAGTGGCCATACGACCTTTTGTAAGTATGTATATCTTATAGTTCTGGCAATGGCCAGATTCTCGACTGTGCCCTCCACCAGTCTCCACTGGCTTCCAATACCAGTGACATGGCTGGGAGAGAAGCACTGGACTCTCCTGGAGTCCTTGCTTTAGCTTGCTGCTTTGGCTTCCACATTTGGGGGTCAAAGCTTGACTCAGAGTCCTCTGGGCGAATGTAAATATTGTATATAGGTGTGAATGTGTTTTATTTATTTTAATTTCATTTAGCTTCGATCTATTATTTTATTTTTTGTACATATGTATATTAATTTCCTCTATTTTAGTTATTATTTCTGTGTAGATATTGTGTGAATAATTACTGTAGCCCTAATATCAATGTTCTTCGATGTGGCAGAATGTATTAATATTCAATTAAAAAAAAAAAAAACCCTAACTGAAGCTTTGTATTAGGTATCCAGCTAAAAAATCCTTTGGAGACCAATCTGTGTGGTTGTGACCCTGGCTGACCCCCCTCTTGTAAGCCTAAGAAAAACAATTCAAATAGAGACATTGTCGGATCTATCGGGGACTTTCATGCTGAAGGTCCCTCCCCTCCAAGTCGAAAAATGATTTTTTTTTCATTGGTCCTCATTTGTTGTTATGAGTGGTCTGAGCTAAATACTTAAGCAATCACAATATGCTATATTTATTCAATTATAATGCATATACAGCTACTAAAGACAAACGTGTCATATTAAAAAATCATTATTAAAAGTATTATTGTTAATGTAATTACTTTTTATTTCGTAATATGGCTTCAGGAATCAATTAAATATCATTTTATATAGGCAGTTGGTTGATTTCTTTTTCTTCTTAATTAATTATTGTTATATACAAAAACAAAAGCTTTCAGGCTAAATTTAAGTCCATTAGAAATTAAAAAGCGCAAAATTGAATCCTATATCAGCTAGTGAATAGAGATACTGTATCACTCCAAAACAGTTCACCATACAATTTCTGCTGAAATAGGCCAAATGTTAAATAGCTTGGCATTTGAGAGAATAAAAGCTTTATTTTATTGCTCAGTACTCCTCACTCCTCATTACACTATTGTTTAGAAACAATAATTGTCCACACAATTTCAATATAACTTTAATAAAATGCATTTTATTTACCTCTGATATGAAATGCCTTTCACCTAAGTCGCTGTTTAAAAGTTTAAAGCCTTATAAAGGTCATGGAATCTAGACATTTTAGCTGTTTCCCTCAAATCCACTTTAAAATTATTTTCTAATTTAGTTAAAATATGGGGAATTATTTTATTACTAGTGTATTCTATTGAGATATTAATTATATTACAGAACTACGACATCCCTGAACTTGGCAAGAATAACAAATTGTTGATCACATGGCAGCATTTATAATAGGATGTATTAAATGCAAATTTTGAGGTGGTTAACTTATCTAAAAAATGAGTTTCCATAGAGGAATCAGCCCTATTCCTAGATAATTGTAATAATTTACAATTTCGAAATGGCGTGCTTCCATTTTCCATTTCTTGTTCTTTCCTAATTTTCCTCCATTGTGAAATACCATAATTTTAGTTTTTTTCCATATTAAATGACAAATTTTATAAACTACTGTACTCCACTACTCAATTCATCATCATTTGAAAAACTTTAGGTTTCGGTGCAAGCAAAACAATAATATCTGTGTACATTAGACACCTTATATTTATTAAAATTCCTCTACCTCTGAAGTTAAAGAAATCATTTATAAACAGAGAAAACAAAGACCCTTTGTTCATTTTAAGAGCAATAATAAAAATATAAGTAAATGCAATTATTTATCACTTGTAACATCTCTTACTCTTAGGTTCCATATTGATTATTAGGTCTTCAATATCTTTGTCTTCAAGCTCTTCAGTAACAATTTGCTTCCCATCATTTTCTGGGTGACCAAAAAAGTTTTCTCAGCGAGTGTAGTTTCTTGAACTTCAGTTATATTTGTAATAATCTGAGTTTCTTGATTATCACAATCTTGTTTCAAAATTTCCTGTTTATTATTAGGTTCTAATGTTTTGTTTAAATTATCCATATTTTTATCTAAAATCTGAAGCATAGCCATTATTTGTTGAAACATATTATTAGTATCAGTACAATTCAAATTGTTGCTACTACTTATATTTATTTTTTCACCCTCCACATTATTTTCACTAATCTCATGAATTTCATTTAATCCCGACCGACTTTCACTTGCTGTGCAACTACTGCTAGAGTTTTCACGTTGTCTATTTTCATCAAGTAGGCTTTGTACAACTGACTCTGCCTTATTTTCTACAATAACATTCCCATTAGATTTCCCAAGAATTATATTATTGAGATCTCTACCTTCCATTATCTCTCTCTGCTTATTCCCCACATTACTCAAAAATTATTAATACAAAATATACAATTAAAAGAAATTGTTTATGTGAGTTGTGATGTGGTTGCCATGATCTAATTTTTAAAGAATAAGGCCACGCATAGTTCAGTGCCAAAATGTAACATCTGTCTTATGTTTTACAAATAATAATAATATAACCTCAGAAGAACACTTTATACTGTTGTGATACTTCCAAAATAAATAAGAGGTTGTTAAATAAAAAACAAAATGATAAGAATATTAATATAATAAACTGAAATTTAAAATTATTCTATCTCAGGCATGGGTTACTAACAATCAGATCAATTCAGACAAACTATTATTATTTACACTATTTATACTAAAATTAAACACTGATTTTAAAATAAAGTCAAATATGGATTGGCAAGCTAACCTTTTTTTTATCGATACTGTTTCTTCCTTTGTTGCACTAAATTCATTTGTCTCCAAATGCTTTCCAATCTTCTGCCAAACACAACTTCCAAAATGGTGATACTTTCTTCTACTCAACTCAAGCTCTCTGGGAGATCCTCTCTCTTGTAATCCCAAATAACTAGTCTCTCTGCCAAACAAGAACTTCCAAGATAGTAATACTATTACTGTTTTTTTCCCACTGGAGTCAGGATCACTTCTCCTATTCTCTCTTCACTGCAGTCACACAACAACTGGTTGCCAAAACAAAAACCTTTGTCCCTCCTTTCTTTAGGATTTTCCTTTTTGGGGAAACTACAGAGCAGCCATTCTCTTTTTCCTGAACTAGTGAAACTAGATTAGCTTGCTTTTTAACTGTTACATTAATTTATTAAATCATTTTTACCCACTTCCAATATAGGTGTATATTACACACTATAATAATTAATAATAGAAATGTAAATTAATATAACAACTAGTGCAAAATAGTTATGTCTATGTTCATATTTAGAACTCATTATTTCTGTGATTTCTTTTCATTCTTCTATATTATTTGCACGATAATCTTGGTTTAAAATGGCAATAGAGGATGATAATAATTAACTGGTTTTTTTTCAGAAGGTTGACAACGTGCATTCCAGTCCTGAACAAACTGTGTTTCATTGTTTTCCAACAAATTTTGCAATATTTCCTTCCAATTTCGGATGTTATTAGGTGTTAATAAACGATGTGTTACTTCTATATGTTCTATTCTGTATCATATTATTTAGCACTTGAAAATTATTAATCAATTTAATTTTTTTTTTAACAATTCTTTTTTATGAAATTGTAGCAGGATGAATATTACATATGAATATGTGGTGATAATAATTTTTTCTTCTAAGGCAAGTCTTCATTTTAAGGAATTTCTGATAGTTAACATTGATTAGTGTTATTAATAACAATATTAATTAATCATCTTAACAGGTGAAATCATACCTAAAAATTGATAAAGTTTTATACTCAAAATAAAATTTTCTTTTTATTCACGAGTATAAGCCATTTCATCAGCATAGTTTTTATTTACTTTATAATTCTAAAAGAGAACATTTCATCCAGCTCTAGCGCCATTTTCAAATCTGCAAAAAGTATATAAATAACAATTCTAAAAATTGTATAAATAAACATTTAAATTTTATTATTTACATATAAAACAGGCACTATATATTTGCTCATTATATCAATTTTCAGAAATGATTATGTAATTTATTTATACTTTTGATTTAATTAACTTTATTCTTGCAAATTATTCAACATTTTGCATAATCAAGTTGTAAGTATATGTTAAACTGTTTCATAGTTTATATTATCTCTTTTTGAATAGTTTTTTTAGGCTGTTGTATTCAACCCTGAAATTCCTGAATGGTTGATAGACTAGTTGTTTACTAGTATTTCAAAGACTTTAGACTTTGTTTTGAATTCTCCACCAATATTCTAACAATATTTCTTCTCTAGTTAATTAAATTATTTCTTGTTCATTAAATATTTTTTGTTTATTTCACCAATTTTTGTTGTTGTTAAATTGGGACTTTAATTTGGTTTTATTTTATAGTCAACTCACACCACAGTATAATTTGCATTCTTAATTTATTATGAGCATTTTATTTTTTTCATTCTTTTTTTTTTTTGTAATATTGAAGCTGAGGAGCAAAAATGTGGTGTGCTAATAATTTTCGTATCCACTATAAAAACATTTAAAGTTCAGTTCATGTTTAAATTTAAATAATCAAAATTCATCAGCTAATAGTATGTAACATTTTCTTTAGTAACATAAAATAATTTTTCGAGATATATTTTAAAATTTTTTAATTAAATGAGGTAAGTTGTTTATGCATTCAAGTGGCAGGATATATTATACTTGATGTTCTAAAAATGTTGATGGTGTCATGAACATTTAAAGTATCAAGATATTGAATTAATGGAATTAGTAATTACAGTCAGATCAGATAAATTATTAAGTAACTTTTAAATTGTCAAAGTATCTTTAAGCTTAAATCTGTCTCACTCTTTCCTTATTTTTTTGTTAACAATGTTGAAACTAACATCCATTGACAATTTAACTATGCTTACAAAACACTTTAGAATACATCTTAATTAGTTTATTTTAAAAATCTTAGATCTTTTTTAGATTATATTTATCTATAGAAAATCAGAATAATTTTTTTTTTGTACAGCTAATAATATAGCTATTGATTTATATTATTTATGATTTAAACTAAAATAGATTAATAGAGCTGGGAATGAACAATTTAAAATTACAATTGATGATTAAGCCTTGGTTTAGTGACAAATGGCATCAATCTAGAACCAGGATTCTGTTTTTATTTAAACAATTAAATAACAGAAAAACAATTTTTAACTCAACCTAAAAATCGAATTTAATTAGAAATTTGCTGCCCTCTAAATAATATCAGAGAGGGCCAATGCCCAGTCGATTCTACTCAGAGATGTGAGTGCTGGTCTGGAGAATATTTATAATTCGATCTTCACCTACAGTTATTTGATATACCTTTTCTTCTGCACAGAATTATTCCCATTTCATTAAACTTCCCATACACATACTCACTACATCTCTCTTCAGAACTTTCCTGATGGATATACTTCAGCTTAGCTGCTTCATTATGTTTACCAAGAACTAACACTTATCCTCAATTTAAGTAAGATCATAAATTATAGTAATCTCAACCAAAGCACGCCTTCAACTGGAAGTACATCTTGAATCTTTTTTATCACATTGAATTAAAAATATATAAAAATAATAATAATTCACAAATATAGAATATAGAGTATATAAACGAATAACTAATAATTTGTTTAACTAGATATGAGAAATAAACATCATTAAAGTTAAAGAAATTTTTTTAATTTTTTTTTATTTTAATGAAATTTACAACTGTATTACATTAAAAATACAACAAGTAAATGTGACATTGGTAACATGACATGTACAACATGAAGAGAAACTGCCCATTGGTAGAACTCAAATTAAAGTTCTATATTAGAAGGTCCCGAAGCCATCTTCTGTTCAGACGCCTCGGAGGGTTATCAGGGATCGAGGAGGAAGCAAGGTTTGAAACGAGAGGGTTAGGATGGTTCTGGAGTTTGTTATGGAAGGATAGGTATCTGGATTGGGCCAAATCGGAAACGTATGGAACATTAACATCTTTATGGATCATTTTATTTGTGACAAAGTAAGGAGCTTTGAAGGGTTTTGGGTTGTAAGGATTGGATACGAGAGGAATTCAATGGTTTAGTGGAGCCCCAAAGCTCAATTCCGTAAGTCCAAATAGGTCTTATTATTGTCATATATATAAGTTGTTTGTAATTGATTGAAAGCTTAGAGCGTTTGTGTAGTAAGTGTTGGAGTTGTCAGAAACGTCGAGCAGTTTCTTGTCATTTCAGTTCTGTATGAGAATTCCATGTGTTGTTTGTCCAGGTGGAATCCTAGGTAACGGATTTGTTTAACTGGGATAAATGGGGAATTATTAAAGGATACTGTAGGACAGGAGGTCATGGGTTTGCAACGCAGGGTAAAGGTAATTTGATGGGATTTATTGGAATTTATTTTAATTCTCCAGTTTTTACACCATTCTTCAAGGGTTGTGATATGTGATTGGAGAGTTTGGGATGCTGTTGATGGGTCATTATTAACAGATAGGATACATGTGTCATCAGCATATGTAGTGATGACAGTGTCAGGATGGGTTGGGATGCCAGCTGTATAAACTGTGTAAAGGATAGGACCAAGGATACTACCTTGAGGAACACCAGCAGACTGGGAAAAAAGGGATGATTAAGAGTTTTTGTGATTTACTTTAAAACATCTATCAGTAAGGTAGGAGCGGATGATGAGGAAGGATGTAGGTGGTAGGAATTTACGGATTTTGTACATCAGTCCAGATGCCAGACCCTATCAAATGCCTGTTAAACGTTGAGAAAGACTCCCGTGCAGTACAATCCTCGCTCCAATGCAGAGGAGACTACGTTCACCACACGATGACATTGCTGGATAGTGGAATGAGATGTGCGGAATCCAAATTGGTGGAAAGAAAATTTAAAAACTCATTTAACATGTGAAAAGACCCAATAATATGTGTAAATAAATAAAACAATCAAATGATTTTTTTGTTGTTCCTATCAACACAAATGATCCAACAAATAATTAACAGAAATTAAATAATTATTTAATTGAAATAATGAAATAATATTATTGAATAATAATCATTCTTATTTCATTAAGTAATAGTAATCCATCATATGTATTTATTTAAAATTTATCATGAATTAAATTTTAAAAAACATTAAATAATAGCATGCATAATAAAAACATTTTGATTATAAAATAACTTTCGTAGCTTAATGCTTAAACATAAGAATTAGAACTTGATATAATTCAGTAAAGTGTTTTTGAATTTCCCGCCAATGGTTTAGAATTAGTGATCGGGAACTGTTTGGGAGTTCCAATTAAGAGATTTTAAAAAAAAAGAGTATGAAGGTATAAATTTTATTTTAACTAGCAAGAAAAAAAATCAACTATTACTATTGTAGATGCATTTAAAATTAAATCCTGATATTTTCTTTTTCAACATTATATTGAAAATTATTTAGGATCTCAGGAAACTTTTTATTAATACATAATTGAGAAAATTTTTTTACTGTTATAAAATAAAAGATAAAAATAGCAATTAAAATATACACTATGGTTATTGGAATGACCCTGGTAATTATCATCAGAAAAAAAATATTTTTCACAGATGACTGATGAATAATACTAAAGTGGCTTAGTTGCTCTGAGGGAACAACAAGATGGCGAAAGGTTTTGTTTATGTGTTATAATTATAAGTTGTTCTCTCAATAGTCTATCGTGTTTTAAAAGTGATCAAATGTTATAATAGTTCAGTTACCATCGATTGCTTCATAAGTGATATATCTGGTTAGTTCCATTTCAAACTTATTTCTGTTATAATTGCGTAGTGCTCGGCATACATTGTGAAAGTTTCTATTAGCAGTTACTGTTCATTCACGAGACTGTGGAAGAATTGAAAACTGCTTTTATTTTACGGTGCTCCAAATTGTTTCGTTGAATTAGTTTCTGTTGAATGTTTTCCAGATGGTAGTTCAGAACGTGATCATGGAAGAGGACGACGATTTGGAAGCCTTGCGTTTAGCAGCTTTACAAACAATTCGTCCAAGAAAACCAAATCGACGAAATATGGCTCCAATTACTGTTCATAGACAATTAGATAAGGTATAGATATCAAGGTTCTTTAATATTTTGACAAATCTTTTTCTTTATACTTAATCTGTTAAGTAACCATGACAATAAAGTGAAAGTTAAAGCTCTTACCTAAATTCATAATTTGAAAGATTACTTTCACCATCATACTAAGATATTTTTAAGTATTTATTTAATTGTGTATGTTGTATTTATCAAGTTATGTTGATATGATAACAGTAACGTCATTCTGTATTGTTAACACATGATTTATTGATTGTTCAGCATTGTCTAACTTAGAATTTCTTGATTTATGTGTGAAGCTATATTAAATAATAAATACAGTAAGATGAATCTCATATTCCGATTATAATTTGTATGCCATAAATGTAAAATAACTATATTCGACACAATAGTATATTAACAGAAGTTCTTCTTATTAATTTCATTGGATTAGTTGTTTGTTTTATATCATAATTACTTTAGTTAAAATATGTTTAAAACTGATGCATCAAAGATACCACACAATAACTACTGATAACAAGTGTTTAAAAAATTTTAAGTGACAGCGTTGTATATTTCTTCTGTAATTTCCCATTTGTTATGATTAATGGTATCATAATTATGATGTTCTTCACAGTTACAAATACTCAAAGATATTTTAATGTTTACAAATGCTTCATTGTTTACTCAGTGCTAAATTGATTGATATCAGCATTTTCTCGTTTATACAATAAAAAGCTTTAAAAAAAATTTCAAATTTAACTTTTAATGAAATAACTTTAAGTGGGTGTAATCATTGTGCTTTAAGTTTTTATTCTATACAATGTAATTTTCTCTTAAGTATTAACTTATTTCTGCTATCGGAAGGATTCTATTTGTTTATTTTAATTTACTAGAATTAGTATCTGGTAATCAATATCAGTCATCATTCTGTTGCGTTTCACTTTTAATTTAAAAACTAAATTATAACTTCAGTACAGTAATACTGTAGCAGTGTCACATCTGGATGGTGTGTCAAGATCACATGATCACACTGTTAGCGAAATGCCAAAGTTAATCAAGTGCTGCACCTATCTCTTGACACATTAGTTTAGTTTCCATTTTAATTAAATTAACTTGGAGTACAATTATATGAAATACAATTTAATACAAAAATCCATGGATTGATATAATCAAAAGTAATAAATGCAATAAGTTTAGATATATTCATAAATATGACTAGTTAATATTTATATTTATTTTTGGATCAAAATGTATTAAATTAAATTAATGATTAAGTTATTAATATATGATTGTTCTACCCTTAACGTAATATTTTCATTTGCATGCACATTTCCACGCCTTCTCCAATGAAAGTATAAGTTTTTCAAGAATACCAGAACAACGTTTCAGCACTTATTATATTTTTAATTTGCCAAGCCTAAAAATAATTTTAAAAGTTTCCATTTAGTTTAAAAATTTTAATTAATTTTCATAGCAACACTTATTTTACATCAAATGTTATTCATTTTTAGAAATTATCAGTCATTGGTTTTTCGTCACTCTCCGCTTTCTCAAGTTAATATATCAAGCATTATTATTGTCTATATAAGGCAGTATAAGTCTGAAATCCTCAGTTTTCCAATGATATTTTATACATATCTAATACTTCTCTTATTTCTGAACATTTGTTTTCAATCTTCAAAAACATGTTTAAATTTTGTTTTTGGTTAGTTATCAAATTACTTTGTAAATTATATCTATGAATTTTTCATTTATACTAATGATAGAAAAAGGCTATTTCAAATGAACTAAATTAAAGGTACTTTAGATAAAGAAAATTTGGTTATTAAGCACACAGTCAGACTATTTTAATGTGGTTAATACCTATTTGGTATAAAATAATTTTTTAATTTTACATTGACACACACTCATCTGTTTCTGAAAGTAGATTAAATTTACTGATGTTTACTTTTTTGTTCATTGATTTTTTATTGTTGCATTTGTAGTTGGTCTTTACTGTTTTACTTGTCTTTTGTTTACTCAATTTAATCACTATTATTTTTATTGAACTCCAAGATTTATGATTGTTGTTATTTTCTTTAAATTCGCTAAAGCACAGGGAGGAGGGTTTCTATCGTTGGTAGGAAACAATAAAATTGTGTTAATTTCAATATTTTGCCTGTTATACAACCTAAACATTTGTTTCTATGTATATGCATAGGTCTGTTCACGATATTATATTTAACAATTGAAAAGTTTAGAGATTAGTTGCTTATGTATATTTTCGGACAATCTTAGCTTGTTACAACATTTCGTATAATGTTTGATGTAATCTTGATACATCTCTCATACAGACGAAACATTATTTCATTTTTACTTAAAATACTAATATCAACTATAACATATTAGTATTGTTTATTGTATTATTGTTTATTATTATTATTGTTAATCATGTTCCAACATCCTTCATAATTTGTAAAGCATCATTTACTATTTATCTTACTATAGAAAATTAGTACTTATAAATTCAGTGAACATTTTTTTGCTATGTCTCACTGGTTCAATTACATCTCATTTTAAATAGAAATTATATCATCTCCTTTACTCCCTTGTTGAAAATTTTGGAGATTTTTTAAACTATCTCTTAATATACTGTCACTATCAAAAGTGCTGGTTTAAAATGTAATATATATAATTTTTTATTCTGAAAAAAAAAAAAATTTATATATATTATTTTTAACATTAGTTTGATTAAATTGTATTAATTGTTTTCTTCAGGGACCCTTCTTCCAGTCCGAAGTCAACCCTAACTTGATAGCAATAGTGCCATCTATTATACCTCCCCCAGCGATTGATTCTGGTAAATTGACTGCTGATTCTACATCGAAGCCTTCAGAAATAAGTACAAAGATATTGCATGTTACTAATAAGGAGCTAAACCAAAATACTGAGAAAACTGAAGCGAAAGCCGATGTTGAAAAAACTGAAAAGGTTGATCCTCCTCATCGTGTTTCAGGTAAGCATTATTTGTTTATTGTTATTTATTTTTTAAATATTTTTTTTGTTAATAATGAAATAAGTTTTAAAAAAAATTATATTATATAATTCTATTGGATTATATATGAAAATAAAAAATAATATCGGTAGTGGAAACAACTTTAGAACTTAGCAATAATTAGATAGAATTTCCGTCTTGAACTCGTTCTTAAATTCAGAGGACTATTTATCTACCTATTAAGATGCTTTCAATATCAAAAACATTGGTTCTAATTTTGTTGTTGTTTATTTTAAATAATTTATATTCGACCTAATTTGGAGGATATTATGTAAATATCCTTCAAATATGTAAAAATATCTATATATTATCCAAATATGTAAAATTAAAGATGCTTTGAGTGCTTTTAAATTATGTTAAGGATAAAATGAACTTGTAAAAACGGGTTTACAAGACTTTTAAAGAAAAAAAATATAAATGCAATTATATCCCAACCCGAGTGATAAGAGTGTGATTTCATACAATTCATATTTTCATCAATTCTGTTCCAGACATCAATTTTTCGCATTATTAATTATTCTATTAAGTCACTAAATTTACTTAATAATTCTTGCAGATGAAGTTAAAAAAGAAGTTAAAAAAGATAAATCTGAGATATTCGATTTGGAGGAAGATGTTCTAGACTTTGAGACAGAAAGCCTCGCAGGCTCAGAGGAGGACACTCTACAGCTTCATGACAGTGATTCTGACAGTTTAGAACGGCTTATGGAGCAAATTGAAGAAGAGCTCTCATCGCCTGTCAAAACTACTCGTTTGAAACCGAAGCCAGCAGCGCCCGTACCTCCTAAAGCAGAAAATAAAGTTGAAATCAACAAATCAACAAGTGAGTCTCTTAATAATTGGGTTAATTACTATATATTTAGCCTATTATCATCATGTTACTTTTTTTACTGTTTATTATTTAACATATCGACTGTGAGATTAATGCTTCAGTATCAATGCAAAGAGATCTCCTTAAGTTATACCCTTCTATCATGACTAACATTGTCTATCATTTAATGTTTTTATTTTTTAATTTAAAAATATTAAGTAACAATTGAAATAGATCGACAAAAAATCATTCTTTAGTCCTTTTCATAATTATTTATTGTTTAACAATTTAATTTACCTTTAGTTGATGAAAAATCTACAGTGAAAATATTAATATAGCTTCAATTAATTTATTTTTTCCACTTTAAGCTGTAATTTAGTTTAAGGTAATACTTTTTTCATGTTTTTAAATAACAATTTTTTGTTTTCTAGGTGAAAATATCAGCCAAAATAAATTAAAACCATCACAAAAACCTGAAAGCCCCAAACCTTCTATCAATATATCAGAAAGGTTGTCTCCAGTGAGAAGAAGGTATTCTCCTGCTCAGAACGTTAACCCTGCCGTTGTTTCTCAATCTCCTCCACGCCGATCAAGATCTCCAATAAATCATAAGCGTTCACTAACTCCTCGTAAGAGATCCCTAACACCTCGTAAGAGATCACTAACACCTCGTAAACGATCTATTACACCTCGTAAACGGTCCATAACCCCTCGAAAACGTTCTATTACTCCTCGTAAACGTTCTCTTACACCTAGAAAACGATCTCTTACTCCTAGAAAAAGGTCCCTGTCTCCTAGAAGACGATCAATCACACCACAGAGACGGTCTCTAACTCCACGGAAACGTTCCTTGACACCACGAAAACGTTCTCTTACACCACGTAAACGCTCTCTAAGTCCACGAAAGAGATCTTTGTCACCTCGTAGACGCTCTATCACTCCTCGCAAAAGATCTATATCCCCTCGTAGAAGATCACCATGGAGGTTCTCTCCCAGAAGGAGATCGATTTCTCCACGTCATCGGCGATCGGTTTCCCCTAGAAGGAGGTCACCTATTGACCGAAGACGATCTCCTTCTTTATGGCGAAGATCATTGTCACCTCGTCATCCACAATCACCGAGGCGAAGATCACCCACGCCCAAAAAACGTTCACTTTCTCCTCGAAGGAGATCTTTAACTCCTAAAAAACGATCTCTATCTCCTCGTAAACGATCTCTTTCTCCTCGAAGGAGGTCGGTAAGTCCCAAGCAGAATTCACCATTGAAGAGACAGAGGGTCCGATCACCAATGGCAGTAAAAAGGGGAAAACGACTATCACCAGTCGCAGGAAGAAGGAATTGGCTCAGAAACAAGACTGCTTCTGTTAGGTAATTTTAGAGAATTAAATAAATTATATTTAAGTCATTAATTTTGATTTATTTTCATGGTATTAGCATTTAATTGAGTACTTGTATGAATTTTAAAATGTAATTTGCTGGTGAAGATTAAGTTATAACATTAAAAAAGGAAAAAGTATTTCTGTATTTTCTAATGCGTTTTTACAAAGATAATTGGTGTTATAGAAAAGTAGAGGCGAAACAGAGCGATGTCATGATGGTGGAGACATGAGCTATGTAAGGAGCTTCCAGCATCTAGCTCATACTTTTGGATATCTTATACTTTTTACCTTATACTAGTGATTCCAGCTTCAAAACTTCCATCCTTGAAATAACTCTCTATTTGTTTTTTCTTCGCCTGTCGGCTCGTAATGAAAATATTCTGTTTTAATTTTATTCTTCATTTCCTATGGGTTCTACAGTTCTTGTAAGACATAGGCCTCTGCCACCACTTTTCTCCACTCATCACAGTCCGCTGCTGGATTCCACCAATTTGGTATCCCCGGCCTCCTCAAGTCTTCTTCCCAATCATCCAGCCATCGGTGCTTGGATCTTCCTCTTTGTCTTTTTCCTCTTGGTTTACCATTCAGCATAATTTTTGGCAGTCTGATGAGATCCATTCTTTCAACAAGTCCTAGCCATCTGAGTCAGCTCTTCTTAATTACACGAAGGATATCAGGCTCATCATATAATTCTATTAGTTCGACATTGCTTCTGATTCTCCACCTATCCATACTTACTGTTATTTGAAGTTTTTAGTTAAATATGAACGTTTTAATTAATTAATTCTCAATTTTGTATACGTTATTTATCACTTGAATTCTATTGCAGCTAAAATTTACAAAAACATTTTTTTCATACAAGTACCCAATCATTATTTTAAAAAGAGCATGTCTAGTTATGTATTTCTTCTAAACATTCAATTTCTTTAAATATTCGTTATACTTAAGTATTTATTCAAAGGTTATAGATGAGAAGTCTATTTATTAATTTTTTTCTATTTCAGCAACCGTCTGAATAATCCTTCAAAGAACAACTTCAATTCTAATAACAAAAATCAAAAAGACGATGAAAGACGGAAAAGAGGAGAAGTCAAAGACAATAAACCCAAAGAAAAAGATATAGATCTTGTCGACGGCAAAAGTGATACTGATATCAAAAATGGTGAAATTAAGCCTCTTGATCCCAAGTTGGAGGCTAGAAGGAGAAAGTTCGAAACCAATTCCATTGTTGAGCCTTTGAATAAGAAGATTCGGCTCAAGTCTGAATCTTTGAGAGGCAGCAATACTGATGGTGCTAGGAGCGATGAGAACCAGAGTTTGAGAGTAAAAAGGAAGAGGATCGTTCTCTCGAATGGTGAGTTGTTTTATTTTATTCAGTATTTTTTTTAATGTTCTGTTGTTATTATGGCCAGTCTTAATGCTCCCGGTTTTTATTTTTATTTTAATCCCTTTTATAAATTCAAATTTCAAATTGGTTTTAATGTAATTTATGGATGGATGGAAGCACACCATTGTCGATTTACTTTTTCCGGTTTATGTAGTGCCTTGAAGATGGTTGTTGCTCTAACAATCTATGCCCTAATTTAAAGTAATAGTTTCTTTAATTTCAAATCAGTGAATTATTGATCTTAATAATATTTTATAACTAGCTAATGTATTATTACTTTCACTTATCTATATATGAAATACATAGGTAACTTACACATTACAACCTGCTAAAAAAATTGTTAAATATAATATATGAAAGAATTTGATAATTAACTATAGGAGAAATAAGGAATCGTAATAGAGAACCGAAGAAAACCGAGCTCGGCTGAAAGGTCAAAATAAGCTTCCAAATGTAACACATGCTTAACAAAATATGGACTCTGGTAATATTATATACATATACATGTACGGTTTTCATAAATGCTAGCATTGGTATTATTTAATTTTTGATTCTATAGATTACATCCAGTATAAATTAAAATTTGTATATAAAATTGCTAAAATAAATAAAAATACCTACAATGAAATATAAATAAATATAGCAGCCTTCTTTATCAGTGGCACTTTTGTTGGACTAAACAAATTTTTCCTGGCTCTTAATTATTTATTATAATTTAATAAATTATTAAAGTATACAATCGTAAAAGGAAATATTTACAACATTAGCTTAAATATAAATACCTCAGACGACTATGAAAAACATATTGTAAATAATTTTTTTGAATAATATATTTTGTCTGTAATTTTTACTTTCACTTCCCTTTGGCTAAAAATATGATTATCTGCTAAAAGGAAAGTGGTAAGTGAAAGATGTGTTTACTATATTATTATTGTCAATTGTTTAGAGTTAAATAAGTTCCATCATTTTTTTGTTTTAGAAAATAATAAAAGCAGTGAAAAAGCTTCTGAAGGAAAGGCCAAACCTCTTTTACCGAAAGTTACAAATAACGTAAAGAAAACAGAAGACAAAAAGGCTGATTCAGAGGAAGTAGTGGTCAAGAAGAAAAGGAAGGAGATAGCGGAAGATTCATCCAAAGAGGACTCGAATAAAAAGGGTGTTGATCTTAGAGCTGAGCTCTCGAGGAGAAGGGCAGAAAGGCTTAAGGGGGTATGTTCGACTTTTTGCATTTAGTTTCCTTGATATAGATTCATTAATTTATTTTTTCTTGTTTAATAATTGTTTTCTCTTTGAATGAGAAATGATTAGCATAAAGAGACTGTAACACTTTAACAACAGATCAACCATTAATACTGGCCATATTAATCTGATATATTTATATATGATATAGAAAAAAAAAAATCAATTAAAATTTTTTCACAAAATTGCAGTTTTTGATCCTGCTAGTTGTTGGATGACAATGATGTTTCTTAAAAATCTTCTCTGGGTCAATTTTATCATTAGAAATAAAGATTAGTCAAAATCAGTTCAGTCTTTTTTCTCATTATGAGCGATGAAGAAATCTGATAATAACAATTTACTTTTTATTTAATCTTAAGATAGTATAATGTATAATAAGGGACAGTATAGGACTTCGATGTGAGTCTTTGACCGACTATTAAAAAAAAAAAAAGTACAATAAGTATACCATGGACAATTTTTATTACTTCATTATTGATGCTTAGTTAATGTTTAATAGCATATATCATTGGCTTATTGCCAAAAGTCATGAAGTGACATTTCATAACCTCAAATAATTCAGAACTTTGATGAATTTTTCCTTTATGAAATCAGAAAATTGTGTATCTAATATAACTATACGTGATAAAAAAAGAATTTGTGTCATTTTCATGCGGTTACAGAGTTTTTGTTTAGTAATAAGACAATCATAAAAAGAAATTCTAAAGTTAACCTATATAAAAAATGCACTTAGTGACTTTTTGCAATAAACTGACAATATAATTTACAATAAGCAAACCATGGATAATTTTTATCACTCCATTATTTATGTTTTGTTAATGTTTGATAGTGTATATGCTTGATATTTTCGTGTTCATATTTTATTTATGTATTTTTTTTTTTTTTTTTATTGAAATAGTCTAACGTTTAAATGATGAGATTTTTGGAAGAATTTATATGATAGAAGAATTTTATGTTCATACTCTATGATTCATTCAATGGGATAGATTAAATAAATTTATCACTTTATTGAGGAGCATACAGTGGACTCTCGCTAATCCAGACCATTCCATAATCCCAACTGCCCCTTAAAAAAAAAAAATGAAGATTTGCTTCTATGTATATAGTATACATTCATTCGATAAAACCGTATTATCATCACCTTCCGTTTTGGGGCTTAAATGAAGTGATTGATTTGTTCAGTTACCATAAGAAATGATTGGGGGGTTTTATTCAGTCAGTCAAAATTAATTCAATAACCCTCAATTTATGGCCCCTTTGAAAGTATGTAAAATTACATATTTTACAAATTTTCATTTATTTGCTGTTATTATAGATATTTAAAAGAGAAACAATCTCATTGATGTAGTTTCTAATATTTAGTAACTTTTGGATTTTAGGCATCTATCGATCCGATGGCTAGAATAGTGCAATCTGCAATTGAAGGAGCTGTTGGAAAGTAAGTCATTAAAATCATTACTCATATTCTTTTTCTAGATTGTTTAAATATGAAGTGTTCCAGTTTAATTTATACTATTCTCATAATTCTATTTGTTTTTAACAGCACATTAAGTTGTAGTTTTATAAAAATCCAAATAGTAAAATATTTGTGTTATAAGGTTATGAAAATACCAAAATTACCTGAAAAGTTAATATTGGGTAAGGGCACCAGTGATGGACATAGCTAAGGAAATTTGTTTCTTTTTTGGCTTATGCCGTCGTAATTATTATAGTTATAAACTTCTCTGTTGGACATTTAGAATCTCTAGGTCTCCTTTTTCTATTTAACTCTTTAAAATTGAAAAAATATTCTGTTATGTAGGTATAATCACCATTAAAAAAAACAACACTTTTTGGACTAGTGATGGACACACTGAAATTCAATTGTTCTAGTAATGCACAGAATGTCGGTACCAGTAATGGACATACCTCAGAAAAATTCTAAATTTATTTATTTAACGATAAAGATAAGATAAATGTTCAACTTACTCATAGCATAACTGTTAGTAGGAAGATATGAAACACACTGATCTCAAGAACACTATAGAAACAATAATGGTAGGCATCCTAAAATTTTCTTTTGGGAATTTTGTTCATACAGTTGTCAATAAAGGGCATTGTTCTTCAATCTAGAAAAAACTGGAACCTTTAAATCAACAAGGAAACTTATTATTTACATGTTAAGTCCACCGTGTTCATTACTGGGTCCCCTCTCCATACTGGTGCGTTCACCCTAATTATAGTACACTTTTATCCTGATTTAATTATTTTTAAGACATTAAAATTTTAAGATGAATTTATCTTCTAATAAAGTTTTTTTCTTTCTCTGTTTAGAATAAAGACCAAATCCAGAACATCTCCTGTTTCAGAAACTGAAGCTCCAGTTGCTGGTAAGAAGATACCTGATTGTTGATGATTTATTATATTCATTAATTGACAAAGAAATACCTTTGTCCTCCTCCCTCAAAATTTGAGTTGACATATTTGAGTTGTTTAATTCTAAAGTGAACTCTATTATCATCATTCACAATTTTTCAGGAAACACGATAAACTATATTTTCTATTCTAATTGTATTATCAAATCTAAGATATTTAAAATAATAAATTAAAAAATATTTTATTGATAGCAGATATTTCTGAAAATCTCTGATTATTTCAGTAGTAATTTAAACATTGAAACTTGTATAGGGTCACTTTCAGAAAGAAATAAACATCAAAGTTTGTTGTTGAACAAAAATAAATTTATTGGATTAGCTTCGGAATGATAAAAATATAACATATAAAAAAGCATTATTTATATTTTAATTTAGTTTTTTGTCATTAAATCCTTCCTGCAAACGGGATTTAAACTCATAGCTTAAATTTTTTGCGTCTTAACTCACACGACCACTGCAGGCCCACACAATAGATGGAAAAACATCAACAAGGCGAGATTAATAATATGAAATATAATTTTTTTTTTGTTCTATATTCACAAAGTAATAACAGTTACAATTTATATAATTATAGTTATGTATATTTCTTTTTGTTATGTATTCCCCATGATATTAAAATTTTGAGATATTTTAGTCCAAGTGTTCAAAACAGTCTTCTTATTTGATTTTCATTGTTATCGTTGTCCCTTTCTGACCCTCTGACTAAGTGTCATGTCAAAATACAATTTTGATTTATATCTCATTACAAAGAGGATGAAATGGTGAACATTTCCCTCGCTTACAGTATGCAGGCCCGATTTTTTGTTTCTGAGATATTTTAACCCGTATGCAGAAACACTTCAATTAGTCGACTTTACCTGAAAGAGCGTTACGGATCCGAGCCTAATGGCTCATTCTAATTCACTACCCGCAAAAAAGGGCAAAGCACGCTTAAAGAAGTTTTCACTTCAAAAACTTGTTACCAAGAATATCTAGCTTAAGGTTAATTTTTGTTTTGTGTTTTATCTAATTTAAAAAAAAAATTGTTTTAGAGAAAAAGTCCAAGCCTAAGGGTAGAAGAGTTCATGTACTTCCAGCCAATTCATCTAAATCAGAAGGTATGTTATTATAATGCTTTAATCTTATTACGACAAATGTCTCTTTCCAACTGTTAATTACTTTTAACATTACCCGGAATTTATCTCCCCTAGTTATCCCTTCCTTTCATATGCTTTACCGTGTATATGACAGTTATTATATATATATTTTTGTATTAAATGGTTTTTAAATATTTACCATAACCAAAGACAGACTTGAGGCTAAGGTTACATATTTAAAAAGTATGTAAAACATCTGTTACCATTTATAATTCTTTTGTCTATAAGTGGGATAATCATGATCCACTTTTTGAAACCTGTTAGAAACTGTTTCTACAAACTCTTAGATTCGATTGGTTCCACCTTCTCACATCACGGAATAAAGTAGTTGTCATAAATTTTTTTTAAGAACTCCGCTACATCCTAAAGTATACCAAGTGAATATATTAGTTGACAGTGTTTATATAAAATTTTTTTAGTAATCTTATTTTTTTTAAAATGTTTTCCCTCTCTATTTATTTGTTCTACTTTTGATTTTCAGATAAAAAAAATAATGCGGAGGATAAAAATGTGGGCATTTCAATGCACTACAGGTCGAGTTCACCTGTGCGGGGATCAGGAAGGAGTATTCTTCGAAGAAATCAGGTAATGACTCCATGCTATTTCTTTCAACTTATAAAAATTTTCGTCTCAACTCACTTAGTATTTAGATTCTATAGAAATTATTTATTCTTTATTTAGTCTTTATAAATGCGATGTTTATAATAGTTAAATGGTGTTACATTTGCTTATACATTTTTAAATTTTCTCTCTGTCATTGAGATAAAATTTGTTATATTACTTTTCCACTCCAACAAGCATTGATTTATTCAACTTTTGTTTTCTTTTACTAATATATTATTTCTTTAAACTGTCGAATAAAATTATACCAGTGCCTGTTTAATAAAAAATTCATAGTTTGTTGGATCTGGTTTTTTATTTGTTTTTCATTGATCATTAAAAATATATATGACAGTTTTGAATTGTCCTGTTTGCATTAATTATTAAGTATTTAAACAATAAATAGGGCATGTTCTTCTGTAGTATCAAAAGCTGTACCAGTTGAATTAAATTTTAATAATGTGGGTTTTTTATTTCTGCAATTGTATTTTATTGTTATATTTGTCAGGATTGAAATTATAACCTGTTGTTTATATTGTGTTGCTCCCTGACCTACTGCTTGACAGTTAGCATTCTGTATCACAAGTCCTGTAGACTTTCTTTGTTGTTATGTTGAGTATAGCCGCTGATATTTGTTAAATGTTTTTGGCAAGAGCAATTCCTTATCTTTCTGTTTCTCTGTTGTGACTTATGGAATTTTATGACCTTGCTATCAATTTAGAATCTTCTACTATTTCCATTTCCGGATGTGATAAGATATCTTATGTAAGATGTTGTTAAGACAGGTTTGTGATATTAAACCAACTAAAAGTTGATAACAGAATTTAGTGGATATGGACCATTTTGGTTGAATTTCTACCAGTTTGAACCATTGATTTATTGTGTCATTAGTTTAACTTTTGAATTCTTGTTACTCAAGATTTTGATTATAACTTATAAGTAACCAAACTAGTATTAGCTTTTAAGGGACTTGTGGTTTGTTTTTATGTATTAACAAAAAAAAATGTACTAGTCAACATATTGTTCTCTTATTATCAAAAGAGGTATTAGAGGATAGATCTGTTGGAAATTCTGTTTGAAAACTTCTCTTTTTCTACTTATTCAAAGGAGAGGTTAGTAAAATTGTTTTCTCCAAGGATGGTGTTGGAGTGGATGTCAATGCTATTAAAGATTAGATGTCAATACATTCTTTGATTGAGTAAAGTTTTTACCTCCAAAGATGATGTTAGAGTGGATGTCAATGCTATTAAAGATTAGATGTCAATACATTCTTTGATTGAGTAAAGTTTTTACCTCCAAAGATGATATTAGAGTGGATGTCAATGCTATTAAAGATTAGATGTCAATACATTCTTTGATTGAGTAAAGTTTTTACCTCCAAAGATGATATTAGAGTGGATGTCAATGCTATTAAAGATTAGATGTCAATACATTCTTTGATTGAGTAAAGTTTTTACCTCCAAAGATGATATTAGAGTGGATGTCAATGCTATTAAAGATTAGATGTCAATACATTCTTTGATTGAGTAAAGTTTTTACCTCCAAAGATGATATTAGAGTGGATGTCAATGCTATTAAAGATTAGATGTCAATACATTCTTTGATTGAGTAAAGTTTTTACCTCCAAAGATGATATTAGAGTGGATGTCAATGCTATTAAAGATTAGATGTCAATACATTCTTTGATTGAGTAAAGTTTTTACCTCCAAAGATGATATTAGAGTGGATGTCAATGCTATTAAAGATTAGATGTCAATACATTCTTTGATTGAGTAAAGTTTTTACCTCCAAAGATGATATTAGAGTGGATGTCAATGCTTTTAAAGACCATTATTTGTTTTTTTTACTCACTTTCTCAAAATATGGCATAGAAATGAATGTCATTGCTTTTGAGAGAAGACAATTATTTGGTTTATGGACTTGTTTTCTCCACATATGGTGTTGGAGTGGATGTCAATGCTTTAAAAGTTTGTTTTTATTTTGGTAAACTTGTTTATTCCAATGATGGTGTAGTGGAAGAGTGGGTTCAATACTTTTGAAGACCATTGTTTGTTTTCTCAAATGATGGTGTTGGAGTCGGTGGTTTTGAAAACCATTGTCTGTTTTGTTTTCTTCAATGATGGTGCTGGAATGGAGTGGATGTCAATCCTTTTGGATTTCATTCTTTATTTTAGTCAACTTACTCGGTAAAACCGATGATGATATTTGACTGGGTGTCAATTCTTTTAAAAATCATTCTTTGTTTTAGTAAATTATTTTTCTTCAATGGTGGTATAGGAGGGAGGTGATGTCAATGTTTTCGAAGACCATTCTTTTTTGGTCTCTTAATTAATTCTGATTGATTATGTCTGTGTATCGGTTGTAAACTGAAGTATTCAGCTTTTCAGTTTTAAATATTTATTTTCTTTAAGAGATGTTATTTTATTTCCAAAAGAACATTGCACAATTTAATGAAACTAAGTTAAAAAATTATTATCGTATGTAAATCAGTAAAAACTTTAGCCATCAATTATTGCAATCTACTCATCCTTTCTTGTTGCAAAACTGATTTATCACAACCTAAAAAACAAATTCCAGTGAATGAACCTGACAAGAAGAATTAAACAAATTGTACTTAGTTGTCAGAGGAATGATAAATGTTAATGGGCAAACAATAATTAAAGGTTGGAATCAATAACAGATTTATTGCCAAATTGAAAAAAAAAATTAAGTTAGACTGTTTTAAGCAAGGTAAATGCCATTACCAACTGCCTAACACCCGTACCAATTGCCATAATCATTAATAGAGATAATCGTTATTAATGGTTAAGGGGATTAGGTTGGTTTTTAAGTTGTTAATAACTTTTAGCTTGCCTAATATTGTCTAACTCAAATTTTTTTGGTTTAATACTTAGTCTGTTATTGACAAGCAGTCTTCAGTTAGAGTTTGCTCATAAACATTTATCATTTATCTTGCATTGAATCACATTTTGTTTAATTTTTCTTTGTCTGGTCAACACACTTTTTTCATTTTGATATTTTTTTCTGGTCTGTGATAAATCAGTTTCGTAATCTCAAGAAAGGATGGGAAGCGATATTTGATGGCCATTTTTCTGATGTATGTATGACATTAGATTTTAAACTTTAAACCTCACTATGGTGTAGTGCTATCCAATTGTCACGATTCAATTTTGATTTTCTGAGATCTTAAGTATTTTTCTTAGCTTAGCTTAGCTTAATCCATCCTATTCTACTGCTAAGGCAGTGTGAGGCTTCCACTTATAGAACCTGATCCGTAAGTCTCTTAACACTTGATCTTACAAAAGGAATAGAGGCCCTGTAAAGAAAACATATAAGTATCGTTCCTATTGCAATTAAATAAACATAACTTGATTAGTAAACTTTGAATTCTGTATAATGGAGTCTGTTTTTTAAAGATATTTTTTGCATAATAATTTTTAAGTTCCAGTATTCCTGTTATGCCATGGTGTGAATTTATAGTTGTGTTTTAACATAGTTAATATATTTGTGGTCTAGTTCATGGTTTAAAATAATCAATTAAACTTTCTTGTTGATGTATTTTTTTTATGTAATTGGTTGCTTTGACTGGTACAGCTTGATACTTGTAATCATTTTGACTGTCAACTTATTAGTAGTGAAATTTATATTTTATAATTGTATTATTTTCTTATCTACAATTTTTTTTTATATTAATGTTTAATACATTTTATTTGATGATTTCGTTGTAGAATATGCTTATTGTTATTCCCAGTTTTTTCTTTTATTTTTTTCTTTAAGATCTGTTGCTATTTAAACTGAATTGTTAATTTTGTTTCTATCTGTATTATCTTATAGAGAAAACGACAAAAGTCTTGGTCGAAAACAAAACATAAATAATTTAATTATTAAGTTTTATATCAGCTGTTATTTCATGTATGAAAGGAAAATCAAATATAAAATTGTGTTGATTATTATACAACGGTATCTGTTGTATTATTGAAACTAACAAGGCAATTATAACTGTTATAAAGCTTTATGTGCTTTTATTAGAGTGTCTTGTCGTTTTATTTTGGATTGAAAACTGTTGTCATTTATTTTAAGATAAATAAGCATTTTTGTTACTTGGAGTGTAGTTGTTTATAAATGGCTTATAAGGTGCTGATTGAACAATATTGTACGTTCTCACAAACAGAGAAAAAATAAAAAAATTGTAAAGGCATTTATAAAATACATTATTTTTCGTTATTATTTGTATTGAGTTGAACCCCTTCTTAGTACTGAACTTTAAGGCTTATTGAGATATAAATAAAGATTTGATG
This sequence comes from Nezara viridula, assembly GCA_928085145.1. Classification (NCBI taxonomy): domain Eukaryota; kingdom Metazoa; phylum Arthropoda; class Insecta; order Hemiptera; family Pentatomidae; genus Nezara; species Nezara viridula. Next base: position 22,410,632 of record OV725082.1, on the reverse strand, counting down.
TAGTAGAATTTTCAATTTATAGAGAAATTTCAACTTGTTTGTATCAATTTAGTTGGGAACAGAGATTAGCTGATAAAGGGAAGCATTGTGCTCCTATCTCTTGGGCCTGGGTCAAAATCAGTTGTGGTAGATATTATTTATTCTGTGCTGCTAGCAGTTGGGGTCAGGAAACTCTCCTAGGGTCCACCCAGCCTTTACTAAGTGGGCACATGTATTTTCTGATATATTTTTCAAGAGATCCCCTGTTAACATGAATTTTTTTCAGTTCATATGAAATTTGAATGATTTAAGCCATCAGTAGAGTGAAATTTTTGGCTACCTTGGTAAAAATATTATTTAAATCATGTTATAGTTGTTCCGTGGTTTTTGAATGAGCAAGACATGCCAAAATTGTGTTAAGTGTTCATTCAGAAGGGAAGAAGTGTTTGTTAGTGCTGTTTACTATCATATTTGAGAAAATAGTGCATGGTAGTGTTTTGCAATAATCGGAATGCTGATATACTATATCAAATTTATACCAAAGAAAGGCGATAAAATTAAAGATAAAAGTTGTCATTAGTAAGACACCAAGGTATATGCCACTAGGTGCGTTAACGTTTAAAAAAGAGGAGTTAAGTTATATAGGAAAGGCAGGCCTGGGACCAGATTAAACCATATGGTATCATAAGGTGTGATAAGGTTTAGGAAAGCATGTGGCTGCCATGAGGGGGTAAGTAGATCAAGCAAAATGCTGGCACAGAAGAGGTTAGGAGACCACGTGGCTGTTGCATGGTGCGAGGAGATTAGGAAAGCATGTGGCAGCAAAAGTACTGAACCTAAGACTGTTCAAGCCTTATTGTAGTACAGATTTAAAAAAAAAATTACTATTCAGAAGCATACACTCAACAAAATATTAGACAGAAAATACATGTAATTGTTTTTAGTGTACTTGATATGTATATCATTAGAATATCTCTTCAGTTAATCAGCAAGAACACATTTTGTATGTAAATTATCCACAATCAAATTGCTTGTACAATATTTTTTTGTTTCACAACCATTTATTGACTCCTGGAGTCGAGATATCCTTTGGTGCATACGCAGCCAGTAGGAAATGGTTCCTTATTGGAGTAAAAATATGGTATTACATCCCATTCTTCTTTGAATGGTACTACGGTCCTTGCAGAACACTGGCCTCCTCCACTATTCTCCGCCATTCGTCCCTCTCCAAAGCTGCTCTTTTCCACCTTTGGACTTCAAGTGTCCTCAGGTCCTCCTCCACGTCTTCCAGCCACTACAATCTGGGATGCCTCCACCAGGGTATCCCTCTTGAGATTTTTTTGGGATACGGCACTCTTCCATCCTCTGTAAATGTCCCAGCCACCTAATTCTACTCTTTTTTATGCAGGTGACAATATCTGAGGTCTTGTATTGATCATGGAGCTCCTGATTGTTTCCCTGCCAAAGTGACCAAAAGTCTTTTTCAGGACTTTCCTCTCCCACACATTGAGCACTTGTTCTGACTTCCTGGTTAGGTCTAATGTCTCACCACTAGTCTAATAACACTAACATAGGCCTTTTTTTACAAAAAAATACTCTCCAGTCCTAAGACCATTCCTTGCCCCACAATCACTTCAGGTCTTCATATACTTAGTTTTGGCTTCGTTAATATCGAGTCCCGCCATTTTTGAGGCCTGTTCATATTCCTCGAAAGCTCCTAGTAATGATGCTTGTGTGTAACCAGTAATGACGTCATCTGCAATCGCAAGATACTATGTCAATCGAATATAGATGGTCCCTCCAGGATTTGTTCTAATGGCCCTTATCACTATTTCTGAAACAGTGTTGAATAGGATGGGAGATAGGGGGTCTCCTTGCCTTAATCCTTTGTTGATAAGAAAGCAACTGGAATTTGCACTTTGTATTTTTACTTTTATTACCTCCCATATGTCATTCAAATAACCATTGGTCAAGAATCAACACATCTTAACCGAGTACTGAATCTAAGGTTATACTAGCATAAGGTGCAGGGTTGCCGAACGGAATGACACTTGTTTTCCAGCAACCTGATAAACCAAAGGTTACGAGTTCAAATCCCGGTGCCCGGAGGGACTTTTAACTCTGATATAGTTCCTCCATCCTCTCCTCGGGAATAGGAAAAACCCCTTATAGCCAAAAAAGCGAGGAAGGGATAAAAAAAAAAGTTCCAGAATTTCTTATATAAGGAGGAGCTGTTTTAAACCTTACAAAGTTTCTTCTAAAAAGTTTGGGATGACAAAAGAATTTCTTCTTTTACCAAAAAGGCCTGTTCTACAAGCCGAAACAAATTCTAGTATAAATTTTTCTGCGTTCTCCATATACCACATTAAAGGATGACCTACTATATTTGGTGCCGCCTACAAAAATTTTATAACATGAGTTCAAATCCCGTTCGCAGGATTTAATAACTTAAAGATAAAATAATTAAAATAAATAAGTGGATGCCCTACTCCAATTGCTGAGATCATTATGGGGCAGGTTCAATTCCCGCATAGGGGCAATAACGTCCCCACCAAGATATTCACAGGGAGGTGAGCCACCCATGTGTCTCACACTGTAACTCCTAGTCTTCCAGGTTTGAGGTTGAGCATAGGGCTAATAATCCTATTCCATAAAAAACCGGATGGAGATTCTGCAAAACGTTGCCAATCATCCTTTAGAAAAGTCCCTGATGAAGAGAGAGTGATTGTGATCGTGTCCGGTTTTTGTAAGCCACGTGCTCTCTGGATATCGTCCTGAGAACCAAATGATCACAGCTATCACCTGTAACAGCCCCAACGCTGCTAAAAGACTTATGGCAGAAGTCGGAAAGTCACAAGACGGAAAAAAAAAAAAAAAAAGAATTCCTTCTCTTCTCAGTTTATTTGTTGTGGTGTATATACTTTTTTATTATGACATACTTCATAAAAGTGCTTTGATCTGCATTTCCGACAGGCTCAGCAAAATTTTTTTTTTATTATGATTAACAATGTAGTATTTTCTGTTTGATATTTTATTGAGTGTGTCTCCTGAATAGTAAGAAGAAAAAAAATTAAAAATCTGTTCTATCACTACACGTTAACAGTCTTGGGTACATTACTTTTTAATAAAATATTGCATTTAGGCTAACTATTGTGCAAAGAGGTTATTTTGCTTAAATCATACTCAGTCTCCAGGTTTTCTCCCCACTTAAGGTGACCCAAATATATAGTTGAGGGTATGCTCCATGTGGAACCCATGGTCAGTTCACGACTAATTAACGGAATAAATAATTTTGGGCTACAACCAGGATCGAACCCTGGTTTAAAATATAGGAGCTGCTTACTTTCTGAGCTACCTTCACTCTCTGCTAAAAACTATAAATTCAAGGTTATTAGACGAAATTGAATGCACAATGACTCATATTTCTAAATGTGAAAGTTCAATACAGAGGGGTTCTGCCATGATTTCATAGTGTGAAATTAATTATGTCTAGTAATTTTAGATTCTATGCTGTTTTATTTTAATTTATAAATGCCATTACACTTTCATATTGATTTCATTATATTTGTTTTTGCTATTTACTAATTTATTTGATTAGTTTATGTATATATTTATTCCTAATTTAGTAATATCTGTAAATAATGGATATTTTAAAGTTACTACTCGATTATAAGTTGTATCAGGTTGGGTTGTCATTACAATCTAATGCTGTTGTTACAATAGTTATGTATCACTGTATTCTTTACATTATATCCATTTTAATTTAAAATAAAGAAATGAAAGTAACCATAAATAAAAAAAGTTATTATAGTGCAATATATTAGTTTTGTAGTTTTAAGAAGTAGTATGTAGAGAAAATTTAATTTATTTAAGTATTTAATATTAGAAACAATCACCAAGTTCCCAATGTATTGGTGTAAAAATGATGCCTTAAATAACCTCTAATAAAATTAAATACTTCAATAATATTGAGGGAGGGGTAGGGGAGCAGTACGATTTCATTCTTACCTCTATCATCTGGGGAGGGGATGAGGGTGAATGGGATTTCATTTATCCTGAATAATAATTTTTGACATTTTTTTTAATTTAAAAGCTCAATGAAGAAAGAATTTGTAGTGAACATTATTTTTAGTAATTGTAGGCCCAAGAAGAACTTATCAGCTAAATTAGTGCTGTAAGATAATGAATGATTGGACTGAAATTAATCCATCTGTAGTCATTTTATTATTGCAATCCACTGCCTACTTCTACAACTTTATTTCAAAATCTGTGACTCGCCATTGGCCTGAACCTGAAATAAACTTTATTCCCAAGTCATCTGAAAGTTTGTCCCCCTCATCAATGAAATTTCATAGATTCTGTGATTTGTACCTTCAAAATACTTATAAATTTCTTGTATCTCTCTTATTGTTCAATTTTTTTCTTATTGTATGAAGCATTGTCTGTCGTTCGCCCACGATTAACCGGCAGCCCGTGAACAAATTCATGAAACTTGTTTTGTTTTTCCTCAAACATCTGATATTACTTACAAATTATACACAAATATTGAAAGATTAAATCATAATGATGGCTAGATGAAGATGAGAATTTACCCAACACAGTTTAATAACATGTTGAAGATCCTTCAATATTAGCTTTGGATAATGAAATAATATATGACACTGAAATAAAAGAAAATTATATGAATAATAACTAATAATAATGAAAAGTTTATATTTTTGAGGTCTATTAAATTAACACTGTTTGAAGATTACATTTTACCTATAGATAGATCTCATCTATCAGAGCTGGATGGTACAAAAATACAATTTTCTAAAATTTAGGTCTTAGCACCCCCATCAATATGCTATTAAATATATTGATATAACTAAATGGGACCACTTGTTAGATTGCTCCTCCCAACATTGTCAGTACAAGTATAGTTAAATGTTGATATTTTGATCCCCAAGAGGAATCAAGACTCCAGGATTTCTAAGCGTTCACACTATAATAACTGTGTACTCACTATAATTAGAGAAATAACATCTTATTGAGTTTGCTGTTGAAGTATTAGAGATAAGCAATAGCCCAATATTTTCCTGCTAATCCTCTTCACTCCAAGTTCTATCTTTTGGTTAACGATTAGTCAAGTTGGTTAATGGTTGTTCTCTTAATTAAATATTTAATTAAGAGTATCCACTTTATAGAGGTCGGGATAGCCGAGCAGGATAAGGCACTTGCAATAGGTAATCAAAGTTAAGCCTGTTAGATAATTCGATGAGTGACTGCTCGGTATGGGTGACAGTCCACCAGAGAAAACCATGCTGCATGAGATTTCTTCTCCCCGGGTATTTGAGATTCATCAGCCTATTGGAGGCTACTCACACTGACTGGACGTAGGATGTCAGTAGCCCTCTTGAGATTTGGTCCAAGAACGATCTGTTTCAGGGAAAGAAATATAGCCCTAAACCCTAAACCGACCAGTTGGTGAAAAGAACACTGTCGGATTGGTCCCAAAGGGAATGGCTATGGAGTTATGGATGTCCTACCGCTGCAGCATGAAGACCATGGTCCGTAGCAATGTGAGACGGGTAACCCCCTTTGTGCTTTCATAAGCAAGGTATGTTTTTAAGGGACCCCCTCCTGCGCCCAAAGATCTACATGGTCTATTGTGCCAAATGTAAGAAGAAAAAAAAACACTTATAGTGGTTTGGGGGCTGGATAATATTCTTTTTTTAGAATTGAAGAGAACTTTGTTTTGGAATTGTTCTGCAATCCAACTTTGTGCCTGTTTTTTGTAGATTTAGAAAGGTGCTCTCCATACTCAGTAAACTGCATCCAACGATATCCAGATCGGCTTAGGCTAGAATTTGGAATGATTTGTTAAAAATTTCAGATTTCTGACTCATTGATAGCATATTCCGATGAAATATTAAACAGTTGGCTTGCTAAACAATCACCTTGTCTAAGTTCCTCGTGGCTTTGGAAAAACTCAGATGTGTCTCCGAACACTCTCACTGAGTACTAGGTCACCTTCACAGTCATTCTGACTAGGTGGACTAACTTTAGAGGGATATCGAGAGTCATACTGCCTATTTTAGTGTTGAAAATTCTCAAAGAGGAGATGGTGGGTATGAATATTGTATTCAGCTGTTCTCTCCATCATCTTTCTCACCGAAAACATTTGGTCCATCGTAACTTTACCTTTTATAAAACCTGCTTGATATTGGCCTATTTTCTCTTCAACATACCTAAGTGTTGAAAAAGGGTATTGAAAAAAGTACCTTATAAGAAGAGGGTAGGAGGGATATTCCTCTAGTCTGAAACATCTCTATTTCCTCTTATTCTTTTCTTTCTCTGAAACATTATTTTTACTGCCTTTTTTTGTTTCTATACTCTTACTAAACAGATGTTCTGGTGTGCCTCCTCTGATTCATCATGTTGTATGCATCGTTGTTCTCGCCTGTAGCCAGTTTGCATTCTAAATCAAAACGGGTGTCCTTTTGTCAGAGGTACCTGCTATCACAAGGTCATTAGTTGCAGAAAAATTGATCAGTCTCTCCATTATCATTCGGAACTACATGGATACTGTATTTTCTGGACAGAAAACTGATTCCCTACCTATTTGTTCATTATGTTCTAAAACGAAGTTTCTTATTTGCACAAAAGTTTGCCACAAACTGTACTTGCATTAACTATTGAACTATGATATGCATTTTAACCGAGTCCCTTATTTCCAAAGTGAACCCTAATAAATTTTTTTGGGAAATTAATTCCTATGTAAAAACATCTCATGAATAAATCCCATGGTACAATAATTTTTTTAACAATAAACCTTTATATTAAAAAAAAAAAGTGGTATGAAAATAAGCTTATTTTCAAAATTGCCCTATTTTTAAGTAATGTTCAAGGTACGATACTTACATTTCTTAAGTATTTAAAAAGAAAAAATCGTAAACAACTTTTTTATTGATTTATTTAGATGAATTAACAACAAATGTATTATATTGCACCATTATTATAAAGAAAAAGTAAAATTTTTATTGTAAAAGTTTAATAACTTTTGTCTTGCGGAATCATACACATTTTTTTTTCTTCCCCTTTCTTGCCTGTTGGCAATGTAGGTTTTTTTGTGGGCCAGGAGAGAGAGTAGGGGATTAATACCAGAGTTAAAAGCTCTTCCGGCACTGGGACATGAACTCATAATTATTTTATCTCATCTGCGATTCATCTGGTTGCCAGGCAACCTGTGTTTTGCACACATGTTAGCCTGCTTAGCCTACTGGTTGTCCAATATTTGCGGATTTTTGTTGGGGCTATTTTAATTTACTTGGATTTCATATGTCCAAAATTTCCGTTGTTAGTGATTTATTTTTCTTATGTATTTTTTTTTTTTTTTTTTCAATCAATCTACCATCTCTGACTTTGTAGGACCCTTTATTCATCAATTTTTATTTTAGATCGTAATTAAATTATTTAACTGTAATTAGTATTTTATTTTTGCTTCCCTTCTTTTAAGAATACAGTGATATATAACTCTTGTTAGCTTAACAATTTGTTTCTTACCATTCTTTAAGGATAGGTATATTACTATTATAAAAATTAGCCCCTTTAAATAAATTTTGTCACAATTTTAATTTCATTTTTGTAAATATTTAGGTTTAAATAAGTCTGGAGTGTGGAATCATCAATTTTTGGAGTTGAAAAAATTTCAGCAGTGTTAAAAAATAATGGCGCAGTTAAGCCATTTAAAAAAGACTGTATCACAATTTTGTTTATTGAAGGGTGATTAAGCAAAGATTTTTTTTCTTTTTTGTTATTTTGTTTTGAAATTGTATTTTAATTTTATATTTTTGAGAAGTACCTGGATTTTCTTCAGTTAACAGAGGAATTTATTTATAGTTGTTTATTTTCTTTTTTCTTTCCCTTTCATTTTTAAAGATGTTGTTAATTTTAAAATGAAAATTATAAATCGAGGTGTGATTTGTTAATAATGTAAGTGGGTACCTGTTTAATTGTTTATTAATATTTTAATTGATGAAATGGTGTTTAGTCCAATTATAATATTTATTTTTCTTCATTTTTAACATTTTTATTTTTTATTATTTTTTTTTTATCTTTTTATTTAATCTGATGTTTGCTAGATTTGTATAATAATGATGAAAAAAAATGTAGTAAATTTACAAGTGGATTATGGATAAACAGTCTTTCATTATTAATACCTTGAATGAATATGCATATACTTTTGTTAAATTGAAAATGAAGTTTATTAAACAAGTGAAATATGTTATTAAAAAAAGTTTATCACAGTTATTTGAAAACCATTTATTTTTATTTATTTTCCACGTTTTTAGGTACCTACTTATTACATATATACTTAATTATAATGATTTGTATCGATGGATCATCACCCTGTAATATATAATGCAATATATGTAGTTTAATATAGTTTCAAGGTGTAAAATATTTTTAATTTATGTTTAATGGGCAGCTCTCATTTTCAGAGCTTAAGTAACTTTATCTAGTCATCTGCTACTCAAATACCACCCTAAAGTTACGCCAGTAAGTATATATCGGCAGATTCGACTTTGTCTGTAAATAGGATAATTAATATAAAGTATAATTTTGTTGCAATTGTTGATATAATTTTTTAGATGTTAGTATGAGATATGAGGTAAATAGTTCAATTGTGTATCTTTGTTGTAAATATGAAACATATTTTTAACATTAAAAATGAAATCCATATCTGGATAAATAGGTATAAGTATACAAATTTTTATTCGTACGTAGATTTATTTTATCTTAAACTTTTAACTACTTTTAATTTAATTTTTTTTTAAGTTGTTTGTAAAATATTAAAATAAATATAATTTTTCTTTCTCTCTTTACTTACGATATTTTGAAGCTTTCAAATCATATGACTTTGTATATAACAAGGAATTAAAAAAAAAAATATTGATTATGGTTTAAATTGCCTTAGAAGTTATGAAAAACCCTTCTTCATCTAATTTCTAAAATTAAATATTTTTTAAAATTTCTATACAGCGATTAACGATTAAAACTTTTTATAAATATCTAGATGATAGTTTTTTTTCTTTATTTGTAATTTAAAAAAATGATTGTTGAATTGTTATTAAAATTATTGTATATATTTGTTATGTAAATAGAGCATAATGTTTAATAACCATTGTACATACTTAAAAAAAAAATGAGAATAAAATACATATAAGCGGAATGTTTTTATTTATTTTTTGTTTTTATTTCATCATTTTAATCAGGCAATCAAGGTAGCCTTAAACCTTCCAGCTGTTTCCTCTTAATCACTACTTTACTTGAAACATAAAAAAACAAATCTCACATTATTACTCTGTAAATTTAATGTAGAATTAACGTACCAGTTATGGACAGGGGCCCAGTGATAGACAGGTTGGACTTTAATAGTAATATGCTTCCTTGTTGATTTAAAGGTTCCAGCTTTTTCTAGATTGAAGAACAATGCCCTCTATTAACAACTGTATGAACAGAGTTTTCCCCCCAAAAAAATTTAAAATGCCTATCATTATTGTTTTTATAGTGTTCCTTAGTGCTCTTGAGATCAGTGTTTTTCATACCTACCTACTAACATTTTTGCTAAGAGTAAGTTGAACATTATTTTATCTTATCTTTAAAGTTAAATAAAAATTTAGAATTTTTTGAGGTATGTCCATTACTAGTACCGCCCCCTGTCTATTACTAGAAACATTGCAAGTTCGAGGTGTCCATCATTAGTGGATAGATTCTAGGTGTATACTGATTAGTGATAAGTCACTAATAAATCATAAAGAAATATTCGGTTTTTATGTTGTTCTGTAAAAAAATAAATTTTTTTACATACAACGCTTTGCAATAACAATAGCGATATGTAATATTCATGATTCTAATTTGTTTTGTCAGTAATTTCACAAATAATTATTCAAAATTGAGAGACTTAAGCCTTATTCTCAATTCTTCCCTACTTATCTGGTGCGTTTGACACGTCCTTCATTACTGGAGCTGTCTCCAACAAAAATTTCATATTTTATTACTCTCAGCTATTTTCCTATTTATCAGACTGCTTATAGCAGTTGCAGACTACAAAATGTCACCTTTAGACCCCTTTCACACTGAAGATGCAAGATGTATGCTTCCTGGATGCATGGTTGTTCTTCATAACTTTTCCCTGAGATTTCGGGAGGGTAAGACTATTTTTCGCATGTAAAGGCGAAGAATATCTCCAAAATGACAATAAAACACCTTTTAGTAATAATATATAGGACAGGTAAAACCATATAGAGCAACAGTTGAAAATCAGAGCAAATGAAAAAAATAAATAAACCTATAGTTAAAAATAAATTTAAAAATGGATAAAACAACAGTTAAAAATAAAAAAGCAATTGAGACATCAAACACAAGAGTTTAGAGAATGGAAAGGGTAGACCGAGCGTTGGCGATGAAAGCCGACCGGACCCGATGATCGCTCCTCAAAAATATTCTCCTTCGGGCGGACCGAGGTGGAAGGGGGAGTTGCAAGACCAGCACAACAAAGATGCACACTGAAATCTCAGCCGGCTGGTTCCAGAGAGGCAAGTGCATCATCTTGCATCCAGGCTGCAAGACGCACTTGCATCTTCGGTGTGAAAGCTCTCGTTCAGTTAAATACAGTCCAGTGTTTAAGATGCATGCATCCTGCGTCTTGCATCTTCAGTGTGACATTAGGATTTCACTTCTTTTCTTTTTGTAAAAATATTGATTGTTACAGTAAAATTTTAATATTCATAAGTCTATAATAAAAATAATGGTCGAAATATCACTATTTCAATATTTTCCCTACATCTCCAGCTCAAAGTATCATTACTTGAAAGTATCATAATATAAACTTTCATAAACTAAAGCAATAAAACATCTGGGGTTTAAATCATCTAATTTAACTTCAATATTAAACTAAACCTATCTTAATATTGTTTCTATCTTCTATATGTATGTCTGTCTGTTTGTCCTTTGTGCATTACTAAACCATTCATCCGACGCCATGCAACTTTGGGAAGTTGTTCCTTACACTCCAAAGAAGGTTTCTGGCATAGTACTTCTGTCTTAAGATAATTTTATATATGTAAAAAAAAATAAAAATGTAAATGTTTTTCTGTTCAAAGCCGCAAAAAAATGTGTCGCTATAAACTGTAGCGCCAAAACGGCTTTACCGATTTTAACGAAACTTGGCTAAAGTCTTCCCCTTGAAACCCTTTTAATTTATGTGTATAACTTACTTTTCCGAAAACAAGCTGAAAAATGTTACGATGAATTCAATATTTTATTTGACGATAACTAAAAAAGTACAGAATTTTTTACTGATAAAACCCACATTTATTTGAAAGATTTCTGAATTGCTGACAAAATAAAAAAAAATCATTGAAATCGGACGGTTCGTTGCAGAATTACAGAGTTTTAAACATTTAGTGCTTTCTCTTCAGAAAAGGCCATTTCCTTTTGCTTCCTCACTACCGAAGGTAGGCAAGCATTTTTTTATTGATTAACCAAAAATTTTATAATTACTACAGTAATTGAAATTGACATTTGAAGAAGTTATATGATTCTCCTTATGTAGGTCAATACTATTATAAGTTCTTTATAATCATTTTTTATTTTAGTTTTATAAGTTCAACTCAGACTGTTTCTGATGATTATGAATGACGGCGTATTCACTCTCTGTTTCACTTTAGATGATTATGAATGTTCAATTTGAATCATGAGAAAAAAATCATTAGAATTAGTTTAAATTGAAGCCATTTTACAGACAAATTTGTTTCCCAACTTTTTAAAAATATCAGATGTCCTTTGCTAATAATCCACTCATATGTGCTTTATATTTTCTTTCTTTTTCATTTTGCCAGGCTAAGCCATAGCAGCGCGTGGCCGAGTAAAACTAGTATAATAAATATTTATTTTTATAATTATTTATAAAATAAATAAATAAAAAGAAATAAAACTGAATTCAATATAAAATAAATAAATAATCAATTAATAAAATACATTCAAATTTTACTGATTCCAATAGTAGAACATATCGTCCTTTTATTACAAAAAGTAATAGTTCATAAAATTAAATCGGAATGTTCTTTGTTGAATTTTCTTAATTAAAAAAAAACACGTTTTGTAGCACTTATCCATAATTAAGATATCGACGACATCTTCTAGGACAAAAACAATACAAGATAATTTCATTATCATTCTTTTCCTTTTAGGAGATATTTCATTTACCCGAGACTTACATATTTTTTTTTCGAAAATCCTACAACTGAACCTTTCTCCTAATAAGCACTCGGTTGATTTGTATATTTTATTTGTTTATATTCCTGACATATTGGTGTATACTTACAATAAATTTCATCAACAGGGTTTTTCAGTTCGCAATGGCCAAACTCTGGGAGGTGATTCTAGACAAAATTTCCTACAAAAAAGTTCATTTGATGCATCCGATTCTGAACGGAAAATGAGTTAAGACTAATTTTGTGTTTTCTTATGGTGGACTGTTTTTTATTGAATAAGAAGGAATCGCTTAAAAAATGTTCAAGACAATTAAATTCTGAGTACACCACCGTAAAGTAGACAAAATTGTTTTGAGAAAAGAGTTATTAAATTTACTAAGGTCGATGATAAAAGAGATTTTCAGGTGGTCTGATACGACCGCTGTACCCATAACCTTTACTAATAATATTTTATTGAGAAAAAAAAAATACATTTTGCCCCAATTAAGGGCATTGAATATTTAGGGTGTATGAAACACAAACATACCATATATGCAATAAAACAAGATTATAACAAAAGAAAAGAAAAGAAAACTTGAAATAACAGAATAAATCAAACATGAGACAACATTAAATACAAAAAAATGAATAAAAACACATTCATACTTCTTTACAATACCCATAACCGAGCAGCAAATCTGTAATTCCGATTCGTGAAATAATTCGGCATAATGATAGGTTATTAGACCTGAAAGTCTCTTTTATCATTGGCCTTAGTAAATTTAATCTTTGTTTTCTTAAAAAAAAAAATTAGTTAACTTTACGATGGTGTACTTTCAATTTAATATCTTGAACAGTTTTCAAGCAATTTCTTCTTATTCAATAAAAAACATGACCCCCTAAAGATTAACACTTAATTGTTCTTAACTCCATATGTGCTTGTTTTAGGTGACAATTTTCTAATATTATAAAATAAGGCTCCGTTTATTTTTTAACAATATTTATTTTAATTTTCATAGCTACGTTTCGGCCGGAAAGCAATCTTCAACCCATTTTATCCAACCATGCTTTTTGCATGTAGTTCGAAGTCTAATTCTTTAGACTTTGGCCTACCAATTAGACTTTGGACTACATGCAAAAAGCATGGTTGGATAAAATGGCTTGAAGATGGCTTACCGGCTGAAACGTAGTTATGAAAATTAAAATAAATATGGTGAAAAAATAAACGGTCTTATTTTATTATGATCTTTCTTTTATTATCTCCTTTTCCGTTCGGAATCGACCCATGTATCAAATGAACTTTTTTGTTGGAAATTTTGTTTAAAATTACCATCTACAGTTTGGCGATTAAAAACCAAGACACCCTATATATCGGTTTGTAACAAAAAAAATAATGTTTATTTTAGTATTAGTACAAAGTATTTCTTACTTTTTTTTGGACAATAATCAACCTCAAAGTCCATTATTGTCTAATTTAATATAATTATAAGTCTTCCATTCAATCTATAAATATTTCTCAGAACCTTGTGACTTCTCTGTAGGCTAGATTAATGTTTTGGCATGTCTCAGCTGCGTCAATGCTAACTTTAAACTCAGAACGAATAATAATATGAATTTCCGCTCAATAGTTCTATCCTGGGTTGTGAAAATGTATATGTGTCTTTATTCATATTTATATTGTTAAAAAATGTACTTTATTACGTTTACTGATACTGGTACTGGTGTGGGGGGGGGGGAGGAGGATTACTTCCAGTGAACAGGGAGTCCAGCAAGTGGGCCTACGTTTACTGATAAAAATCTTGGTAATCATTTTTATCATCCCTAACCACCCCTTCTCTTATGTGTCCACTTGAAAAAAATCTCGAGAGAGAGTATCAAGGTTTGTCTGAGGATTTTGTATGAACATATGAAAATCAGACTCATTTTGCAGTGAGTTTACAAGTGGTGTATGCAGAAACAGAAAATAAAAAAAAAATACAATAATATCATTTATCCGGAAGATGGATGTAAAACGAGCAAATCTTCAGTTAGAAAGTAATTACAATCATAAACAACAAAATGACCTTACGTTATCTCATATATCTAATATATATAAAATCCCCATTTTTTTGGCCCTAGTATATTTTTGCAAATATCAAGGAAAAAGCTATTCGTTCAAAGATAACCGTCATAATTTTTTTGTAAAACTTCCAATTATCTTTAACGCGAGCTAATTCTCTGTCATTTTAACCTACTTGAAAGTTTATAAGGATGGATTAGTGTTGCCCGAATGGGAGACCGAGACGAGTCTTGGTCTTGCAAATTCAGTCTTGGTCATAGTCTTGGTCTTGCGCAAGAGTCTCGCAACAGTCTTACAGTTACTTATTAGTTATTACTATAGAGATATTACTGTAATTTTTTAGATAGGAGAAATCTATCTAAGCCCGAATGAAAAATTAGGGGAGTTAAATGCAAAATTATATTATATACTTATGGTTATACCAATTATTTACATATAGTAATTAAGATTGTCAAGTATTAGTAAATATTTTGTCTTAATTTTTATTCAAAAAATCGATTTTTTTTACCAGTCCTGGTTTTGGTCTTACAGCAGTTAGGCAGCCTTGGTCTTGGTCTTGCAAAGTGCAAGACCGAGACCTATTTTGGGCAACGATAGCATGGATAGTGTAAGATAGGGATAGAGAATTTGGATGATACGCAAGGTTCTGGTGAAGTTTGGAGAATTTTTCCGGAATGAGGTCTAGGACGAATGGGATATTAAGGTCATGGTGTTAGGGTTTGGTTACTTAGAACGGAACATCGACTATTGTTTGAAGGACAATGGACTGAAAGGATTCGATGCGTTTGATGTTAAACACATTTGCTGCCCTCCCTTCTAGTCTGTAAATCCAAACAGGTTTCAGGATTTTCTTTTAGATCAGTAATTTGTTGTCAATCGAAAGTTGAGATTCTCTAGTCAGTAATCTGTATAGGCTGTATCGTCGGTTAAGTTCTTGTCTTTTAAGTTTAGTATGTGGGGTCCACGTTAGTTAAAGTCTAAGAGAAAGCCAAGATACCGGACTGTGTGAAAATGAAGCTGGATGGAATTAAAATGGACTCAAGGACAGGATCTGCGTGGAACGTGAAGGTAATGTTTTTACATTTAGATTCGCTTACTTTAAGGAGATGTGCCTCTGCAGACTTATGGATGCTATTTCAGCACCTGATTTGGATGATAGGATGGCGGTGTTCTCAGCAAATGTTGCCAGGAGGATATCGGGATGGACAGGGAAATCAGCGGTAAATGAAATGAAATGAAAAAATAATTTTATTCTGGGACTACTGTCTCCTAAGAATAATAACAGAGTTACAAATTTATGTATCTTAGTCTGACATAATAAAAATACCAACTAATTTATTGTTAATTGTTATTTCAATTGTGCAATGGATTGAAATTAAACATTGTATAGATGCAAGTAATTTTACATGTTAGAGGAAGTTTGAATGTGGAGTAGGTGTTGGAACAGGAGTTGTTTGAAGGAATTTGTGGATGAGGATTGACGCATGGGGGTAGGAAGTGAGTTCCATAAGGAAGCAGCACGAATGACGAAGGATTTGCTGAAGGAGGAAGTTTTATGACAGGGAATATATAAGTCTATAGGTTGAGACCTAGTATTGAGAGAGTGGATAGAGGAGCGCAGAGTAAGGAGTTCCAGGATGTAGGGAAGGTTTTTAGTTCTGAAGACTGGAAAAAGCCAAGAAGGAATTGTCGTCGGGAAGTAGGATAAAGACACTTCAACTCGGTGTACCATAGTGAAACATGTGAACGTCTGGGGATCCCGAAAATGTATGTTATGAAACAATTCATGAGTCTTTTTAGTCTCATTTCCAGCCTGGCAGATAGCCCTCCATACACGAAGCAGCCGTAGTCGAAGTGGGGGAATACAAGGGAGGTTACAAGGAGCTGTCTGGTTTTTAGAGGAATACAATCACGGAATCTTAGGAGTTGTTTAAGGGCAGTTATAGATTTTCGGGTAATCTGGGAGATATGATTATCCCAGGAGAGGTTCTGGTCAAAGGCTACTCCTAGGTTTTTGACTGTAGGGAAAAAATGGATGGGATGGTCATTGAGGTAAAGTAGAGAAAAGTAAGGAAGGGAGCTGATGAGATGTCTGGACCCGATGATAATAGCCTTGGTTTTATCTGCATTCAGCTTTAATTCATTTATTTCTGCCCATCTATTGATGCAGTCGATGTCCTCTTGTAGCCTCCGGGCAGCCTCACATGTAAAGAGGATAAAAAGGACGGGACTTAAAACACTACCTTCAGGAACACCGTCCTCAATTATGTTAATGAAATTAAATTTCCTGCATGTTTTATAGGTATCAACTTGGAAACATAAAATAGATTTTGAAATAGAAAGCTGTTTAAATTTAGGGGTTTCGAATTAAGAAATCTTTTTAGTTCAGTTTCATGCAAAATACATAACAGATCTTATAGAGGTTTAAGATTCCCACCAGATTTATACGAAATATTTGAATTCCTCTTACCACAGATTAAGAAACATTGAAATTTTATTGGTAGTGGATTGAAACATAAAATCATTACATTTTATTCAAAGCACTATTCATAAGTGTAATATCATCTTTAAACGACGATATGACCAGCTATACAGAACAAATTACTGATCTACAATCAATCCTTAAACCTATTTTGACTTACGGACTGAACCTGTGAGGGACAGCAAAGTTTTTTAACATGAAACGCATCTAATTTTTTTAGTCCAAAGTCTTTCGAACAATAGTTAATGTTCCGTTCTATGTAATAAAAAAAACTCTAAACCATGTCCTTAATTTGTCCTAGCTCTCATCCCAGAAAAATTCTTCAAATCTCATAAGTACCTTACAAATCACCCAAATCCCATTACACTATCTCTGTCAAGCTTCACCCATCCCTACAATCCTCCTAGAAGGTTGAAACGGCAAATGCTCAGAGACTTTTTGTAAATAAGGATATATTGGAGTTCTGGCAGTGGCTATATTCTCCACTCATGCTATTGTCGTCTGTGGTTATAGCGCTCAGAGAAAGGCTTGGCTCAGTGTTCTCCTGGGTGAATGAATTTTGTATAAAAGTATGCCTGTATTTAAATTGTGATTTTGATTAGTTTCATCTCGTTTTGTTTGTTACATTTGCTCTTAGTATTATTATTTTCTTTTTAATTTATTTTTATTTATTATATATAATGTGAATGAGCTACTTTAATCGATTAAATCCTTTAAATGTGTTAAAATATAACATTATTCTATAAATAAATGTGCTATATAAAAAAAAAAAATAAATAAAGTTTGTTCTATAAGGTAATATGGCTGGTTCTTTATCTCTAAGCTGCTTGGACAGGTTTAACTGGAACACAATAGTGTAAAACTTATAAAATAAAATTTCAAAGATTATAAATTAATTATAATATTTTCTTCCTATGCCTGAATAACGCCTCCTTGATCAACATACCTAATCATGAGTATGACTCTTTTTACTCAACAGAATTCCAGTTGTTTGCCTTATCCACCAAATCACATGAGATAAATTTAAATTATAATAATTAATTTTGTAATTTTCTATTAATATTTAGTTGTATGTACCGCAATGAAACATTCAGTGCCTGTGGCCGAAAGTGCCAACTGTATCTAATTACAGGAAGCTTTTAACGCACGCAACTGGCCTTCATAGAACTTTATGCTAATTCTCTTATGTTATCCTACTTCCTGATTACTCTGCCGAATCTGAAAGTATAATGACTCGACAAAATGTCGGTTAAAGCGCTTATTGTTTTCTCATAATCCATAAGGCCTTTGGACAGAGTCATCTTTAAATTCAGTTAACCATGCGAGTTACATTTGATAGCGTAATGTGCATTAGAAAATTTCTATATTTGAAAAACATATTAGAAAGATCGAGATGGATTATGTTTGTCTGTTCTAAAAACATGGACATCCTTCCTATCTTCTAGTTATCAACAGTGACATATCTGGACGATTTGGAACCCACGCTGAATTTATTTTTGGGCCTCCCTTCAAAAGCTATATATGTTAAATATATAGATATTGTTCTCGTCCGATTAATAAAAAAAAAAAATGCGTTTTATGAAATAAGTCATTCAACTGAAAAAAATTGTCTCTTAAATATATATTAATATGGGTCTTTCAGCTGACAGAACGACTAACTCCAATTTCAATATTTTTTAAAATTAATTTTAGAGGTATTTGTAATAGGAAAATTACAGTTTAAACAATAACAATTTAAATTAGAAAATTTCAATTTAAACAATTAAATTCAACATCTCTCCAGCAATACAAACCGTAAACAAATAAACAAATATCTAAAAGGGACACAAGCACATACACAAACTTCCTTTGAATTCTTTTTAAAAAAATGAAACGGTCACAAACTAGAAAAAAAAAACACTAGCTCAGAGAAACAATCTATTTAGAAATCTGTGATTCCTGTACTTTGAGAAATAAAGTAACTTAACTAAAGTACCTTAACTTAAAGTACCTTTAAGTTTAATCTTAGTGATCTTGGCCCAAGTGCAATCCGGACGTCGGAAAATATAGAAATCGATCATTGTAGATTCATGAATGACATCACGGGCGGATCTACGGGGAGGGGGGGCTTTCGGGCTGAAACCCCCCAAAATCGAAAAATATAACCATGTTTTATAGGAAAAAAAATTTAAAAAATACCTCTTAAAGTATTATTGTTCGTGTAATTACATTTAAAAGTACTTAAGGAATAACTTAAACACCATTTCATATAGGTAGTTAGTTTCTTTCTTTTTACAAAGTAATTATCGTTATTTTTATGAAAAAAAAAAGGTTTCGGGCTGAAGCCCTCCCCCCCAAAATTAAATCCTGGATCCGCTAGTGAATGACATTAATTCTATTGCTTTGAAATGGAGATTAAACAAGATATATGATCAAATGAAAATTCCATCCCAACAATTCGATCTATGTAGAAGGATTATCTTTCCTGAGAGTAAACGAATTCAAATGACTCGTGTCCACGATAGCCTCAATGAATGTCGAAACGTGGAGAAGAGATCAGGGAATAACAAGCGCAAACAGAGCTTTCTTCTGGTATGGAATCCCGAAAAATCTCTAGAAATCTCAAATAAATTGTGTACAACGCTAAACCCAGTTTTGACACACGGCTGCAAAATATAGTCATTAAATAGTACTCTAGAAATTAGAATTGAAAGATCAGAGAGAAATATCCTCCGCATATTATCTGGGATCAAATGGAGGAGAATGATCAATGAAGAACTGCTTACAGAATCTGGTAATTTATTATCTCACGAAATGAAGACAAGAAGTTAAGATAGGCGCGACATTTTGCCCAGAGCAATCTATCAGGAAGCCTCTAACTAGGGGTGGGCGATAGTAGATTGTTTTCCACTATCGATAGTGCAGTAATTTTCCGTCACACACCTAAGGAGGATTAATTTTCGCTGAATTATTATTTTATTTGCTGTAAAATGAGCTAAATAATGTTTAATAAATAATAAAATAAAATAAACTTCATAACAATGCTTAACATTTATATTGGATACATTCTGAAAGATTTATGTTAAGACACTAAATGCCTTAACATGAACATATTACATGAAAATAAATAAAGGGAGGAGATGGTCCGGGGTGGCGGTCATAAATAGACTAAACAGTGGCAAAACTATTTTATTAAAAACCAACGTTTCGATCTGACTTTGCAGGTCTTCTTCAGGGCTAGAACGGACAAGATACAAAAAGCTATAGAGAATTGTGGAAATTACATCATATTTAGATAAAAAATTATAACCAATGCGAATAAACTTATTGAATTATACACAGTAAGTACATTAAAATATTAAGAAGAATAAGTTGTATAAACAGACTAAGCTAAGTTACAAGATCCTAAACTGAAGTAAATAGATGTTAACGATTGTTGAAGTATTACTATAATATATGCAATTGTGAATATATTCCTACAGATCTACAGGAGAGATTGGAAGAAAAGGAAAAGGGATATAATAAGAAATAATTGACATAAAGGGATATGGAGAAACAGAAGAATAACTAAAAATAATAAATAAGTAAATAAAATTAGTAGAATAAAAATAGAGCTTTGCAGGTGTGTTCGGCTAGGAGTTTCACTTAGAACTGGAAACCAGAGTAAGGGTATGTATTGGGGAAATTTGTTGACCTGGTTGGGTAATGGTGAGGGGGTAAGTAGTAAAAGTAAAAAACCCTGGAAAATTACAGTATCTAAAATTTGAAGATATGGATGGATAGAAGGGAGAATACTATATCTATGAAATAATAAATTATAACTAGAGACCATACATTGCAGAACTAATTTAGAAGTATAGAGAGGAAACAAATATGAATAATTATAATTATACTTAGTAGTACATATGTAAGAAAATTACATTTAAATATTAGATAATATTGAGACATAATCGTTAAAACCTAAAGTGAATACAAAGTAAAAACGGATGATCTTACATTCATGTAGAATGTAAATATAAAATAAAAATACAAGAGAGATCATACAAAGCGGAAATACTTAAAATAATGAACGATTAACTTGAATTAATCAATAAAAATTGAAAATAGATAATAATAATAATAAAAAGGCTTAGCAAACCCGAAGGTTCGATGCCGACACCACCAATAGCTTATTGCACAACTCCCTCCATCATTCGCCGTCCAAAGCCAGTCCCTTCAGATCGGCTTTAATGCAATCTTCCCACCTTCGCTTCGGTCTACCCCTCAGTCGCTTACCATTCGGCACAGCAAATATTAACCTTTTAGGAATTCTCTCGTTACTAAGTCCAACAACTTTACAAGCCCATTTGATTCGCCGCGATGAAATTATCTCAATTATATTACTCGGATACAGTTCACGCAATTCGGCGTTGTGTAACCGTCTGAACTCTACGGTTAACTTATCCTTCTTCGGTCCGAATATTCTACGCAATACTTTATTTTCAAAAACCTTAAGACGCTGCTCATCCTTTAATGTAAGCGGCCAAGTTTCGCACCCATAAAGAACTGTAGGCAAGATAATTGTTTTATAGATTCTAATTTTTAAGTTCCGGGACAAGACGCGCGAACTAAGTAGTTTTGTCACAGAAAAATAACAAGCATTTCCCGCCTTCAGTCTAACCTTAATTTCTTCTTCAATTTCGTTTTTTCTAGTTATCGTAGAACCTAGATACCTAAACTTATCTACCTGTTCAAACATATTACCATCTATATCGATATCACCAGTAGTATCGCCATTTTTGCAGCTAACCATATATTTTGTTTTATCCACGTTTATTTCGAGTCCTAGTTCTTTACTGTCTTTCATTAACGTTGTCGTATTTAGTTTTATAGTTTCAAGGTTTTCGCTTAACAGTACCAGATCATCCGCAGAGCCAAGCACGGATGTTATCCCACCCAGATCCAACCCTTTCTCGGTACGCATTACCTCCCTAATGGCATGTTCTAATGCCAAATTGAACAGGACAGGCGAAAGGGAATCCCCCTGTTTTAAACCCGAACGAACCTCAAATTTTTCGGACAGATTATTACCGATTCTAACTTTATTGAGTGTCTCCGTCAAGCACATCCTGACTAGATTTACTAATTTTGTAGGAATCCCCTGCTCGATTAGAATATTATACAGTTTCTGGCGGTCAATAGAATCGTAAACATTTTTAAAATCTATATACAGCTGGTGAACAATATCGTTGTACTCCAATTTTTTCTCTAATATTTGCCGTAAAGAAAATATTAGTCGAACGATTCCGTCTAAATCCGCATTTGTAGTCTCCGATAATTTCCTCGGCGTATTCCGTGATTCGACTGGTTAAGATTAAAGTAAATATTTTATAACATACCGGAAGGAGTGAAATTCCTCGATAGTTATTACAATCCGTCCTCGGGCCCTTTTTGTGAATCGGAATAAGAATAGATTCTTTCCATTCTTCAGGTAATTTCTCATTCACCCAGATCTTTTTAACCAACCGATGTATTTTAGAAACTCCAGCTTCCCCGCATGCCTTAATTAGTTCAGTACGAATATTGTCGGTTCTCACTGCTTTATAAGATTTTAATTTTCCGATAGCTAATTCAACTTCCTCTTTACTCGGTCCTTCTATCAACGGTTCAGCACTCTGGTACTCAGAAGGAGAACACAGATCATAATTTCCCATATTTAAAATATTGTCAAAGTGGTCCTTAAACTTATTCAATATGTCAACCGGATCGGTCAGAATATTGTTATTATCATCCCTAATTCCAGATGTGATAAAAATAATTAGATGTAATAAATAAGTTATTTTTCACTTATAAGATTTAAATGTAAATCTACCTTGAAGGCTTCTGTTCAATTTTGTTTCAGTTTTACATATCGATCAGACTTTTATCGACTTAATTGCTTAATGTAAGGTTTTGAAACTGTTTACCATAATTTAGCGTTTCACTTTTGCATTGTTATGTTATTACTATATCTTGCGCATCATTAAATAGGTACAAGTATTAAGGCGTGTTATTAAAATTATTACTTTAAGTATACAATTTGAAAATAATTTGTCTAAGGGAAAATCAACTATCGATTGTTTTAAACTACCGATATATCAATAGTACTATTGACTAAAGCCAATACCTACTTCTACCCAACGATGAATGCCTGTCAGATCGAATGAACACAGTTGCTTTAGAGGTGCATGCAGATAACTGGGAAGAAGTAGTCCAAGATAGGCAGAGATGGAGAAGGTTAGTTGTTTCGACAAAAGATCTTCAAGGTCTTTAACAAAAAAAAAAATATATATATATATATATTCCTACCACAATCGATTTTAAACACGAGTTATAGAAAAAAACTAACTAGACCAAAAACTACCACTGGATCCGACACAGTTACCAGTTGCCTAATCATTGGTGCTTAAGTAATGAAAATAGATTTAAATAAAAATTCATAATAATCATTCATATAATTTTAGATGTTAAATCCCAGAATTTACATTTCCATCGATACCCAAGTTGCCGTCTTCATTCGCTTCGTCCATAAGGGCGAGAGGTTCCTCTTCGACGACTTTACTTTCGAGTTCTGCATAAGAGTCTTCCGACCCTTCAGAGACCTCGGATATACCATGCGACTCCTCAAAGATCGCGGACACCCCCTGCGACTCCTCCAGTATTGCGGACATCCTTCCGGCTTCTCCTCGAGTGTCATCTTCACCCGGCATGTAGATGATCCTGAAGGCCTCGTCAAGAGTGAACTCCACCGTCGGGTGCCTGGATAAGTTGCACTCCTGGACCATATCCACCTCCTTGCCCATCCTCTTTAGAAGAAGTCTTCTCTTCTCGGCCCACCTCTCGTTCTCTCTCTGGATGACCGCCAATTTAGAAAGGTGCCTTTCCATCTTCACCATCTTACATCATGATACAATAGACATGCTCACCCTCCAAATTATGCTAACACCTCATCACAATCACGGAATGATCTCATCACTGAACAAAACATTTATATTAGTAAATGTGAAACGCTTCAGTGTAGTTTTGTTGCTTTTCAATTTCTGGCTTATAGTTTTCTTTTATAGCTCAGGATTTAAACAACTTAAATAATTGAAAATTTGTTTTAAAAATAAAATCACTATGCCTTGTCATTCTCCTAAAAGATTCACTCGAACCTCAAAGTAATGCTTAATATTCTACATGACTAAAATTTCGGTTGTCAAGGACATGATCACATGGTTAGATGGTTAGACTGACTAGTCCAGTTTTTTCCCTAATTATATACAGCAAAATATTTATGTCTTGACTTCAAGGTAACTTGTTCATAGCTTGTGCTCTCAACTATTTATGGATTCAAAATACTAATTTACACTGTATGTAATTTAAAAAAATACATATATATTAAAATTAAAAAAAAAAAAAACCATACCAGACTGAAACCGCTAGAAACCGCCCGACGTTTTCGACTACTGCAGCACTTACTAGACAAACGCTCTAAGCTTTCAATCAATTACAAACGACTCATATATATGACAATAATAAGACCTATTCAGACTTACGGAATTGAGCTTTGGGGCTCCACTAAACCAACGAATTCCTCTCGTATCCAATCCTTACAATCCAAAATCCTTCGTAAAACCCTCAACGCTGACAACAAACATGCCATCCATCTCATTTCTATTCAGTTCTAGAAATTAGATGGATGACATGTTGGTGACTCATGAACAAGGTGAACATGACAATAATAAGGAATTTTATTATGAGTAGACGCTTGCAATTCGCATAAGTGAAAAGGGCAGGTACATGATGGGTATTTTAGACTTGAAAATGGCTCGACGAGCCGAAACGTCGTCATTGTGATGAGTAGTCATTAAGTTGACAAAATTTTTAAAAATTGGTGTTAATATGGCTAAGAATAAATTAACTTGAAAATAAATAGTATGCACCGAAGAAGATTTGAGAAATATTGCGAATAATGGAAAATGTCGTTCGGAAACTTTAAAATCAGATTCAGCATCCCCAAAAATAATAACCAAAGAGAAACGGACTATTTGAATTTTTCCTCACCCAACTACCATCGGACTGGACTTATTTGATGACTTTGACGTCGTCAGATTTCAAAACGCGACCGAGTACATCGCCAGTCAAAGTGAATTCTCTTTTAAGGACATATTCTTTACATCATATCAAAATTTCAACTGTCTCTTCCTCCTTTGAATAAACCGTTTTAATTTTGTCTGAATAATTAAAATTTTCGTGTAGAAAGAAACTTCTTTCAACCAAGTTACCGAAGTTGTGTGTTCAGATGAGATCTATCTAGAATTTAAAATAGTTACCATTTTTAAGTAATTAACAAATCTTTTTGTTAGAAAATATTACAAAATTTAAAAGAGTTATATCAAATCTAAAAGTTCGAAATTAAAAGTTGGTCTTGAAGGTAATAATGAAATAAAGGACAGGTTTTTACAGAGAAGGGTTTTCCTTTAGGATAATGGGGGACAGTCTTGACGACGACCCATTTGGGTACTACATTAAGCCCGGTGCCCCTTTGGGTTGGCCCAGCTCCAACCTGCCAAATAGCCATATTGTGCCAAAGGTTTCCTCTCTGTTAGTGTAGTCTTCAATGGGGTATAATGGAGGGAAGTAATGTAATACTAATATACAATAGTAGAATAAAGATTTAATATACTTTAAGCAATGTTTACTCATTCTCGTTTTTAATTTTAATTATCGATTACAACTACTTTTGACTTTTACAATAAAAAATCAAAATTTGAGTTATCACTTTCAAAAATAAGTATAATCTTATATATTATTTCTCAAATATATATCTCTTTTCAGGCTCTGAGGAGTGATGATTTTGACGAATGAGGTATCAATAGAAAGGGAATATCACGTAGAGTGCACGAAACATAATTTTGATACGTAATTTTATAACTGGACTTGAATAAAAGTGAATGTAAAATTGGGAGGTTTCAAACGATATGATGTTGCCGTCTCAACGAATCGAGACGTTACAAACTAATTCATAATTTTGGAATAACTCGAAAAGGATACAATTTTTGGCCCATTATGCATATGAGTATTTGAAACCTTACTAAATTCCCTACGAAACGTAAAAAAAAAATCATCGAAATCGGACAATGTGGTGCAAAGATATAGCGTTCTAAAAATTTAGTATTAATTCTACTTTAAAGATTTCTTGCTTTATTTAAGTTTTGGATTAATCAAAAACTTTAAATCTATTGATGTAATAGTTGTTTTCGTCAAGTTTATTTTAGTAGAATTTTATTTTTTCATTTAATCTTTAAATTTCTTCAAGTTTATATATCAATAATAAAATTAACATCGAGAAAAAAGCTTAATTTTTTTTCCCTTATTTTTTTAAACTTTTTTTTTTCTGTACATACAACCTGCTAGATCAAACCATTCCTTCCAGAGAACTAAATCCAATGCATTAAGCTTCACCAGATATTTAAAGGAAATGTTTAGAAGCTTTTGTAAACTTAAGAAACATATAATATTATAATTATAAGATCATAATATTTATAAACTGATAACTTACTAAATAAAAGTACTAAACCTTTCCTTAGAAACATTACTAAAAGGAACTTATGCTGAGCCCTTAATGTATTGAAATTTTATACAAATATAAGGTTTGTGAGAATTATTCGCAAGGGTCAGCTAATACAATAAAATATATATCGAATAAAAGGTATATTCTAGATTCAATGAAAATTTGAATTCATAATAGTCAATAATAAAATGAACAAATTATTATTACAATGTTTAACCAACTTTGATTTAAAATCGGAAACCATCCACAGCAAATCGAACAGGCTAATTTTTAATGGAAGGCTTGCTTTTCAGCAGTGTCCACGGGAGGGTTCCGTGGTGCAAATCCCGCCATTAAAATTTTGAGGAAGACACCTTTTAACGGGTTTTTGAGTGGGGCATATTCCGTTATTTTTCTTCTTAATTTCGGTTATAAGGTTGCCGGGCAACGCGCCGTGGAGTACACACGCGTTAACCGGTACTATTATTAAAAACAGAAGAACAATAAAATATTTTGAGAGGAGTGGAAAATTCATGCACCACCGATCTTGGGGGAAGGGGGCACCCCTGTTGCTTTCTTTTCTCATTAAAATTATTCCAGTCTTTCTCAAATGATTATAATTAAAAAAATCAAAGTTTGGATTTGTACGCGTATCACACAGCTTTCATTTACCATCACATTTTATCTAGAAATGGGTATTTCTATTTCCATGTATAGGAAAATGAACTTAAAAATTATAGATGTTACAACATATTTGTGGAACTCGGTCGTACTTGGTACGACAAATTTTTTTAATTTAAGTTTTTGGTGTGCCTGTATTCTTTAAGATTGATATTGCTTTAGATGGAATCTTTAAGAAATTTGGAAAAAGTTTCTATACTCAGCGCTGAGCTCATCCATTAAACTCTTACTAAACTCCCAAAGCGCACGCATTGATTTATTCATTGATTCACCGATGGCTCAGCGGTTTCACTGGTTTTTGATGTCGATAGATTAGCTGAATGTAACCTCGTTAAAACCTCACTGTTATTTCTAGATTGTATTTACATATTTATGTAACCATTGTCGCTTTAATAAGGAGATATGAAGAAGTGAAAGTGAAGCACTGTAGCGAATCCAAAAAGCTTTCAAGGGCGGAAACTTGGATTTTTTATATTCACTACATACCTGGCAATACACGGGCGGATCTACAGGGGGGGGGGAGAGTTTTCAGGCTGAAGCCTCCTCCCCCTCAAAATGGTAAAATATAACCATGTTTCATGGAAAAAATTATCTCTTAAAGTATTATTGTTCAGGTAATCACATTTAAAAGGACTTTAGGAATCACTTAAACACCATTTCATCTAGGTAGTTAGATTATTTCTTTTTTTCCATAGTAATTATCGTTATTTTTATGAAAAAAAAAGCTTTCTGGCTGAAGCCCCCATCCTCAAAATTAAATCCTGGTTCCTCTAGTGTAGCAATATAAAAAAGATCTTTTGCAAACTAGACCTTATTTGTTTGTGCTGATTTCACTGACCAGTTAATGGTACATGTTTTTTTTTCCTGCAATTTACATACAGTTGTCTGCACCATTTTCAAAAAGCCAGTCCTCCGAAATAGATCAATTGAATAAATAAATTAATAGAAAAATATATTTCAAAGTTTTTTAAACTGTTTTTTCAGTAGTAAAAATTGTTGTAACTGCTACTCATAATTAACAGTTTTGTCCATCACTAATCTCCTTCAGTGTCTACTTGTTAACAATTGATATAGTTCCTTCGCTTTCTCTCCTGATTGAGGTGGCGGCGCACGGAGTATGGGAACATCGCCCAGCTCTAACCGACGCTAACAGGAGAGCAGGATACAGAGAGGAGCTATTAGTGTGGAGTAATGTAGCTACCTCTTCTTACCCCCGAGTTCCTCCTGATCTCCTGGTACCTCCACCTCCGCAGCAGCTTCAATAGCAACAGGTCCCTTTTCTTTTTTCTTCTTCCCTCTTCCCCCACTCAACCACCCACTCACATTTCATTCTTTTTAAGCTTTCATCATGTTTATTAACATTCTTATGTTACGTGGACTTTAGATGTTGCTCTGGGGAGTGTTTTGCAGGGTTACCAATACAAATAATAATGTAAAATATTTTCTTTGTAGTATAAATTATCTGGGAGTTTTTTTAGCTCAGTGGGTAAGCACTGACTTCCAAAGCTCTAGGTCCCGGGTTCGAGTCTGTGTGATGACGTGGAAACTCGAGACCTGACAATGGGTCGAGAGACCCTCCTGGGGCACACCCCAGCCTCTATAAAATGGGCACCTTAATTACAATAATTAATTAAGGGGGAAAACCTGGCGGTTGAGGGGCGTATTAATTTAGCAATCTATCCCTCTAAAACCCTTATCCTACCTACCTGGCGGTTGAGCTATCACATCCCTGCACAAACATTGGCCTTGAAACAGTACTTCCTTACAAAGTACTCAAAGCCAAGACCCTTCATGGGTTGCAGAGGCGGATCTACTGGGGAAGGGAGGGGGGAGCTTTCGAGCTGGAGTCCCTCCTCCCCTCCACAAAATGGTAAACAACTGTCCAAACATTTAATGAAATAATCTGCCATTCTCATGAATCAAGATTATTTTAATATTTGCATGGGATCAAATTGAATAATTTAAGCTATAAAAATTAAAAAATTGGTCTAGTCGTTCGCTTAAAAAAAATCATTAGTTTTTGAGAAAGTAATTAGAATAGCTTATGAAATATAATTTTAAGACAATATCGGCTTGCTTCCTTATTAAATTTTTGGGTTCATTTAGTCTAAAAACCAATTTCAGATCTTATATCATCAGGTATAGGTCAGAGAAAATTATGTGTGAGAAATGAAGGTCCACTATTGATTAATATCCTACATTTTAAAATAAGATATTAGTTTCATGAAATTAATCTTTAATATTTTTTACAATTCTTTACAAAACATGTTAGCATATGTTTCTTTTAAAACATTCTTTTAATTAATATTATTATGTTTTAATATATTACCAACTTGTTTTGAGTCCAAGAACATAACGGTAAAAATAAAAAGTTCAATTACCTACTAATTAACATAGAAGTTTAAGTATTTAAAATCAGATGTGGATGTCCTACCACATGAAAAAAAAAATCTGTTTAATTGGATAATAAAATGGAATAACACTTCTTAATTTAACATAAATAATTCATAAGACTATAACGATTTTGCGAAATATATGTATGATTATAATAACTTGTGCGTGATAAATATAAAAATATATATAATCTCGCATGAATTCACTCACTGTGGGTCCAAGATCAGTTTGCGTGTCTATATATCCTTCTCTAGGTTACTCATGTTTCTCAACACGAATGCTCATATACGTTCACGTTGTTAAAATTTTTTGGTAGAATTTAAATAATATATCGAAGTATTGGGTTGGCAAATAAGTCTTTTCGGTTTTTCGGGGTGAAATAAAACTCAATGTATTGTAGACATAAAATTCATTTTAATCTGCAATATATTGACCATTATTCAATATGACTTTTTCCCATCTTTCCACTAACTGCATAATACCATGTTCATAGAATGTCTTGAGTTAATTGTTAAAAAAATGATCCAAGCGGTTTATTGATGTCCTATTTCTTGTTGAATTTCTTTCCATTCATGGAGTTCTGCAGAGACCGGAATAAGTAGTAGTCACTTATTAGTGTTAGTTATGGAGCTAGGTCTGGTGAATAGAGAGGGTGGGGTAAAAGGTCCCATGCAAGACTCCAAGTCCCTAAGAAAAATGGAATGGTGTATGGGTTTTGTTGGTTGAATCTACGGAAATAACAGTTAGAAAGTATACGTATAATATATCGTTGGAAAGCGGAGAATTTTAGAAAAAACAATATCAAATATAGAAAATTGTAGAAGGTAACAGTGTAGCGAAAGAATTATAAATAAAAATAATTTTTCAAAACTAATAATATTTAAATCACATGTTTTGAAGGAAATTAAATGAAATTTTCTTATTCAATGTAAACTTTTAAAATTGTTTATAAGTTTGAAAAATTATTTAAAACCCACGGATTCAAGGCAATGACATTGTTTAAGATACTATTTCATTGTAAGTATGTGAAAGAGGAAGTGAAATATAAAAATATTTCACTTGTACTTGTGTGATAGAAGAAGTAAAATATAAAAATATTTTATGGATATGTTTATAACCTTAAATATATTTACTGTTGTTTAATAGTTCTACATCTGATACTATAGTTAGGTATCTATCGCACGTATCTATCGTTTATTCCGAAAAATCATTATGTAACCTTTTAGAAAATTAAGTTAGTGAATAATATGATCAAATTTCCCTTTGCTATATTCCAACAGAATCCACATACAATCAGTGTGAAAACTTTTGACCTGTCTATTACAGACTCAAATCTCTTAATTCCGTTTTAGTAAACTTTGCAATGGAAAATAACAGTTTAATAACTAATAGTCGTAAAATCCATAATCAACACGTGATATAATAAATAGGACTTTTGTTATTTTAATGGATTTGTTAGCTGTAATCTTTTAGTTTTACCTCAGTTAAAAATGCAATTCATAATTTTTATAATAGCCCAACATGGCCAGAAAATAATTTCTATCTAAAGTTGAGCGGAAAGTGAAAATTGTGTGTTGCGCGCACCAGATTTTTTGCTTTCGATTCGTCTTGCTTTTCCTTCTGACCACTTACAGTCTTGTCGTTGTTTGGATTCACCTAACATATTAATGATTACTTTAGTTAATTGTTAACTCATAATTATCTCACAAAGGAACAGTCCAATCAAAATGTAGCTTCAAACGTTGTAAGCAATAAAGGGAAAAGGAAATAAATAAACAGAAACACGTGGACAAGAATAAAGGTCGCGTTGGACCCAAAAATAGTCCCACTTATAAATCTTTATTCAACTGAAATAGCTTCTTCCAGATACTTGTTTCACCAAAGCATGTAAGTGCCTTATAAAAATTGGATATTCCCTCAATTTTGCTCTTTGTTAAGAACGTCTATCCCATTATTCAAAGCGATTTTTTAAAATAAAGCAGCAAAAAACTGAAGAAAAAATTATTCTATAAATATGCCATTGATTGTATTTTAAAAACTTTTGGAATATTTCAGAATAGATGAAGAATGAGGCATAATCAGTAACCTGCACGAGCGGATATACGAAGGAGGAACATTTCGGAATGAGCCCCCCTCCAAAAAAAAATATATAAAAAAAATGGAAGAAATATAGCTATGCCTTATGAAAAAAAATGAACAAATTATGTCTAAAACTATTATTATTATATATTTAATTACATTTTAATAGGACTTCAAGAATCACTTAAACATCATTTTATATAATAGTTAGTTTTTTTCATTTTCTTTTAAAGTAAGAATCATTATATATAGATATAAAAAAAAAAAAACTTTCGGACTGATGCCACCAAAATTAAATTCTGAATCGGCCTTCATGAAATGCTGCTAGTTTGTCATTATTTATTACTAGATGGCCTTTGAGAAAAATCCGCAGAAACTTTTTTCTAGTGAAGAAATAGCAAAACAATATGGAAATAAGTAGTTCCTATGTATTATGTGAGGAAGGAATTAATATTTTTTTCTTGGTCGATTACAATATTCCATTAAACATAATAGAAATAATATGAGATATTTGTAAACGCTGACTGTAATATAGACAAAATAATACGCCGACCATGGAATATTCTAAATTATTAAAAAAAAATAAAATGTAAGAACAACCAAATGTCTTTAACAAATAATAAAGTTAATATATCATCCAGGAAAAAAATGTAGTGGACTATTCTATTCATAAATGCAATATCTTTAAATCGGAAGACATTACTAAGTATACCAAAACTAATGGACTGTATCATTGTTAATAATTATCCGATTTTTACGATATTTTTTTGTTTTGTAGGTAATTTAGTTATCTTTCTAATTGTCATGGGTACAATCAAGAAAAAAATGCATAACTTTTGAGTTATTCGCGAATAAAGTTTCTTTTTTTCCAAGTGTAACTACGATTTCTGTTAAAGAAAGCAAGTTTGTATATCTCAAGATCAAAAGGTTTCGTGGTTAACAATTAAAATTGTTTATGCCGTAATTGAAATTATTATGCCGAGACGTGTGGCTATTTTGATAAAAAAAAAATAAGAGGGGTATTGTTATCGATATATTTATCTACAAGTTTTATTGAATTTTTTTCTTTTTTTGTAATATATTTTTTGCAGATTATCGAAAATATGATTGAGGGCCATGATGGTGTATGATCGGAATTAACACTAAGCTGACCTAAAAACGTAGTTTGTTATTCAATTAGCTCACTCACATGAATATATAGTAGGCAGTGCTGGTCTTTCAGCTCCGTCTCTATGTCTCTTTACTGTTTAACTAAAATATCCTCATAATATTCGTCAAATAAATTATTGCGCTGCCTAGTGGGATTTTTTAGTAAAATGAGTTAGATAATTTATTTTTATTTTCTATTTTATTTATTAAATAATCTGTCGCACCCAATATCAATAAGTATTAGTGCCAAAGGTATCCGTTCATACAATATGTACATACAAGAAAAATAATTGAGAACAAATTAAATAAATAAAATATTGAAAAAATGAAGAAATAAATATATAAAGCAACAATAATGAGGGGTAATAATAAAGAAAGTATAATGATAAAAGTAAAATAATATATGAATTTCACAAATAAAAGAATATATATATATATATATATATACAAATAGGTAATTATTATAAAATTAGTTGGTAACAATTTTTTTTCTTTATTTTTATTATTATTCATGAAATTTACAACTGTACAATTAATATACATTCAGCAAATGTGATGCAGAGAAATACATGACATGACAAGGCTTGTAGAGAATCTACCCATTGGTAGCACTCTAATAAAGTTTCTAAATTAGGAGGTCACAGACCATCTTCTTTTCAGACGCCTAGGAGGGTTGTCAGGGATCGAGGAGGAATTAAGGTTAGAAACGAGAGAAATAGGATGGTTATGAAGTTTATTATGTAGGGATAGGTATCTGGATTGGGCCAAATCAGAAACAAACAGAACATTCAGGTCATTATTGATTATTATATTTGTTACAATTTCAAATTTGCTAAAATTTCAAGGTCTTAGCTTAGCCTTCTAGTCGACTTTTCTTATTTTCTTGATTGATTTTAGTTTAAATATTTCATTCATTCGTGTAGATTAATTATTGCTGATTTTTGTTGTATTTTTGTGTTGGGTGTGGGTGGCAGCGCGATCACTCTCTTGCCTTCTCCAAACTCTGCAACGCTAGATTTAAACAAAAAATGGTTTTGGAAACCTTTGAATACCCTTCTCATTGTCCAAACTTTTCAACACAGTGCAGAGGTGTCCAGAAATCGCGCAAATTGCAACCCCGAAATTTTTCAAGGGTTTTTGAATTTTCGAGCTGGGCACATTTCGGTATGGTTACGAATTTTTGTAATAAACAGTTTCATACTAACAGGCAAGGGGGAAAATATGGAACAGACCGCAGAAACTATAATTGTAGATGTTCTACGATTTTTCTTATTCTACCTCACCTTGCTCTGTTTTTAAGAAAATGTAAGCAATGAAATATCCTGAGAGTGGGGGGGGGATTGTTTCTTGCTCCATCGACCTTAGGGGGGATGGACACCCCTGACACATTCGACAATTCCGATACGGTATTCATGGCTTTGGAGATGGTCATGTTCGGTTTTCATCCTAAACTGTGCAACTGCCTTACCTATGGGAGATCCAATGGCATTCTTCCATTTTCTTCTAGTAATGAAGCTCATTGCTTCTCCTTCAACTCCAACCACTAACGGATCCAGAATTTAATTTTTTTTGGGGGGGGGAGGGAGGGCTTCAGCCCGAAAGATTTTTTTGTATGTATATATTAGGATAATTACTTCGAACGAAAGAAAGAATCTAACTACCTATATGGAATGTTGTTTAAGTGGTTCTTTAAGTCCTATTAAATATAATTATACGAACAATAATAATTTTAGAGATAATTTTTTTCATAAAACATGGTTATATTTTACCATTTTTTGGGGAGGGTGGGAAGAGGCTTCAGCCCAAAGTTCCCCGTAGATCCGCCAGTGACTCCAACTGCCGTTTCTGTTCCAATTCTCCAGTAGTGTTGTTCAAAATCGGTCTTCGTCTTGCAAGACCAAGGCCAAGACTGATCCAAGACTGACAAAAAAAAAATCGATTTTTTGATAAAAATTAAGCTAAATTAGTTACTAATACTTGACAATTTTAATTACTATGTGTAAAGAATTGGTATAACCAATATACTTTTGCAACTAAATGTTTTTCAAAGTTTTCATTCGGGATTAGTTAGGTTTCTCCTATTTAAAACGTTACAGTAATATCTCTATAGTAATAAGCTAATATATATCTGCAAGACTTTTGTGCAAGACCAAGACAAAGACTGAGTAGGCAAGACCAAGACTCGTCTTAATCTCGCATTTGGGCAACACTATTATACAGTGATTAATGTTTTAATTAGTTTTTATGCCGTCAAGAAAAAAAATTGGCATACCTGGCTGATCTTTTTCGACACCTTCTTTTGCTAGATGGTCAACGTTTTCATTACCTGACCATTACCTGAATATTGTAAATTTAATATAATTGTTTAATTATACAATTTAAATTTAAATTCAAAGCTGACTTGCCGAAACAAACGAGAGACAATCTCATGAATTTAGTGCCCTTAATGGCTCCCTTAAGGCTGCCGTGACCCCCATATCTACAGATTGCTTTATCTTATCTAGGTCACACCGGCAGTACCCGGAGAATTTTCGTTACAATCTAAAACGTTTTTAAGTGATAAATACATTTTTGGTTAGCTCAGCTTTTTCTCCCGTATTAAAGGTCGCCTGTATCGTACATATTTCTTCTAAAGGTCACTATAGGTCGGTTTTAATTGAATGGAAGAAAGATATATTCATTGATAAATAATTCATTAATAAATTTCAGAATGCTATCGATAACTTCATTGTCGTATTGAGAAAGAAATGAATGGCAATTGAGAAAATGAGATGATATACCTGCGAACGAACGAGTTCACGATTTAAACAAGAATATTCAAGCAGAAAAACTTATCATCGCAGTTTAAATTTGGGACATAATAATAATATTTATGACAGTAAAAATTTAAGAACTAATCGAAGATAAATTTAATTTTTGAAACAATCCACAAAAAATATATATAAAAAAATATGATACAATGCACAACTCGTACAACTATCACTTACAGTACAACTATATTTTTTAATGTTAATAAATATTTAATTATAAATTCACTACTTTAATTATAAATATAAAGCGTAATTATAAATATTACCTTAATATTTTAAATACTACATAAATACAAACTTACGAAATTAAATATAAATTATCTATATCTATATTATCTCTTTGGTTTGTGAAGGAGATAATAAATAAAATTGTCCATTTATTTTACATGGATATTCAATTGAGTTTCTTTGGGAATGTTTATTTTCCGTCCAATAATATATAGGTATTATTTTTATTTATTTATTTTTCCATGGAGATTCAATTAAGTTTCTTTGTGCATTTTTATTTTCAATCCAATAATATATAAGTATTATTTTTATTTATTTATTTCTTCAAATTAATTTAGTAATATTACAAATGTAATACTACTCAATTAATTAAAAAAATATTTGTATTAGTTTGTGGCAATATTGGACAATAGTGAACAATGAGCTTTGTTCATACAATGTATACAGAGAATATAAATAAACTAAGTAAAATAAAAAACGATATTTAAATAAATAATAAAATGAATCCATTATCTTCATATTAGCTCAGGAACCAGTGACTTCATCGTAGGCGAAGGTTGAATGTAAATTACAAAAGTGTATGTTATTCTAATTACAATGAACTTTATATGCTATTCCAGAGCCGCTGCTTTAAAAAATGGCGACTGATTTAAAGAATAATGGACCAGTAACATGAGGATCCAAACGAAACTTCCAAAAAAATATTCGAAAAAAAGTGGGAAATGTTTTTTAACTTGAATGCATGGGTTCAAACATGTAAGAATCACAATTACTAACGCCTGCAACCAAGAAAAAACTGCTCTCTGTCAAAAAGTCATAGTTTTTTAATCTTTTTTGTTTTTTCACCTATAACTCCTAAACGGTGGGTCGAAGCGAAAGACGTATTTTTTATGAAATTGAAGAACGTTAAATTGTGCGTCGAACGAGTATCTTTCGAACTTAATAATTTGGTTAAGTGGTATGGTAGAATACGACAGACAACGAACGCTGATTTTTAACAACTTTGTCAATAACTGAATGAAATTGCTGATTTAAAGAATATTAGGCCAGTCAGTAACTTGGGGATCGAAAAGGGAAATCCATTGCGAAAACGTTTTTTTTTTAATCTGCATTTGTGGGTTTAGATATGGAATAAACAAAATTGCTAACGCGGGCCAAGGGAAAACTTTTTACAGCCAAAACAGTCAGATGTTTTCGATATCTTTTTATTTTTCACTTATAACTCCTAAACTATGTATCAAAGCGAAAAATGTACTCTTTAATAAATTAAATAACGTTAAATTGTTTGTAAAAGGAGTACCTAAAGTTAATAATTTGGTAGAAAACTACGGTCAACCAACGCTGTTTTTTACCAATTTTTTAAAAAACTGTATCAAATTACTGAGTGATAAATGACACTATAGCTTGGAAATGAATTCCTTAAGAGGAAAACTCCATAGAATCAAAGTTGTAGACTATTCAATTTTTCGTCCAGTGGGTACCAAATTTTTTAATATAGGTCTCTTACTCCGCTAAAAATTGGTAATATCTCGTTGGATGGATATCCCTAATAAAGGTATGTATGATTTTCAATATTTTAACAGAATGATGGTTTATTTCACTGAAATATTCTTTTTTAGTCTGCTATTTGCAATATAGCCCCCTTTCCCACCTCTCGACAGTAAAGAATTTTGAGAAACGAGACGTTAAAATAAATCTTATTCCATGAAGAAACAACAAATCCTGATTCGAGAGATATAATTGACATACATTAAAACTTTGCTACTCAATGGACACAAAATTTTATGCCCTACATCTTTGATTCTATGAGTTTTCTTTTTTAGGGAATTTATTTCCAAGCTATAGTGTAATTAAAAATCACAATAAGTCATAATTAAGTCACAGTTTTTGACAAATTTTTGACAAAAATCAGCGCTTGTTGATTAAGTTTTACTACCATAACACTTCACCAAATTATTAAGTTTAGGTATTGGTGAAAGTTAAAACAAGTACAAAATTTAAAAATCAATAAATATTGTCACAGTTATCAATTATTTATTTCCAACTCATTTCATCAACTTTTTTCTAAGCCAAAAACAATGATAACTTATAGTTGGGTTATGTCAACTATGGAATAATCTTAAAAAATAATTATTATAATAAATAAAAAACAAAAAATTTTCTAGTTATTAGGAATAAATATTTGGAAAAAATAATATTATTTGATAAGTCAAACTTGATTATTTTAAGAACATGTATGATTATTATAGATTCAATAATTTCTTTACTTTTATAATTTATTAACTAATATTAGTGAATAGAGCAGAATCAAAAACAAAGTAATTAAATTGAATTTTAGATGGGTTCTTTATCTTTAGACGTGACATTATGGTATCATTAAACATTGTAATATGTTCCACTAAAATTATGCAGGCAGAGGTATGGAAATATATTGCAATATAAGACTATTTTTATTGTATTGAAGTAGCTTTTAATTATATTCTCGACTGTCAATAAGAATTCTTGAAAGTAATTAAGTTTGCGTGATTAATATTTAAATAATGAATGAACTGTAATCTATTTAATTGTTCTCTTTCAGGGCCATATCTATTACTTAAATAATATTTTGAAGGCCGTGAATAATATTATTTGGAAAATAATTAGACAAATTTGATATTTTATGGAGGATTTTGATTTTTATATTTTATAATTCTGTGCTTAAATACTTCCAAATAAACATTCACACAGGCTACGTGGCAAAATATATACTTTTTTTGTTGATTTTGATTTTATGACGGTGGGTTGACATGGCACAATCTCTTGGGAAGGTGGACGGTTGTGGTGGCTGTTCAACTATTGATTTCGTTTTTGAGGACCCTCAACTTTCTCAGGTATTTCCTTCAGATTTTACTCAACAGGCTCAGTTGATTTCGTGAAAATTTATTGCATAGGTGGAAAGAAACGTTTAACCTTAAAAGCAATCCTAATAAATATTATTCTGCTTTAAAAAAAATCTATGTTAAATTTAAAGAAATAGTATTTAATTTAGAAAGAAAACTATTTAAAATTTACTAATTTTCGATTTACCAATTTTACAATTAATAGAAGAGAGAAAAATGTTTGGTCGTAAGAAATGATGACTAGATATATCGTGTTGCTACAGCTGGTAAAATTAATTTATTATATAAGTATGTATTTAGTAATACTTCTTTATTTTATTTTTATTTTTCTAAGTATTCGCCAATCTGTATGATCATGATCATTATTTAATCATATTTACTAATGTTAATTTTTCTATCTCGCTATTTCATTTTCTTTCTTTTCTCTCACACATTTCAAGCAGCTCTTTTGCAATGTCACAATAAAATAAAACTAATTTGATTGTGCTAGGATTTTCGCATAAGATATCTATTCTTCTGCTCTTCTATGGGCGACCATGGATGACCGAACCCCTCTCACAGGAAATTTTGTTGCTCTCCTCTTCTGAAAAACAGTGCATACCAAAATCGTAGCGAAACAAAGGATTCCAAATTATCGTAATATTATAAGAAAAATGGCAATAACGTATTTTGATATTTTTTTCTCGATCATACTATAAATGTAAGTCAATTTAATATAAAAAAAAACTTGAAATGAGCTTATTTTTTAAACTATTCAAATACAAACCCTTAATTGTCTGCATATGTTATAAAATGGCGTTATAATATTTTTAAAGTGAACAGTTCATATAGTCGGGTTATTGCAAAAAGTCACAAAGTACATTTTGATGGAACCGAACTCTTGAGAACGTTTTTTTTTATCTTTGGCCTAATTTATAGATAAATAATATGTAATAGTGGATAGATGGTTGACTATAGTGAATAATTAAAGAGAGGTTTGGGTGTTCAGCCAAAAAAAAAAACAAAATAAATAATAATAATAAAAATAAATAAATGATATTTATATAATAAATATCATTTATTGATTATTATTAGCATTTTTTTTTTACTGAACAGCCCCACCAACTTCTCTTCAAAAACTTAAATGATATTTAATGATGTAGAGATGGTTGACCGTTGATATAATATGAGAAGGAGTTGATCGGGGGGTGCGGTCAAATAAATAAAAAAAAATTAAAATATATTAATTATTTTAATTTTTGCCGACGTTGCGACCCACTTTGCAGGTCGTCTTCAGGGCTACAAAAGATACAAAACATGTTGAAAATAAAAAATAAATATAAGTATAGGCCTTACATTGGTCATTACGGCAATCTCAAGGAAGTTTGCAGAAGCAAAAATATTCTTCATGTCTTCTCTAGCAATAATAATAATACAATCTGCCACTTTTGAAGGACAATAAGTATTAAGGATAAAAGTGTTCATTCACACAATTATAAGACAATTATACAGTATAACTAAAACCATTAAATGTCATTAGTTTTTCGTCAATGTTCATTACCTTAAGATTTTAATTTTTTGTATTACCTTTAACTTTCCATCGATAATTTATAATTATATATTACCACCCTTGCTTAAAATAAAATGTTCTCTTTTTAAATTTTTAATCAGTTTTTTAAAATTAATTTTTTTTTCTATTTACTCAATTATAATAATTTATTATCATTAATATTAATTTACTTTTTTTTCCTTATGAATTTTCTCTGTATTATTTCACTATAAACTATATTTCTTGTTTTTGTTACAGTTTTTATTTTTGTTATATATAAATTATTATCTTTTATATATATCTATTTTTATGTATTTTATTTTATTATATTGTAAATATGGTATGCGCCTTACAGCTTTAATACTCAGTACCCTTAAGTGTGGCAAAATGTTTTATACCTCAATAAAATGATTAATACAAAAAAAAAGTTTTCATCAGGGGTTGACACTTTTATAGAACTTTTTTAAGAAGTCCCATTTTAACAGTTCCTGTGAAACGTTTTAAGAAAAATGTTTTTAAAATATAAGTTCTAAGGAACGTTTTCTAATAAAGTTTTTATAAAGGTTCAAATTATATTTATTCAAATTTTTAAAAAATGTTTCGTTAAATGAAAAATAAAAGTAATTGGGTTTAGATTTAAGTTATAATTTGTTTTAAATGAATTATACATAATTTTATTGTGTCGTTCCTTTGAGAAAATATGAGTAAAAGTCATTTTTAGATCGATTTTTTTTTTTATTAGAACTTTTAAATACAGATTTTTAAAAAATAAAAGTTCTGTAAAACGTTTGCTTTAATAGTTGCTATAGAAAAAGTTCTAGTTCCACAAGAGCTGAAACACTATCGACAATCAAAATTCTGAGGACCCCAGAACTTTTTAAAAATAAAAGTTTTTTTTTACGTTTCAAGCCCTGCTTTTCACTGCAAATATGCATTTCAGAATGTTTTAGATCCAAAAATTGTTAGTGAAATCTTCTTCTTATTGCTTATTTATTTATTTTTTAAGAGATTTCGGGTCCCGAAGACTGTGTACTAAATTGGGCATAAATAACTGTAACGTCAAAAATATTGAAATATTTCGACGAAAGTTTCCTATAATCTCGTCCTTAAAGCTCTTTAAATTTTCATATATAATACATTACCGAGAAAATAAAGAAAAAATGCTTCGAAGAAAAAATAAAGATTTATTTGAACATAAATAAAAAAGTATACATTTTTTAGGTCAATTATATACATAAAAAGTAATTAAGATCTCTTAAAAATATATATATATATATATATATATATATATATATCTCACAAATATTTTTTAAATTGGATTGGCATTCCTCTTAAAGTATTTAAGAAAGTCTGGTGAGAGACACTAGCGGATCCTGGGGAGGGACGCCCCCACCCCGGAAGGTGAGAAAAATTTGATCTTAAAAAAGTAATTAACCATCCGGCACTTATTATTATTTTAATTCAAAATTGAATTATATTAAATAAATAATATTTATACTTTGTACTCAAAAACAAAGAATAACTTAAAAAGTCTGAATATTTACACTAAAAAATGTTCATTTATAGGCGAAATATCGGAATATTCTGGCTGAAAGTAGTTGCCAGATTGCTCTGATCTTTCTTCTCTGTTTAAAAGGTACTGAAATCCAGAAAAATCTCCAGACATCTAAAAATAAGATGTATAACGCCGTGATTAAGCTAGTTCTGCTGTACGGTTGTGAAACCTGGGCTCTAACCGGCACACTAGAATCCTGAGTTGAGAGATTCGAAAGAAAATTTCTACGTAGGATAACAGGACCTATATGGGACCAGAAACATGGAGGAGAAGGAACAATAAAGAACTGCTGAAAGAAACGGGTCAGTCAATATCTCATGACATGAAGGCAAGGAGGTTAAGATGGGATGGGCATGTGGCTCGTAGCAATCCATCAGGAAGCCTTTACAATGAATGCCAGAGTAGCAGGCAAGAGACCACGTTGGAGGCCAAAAACCAGATGGATAGATAGGATAAACAAAGATACGGCTGAGCTGCATGCCGCAAACTGGAAAGCAGTAGCCCAAGATAGGCAGAGGTGGAGAAGGCTACAAGGCCTGTAGAGCTAACCGAAAAAAAAAAAAATATATATATATATATATTTATATATATATATACACACATATATACTTCTGGTGTAAGGAATTCACTTGTATCGTAAGTGGGCCCTCTCTCCCTCAGAACATTCCTGATTCTGCCACTGGTGAATCAATACAATTATAATTATATGATATAAATGGGGTCCCGTAAGTAGAGGGAAATATTCAAAAGATTGATAGTAGACATCAACATCTACAAATATGTTTATATAAACAATCGCTCAATTTCCAGTAGAATAGTAAGAAATTTAAGATTTGTGATTTTATGCGAGTAACATTTTTTCTTGAATAGGAAGCGTTAACTAAAAAAATACTTGATTTAAGTAATTAAACATTGCTCCATACTGAACCAGACAAATTTTACTTCAAACGAAAGTATATTTTATCATTGTTAAAAACATTTAAAGAGAACTATTGAGCTGACAAATTCAGCTAAGTTTCGTTTATATAAAGTCATAAATTATTTATGATTTTTTTTATCACACTGCAACTATACTATAGTTACCCCACATTTAGAAAAACTTTCTCGTTTAATAAGCTCTAAGTTCATATTAATTAAGTTGAGGTTTATTTGGAAAGATTTTGAGATTCTCCTTAAGTTGTGTAAATAAATGATGCGATTTTCTATCCAGTCACCTAAAATTAGTCTTGTTTTCATCAACTATGACTAAGATTAATTGTTGATAAAATATCGCGAATAATTTATGTCTTTTTTTTTAACGGAACTTAGTTGTGTTTGTCCGATCAAAATACTTCTTAAAAGTAAATTGTATCTAGTTCACTATGGACTAATGTTTAATTGCAAAAAAGAAATATTTTATAGGTTATTGTTTCTTATTCAATAAAAAACGCTACCCACATAAAAAAATACAAATCTTCAATTTCCTACTTTTCTGTCCGAAATTAAACAATTGTTAGTATGAACTTTTTTTGTAGATGTTGATGCCTACTATCAACCTTTTAAATATTTCCTTCTATTTACGGAGCACCCTGTAAAAATAAAAAATA
Organism: Nezara viridula; assembly: GCA_928085145.1. Taxonomy (NCBI): domain Eukaryota; kingdom Metazoa; phylum Arthropoda; class Insecta; order Hemiptera; family Pentatomidae; genus Nezara; species Nezara viridula. Next base: position 22,367,452 of record OV725082.1, on the reverse strand, counting down.
GTTATTTACAAATAATAAATTATTATGCAGTAAGCTAGCAGAAGTTTCAATTCTCTTTTAATTCTTCCAAGTTCTATTGTGTATGTATTAAAAAAAAAAAAAAAATGAAGTGTGACTAAGTTATTTTGGTATATAAGGGGATAAAGAATCCGATAGGAGAGTGATCTATACATCTTTGTTTAACAATCTGAATGATAGTTGGCTTGAGCCCAGGGATGGAGGTGTTATTAATAGGAAAAGGAGAAACCACGTCGCTACTTCGCTACGTAGAGGGTCTTCATTCACTAGGCCCTTTTAAACCTTGTGTCTCAACTTATACTAAGCAGAATAAGTATTTATCAACAGATATTTTATGATTAAATAAAATAATTTTATTATTAAATTTTTATTTCTTTTTTAGTAATTTAAATTTTTCGATTATTTCTACTTAATGTCTTCATTTAATTTTAATCCGATAATAATAAGCTACATCTTCAGAATGAAACATTTTGAGTCATGCAAGTCATTATTATTGAACTTAAAGAAATCTATCATTATTTATTAAAATCCTACCTTTTTAGGCAATACAGATGTCAGGAATATCAGCATAAAATCTCACTACTGCAAATAATGCTTAAACATCTGTTCTTGAATTCTTGATCTTATTGATCTCCTGCCTTAAATCAGTCTTTCTCAATCCTATTGTCTTCTATCAGCTCCTCTTCTTGTAAAATTGAAGTGGGTCGGGTCCACCGCCGCTTTCCATCAGTACACAAAATCTTTGTGGTCCGCAGTGAACAACTGAAGATTTTTCAGTGAGAACTTAGATACCGGTTTCCCTCAGTAATTGAGCCCTTAGTTCTTCTAAGACTAGTTGACTAGGGGGTCCCCATGGTCTGTGAGAAATTACGAGAGCCAGTAGTCCGGGAGGATCCACTTTGCTTCTAAACGTGACCAGACGGTGAGGAAGTATTTTCTTAAGATAGATCCTTTTGGGGTTGTCACCCATCGCCGGTTCCATTCTTCCATTGTGTGCTTCCGAATAATGTTTTCTAATTACTGGGACTCTCACCTTAAGGTTTCCCAGTAGGCCAGTTGAGCCGTTTTTTCTTGAAAGAAAGTTTCATCACGTTTTCTCGAAGGAGAGAAGGTCGATAGGTACCTCTCCTACTAAGGTATGCACCTGCACCATCTCATAGGATACGCAGCAAAGCCATTCGCAAGATAGAATTGTTTTTTTCCTATGCCGTAGTCATTCGACCATCCGACATCTTGCTGCCCAGTATAAGTTTGATTTATTTATATATTCATTCACAAGTGTTTTATTTATTACGTTCGTCAATGCAGGGTATTTGTCTAGGTGGTCTGCATCCATTTTTGCTTGTTCACATAATTTACACCTAGGATTCTCAGCCACGCCTATCTTGTGGAGATGACTCTGCAGATAGTCGTGACCAGTGACCAGGCGGAAGCAGGCTACACTAAACATCCATAATGTCTCCCTTCCATCTTGTCTCTGTGTATTTTTTTTTTTCCTCCTTCACTACCATCCTTACCATTCGTCGAATTGAATCGTAAGATTTTTGATGGACTGTTTGAGGCAGTTCTGCTCCTCTCCTGGCGATACTATGTGATAGTAATGTGGATCTGAATAATAAACCTATCAATAACATTAAGAGGTGTATTCGAAACATTTGATCCGAGGTACCCATCCCCCTCCAAGGTCAATGGCGCATAAGCCTCACTCTCAACTCATGAAATTTGAAAAAAATCATGTACAATTATACTTGCTGTGATCTGTTTGATGGATTTCTCTTGTTCTCTAGTTGGATCTTCATTCAAATTGAAACCTCACAAAAATATGGTTTCCAAAAAATAATCAAAAACCAAACAAAATAATCTGTATTTAATTTCGAGCTCGGACTGTAATTATTTGTCCAAGAATTTTGAGGTTCGTTAAGATTCGTTTCGCTATCTTATGAAGATAATACGTACCGTGAATGTTTTAATTCTAGGTGGTAAAATAGCTCTATATCTGGACGTGTTAGTGATTTGGAACTGTTAGAAAAAGTATCGGTTTATATAAAGGGGCCAGGAGAGCCGAGAAGGCTTGGACATTTGCATTATTATTATAATCAAAGTCAAGCAATGTCGAGCGTGATAAATGCTTGGTGACCGTCCACTGAGGAAACCCACACTGTCTGAGTTTTTTCAAATGTTAATAGAACATCATACCTCGTACAAATCAGAGAATCCTAGTACGAACAGTAACCCCGTTGCTGATTCCGAACAGCAACAATCCATGGATTTAGAAAAATTAGTCACTGTCCTTAAATCCAAGTGAATCGGTGGAAGGACACTGCCACATTAGTCCCAATGGAATAGGCTACGGAGCTAAGAGTGGTCGCCTGCGCCACCATAGTCTGTAGAAGAGATGGGCAAATGCTACTCTGAGGACCGAGTACCAAGTATTTTACTCAAATTGAATTACTATTGAGAATTCATCAATTACTTCAGTTAGTTGTTTGACATCAACTGAAGTATTAATTAAATTCTTAGATACTAAAAAAAGGTCAGTATTTGAGTAAAATACTTGGTACTTAGTACTCTGGGTAGTATTTGCCCATCTCTGGTCAGAAGCAACTTTGCATGTCCTACACGAGAGATTGAGTGTCTCCTCTAGGTAATCCGTGTTCCTGCAAGCAATATTCGTCTGTAAGAAGACCACATCGCACAGCTAAAGATTTACATGGTCTTTGGCTCCATGGTCTTTAGCTACAACCGAAACAAACAAAAATGATCTGTTGTAGAAACGGCGGAGATTTCAGTGATATACATATAACAAGGAATAGACATGTAACTGAGATCTACAGTAACTGAAGGGAATGAAGACAATTTTAAGGGCAATTAAAGCTAGAAACTTATGCATTTCTAAGTTTCCTAATCAAGAAACCAATCTAATCTAAGCGACGCGAATCGACCATATTCTGTTATGTAGTGAAGAGCAGATTCCATTACTAGTCTGCAAAGATAGCAGAGTTCATAATCAACTTTTCCACAAATCTTTAGATGACTTTTTTAGACCTTAGTGGACTGTTAGTTATCCGGATTTAATTTCTGTTTAGGCCCAGCATGCACTTTGTTCTAGAAAAGGAAGAGTTAAATTAACTCTTTGGCTTGTCTGAGCTCAGTAGATTCCCTCCACTTCTTGTCTGTGTTTTCTATGTCCAATTAAAGTCTACCTTCTGAGAGGTGATACTGAAAAGTTTAAGGAATTGTTTCAAAATATTCATTTTCGGTGTTCCTGGATGCTCTTACTCGTACAATGTCCTTGTTTGCTTTGCCCTTGATTCCGAAGACAATACCTCCTTGGTGCCTTCTTACTGTAATCTTGGAGAAATAAAAAAACGGTAGCCTTGACCTCACCATCCTGTATCCTTCCATTCACAATTCAAAAACGAAATCTGCTAACTCGTTTTGGAATTTCCCTTCCATCTCAATTCGTAAAGCTCGCTCATTAAACTTATTCATAATCCGCTTATTTCTCCATCTCCTCAATTACCAAACTTTTGTGTGCATGTACAGAATAAATGTCCACATAAGGTTGGATAAATTAGTATTTATGTTTCTATTTATTTAGATATATAGTTGTTTGCTTCTTCACCACTGAAAATATCCACTCGGGTTATACGTTTTGGAAATTAAGGAACAGGTTTAGTTACGTGTCTATCTGTAGTCATACGACGGATGACTAATGAATCTCTATTCCTGTTTCTGTATGCGCAAACGTATTATGATACGCCTATATATCAAAAACGGCTCGTTAGATTAAGACAGGAGTCTCCAAACTAGGGCCCACAAGCACCTCCAATGCGGTTCGAGAAGGTTTCTTTTATTACATAGTAAAATTTAAAAAATAAGAAATCACTCAAACACGAGGTTACAACGATATTATTATGAGATAATGAGATAACTGTTAGAAACTCTTTTCACACCTAAAATGTCATTTATAGATCAAACTTTTTGTATCATCACCGTGCTCCGCGGAGCTTAATGGAGGTTACAATGCGGCCCGTGGGACTTGGTAAAGATCTCAACGTGGCCCGCTGAACAAAAAGCCCCCTAGATCTCTGGGTTACGATCAAATTTAAAGAAAAGTAAGAGAATAGTAAAACAATGATCCAGTATCAATTTTATCAAAGCATATCCTCTATTTCGCTTAGGAATATACAAACGTAATTTACTCGATAAGCTTTATTTCAAAAACGGCTCATTCGATTCGTCCAAAAGTTGGATGATATTTGGGGAGTAATGAACAAATGTTCTTGTATCAATTTAAACAATTATCATTTAACAATTAAAAGTAATTGTTTAGCATGTAATTAAATTGCTAAGAAGGTTGATGTAAAAATATGACAACAGAAGATTATGTTAGTTTTAAAACTTAGTACGATTTATTAGACGTGTTTTTATTGGATTATTCTGTTTTCTTAAATGCAACTATAACCTTTGTGAAGTGTATACGTATGTACGTATTTTGTTATGTACCCAATAAAAATGATGAGGAAGCTACACTGATTTTTATGGCTGACGTTTTTTCTTCGTTTTTTGTTTTTTAGTTTATAATTTCATGAAGTTCAATCAAATTAGACAGACCAACACTCCTTGAAATCTGCATTTTGTTGTTTGTAGGGGACTGAATGTCCATGATAAACTTTCAAATCATTTCATAAAAATATAAATCTGTTTATTTCTGGAAAAGGAATGGAATCATTGTATGTATCATTCCTCGATACGTAAATATTCTCTTATCAAAGACTGAGAAGCTTTTTCACAACGAAATCCGACTTTTAAAGATATTGAGTGATGACATACTCAATAGTAAATATTGGCACTACTATCTGACTGAACCACTTGTATTATTATATTTAGTTTCGTTGTAAAATCTCAGATTACTAGGTTTTTAGTTCACTAACTTGAGTGAAGTTTTGTAACTGTAAATATTGAAAATGATTTTTCTATACTAGCTTCAATAACAGATAATCTACAGACAAAATTATTTCATAGATCTATATGAATATAAGGAAAAAGAAACGGTGGACGAGAAGGGGGAAAAAGTAGAGTGTGGTCAGTAGCAGATTTAGGATTCATTTTTTCTTTTTTTTTTTTTTTTGAAGGAGAGAGCGACTATTTATTTTATTAGTCGGTAAAGACAGAAAACGCGGTTTTATTTTTTGAATAACGTTTTTGTATTTTTTTCTTGAAACGTTTTTATATTTTATAGCTGAAGTGCCGCTGTATAATTTAAAAATAGAACATACTGCGATTAAGTATTTAGCTCGGAACACACATAGAAATTATTTATTTTATGTTTTGTTGCCTTTGCCCTATAGGGTCATTGGCAACGCCTTTAAATTACACTCTGTTGTAGAGTTTTATCTCTTTTAAAAACCTTAAAGTTTTTTTGACTGCACTTTCACTGTCTTGTAAATTTTCTTTTAACCTCTGTTTCTAACATTTTCCTTGTAGGTTCAAATGAAGGGCAGTCTTGAATAATACACTGTACTGTCCTTTGGACATTGCAGCTCTCGCAAGTCGGAGGATCAAGTCCTCTTAGTAGGTAGGAGTGCGCGAACTCACAATGTCCAATTCGTAATCTGCAGAGGGCTGTCTCCTCTTTTCGAGAGGATTGGTAGGAGATTATTAGACATTAATTTGAACGAACGAAAAAAATTAAAATAATTTCCAATTTTTTGGATGTGGGGGATACAGCTCATGATTCCCCCCTTCCACCTCTTGAATCTGTTAGTTGTAGTGGTAAATGTTAGTTTGCATTGACTATTATTACTAACGGAAAGATCACTAATTACCTCTAAGTTTGTCTTTAATAAATATTCCTATTTAGGATAATAAAGAGTTTATTATTTTTTTTTAAATTTTCGATAGTTTAAATAATTTGAATATTTATACTCTTTCAATTCAGGTATTGTGAATCAGTTGGTATCAGAAGCTCCAAGGCATTGCTTTAGCATCCTTTACACCTTTAGTTATAAAGTACAAGTTTCTAAACTCATCGATGTGTCCTTTAATGGAATTCAGAGCGTTCCCCTATTCATCAATTGAATTTCCAATAGCTCTGTGGTTTCATCAGCTTTTTGTATCGATGGATCCGCTGGTTGTAACCTTATTATAACCTCAGTGTTGTTATTTCTCAATTTCTTTGACATATTCATATTCAGTTTGTTTCCTATCTGTATTTATTTCAGTTTTGAAATCCAACAATTCTGTAGGTAAATATTTCCTAAAATACTTTTTATCTTTCATGTGAATTGTAACCTGCTAGGAGTGTTAAGTTTTCCTTTGAATCTAGCATGTCGTCCCTAAATTCAGAAAAAATCGCTATCCATCGGTGCTTGATTCAATCGATTGATGGAATCTTCTATGGGATTAATGCTGAATATAGGAACTTTCCTAAACAAAAGTTGCCGTACTGATACAACGTATTCGTTGAATCATGTTATTTTTGTCTAATATGAAATATTAACTTCGGTCGGGTGGAAATAATGAGACGATTCGTCCTATTGTGCGTAACAAGGTCGTAGTTAACTGGTTTTACACCGCCATTTCGTGATTAACTTGCGTTCTTGTCTGCATATTATGGACCTATTAAATGATAAGATTTTTATATAAGTTACTTATACAGTTATTTTAAATTAGACGTTTTAGTATGACACTTAAAGTCATTAGTTGCGGTGTTATAATCAATAAATAAATACCTCTCATATTCCTTATCTTTGAAAAATTATATTGATAACAAACTTAATATGAAAACATTATTAATATAATACAATTAAATAAATTATGAACAATGTAAGATAAATGCAATAATCCTGGAGTAGAAATACACTTTGGCTTGCTTATTAACATCAAAATATAACTTCTTGAATTCCTTTTGTGATAAGATTATAGCTGAAATATCAAGCTCAGTACTAATAGACCAAAAATAATTTGAAACTGAATTAGAGATAGGAAATGATGATCATAGAGTGAGCAGATTTGTTAAAGAGGTGTACCACAAAGTGAGTAACAAACAACTCAGACCCAGTGACCAACGAGCAAAATGTACAACACAAAAATGTACATTGTAAATGAGTGTTTAAAATTCAAAATTCTGTAACATTGCTAATAACGGTCCGATTTGGATTTTTTTTGTTTTTGTTTTGTAGAAAATTTAACAACCTTTCGAAAAATAGGCATATACAAACATGTATATAAGTAGTGACGCAATATATCTTTAATGTAATATTCTAGGATATAAATATGGTATTAACATCATACCAACATATTTTAAAAGTCTATTAAGTATACATATATATATATATATATATATATATATATATATATATATATATATATACATATATAATTATCCAAGCGTATCCATTTTTTAAATATAATCAATAAGGAGTGGAACCCTCACTAACCGACAGAAAAACAAGTCGACATCTGTTGCGGGTCAACAGAGCATATAGGACAGTATGTCACTGTGCAGGTGTTCAGAGGAAGGGAGGGGGTACCTCTGGATCTGTTGGAAGAATATTTGATCAAACTGGCTTATAAGAGTCTCCGTAGGAATTCTGAAGAATATTTGAGTGGGGATAGTAGAAAAACGCTCCAAGGAAGGCAATAGTGAGAGAAAATACTTTTCAGTAATTGAATAGGCGGTGGGTCAGAACCATCAAGGGTATTACTCATAGGAAGTTTTTCTCAACGATCCAATCTTCACTAGCTGCCAGATGGGGCCAATCTGACTGTTAGATCTCTCAATTTCTCTTAGAGAATTGCAAATCTTGTGCCAAGTTACACAGCTTATTACAGGAAATCGATTGCCCAGTGACGTTCCGGGTATTAAGGAACATGTGATTACAAAATGTACTACGTTTAAAATACCAGGGTTCAAGCTAAAGAGGAGTATTGGTCAGGGATGATAAAAACCTTGATTAAGATGATTCTCCTATAGTCCGAGAACTACTCTTAATTCGATGAATTCGTGTACGGGCGAAAGGAGATAGTAAATGTAGCCCATTTCGACTTAGGGGTACTGATAAAGGCAACAACTTCCACAGTTTCCATTCAGGAGAGACTCATGCATAGAACTGAAAATGATGACAGCTTCCTGAAACCCGGAGATGGTAATGTCCTAATCAATGAAATTAGAATAATTTATGGGAGAAATTATTTTATTGTATTGTACAATAAAATCGAAAGTGTCGAAAGATTGCCTCCAGAATGGCCGAAAACTGTCATTTGCTCAATATATAAAATGGATGATGCACCGAGCTCCTTCAACTATCCAGACATCTCCATGTGCAAAGTATTGTTTAACATCTTATAGAAAGACTGATACTCTGCCGAAACGAAAATAGGAAGATACCAAGCAGAGTTACGAAGGGAAGGGCTACCTCCGACCCAAACTTATTTTGCACAGATTTCCAACAGATCTATGATTTTAATTTTGTCAGGAGACATATTTAACTAAGTTCGTCTATCATAATCATAATTATCCCTCTTCTGCTGCCCATGCGGCGTGAAGTGTATTTTTGGACTAAGCTCTTCAATTCTTCCGTTTTATTCCAGACCTGTCTTTGCAAAGCATTTCAGCACGCCTTTCCGGATTTTTTAAAGTTTTCCTCTCAACTTTTCCCCGTCAACCCTCAGACCATATGTCGTTCTGACAAGTGTTGTGTTGTGCATTCTTAATACATGTCTAAACCATCTTAGACAATGTTCTTCAACAATATTTTCTGCTGGTTCAACATCGAGGTTTGATCTTGTTGTATGTTTACTGTATTGCGGTTTCAGCTTCTTCTTGTTTTGTCTTCTATTTTTGTAAGTAATCTCATTTTAGATGCTTGTATTTTGCTTATATGCTTCGTAGTTATTCAATATGATTCGTCGGAGTAACTTTATTGTGGTAAGAAGCGTAGAATTGTAAATTTTCAGTTTGGTGTTTTTGGATACTTCACTTTTGTCCACAAACTTCCTTTTTACAGCACAGAATATCTTTACTATCACAAGTATATAAGCGGAAACTGACCCAAATGGAAACTTCTCTTCTGGACCTTGGACTCCAGAGCTAGAATAGATAGGAGTGGGCTTAAGTTGTCTTTCTTGTTATCTTTATCTACCAGAGCCTTACGGGCGTCTTACTTTTTAATTTTATTGAAAGTTTTTGTGAGATGCACGAAGCACACACAGTTTCTTGTATTTTTCGATTACTTTTTCAATGATCTGTCACAAAATGAATATTATATCTTACATTATCCTGTTTTCCTCCAACTCATATTGTTGCACATGTTTTCTAATTATTTTCTTCAGGATCATGGAGTATGCTTTTCCCTGCCTTGTACCATTTACAACCCATGAAGGGTCTTGGGTTTAGTACAATGTGAGGAAGTACTGTTGGCCAATAGTTTTGCAGGGGAGTGAAGGGCCAATATCACGCTCAACCGCCAGGTTTTTCTCCTTAATTATTTAATTAAGGGTACTCACTTTATAGAGGCTGAGTTTGCCCCAGAAACCCTTCTAGTCAGAAAAATTACTAGTCATCAGCCGCATTCGAACCTGGGGTTTTGAGTTCTGGAAGTCAGTGCTCACCCACTGAGCTACACCGCTCTCCAAGTATGATTTTCAGCAAGAAAATTTCAACTCTGATCGCTTGGGATCTTTTTTTTCTTCCATGTCAAATTTTGGAAGTGAAGTGAAATTTCTTTCTCACGTATTTATTGTGCTGGTTTCCAAAGCTTCATTGTCGGTATTACATACTCTAGTTCACCTTCTGAGATGTAATAATCTTCTTCCCATTGATCATTGATAGTCTTCTTGTAACTTCATGTTGAATTGATCTGTTCAAAGTCTTGTAAATGCCAATACAGATCTTTTAAGGAAAGATATAATGTTATTATTTGAATCCTAGCGGAATCGGCTGCAAGAATGGGACTAAGGGTGAACAACGTGAAGGCGAAACGCATATATGCATCCATCCTACAACATGACTGTAGACAACTGTAGAAATAGGTTCTCAATGAAGAAATGAATGGACGCATCTTCTCAGTAAAGAGACGCTGTTCAGAAATACCATCCTAGCCGAACTGTGATGAGTCCAAAAGAAATTCCATAAAGAGCATTTAGTGAGCAAATGTATGGAGCATAGAGATGACATCCAAAGCTTAGAGGATTCGGTAACTACTGTTGTCAAAATTTTATTTGGTGGCATTTGATCAGAAAAACTGATGGTCTATGCTGGCAGACCAAGTCACAACTTGGGATGTAACATTACAAAATAATAAGTAATATCATTAGAATTTGTTAAGATTAGTTATAATTTAATTGTGTTTGTTAAAAGACCGAACAACTTATACCTTCTTCTACAGAGAAACTGTAACAGGAGGTAGACATTCAGGTATTAAGTAAATTTAAATGTATACTTAATGAAAATTAAATGAAATATTTTTATTTAAACAGTATTATAAATGTACTTACAACACTAAAAATTGTGTATTAGCAACTATTAAGAAATTTTAAATTTTATAATGGAACTCTAATTTAAATTTAATTGTTATTGCTTAAATTGTAAACCCAGGACCACATTATTTAAGTCCTCCTTGCTTTGAAAAGCTATTATATTTACATATCTACATTGAAAAGCATGCTACAATTTCTCCTGACCCTAAAATCAATAACTTTACCTTAGATTATTGTTAAAAATAGACAAAATATCTTATATAACAAGTATGAATGCTCAGAAAATAAAAATTTATTTTTTCTATAATAAAAACAAAAAGATAAAAATATTTTAAAATATACTTATTGTGAAATATTTTCACATATAATCAAAATGTTATAAGAAGAATATCCCAGACTGAAAAAATGTTCGATAAGAATAGATATTATTCCTGTATTCAAAAGGAGATTACTTTTAGAGGGATCGAAACTACAGTCACGAATCCTTAGTGTATCTATATGGACGAATGTCAAAATATTATAAAATAGTGGTATTTTTGGGCAAATTACTTTAGATAGTGGTTTTGGTTTATAACTAGCGAGGACGTATTTAAAAAATATTTTGAGCTGTATATCGCAAACTCAGCACAGCCTAGTGAGAATGCCTACAAATGAGGAGCTTGCTTATTTACCCCCCAGTCCTAAACTCTAACATTGGCTGGCAATTACCTTCTAAAATGGTGGACATTTTGTTTGGATGTGGGTTGCTAGAAAAGAAATAGCAAAGGATAAACCCATAGGATTTTTTTGTCAAGTAAGTAACCTCATATTTATATATTATAAAGCCCATTTGTGTTGCCAGAAACATTTTTCGGGGGATATCCTCAAGTAGCCTTGAAAGAGTATCATCTGGGTAAATAGAAGTAAGATCGGCTGATCACTAAAATCATATGTGCTTATTTGAGGCGCGATAATTTGGTGATAATAAACATGATTTTTTTCGAATTTCGGTTTTTAGGCAGTAAATTATTGGAAAAAAGCGAAATTCCTATCTATTTTTCGACGTTTTATCATTGTTTGTTTTTATTAATTCAGAATTTCGTTATCATATCTAATTTTAAGTCCAAAATACACCATAATGTAACAAACTATAAGAAATATAGAGAGAATTGACAAGTTAGCTGCTTAGTTATATCAACTCAACTGAGGTTATGTTGTAGAATTGCCATATTTTCATCTGTCAGAGATAGGGTTTTGTTTTCATTGGAATATTGTCCTTATTAATAATATCTTTAACATTAAAAGAAAAGACCAAAGGAATAATAGGGTTTGTTTTTATCTTTTATCCTTTTTTGCTGAACTATCTTTGACAAATCATTATGTAAATTGTTTCTAAAGGTTTATTTTGAAATCAATGCAGCATTGTTAAAATTAACAAAAGTATGCTACTTTTCTGATTCAAACAGACATGAATTACTGAAAGGTTCCTTATTAAGTCCTTTTATTGATTTCTGTAGTCATTATTTAAGTTTTCTTTAAAACTTTGTTTTGTTCTGTTGATATCAGTTATTTAAATAATTTGTAAGTATATTCCATATTATTACCCTGTTATATGTAACCAATAGTTAATATACATTTACACATATGAATTAAGTGTTATTAAAATATCTATTTCGTTCACGGCAACACCTGATAATTTCTATTAATATTTTAACTAGTTGGTCATTTGATTATTAAGTGATTAGGTTTATTAAGTTTTAGTGTGTTGTTTACATGATTGAAGTATCTATGGTGAAATACATAGATATTTTTGCCTCATTAAAATTTTATTAAATTTTTATATACTTTCAAATGATGGATATAAATAATAGATGTGGGGTTAGTGTTTTAATAGTTTTTGTCATTTAATATTAGACATATTTTTTGTATCAGAATATTAGTTAGTTCTAAAAGTGTTTGTTGAATGCCAAATCTGTATGATTATTTTCTTAAATATGAAGAAACCTAAGCTTAAAAAAATACCTTTGTCATTGAATTGTTAATCTGCATAATGTGTCTCTGTCTGTGTGTAGTTGTTAAAGTAGAATTGTAATGTTTATGAAATTATGTTATAGTTAAGATATGAACAGGAACTAAAATAACATTTGCAAATCTTATTTAACAGTGAGCTATTTCTATAATTAGTCAATAGATGTAGTTTCAATTTCCTGAGGAATAAATATTACAAAGAATTTGGAATTTTGTAAATTCTTTCCTGTGCAGATAGTTTGATTGTTCTAATTTAAAATAATCAAACTAAAAAAAGATAATATGCTTACATATTTGGTATCTCGTATTCTATCAAGTATTGATAAGTTCAATACCAATCTAATTTCGAAGTTGTTAATTTTTTAATTCACTAAATTCATTATTTCTTTAATACTTAAAAAGACATAATATCTTGAATAACATTAGTACCTGCTAAATCATAACCTCTTGATGTTTATTTCTAAGCATATTTATAAACAATAAAATACTATTAGATTTTTTATTGAAACCTATGACTATAATTGTCATAATATTATTGAAGTGTCATATTTATGTCATAATTCATCAAGAAACTAGGTTTTTTAGAAATGTAAACCATTGAAGTTCATAGTACTGAAAAGGGATTTTTAGTTGATCTGATCAAACGTCGGTTTTGTTAGTTTTAATTTCCTTATTTAAAAGGTACTTTTAAATATTAATCAATGTGTGTATCATTAAGTAATTTTGTTAATACTCATCTGTTAATATGTTTCTTCCTTATTCTAGAAGGATGGATGGTACGCAGTTTCTGGTACAATGGGATGAGCATCCTTCACATTTGGCAACACGCCTTGGTTATTTGTTAGAACACCAGTCACTGGTTGATGTTACCCTCATGTGCAACACGCACACTCTAAAAGTCCACCGAGCCGTCCTTGCCGCCTGTAGTCCATATTTCGAGGTTGCTTTTTATTTACAATGTATAGTTGATTGTGATAAATTGAATGATACAAACCTTTATGAGGTTTTATTACATTAATGTAATGAATTGTTGACTAATTATTAACAAGTTACAAGTATATGTTGCTGTACAATAATAAATTTATATTTTAAGTGATTCATGAAGAATCTATAAGCGAGATTACTGATTTTAATTTTAATCTCTTTCATTATGTCGGTTCATAATGATTTGCTATTATAGTTTTTCATTAAGTCAAATTGTTTATTGGATCATAAAATATATGAATTTTTGTATGATTTGAAGAAAAGTGCATTCTGATATTGTATGATAAGATAAACAATTTTTTTTTGTTTTCATATCTAGTCCTGTGATTTATCATTTAGAATAATAGTTGCTAGTTAAAGAAAGAAAATAATAACATATTTTAATTGGAAAAAGTGTTTTATTAGTTTTACATCAATTTATGATTCTAAATCTTCTAGTATGAGATTAATGTTTAAAATTTATAATGTTTTTTTATCTTGTTATTTATTAAGTGGTAATATAGTTTCCTTTATGTAATAGTAAATGCTGATTATACGAAAGTAGAGATAATGGAAGTAATAATTTACTATCCCTGCATTGTAGATGTTCTTTTATTTTATCTATATAATTTGTTGATGTTATCATTATGACAGTATGTTTTTATTATATTATTTATATTGTAAAGTTTGTAATTAGTTTTTTAGAAATATGAAATTTTACCTAATAAGTACAGTAATTATTACTATAATTCATGAATCAATTTACTATATCAACAATATTTCTTTAGATGTGTCAAAAATGTTGATTCTTTGATTGCCTGAAAAGTTACCAAAACTTGCCCATATATATGTTTGTTCATGAAAATTTCAATCATAGTTGCTAGTGTTTTTTCAGTGGTAAATTAGATTTTCAACTGACTCATAGTTAGTTTTAGTGTAAGTGCATAAGATTGTAATGATTTCACTGAATTTAAAATATTCTGGAATACAGTTGAATCAGTGAGAATGACAACCTGGGCATATCCAAAGTATGTTTTTCAAGAGATTTGCAATAAAGATATCTTTTGAATTACTATCAATGGGTTTACGACTGCTAAACCATCAGAGGTTTAATTGTTGACCAATCGTTAAAATCCATTGATCATGATTCAGTGGATAGCCAGACCTTTAAATTTGAATATTTCGATAGCTTATTTGGTTCATGTACTGTTGTTACGTTACTTTCACAGAATGAGCATTATTATTCATTTGTCAACAATTTCTTGTGTTTCGATAACTAGTTCTTTTCCAAATGTTATAGAAATACAATTGTTTTCCTATACGTTGCAAGATTGTCTACCATCTCTTGTCAAACCAGGATTAAATCAATGCTCTTATTTGGAAAACTGAACTTGAATTATTGATGAACTATAGTAATAATTTATTTCAAGCTACTGATAAAGCCTGAAACATTTAAAGAAAAAGACATGTGCATGAAATATCAAGTTATAAAAGTTATGACACTGCAAAAGCGCCTTTCCTGCATTAAAGTGTTAAACCATTACATAACAACGCAGTCATGCTAAAATGAGTTAATGGTAAAGAAACATTAGTTTCAAAGATTGCTTATGACTTAAATCTAAATTGATAAAACCAAGTGGTGTGTGATGCCTGTTTGATGTGCTGTCAAGATGGACATAGTGAATATGTTTTACATCCAATAAAACAGCTTTTATTTTATTTTTACAGATATTTTCTGACTCACGTCAATCTGTTTTCCCATTTTGTATTATTTTTACCAGTAATACTCAAATCAAATTTAGCCAGTTTGGACTCTGTATGCTGAAGGTGGTTTCAGATTCCTGTTTTGTATAATATTCCAGTTGTTTTATGAAATTCCATGGTATCCATAATATTTTTATCAATTGAAGTTCTTCGTTGATAACACTTACTACATTATGTATTCAGTGAAACAATAATTATACTATTCAAAATACACATTTTAAACTTCATATATCTAAATCATGTTTATTATGTAGCTAACTCTATTTATGTATTGCTCATTTCAGAAAAATATCTTTCTTTTTCCAGCGACAACTAGGAAACCATCCTCTCATAGTGCTCAAAGATATGAAGTTTTCTGTTTTAAAGTCGTTGGTGGAATTTATGTACTGCGGAGAGACAAGTGTTTCTGAAGAAAATCTCACTCCACTGCTAGAAGCTGCCAAATTTTTTGAGGTAATAACTAAAGTTTTTTTCATGTTCCTTAAAACCATATTCCTGATGAAATTTTGTTCTACTATTCAGAAAGTTTTGTTTAGGAAATGAATGGTAATTTTATTGCCAAAAACAAAGAGTAATTTATTATTTTGTTTCATTAATGCTTACTTGAGTAAATTCATTAAAATTTCAAAATCAAATGAACTGCTGAATTTCAATCTCAAATGTTTTGTTTCTGAGTGGTTTATTACTTGTTACTGAATTTAATTGATCAAAATGGTGGGGGGATGGTAGAAGAAAAAAGTTAATAGCTCCAAAAGACACTTCTTTTATCCTCCTAAAAGCTTTAAAAAACATAAACCTTCCTCCTCTCCCCTAAAAAACACTAGGGCACGCCAAAAATTTTACTGAAGTTTACTCTCACTTCTGAGGTATTGTTGTGGCAAGAAAAGAAAATTTCATTCCAAATTTCAACTCGCCTTATTCGAGCAGAGGGCTGAAAACACCGAAATGCATAGCATGAATGGAAATGTATATCAGATATTCCCGAGTCCTTCATAACAGAAGTTGTGAAAAAAGATTTAAAATAGACCCCCACTCCTCTCCCGATGATTTACGATATAGTATAAAACGTAGTCTATTAGTCAGAAAAAACTTGAGCCATTCATCAACATTGCTTTCGTGTTTAACAAAAAAGTATTTTCTTTTTACTAAAAATATTTAATTATTTTGTAAATTACATCAGGGAAAAGTTTAATTATGAATTGATGCATAATATAAACAATTAAGGGAACTTGAAATTATTATTATTGATGAAATGCATATTATTTTGTTTGTAAATACAGCATGCAAACAATTATATTATATACTTATTATTACCAAATTAAATTCAATTATAACTTAAATTCAGGTTTTATTCATGGTTTTGATATTCAATAGATCAGAATTTGATTGCGTTATAACTATAATTTTGAAGTTTTCTATCCAAAACTTCTGTTCTATTCCTCCTGACTACACTAACTGTTACATATCAATAAGAATACTATGAAAATGGATATAGAGTCAAATTGGCAAGAAGTGCTTAGTTTTATAAAATAACGATGAAAGGATAAAGATATTTTTACAAATAATTTTCATTTATAAAGTAAGTAAGAAATATCTTCCTACAGTTTGTTGAAGGAGTAAATGACAATGCAAATACTATGCGTCTTTTTTTAAAATTATTTTCTAGAAGTTAAATTGTATATTTCTTTGGTCCATGTAGTTTTAAATTTTATGTATTCAAAACAACCCATATTTATTGTGAAAATATTTTATACCTTAGATAAAACAGCACGAGAATGGGGATTTGGGACAAAGGTGAAAGGATACAAAAACCATTTTGAAAAGCTGAATGAAATGTTGGCAAACTAGAAAATAAAAATTTATTGTGCACTTTCACCTTTGGCTGCTCCCCTAACCAACTTCTACCAGAAAGTATTAAAGGTAGAATTAGTGTGTTATAAAGATATTGAGAAGATTCATTCTTTTTTTTAGCTTTAACTGCATTAATAATATTGCAATTTAGATCATTATGTGTTTGTCTATCTATTATCATTATGTGTATTCTTCCGGATTTACACATTTCCAAAACACCAGAAACACAGAGACAAACCGACACTAGTACTAAACCAAACTTTCATTCATTTGTGTTTCTCATAGTTTGTGGAATGTGTAAACATGGCTTTAGAATAGTACCTGCTTTTTTTTGTATATAGAACAAATATCTTCTGTTCTTTCATTGAAAATATATCTCTCAGATCATAAAAAATGTAGCACTTAATATCTATAAACTAATGAATTTATTAATAAAATAAAGCATGATAATAAGTTTTTTTCAGTCATTGTACTTCTGTTAACCAAGTTATTATTTTCTAAAAAGACTGTAAGCATATACACCGTTGCTAATTTTTCTCCTCTTTATTAGTTTGTCTATAGCTATGCTGATTGACATCATGAACATCTCGAACTTAAGTTAAAAAATATATGTGTATTTAATAGATGGCAATGTCACTCAGACACTCCAGGAGGCGATCTCTATAAATAAAGCAGCTGTATGACAAATGGTGGTATGGTGCCCACCCACATTCCAACCCAGTTTATAGCTACTATAAAATGTGCTGAAAAGAGCAAGTTCTGTATGGGTCATAAGAGAATGAGAGCACATCTTTATAACAAATTTAAAATTTGAGAAACTCCTTTGTAGTTAAAGAACCTACGCTGAAGGATATCAGGAAGCAGATCTGTGTCTCAACTCCACTAACTTGGCGACAAAGCACTACGTTGGTCTGAGAGATCTCAGGAAGACCGTTATGGCTCCTACTTTTAATCCTTGTCCCGACCATTTGAGGGAAGATCAAAGAAGAACCAGAAATGGCTTATAAAATCCGGACAATTCCTCTGGAGTTAATATGTAAAGGAAGGAAGAACCAGAATGTATGAGAAAGAAGGCAGAGGAGCAAGGATCACAAATTTAAGATACTAATTTCCATCTCCATGTTTTATCTGAATTAAACATAATGATCTCTCTTATGATATTTAACAGGAGAGACAAATATTATTTAATCAAAGTATCTCTCTATTTTTATAAATAAATTGCTTGTAAAATGAGCTAGGATATTTTTCTGTAGGATCAGAAATAGAAGTGAGCGATGAATATAATAATAAAGAGTTGGACCTTTCTTTATTTAAGATGATACTCTAAAAAAAAAAAAATAAGACACTAAATATGTGGCACAACAGAATATAATCTTCCATGCTATCTTCTGCCAGTTTTCTGATTCATTGTTCACACTGTTCATCTTAAGGTCATCTTTGATGTCATTGAAACATCATTTACATCAAAACATCTCTCCCTTTTTAATGAATATATGTTTTAATATGGAATATGATTTGCATTTTGTTACCAATCATTTGCTTCACATGGACTAAGCAGACAGAATTTAGGATTTTGAAATATATATAGTCCCATTATTTCTATAAATGGTTATATTTTTTATTTATCCTCAAATTGCTTTTATTTCTATTTATTCTCCTGAGTCATTAAAATCATACAAAATGATAAGCTCAAAGTTAAGTGGTTATAGGTTAAATAAAAATTTCATACATATCCCTTTAGTGTGCTTGGAAAAAAAAAAAAAGATTGAATTCATTTAAGGCTAAGATTTCATGTCAATTAAAGCTCGAATGGGAAATGTTGATGGAAATGGCGTGATGGTAAGATTTGACTTCAAGGCAAACCTATTTGGACTAATTAAGATGTAAACTTATTTATAAGTCCTCACACCTAGGAGGATAAATAAAAAAAGAAGGCGGTCATGTTTTTCATTTATATCGTAGCAACAATTGGTCATACTTTAAAGCATTTCATCTAGAAATTTAAGACTATTAAATTTCCTACAAGACTTTTCCTACTTATTGTTTTAGTATGTGTTATAGTTTAAGTAATTTAAGTTTTTCAAAGGAACTAAATTGAAAAAATAGTTTTTCATTTTTAAAAATTTTGTTGTCATTTTTAAGATGAAAGGTTTCCAATAAGAAGTTGCTTATAATAAAATTTTCTTTTAAATACTATAGAATGATTTTCCTTTTTTTTTTTTTTGTCATTTTGTTTTTCATTTTTGTTATATATAGAGGTAGATGCTCATCAAGGTAGTGATTTTCCATTCAAAATAAATAAAATAAAACTATTTTTCGTCCATCTTTATCACATTTCTTCTCTGCCATTTATCTGTGATGAAAATTTCCTAACCACTGCTGGATCTCCAGGTAAGTTCTGTTGGATTGTTGGTTAGCTGCCTCCTCTTTTGGAGGCAGTGATTAGATATAAGATTTGATGTTTTATTTCTGACTTCATGAATCTTTGATAGCAATAGAGGTTCAGGAGTATCTCCTTAGTGGTCTCACTATATTTTTTCTATTAACATGTTTTTCGTTCATTCTCTGTATTAGTATGTAGTGAGTTAGCTTTCACAAATGCTTTAGATCTTTTGCCGAAATCATGATGCAGTCAGCAACAAAATGTCCTTTGGCTCCAGTTGTTGAATCTCTTGGTTTTTATACAGTTGTTTTTGTCTGCTCAATTTTTATTTATAAGTTTGATATTTTGGTCAGATCAAGTCTTAGCTACTAGGACTGCCAAATAAACGTCTCTTATGACAGCAAAATTGGATTTTTTTTAATAGCTGTCATAATAATCACTTTAAGCATGTATCTTAATTCGTAGTAGTCACCATCCTTTTATTACCCTACACCCTTGTTCCAATCCCATTGTAATAATTATCAAGACATCAATGTAAAATCTTCATGTTTACGATTTACATTTTATAAACAAGACATTTATAACATTCACAAAATTATACAATTTACTATCAATTGAAGATACACCAATTGTATGAAAATTAATTATTTTGCTTTTTTCCAAACACAAGAACAGCTTTTAAATTGAACTTAAAGCTCAGTGATTTAATATATGTGAACCAACAGGAAATTTTGGAGTTTTATCCCAAAAAAAAACTGTGAAATTTCACAGTTTCATTCCTAACATCTCATAGACAATAACATTTTTTTTTATCTACTGACAATAATTTAATTTCTGTGTTTTTTCTATTGTTGTCTTTTGTTTTTAGTAATCAGTTGATGATTATGTTTTAGGTTAAAGGTTTGTCTTCTATGACAAAGGAGTCCCTGTGTTCTCCGGGTGGAAATCATAGCATTAAAACATTCAATGGTACTGCAACTCCTACCACTTGTAAGTACCATTGGTTTCTCGTACTCAAGGTTAGCAGAAAAAAAAAAAGTTTCTTTCACTGCATATATGTGCATTAACAAATATCTTTACATAATTTTATATAGCCAAAACGTATAATATTTAATAGTAAACTATATTTAATAGTAAAATCTGGTTTCATATAATACCATATCATTAGGAGAGTTTCTGAAACTAAAAAAATCTTTTGTAAACATACCTTTAACAATTGAAAGTCAATTGAAAGAATCCCTAAACAGGGTGTCTTTATTGTTAATGACTAAATACTGAAATTATTGAAATTTTGTGTACTTGCATGAATTTTCAATTTGTATTCCTCGATAAAGATTAGTTTAGGGTCAATCCATTTGAAATCACCCAAGACCATGTTGCTCGATATTTTTGATTTTTATAATTTTGCATCAGTTATTCCATATTTATTTGAGAGTTCAAAACTGTAGTTAAAAAAAATCGGACAGTTTTTTCTCGGCGGCCTTTTTTAATTTTCTTTTCGATTGAAAACTTGTTTTGGGAAATTACTTGGACTGTTGTTATTTTATAGTTATCAAGCCAAAATAATAACTGAAATAATTTAGAGTATTTTTTCTACATTTCTGTTGATCAATATTACACCTAAAAAGAAGGAAAGTGGTATAAAAAATCATGAAAATTACTTTTAGAGCTGCAAAAGTGTAATAAACAAAGGAATCTCACCTTTAATTTTTTCCTCATTTGTAGTCCTACCACCGTAGTTCTTGCTGATGAAATTTCAATCTTGAAAACCTTGTCCTTTTTTAAATATGAATTTTTAAAAAATGCTTAAAAGTCGTTTTCGGCGATTTTTTTATGTTTTATATATAACAAAGATGACTGAGCTTGATGTAGTTTATACCTCGTAATGATAGAAATGTGTGACACGGATTTGATCATTGAGATTCAACTGGTTCTATTATTTATAGTACAACAAATATGGCTGCCTAGTGTGAGTCTGTATCAGCGTATCCTAGCTTTTCTACCTGCTGCATTTTTGCAGATATCAAAACCAAACAAAAACTAAAATTATGATGTTTTACTCTAATTTTTTGTCCTCACAATATATTTCATTCGTAGTGAGGAAAGTTGTTATAAAAATTGACAACTGTAAAATTAAAATTAACATAAACTACCTGGCAATGGAAGAGATGGGAATTCCACCGAAGCCAATCCGTCTTGTTTTCTGTACTTTGAACGAGAGCGTGAGTCGAGTAAAAATAAATGGGAAGCTGGGCCAATCTTTCGCAGTGAAGTCAGGAGTTAGGCAGGGTGACTCCCTTTCCCCACTTCTATTTAACATCGCCCCCCAAGTTGTGGTGAACAGAGCAGAGCTTAGTCAGTCGGGCACCATTTTTAATAAAATAACTCAAGTGTTTGGATATGCCGATGATGTGGCTCTGATTGGATTGTCCCTCAAGGCGATCAAGGAGGCCTGTGAAAGGTTGCAAAGAGAAGCTGGAAGAATGGGGCTATCCATAAATGAGAAAAAAAACAAAAATTATGGTGCTCAGGAAGAAAACAGCTATAAATCCGCCTAAGCATTATGTAATGTGACAATATACGTTTCCAGTTTTAAGTACCTCAGCTCCATCGTTAATGATCAAGTTGACGAAGAAGAAGAAATCGTGTAATGGGGGCTAACAAAGCATATTTCGCCCTAAGGAGTTTACTCCGGAGTAAGCTACTAAGTCGGGGTATGAAAATGATTATATACAAAACAATCATCCGACCTGTACTGACCTATGCCAGTGCAATCTGGACCCTATGCAAAAGCCTGGCTGAAAAGATTGGCATTTTTGAAAGAAAAGTGTTGAGGCGCATCATGGGGCCTCAGTTAAAGAGAATGGTACATGGCGTTTAAGAAATAATAAAGAGATCTACGACGTATTCGACGATCTTCGAGTTTCTCATTTTGTGCGAATTCAGAGCTTAAAATGGCTGGGACACATTATCAGAATGGATAAAGGTAGAGCCGTGAGGAAATTATATTATAGAACTCCGGATGGAGTAAGACCACATGGAATAGAAGACTGAAGGGAAGGTGGAAGGACTTCGTGGCTGAGGACTTGATGATGGTAGACATGCTGCTGACCGAAATGATTGGGAAAGGGCAGTTGAGAGGGCCAAGGGCAGCTTCAGGCACCTGTCGAGCCGATAAATAATAATAATGATAAAACGAGACATTTAGCACAGCAATATTGTAATAATGAAAAGAGTCTCAACTTTAATTTTTTTTTCATATGTAGTCCTAGCGGTGTACTGCTTGCTGGTGAAATTTCTTGAAAACCTTGTCCATCCTTTTTTACTTATGAATTTATCAAAACAGCCAAAAGCCTTTTTCGGCAACATTTTAATTTAAATTTAATACTTTTTAATAAGGGCATATGGAACTAATTTAGTGACTGAGATTTTATAGGCTCTAGAGTTATATCGTATGAAATTGCTTTTTGAAAACGATAAATAAGCATATTGAGGCACTGAATCGAATTTTAGTTTTATTTTAGTTCTACTTATTACACAAATTCTATGGTAGATATATAAGTTTTCGCTACATTGATAGCTACTATCACATCAACTGATAGATGTAACTCAACAGTGAACTATCACCTTAACAACTGTATTTGCGATTGTGGGGAAACACTGTTTTAAATATCATCATTGATATGGATGTGTAATATTTATTTCTGAACTCAAACTTGATTCTATCTAGTCTTTTCATTCCTTAATAACGAATAAAATCTATTTGTTTCAATACATTTATAGATTCTATTTAAATTTATATTTATTTATACTTAGTAATAAATAGTTTTTGTTATGTCATAAAGAATTTAATAGAAACAATTTTAGGTTTAGAAATAAACATCAGTACACACATTGGCTGATACGGAATCACTAGGCAGCCATATTTGTTGCACTATACCTAATAGAACCAGTTAAGTCTCAATGATCAAATTCGTATCGCACATTCCTATCATTAAGAGGTATAAACTATATCAATTTCTCACTCCCTTTCAGTCCCTTTTGTGATGTATAACATACAAAATCGCTGAAAACGACTTTGAAGTACAGTAGTAGGACTGCATGTGAACAAAAATTAAAATTAAGACTTTTGTTGATTACACTTTTTCAGCTCTAAAAGCCCTTTGTCTATTTTCATGATTTTTTTAAAACTACTTTCTTTTCTTTTTAGGTGATGTACTGATCAACAATAATATAGAAAAAATACTCTAAATTATTTCAGTCTTTATTTAGGCTTGATATCTACAAAATAACCAGAGTTACAGGCATTTCCCCAAAACTTTTTTTCAGTCAAATAGAAAATTAAAAATGACCGCCGAGAAAAAACTGTGAGCCTCAACATTTTTTTAACTACGTTTTTGAACTCTCAAATAAATATGGAATAACTGGTAAAAAAATTATTAAAATCAAAAATGTCGAGCAACAACATTAATTCAAATTGGTTGATTTCAAATGGATTTGCCGTTTATTATAATAAAAACTCAAAAAGTCCCAAATTTGTCTAATGCATATTTGCAAAGATAATTAGTATTAAAGAAAAGTGGTGAGGTATAAACAATGTTATACCGTTGATTAGTTTATACTTGTTAGTTTATACTAGTCTTGTGTTTTCACCGGAGTTGAGTTTGGACTATGGACGGAACGATTCACGCTTTTATTGAGCTCTGTATTTATTGCTTTTTTTATTTTTTCATTGAAAGTTATTATTTTTTTTCAGTTCATTTAATATTGACTTTGATATTTTGATAGCGGTTATTACTGTTATAGAATTATTTCAATTAAAGTTGTTGCAAAGAAGTAGTTAACATATTTCATTATGAGTGATACAGAAGAGCAAGGTAGCGGGGGTATTGAAACGGTAAACAAAGGATTGGGCAGAAGAGATACTGAAGGTAATCCTTTCGACTTATTCTTTAATAAGCTTGAATTCCTAACAAACGAAATACTATTGTTGGGTAAGGATTGAACTTCTATATATAAAAAAATTACTGATAATCTTAATAAATACAATTCAAAAGTTTTAAATATGAAAAAAAGAAAATTTGAAATTAAAAAAAGAAGTTGCATCTTTAAGTGTAGCATTTTGCTGCAACTGATCAGTATCGCCAAAATAACGGAATAAAATTAATAAATATTCCTCGAATGGAAGAAGATATTTTAGCTATAATCAAAAGTATAAGCTGCAGTATTGGCTTCCAGCTGGATGAAAAATTAATTAACTCTTTTTACAGAATAAAAATCAACTCAGGTAAAGGGCCGATAGTGGTAAAATTCCTAAGAAATATCAATGAAACTGAATTTCTTAAATTATATAGATTGAAGAAAAATTTGATTAACACAGAATTGTTTAACATAATCCCAGGATTACCGGTGTTTGTGTCAGAACTGTTATCTTCCTGCAGTGCTTGGCTTTTTGAACAGCTCAAGTCTAATCAAGAGAAATGTATGCTAAACTATGTATGGACGAGAAATAATCTGGTTCTAGCTAGACAAGATGACGGAATTGTTATTCGCACAGAGAAAAATATCTAAAAAAAAGCTGCTGAATATGCCGACTTCACTTCAGAGAGGGATTATTCTGGCAAAGAAAAGCAAACAGAAACGGATACAAGCAAAGTGAGTAGAAAAGATGGTGGTTTAAGGGAGAAGAAGAAGAAGGTACGAGCGGAAGTTGTTTCTTCTCAAAAGTCATTGGACAGTTTTTTTTTGCAAAATTAGAAGGAAATTTAATTTAAAAATTGTTTATTTAAAGTTAATTTGTTTATCTTAACATTGAAGTGTACATAAGTTATTTAATGCATATTCTGAGGTTATCAATTTTTTACTTAGTAATCCTGTTTTTTGTCTTTCTGAAATTTTCATGACCAACCCAACATTTAATAAACCAACTTGGCTAAAGGATTATTCCGAATTTGTTGCATTAGCTTCTCTAAAATATAAGAAAATTTGTTACTAAGTTTGAAAAAAAAGTATTTAAAATCCACCGAATCATGTAAATGTCATTGTTTGAAATACTATTTCATTGTACTTGTGTAAGAGAAGAAGTGAAACATAAAAATATTTCATGGATATTTTTATAACCTTCAATACATTTACTGTAGTTTAATAACGCTAGATATGATATTATATTTAATTAATTAGGTATCTATTGGCCGTTTATTCCAAAAAATCATCAAGTAACCTTTTAGAAAATTAAATTAGTGAATAATTTTATGAATTTTCTCTTTGTGAAATCCCAAAATTATCCACTTTCAATTAGTGTGACAACTTTTGACCTATCCATGGCAGGCAATGAAAATCTCGTAATATCACTGTAGTAAACTTTACAATAGGAAATAACAGTATAATAACTAATAGTACTATAATCCATAATCATTTATAGGTTAAATATTCAGATGTACTTCAAAATCTCTCTAGGCATATATGAGCCTTTCGTTTGACAGAATGGCTAACTCCTACTAATTTTAGTGATGTTTCTATTGGCAAAATTGATATCTTTATTCACAGTTCTATATTTTAATACTACCATCACCTATTCTGTAATCAACTTACTCACTTTTTGTATAGATATAACTTTTCCAACTAGAAATGTCACTAAAATGACATTATTCAAAAATGTTGAAATTGGAGTTAGTCATTCTGTCAATTGAAAGACTCAGAGACTGAAGTTAAGTTGTTTATAAAAGCAGATGGAGAAACTAGATTTTTATTGCCTACCGTCAATATAATAAATAGACTTTTTGTAATTTTAATGGTCTTAATGATTTGTTATCTGTAAGCTTTAAGCTTTACCTCCTCTTAAAATTCTCTTCAAAAAATTTATAATATCCCAAGATAGCCAGAAAATAAATTCTATTCAAAGTAGAGCGGTAAGTGAAAGTTGTGTGTTGCACGCACTAGATTTTTATATTTCACATCTTCTTTCTCATAAGTACTATGAAATAGTTTTTTAAACAATGTCATTGCCTTGATTAGATGAATTTAAATTATTTTTTTTTCAATCTTAAAAAAGTTTACATTTAGTTGGTAAATTTCATTTCCTTGAAAATATGTGATATTCCTGTTAAATTTTTTAAGTTTTCATAAATTATTGTTTATAATTTTTTGTCACTCTCCAGTGCTTTCTACGACTTTCTATATTTGATATTGTTTTTTTCTAAAATTCTTCTCTTTCCAACGATATATTATACGTATACCTTCTGACTAGTATTTCCGGAAATTCATTTTCATTTTTGAGCTAAACTTGTCACATACATAATCACAGAAACACACACAGACCATTTTGCGGGACTTTGTTATTTGGATTCACGAGACCTCAAAACATGTATTTCCGTTTAAAACTCAGATTCGAAAATTTTCACGATCGCAATACTGTTCCTTACTATATATTTCATATATAGATAAGTGAAAGTAAAAAAAAATTATCCAAGGTATCCTTGGAACCTCAGAACTATTCTCGTTTGTTTATCTTTTCACAGATTTTCAGTTAGTTATAGACTTTGAAGCCATAAATATATTTTGGAAACAAAGGAACCTAAACAAATGGATTTTGATGCTCTCGTCCAAATCTGTAGTGTGCGATTTGTCCCATTGCAATTCATCACCTTACAATGTCCAATTTTTGAAATCTCATACTTTTTTCAATGGCTTTTATTGAAGCTATAGTACGAATATAAGGATTAAAATTGGGGTTCGTTACTTTTCCATGAAAGTCCCTTATGTTTGATTCCTCATTCATAAAAGTCCCATGCTTCTATCTGTACTAATGTTCTATGTATATGGTAGATTTATATTTTAAACTTAATTTTTAGTTGTATCATTTTTAATGTATATTTATTAAATAATTTTATTCTGTTGACAGCTGCTGGCTATGGCCGAGGAAGTGGACGTGGAAGGGGAAGGGGTAGAGGAAGACCACCCTTAAATCCATCATCCAAAATCGGTAGTCCTACAGAATCTGCTCAGATTCTTCTTTCCCTGTCAGGGAACAGTCCAAACCCTCAGTTGTATACAAGCAGTAAAAATGTGAAAATTGACACAAATATTGTGAGTGGTTCTAGTCCTACAGATGGAATGAAGCCAAAACCCGGCTTCGAACCAAGGCGGAGAGGAAGGAAAAGAGGAGCCCTTAACACGGCGTTTAGGGATAGGATAATGAGGGACGTAGATACCCAGTTGGCGATCGAGAACCTTAAAAGGGATCTGTCAGATGAAGCTGATTCTCCACTGCTGTCTTCCCTCTTGGCCAAACCTGACCAGTCAAAGCAAGATGATCCCAAGTTTATACAACAGCTTAAGGATATCGGTTTACCTACTAACATGCCTATACTCATCGATAATGGTGACGGAAAACTTCTGACCCTGACGGAAGATGTTTTGAAATCTGTAGTGGACAGTGATGGAAACCTTCAACTCCAAGTAGCAGATACAAACTTGAACAAAGTTAAAAAACCACCTAGACCTTTTATTGTGAAGGAAATGAGGGCTATGAAGTCGGACGATGAAGATGAAAACGGAACTAAAAATGTTGAGGTGAAATCAGAAATAAGTGAGGAACCTATAAACGATGAGGTAATAGAGAACTTGAAAAATGGTGGTCTAAGTGAAGCAGAATTGGAACCGGATGCTGTAGTTCTTTTCGAAGTAACTGATAACAAAAAAGTTGAAAAATTTGTTTTATCAGCTAAAGATGTTAGTATATTAAAATCTCTGAATGAACAATTAGCCAAACAAAAAAAAGAATTATCCGATATCACTAAAAAGTGTGATAGTGTAAATACGATAGATGTTGCTGGTACCAACACAAAAATAGCAGAATTAAAACTCAAAATTGGAAAAACTAAGTCAATTTTATCTCAGTTTGTCTATCTCAAAGAGAAATTAAAGAATTTATCTGGCTGTATGCCTTGTGATATTAGTGATAAGCGTCCATTATCAGAAATGGTTCATTTGGAATTCATAGATGGTAATGGTGAAAAGATAGAAGGATATGAAGTTCATGGAACACTGGTTGATAAATCGAGAGGATCAACAAGTGATCATAAAGATAATCTTACCAAAGATGGTGATCTCTTAAACTATTTCGACAGGTTTATTTGTGGTGATACTAATAATGATCGAAATAGTCCATTACTAGGTGAAAACTCAATAAAAAAATTAACTGAGAAGAGAGAAGATGAAATGTTATCTGGTGATAATTGTGAACCAAAAGAAGAAATGAGTTATCAGCTGGTAAGCCTTGATGATCAGAATGAAAACATATCCTACGATCAAATAGAAGCTATGATGAGTGAATCATCAGGCAATATAGTTATAGAAGAAAAGAATCCGGAATTGAAGTATATAATAGACAATGACGGAAATATCATGAATCAAGATGAAAATTATGTCGTCTACGAGAGTGGAAATGTTATATATGACAACCCTGAGTCTGTTTTACCCGACATATCTGAAGGAGAAAATTCGAGTAATTTTGTTGTTTCCGATAGGGTTATTCAAAATGAAGGGACAGAATATATCGTGGAATACAATGACAAGTCAGATTTAGGTGACGACATGAAAGGCATTGATGATAGAGGGGAATATATTGTCTATCACGATACAAATAAAGAAGGCTACGAAGATGACGGCCTTGAAGAAGTTAAGGAAGGCGATAACAGTTTTGTAATATATCCGGGCGACAGTAAAGAACTGGAGACTGATGGGGAGACTAAGTCTCCTACGAAAGATGTACCTTTCGCTGTTGGTCTCGTACCTCTTAAAGACGCTTTAGAAAAATTTCAGTCAATATCCGAACACCAACCTAGGAAAACACGATCCAATTCTATGAATGGTGAAATAGTGGGCATGAGGAGGAGATCCTCGGGTAGTTCCGACAATTCTGACCTGTCAGACAAAAAAAGAAAATTAGACCCCACATTAATTGATGGCATTCCAGATGAAGGTTTATAGGTACCTGTTTACTGATCTCATTTATTATAGGGTGCATCTCGTCTCCGTTCACATCCATCATTGAACTCAGTTACCTCATTTTGTTTATTATTATTATTTTTTTTTGTTTATTTCTTTTCCTATTCGTTTCTTATTGAAATATTAGTTCATTTCGCTTACCTAGGTTGTTATATGTTTAAAATGTACCACATTACTGACCAGCAGATTTATGTAAAGTTACACAATAAGCACTGTATGTATGTAAATAATTATTTCAAATAATACATACATTAAAAAATGTGTGTCTTTTAGCTTTTGTAGATTTATATATTGTATATTTATAAATATATATACGTGTAATATTGACCACTAGTTTACATTTGTTAAATTGAAACAGAGTTAAATTTATTTAGTGTATAAATTGTCTTTTGAAGGCATGTTAATAGCTTGTTAAATTTTGTCATTGAATATGGTCTGTTGCAATAAAGATATGTAGAAATTGTTTAAATATTGTATATAAAATTTTCGGTATACATTAAGCTTATATGCATACTGTTTGTATGGTATGTAAAAATTATTTATTGCTATAATTTGTATATAGTGTAAAAAATTAAAATGAACATTTGAGTTACGATATAATAGAAACAAATTGAAAAAATTAAATATATATAAAAAAAACTATGGTTTGCATAGTTATAATAGAGAATGTAATATTTATTGACGATATAAAAAAGCAAAAATTAAAAAAAAAAAATTATTGATATTGGTATGACGAATGCCTGGTGTCAAAATTATATTTATTTATTCCATATTTTTGATGGAAATTTAAATAACTGCTCACTCGAGAATAAAACCTTGTAGATATTTTTCATTTAATAGAGATATTCTCAGTTAAATTTTGTACAGTTTGTGCAGTTTCTATCTGTATATAAGATGTATGTATATTATAAGTAATGAAATGAAATGGTATTTTATTTAAAAATGTACACTTTTTAAATGAATCAAACTTATTGTTTTCTATTTATATATTACTTTTTCCATTAATCCCATACCTGTCCTTGTCACTTCCGTGTGATTATGAGTGAAACTAGTCAGCTTTTGAACATATTTGTAATCGCTTGATTTTTTTTTCTACGATTGGTTAGTGTATTGAACATCTGATATATCAAAGATTGAAGTATTCACTGATTCACTGTGCTTCCTAAATTCTGTATCTAGGTTCCATTTGAATAGTTTATCAAAGTGAAATTTTGTTATTAAGAAGTCGAGACCATTGAAGGAGTAGTGGAACAATTAACGTTGAAGAAAAATAAATGATTTGAAATAGTCTAAAATTATTGGTGATTAATTGGATTTGTCTCAATTCTTACTTTCTTAAAGATTTGTGTTATGTAAACAAATCAACTTGAAATTTATTGTGGAAATCAAGAAATTGAAACAGGTTTATAACTCTGTTTTTGAGATCACTGATTTAAGTTTCTTGCACTTTAACATCTTTTCACTTAGAATATTTACTATAAATATAATTGCTTGTTGGATGTATTTCCGATTGTTATGTAATGGGAAAGAGGAAATAATATAGAAGACGTTGCCTTGAAGATAAAAACAGTATGACACTTGGATGGCTCTCGTGAGTGGAGGTTAGGGACTTGAATATATAATCTTGAAAATAACACTTCTATTTTATGATTCATTCTATTTAATCTTAGTTTAAATCTTCATACACAAATTATCGAGTAGAAATTATCATTTTTAACCTTGGGTTCCAATTGCTGTTAAAAAAAGGAAAAATTATAAGCTGGCAAGATATTCAAAATGTATTATTCTTTTGTGGAAGTATAGAGATTCATCTAGGTATATTAGACATTGTTAACGTTAAAAAAATAGGCTACAGGCCAATTTGGAAAATGGATTGGCAAAATTTAATCTTGCGTATCTACAACCTACCTGGGTATGAACACTGAACATTGTATTGAAAAAAAAAAATATATATATATATATATATATATATATATATATATATATATATATATATATATATATATATATATATATATATATATATATTAAAATAATTAGATATATATTTTGAAACAGCTGAGTGGTAGACTCAAATGCTTATAGTCCAAATCTATTATTCTTGTATTAATTGTTGAAATCAAGCATGGATTGTAAATGATTCAAGTCTACCAGAAGTTTGTCCCTGATAAGGAATGGGGTGAGGCATTTTTAATTTATTGTTTAAAGTAAAGTATAATTGTGCTTAGATAATTAATAAAAAAATTCAGCTATGATTTTATATCTATATATAAATAGTCAGAGCACAAAATAATGAATGTATTTTGTAAATTGAAATTTGTATTAGTTGTGGTGTAATCAATGATTTATTTAAACAATACAATAAGGGTTTTTTATATATAGTTGAAATTACATTTTCGTCCCATTCTTGTTGCCTTCCAGATAAGAGAAATTTATACCTAGCTACTTACATAAAAATAATATTAAATTCTTATTTTGATGATGCAGGAACCGTAACATGAAAAAAAAAAATCCTATGAGAATATATTCTGGCAGAAAGATATCTTGTTATTCTTTCTACTATATTATCAAATCTATTTTTGCCCATGGTCCATGTGAAAAAGCCCAAAACAATGATGTTAATTGAATAAATACTTCCTCACTTGGTTTAACATGAGGCTAGTAACTGAAAAACAAATTTAAAACTTATACTTTTAGCATGACATATATAAGAAATTTATCCATCTTAAAATATTTCAGGACATGTTTTTTTTTTACAATCTTATGTTTTATAATATCTATGAATTGGGAAATAATGTATTATTTTTCATTTATGCAATGCCAGCCATCTGGTAGGATTATGAATCATAATTTGGTTTATTTTTTCCTGGCTTATTCCCTTCTGCAACATCTGTTGTTTCACTGAAATAGGTATGTGTCCATAACCATGTCCTCCATATTTCACCTGAAATAAAGTGTTTCTTACTAATACTATTGAAATAAACTTTCATAATAATTAATATTACTCAATAATAGTGTAGAGATGTTGACCGTGATTATGATATGGGAAGGCGTTAGTCGGTGGTGCGGTCAAATAAATACTATAAACTGGAATAGTATTTATTAGTTATGCTGATGTTTCGACCTACTTTGTAGATCTTCATCAGAGCTACAAAAGATAAATGATATAAATGGTACACAGTTAAAATAAAATAAATTAATTCTTAGTAGATATTAAATAATAAACAGTTGTCTGATAAAGAAATAATAAGATGACATCAGTGATATAGTGGGTGATAGAAAAGAAAGGTGAATATCTTTTTTATCAAAATCTGTTTACTTTTAACTTACAGCTATTATTCACCTTTCTTTTCTATCACCCATTATATCACTGATGTCATCTTATTATTTCTTTATCAGACAACTGTTTATTATTTAATATCTACTAAGAATTAATTTATTTTATTTTAACTGTGTACCATTTATATTATGTATCTTTTGTAGCTCTGATGAAGATCTACAAAGTATGTCAAAACGTCAGCATAACTTTGTTTTCTATTTTTATTCACACTTGTTTTCTATTTTTGTTTATATCTTCTATATATATGACATTTGATATTTTAACTACACTATCACCAACTATGTTACTGATGTCACTTTATTTCTTTATCAGACAACTGTTTCTTAATTAATATCTACTAATAAGTTGTTTATTTTATTTTCCACTGTGTATCATTTATATTTTGTATCTTTTCTAGCCCTGATGAAGACCTAAAAAGTGGGTTGAAACCTCAGCGTAACTAATAAAATATTATTCTAGTTTATAGTATTTATTTGACCGCACCCCCGACCAACTGCTTCTCATATTATTTCTTCAATTATGAGTTATGATAAAAAAACCAACATAGTATGTACCAGTAGCTAACATGCTTAAGGATTTTTTTTTTAACATGAATATTGTTGTTATTGAATTTTTCTTTAATCCATCTTATAGAGCTATTTCTCCCCTTATCCAGACACATTTCAAATCTGTGTAACATGAATCAATATTTTTAAACAAAATTGTAAATTTAGAGAATAGTTTTATTGCACCAGTAGCATACACTGACTTTGAATGTTCCTATAGATGATAGGGATGAGAACAAGGATGTAATTATGCGATATATATGTTATATTCTTCATTTTAAAATAAATATTTAAAAAAAAATATCTTTAAGTTATAAAACTAACTTTGATTCGTTTCTTGGTTTAAATTTATTGATAAATACTGTTCACTGTCAAGAACTTATTTTTGACAACAGAAAAACCTATTTTTGCTTTATATTTAATCCAAATCATTAGCAATTTTTTTTTTTTACGAGGGAATTGTGAAGGATCTCATTTTCAAGACCCTTTTTATTAAGTATATCTTTTCGAGTTTAAGAGAGTACATGCCTGTCAGCTACTGACGAAAGGTCCCACTAATAAGTAAAAGAAAAATTTTGGGATAAATCAAAATAGTTAAAGAGAAAAAAGTAAACATAAGGTGAGGTGTCATTACTCATAGATGGTTATTCCTAAGAAACAGTGAAAGGTGAGGGACCTTCATAATTTGTCACCCACTATTTCGATTATGGTTTCCAGCAAGACTAAAGCAAAGCAGGCAAATATACAAAGAGAAAATATAGAAAAGAAAAATTTATGAAATAGAGGTCTGGAGGGTGGGGAGAAGAGGATGCCCTAAAATTGTATTCCTATTTTTCGAGGAGGATGCCAGGTACTGTTCTCCTTTGAGCATATGTCAAGTAGGGTTAATATAGGTTCCTCTCCACTTCCATTGGGTCTATAATTTTTTATATTTCAAGATCAACGATTTATAGTTTGAAGATAAAACTACAGGATGATCAAACTTTGAAATATAGCCTTGTTGAGGAAATTACATTTGTGCAATAATACTAAAAGTAGTTGATGGAATTTGATGTTTTTTATTTTGTGTATTTCAAATATTGACCACCTGAGGCAGGTGGTCTGATGAAAATAATGAAAATGTCAGGCATGGAGAAGGATGTCACCCATAGGTATCTCTAACCTGACTTTTTAACTATCATGATTTGTTGAGAAAGATCTCTCATCCAGAACCTTTTCAGTCTCCTCCTTGAATATGTGGGTATGACAGCGGAAGCCATACCTCTTATTATAATTGTATGCCCCTGTAAATTAGTATGATGTTGGTAAAGAATACTTAGGTGTTGATCAAATGTTTGTGGGTGGAAGTCAATATGGTGGGTTTTGTTCAGGTACCAAAGTGTTTTAGTTTCAAATCGTGATATTTTGATTGGAGAGTTGAAGTTTTTGTGAGTTAGTATTTATAGTTATATCATTTGATGAAATTGAAACTGGACAGTTAGTACAGTACAAACTTTCCTCCAACTTAAGGAAATCGGATGGACCGATTTTGAAATACAGAGTCCCAAATATTTCCCCCATGCATTCCAGAGGTTTTGGGATAAAATTTGATAAATATAAAATATTATTAATACTGCACAATCCCTGAAAATGTCATCGAAATAGGCTCATACATGGATTTGACTACAGACAGACATGGAACGAAATATGTTCCTTGATGTCTAAAAAATATGAGTGGAAATTTTCGATTCAGGAGACTTTTTTTACTCTTATTTTTAATTTTTTTCCGATGAATCATTAGTTACAATTTTTGTGTAGATACCTAAAACAATTTACATTTAAGCCTTGATTTCAGCCAAACAAAACACAGTGAGTCATAACATATCACTGTTGAGAAATATAAGAGTTAACAAATTTATAAGTACATAAGAGTTATCATTATGATTTTAGTGTTAGGTCGCCACGTCCTCAAAATTGTCCTTAATCTCTTAGAAAGTGGCAAGCTTCCCAAAATTTCAATTGAAACAGGACTGTTCTTTACAGTTCATACAGATTGATGGAATCTTGATATTCTTGAATATCTAATGATATTCTTACAAAAAATAATATTTAAAATTTACTTTCAGACAGGTAAAATAGTACTTACGAGACGATGTCTGGTGTGTATATCATGCGATAACAAAATCTGTTCCAGCTTGCCTGCTTCTAGGAGGACTTTGATCCTGTCCACTCTCTGAGCATCCGATGGCATGTCAAACTCCGGAGCGAGTTGGTAGAAGGAAACTTCGTTGCCGAAGAGATCGAATTCGCAAAAACATCCCAGGTCGGAGAAGTCGATGAGGTCAACCGTTGAGCTCAGGGTTCCTTAAGAAGTCAAGAAATGATTTCAAAATATTGGTTTATTTAATCATCATTGATGAATTATGATTAAAGATCTTCTCCATAGTTTTAGATATTTTATTCATTAAGTTTTAATTTTCCATAGTGCCATTTTTGTCTTAAGTTTTGAACAGTTTCCATCTCTCTTCAAAATCTAGTCACTGTTAAAATTTATTTTAAGTTGTACTGGATACCTAGTGTTCCTAAAAAATAAAGAAGTCTAGGTTTAAAAGCTTACTAAAGATAACTGCGAGTGAAACAAACGGAACTTCAATAAAAAATAAAATAAGAAGTAAGAAACAAATAACGAATGAGAAAGTATGCGTTACTAATGCACACCAAGGGTGTCCAGAAGTGGGTTTCACGCCGGAAGTTGCGCCATCAAATGTTTTGAGGGGGGCATATTTTGATGGGGTTATGAATTTTCGGACTAAGGGAAAAGGGAGAAAATATGGAACATATCGCAGCTAGTGTAATTGTATATGATCTACGATTTTTCCATTTCTACCTTAGCTGCTCTGTTTTTAAGAAAATGGGAGCAATCAAATATCTTGGGGTGAGTGGGATAAGTTCTTGCGCCATCGACCTTGGGGGGGGGGGATGGGCACCTTTGCTAAACACGTCTCGCAAAGTGAATCATTGTTACTAGACACAATTAAAACTGGTGCAATGGACTCTGCTGTAGTGGGATCTTTTATTGATTATCTAGGCTCGCTGGTGACTCTTGTCTCTTCTGAACAAGAAGTCTACCGTAAGAACATAGCAGAAAAGTGGTACTGTCACTCTACGACAAGGCAGTTTCGGATCAGAGCATTCTGCAGAAGATCGAAGTTACAACTTTTATACTACAAGACATTAGCGCGCTCAATCTTGCTATATGTCCTGAAACCTAGTCTCCAAGCCTTACTAAGAAAATCCTCAGAAAATTCTATGATAATGTCCTGGTCGAACGAAAATGGAAAATAAGAACAAACCAGGAGCTGTGCACTATGTTTAGGAAATCGGATATAATCCTAACGACGAGGATTGCAAGGAAGAAATGACAACGTAGGCTAAGAACTTGTTATAAGGATAAGGTACTGCTCAGAAATCGGATGGTAACTGATGCAAACTAAAAGTTGTTGGAGGAGGCCAAGATTCGATAGCGGATTGGAGACAGTAGTAATAATTTATGCTTACTGTACTATTTTGAATAGTACATTGGTACAAAGGTTGAGTTTTGCTGCAATGAATTTTGAAATTAAGGTCAGTCTCTCATCAAAATTATTATTTCAACACCATTGTTAGGCCAGTGGTTATGTATGGGCGTGAGACATGTATCTTAACTAGAAAATCGGAACTCATGTTCAACTCCTGAGAGAGAGAAAGGTGTTAAGAAGAATATAGGGTCTTTCATAAAAGGAGAAGAAATTAGGAGCTGCTGGAACTGTTTGGGTAACCCGAAATTGTGGTATAGGTAAAAAGAGGACATGTGGAACGAATATTCGACCGAAGAAAGCCAAAGATGATCTATGGGAAACCAGATGGCATGAGAAGTAGAGGACGCCCTCGGATCACATGGCTGGAGGATGTGGAGGACGATATGAGGCGGCTGGGTGTTCAAAGTGGAGGGAGATATATCTATATACGTTTATGATTATTTATTTATTTATGGAAAGTTATTATTTAGTTAAATAGTTTTAATAAACTTACTGTCAAGGTGGCCCATGACCGCCTTCTTAAGGTCACCTCCTGCCTCGCTGTAAATTCTGATGATCTCGTACGGGGCCTCTCTGTTTCTGCCTGGGTGGAAAGTAACAGGGCACTTCAGGTCGGATTGTGTCATCGCAGTCGCCACGATGCAGCGTCTCTCGAAATCTAGGAGGAAAAAAAAGTCACGCATATTCATTGTATTTCAACATAAAACATCTTTCAAATGTATATATTTGTTTTAAATACAAGAAATTTCAGCCTGCAACAAGACAAAATATTGTTATAATATAATCGTAATGCTTACCATGAATGGGCCATGAGCTGCCAACTTCCCCAATGACACCACACTTGACCCCCGGATCGTCGATGCAACCTTCAGTCAGTTCCGTCGTCATCAGTTTCACCATTTCCTCCAAGGGCATCTTTAATGTTTCAGGGCTGTGTGCTGCCGAAACATAATGTCCTGGAAAAATCAAAACAAGAATAATACAAACTAGTATAGCTCAAATCATTATAACATTAAATATTAGATAGGTATCCTTCATCTTATTGCTTTTGACGTGTAAGTAAGGTGACCAGATTTTAACATTGGCAAAGCGGGACACTATTGAACATTCATAATCCCAACGAAATTTGGCCCCCCTCAAACACTCAAAAACTTTGATGGCATCCCTGTCTGTAATAACAAAAACTAAAAATTTTCAGGGGACATAAAAACTGCGTAATTTTTGTTCTATGAGCATTATATTTTCAGTTCAATTTTTTTAGTAGCCCTAAGACAAAGATGTATTGCTCTATGTGACATGTTTGATCGTATTTATGCCAAATAATCTTTTAGAGCCATTACTCCTAACTAAAGGCTTTTTAGTTACTTTTAAAAACATTTATTAGTTAGGTAAAAGAAATCAACTGTATTGTAGTAACACTCATAACTTTGTTAATAATGATCAAATCATGGCAGGAACAAAGTCAGTTTCCAAAATGTAGATGAACGATACTTCAAATGGGAAACCAGATGGCATGAGAAGTAGAGGACGCCCTCGGATCACATGGCTGGAGGATGTGGAGGACAATATGAGGCGGCTGGGTGTTCAAAGTGAGTGTTCAAAATCAGAAAATTTGTAAAACATTTTACTGGAAAGCAGCGAGTATTTGATAATATCACGGATTATTTCTTTTTGTGTCTTCCTATGTAGAGGAGGTTCGGAAGATGTACATGAGTTCCATTTTG
This sequence comes from Nezara viridula, assembly GCA_928085145.1. Lineage (NCBI taxonomy): Eukaryota > Metazoa > Arthropoda > Insecta > Hemiptera > Pentatomidae > Nezara > Nezara viridula. The sequence continues at coordinate 22,328,807 of OV725082.1, read as the reverse complement.
GATTAGTCCATGAAAGTTTCGTTTTTAACGTACACAACTTCATATAGACATGGTTTGATTCACGAATTCTTGATAACTTCTAGGTAATATTCTGGTAAGTAGATCACTTCGTTTCTGAGCTTCTTGCGATTTCTAAAATTCATTGCTTTTAAAAGATCCACCTTCATTGAAACTAGAGTTCTTTTTTCGCTTCGTGTTAAATTTTCCAATTAACGAATTCAATTCTCAGTCCCTCACTAAGTAGAATTCAATGGAATTTTTTAAAATAAATTTTTATTTTATTTATTTATATAATAAATATAAATTTTCATTTTTTAATTTTCTTGAAAATGTATGAATACCCTTTTAAAACGTATAATCTCGGAGCTTTTGGGAAAATAAATATTCTACTGAAATGCTGAGGTCTATCGATCATAAACAGGGGTAACTCTGATAAAATCATTAAAATCAAAATTGCTTTTAACAATCTTATTGCTGCAACGATATCAAAATAAATATTTTCCACATTTTCACAATCTCAGACCACAGGAAAGTTATCTCATTTCTCTTATCAGTTTGTATACACCTTAATGTGATTTAAAACCATTAGCATTTACTATCTGAATAAATGATACTGTAAAAAAAAAAAAAAAATACTTTCCCCATAAAATCAAGAACTGCGTTATAAAAATTGAGATTTTTTGTATTGTTTTTTGATCATTAGCATGGTGTTACGTAATCACTTAAAAACTACATGGACAGAAAACAGTTTAAATTGATATTTATTATTTCAATGTTGGGATTCATATTAAAGAATATTATCATGGTCTTAAACAGAAGAATTTATGTGCTCTGTTTTAGGGTGACCACTGATCATATCGAACGTTTGCGAAATCCTGTGTAGATTTTTGGAGTGACGCACAACACCTGAAATTCTATTGTTCCTAAATTCCTTCACACCACACCAAAATGAGAAAATACTCCAACAGACTGTGAGAGAAACTCATGGACTTGAACAAAAGATTGCACAGTTTTTAGGCTAAGATTTAATAAGAGCACTATAATATAAAAATAATAATTTAGCAAACAGTATGGCTTAAATGTATTTCATTCCATCTTCATCGTTGTGCAGATGCTTAACTTCAACCTCGACCTTAGCCCTTAACTTCCTTGCCTTCATATCCATAGATATTGATTGACCAGATCTGTAAGCACTTCATTATTGATTTTTTCTTTTTATATGTTAGTATTCTTTTCTGCGATCACTCTGGACCTGAAGGATCCTAATTGACCAATTTTGTTTAAAATTTCATGCAATTTGAAAGGTTTTGGATTTGTTTAGTAATAACCTAAAATGAATTATGGTAGTGGGGTAGCTCAGTGGGTAAGCGCTGACTTCCTAAGCTCAAGGTTCTGTGTTCGAATTAGGCTGATGGCAGGTAATTTGTCATCAGCTGTTGACCGACCCTGGGATCTGGAGATCACCTGGGCACATTCAGACTATAAAGTGGGTACTCTTAATTAATTGAGGTGGGAAAGCTAGCAGTTAATCATGATTTTGGCCCGATCACCTTTCCACACAACCATTGGCCTTGAAACAGTACTTCCTTACTAAATACAGAATCCAAGACCCTTCATGGGTTGGAGTGGTACAGGTTTTTTAAAAGAAATCATAATATTGATTTTATTTTTTACAAAATGCTATATTTCTGCTTGATTTTGTTATTAATATTCGCTAGGCATTAATTGTGTATTAATAATCTCCATAATTATAAACAACATATCACGATGTTAATGTTCAGCGGGTAATAGTTTCTTAACTAGATCAAAAGAAATTTTTTTTAATAAAAACAAATCTTCAAACGAAAAATCGACATCGGCTTTTAGATTAAACCTTAAACAATATTCAAATGCAAACTTATCAATATGCTGCCTATTAGAAAAGGAAGTCAGACGGACTAAATAAGAACAAAACCTTCGGGAGCTAAAAAGCAAAGATTGGATTGGCCGAGGAAATATTAAACTGGCTGATTGGGCCCCTCAGCCCTCCAATCAGATCCGTCGGCTTATTGAAATCTGAAGTAGCTTAGCCAATCCCGTCACGTAAAAGAAGCTCGACAACTAAATGAAAAATGTAAAAAAATTCTATGGAGGTTCTGTATTCAACACTGTCCTCGGTACAAATCACTTTTGCTTGAATTTATTATCATTGAATTCATCGATAATGATGATACAATTCGCAGATAAAGATATTCATCTGTTAGGAAAGGTACTTACCTTTTTTTTGTACCCTCTACCTCACTATTTTTGGCATACTAGAGGAGAGGGAGAGATCTGATCATAAAGGTAACCAACATATTCTAAGTAGCATGGGAAGGTCGAGATTCATTCCATGGGTCCTCTACGAAATAAATTTCAATATGCCCAGGCCGAATTCGGACCAACGCCACTAGACTCATAGGTTGTTAAGATTACTATGCCATAACAATCTCAGCCGTCACGGCCTCAACTAAGTGCCGATACCAATATTATAAATACAGTACTTATGCTCCAAAATAGGCCTCCCCCTCACAACAGTATTTCGTAACTGGTTTTGGTAAAATACTCACTTGGAATATACATATATAATTGGAAACTAATCAATGATATCAGTCTCAGATGGAAACAGAGCTATGGACGAAAACCAGTATTCGATGAGGAAACTCTGAGGAAAAATTTGGTGGCAATTTTAACGAAAGGTACGCGAACCAAGGTAAGAGAATTCGGAAGTTCTCTAAAAGTTAATCGAAAGTGAACCAAATGAAAATCGTTATTGAAAAATTTATTCCTTGTGATGGGAAAATCTCGAGGCTGATAACGATAGCTAAAATGCAATTGGCTTACTACTTCACTAATTGCAGTAAAAAAAAAAGATGATCTCTGTGTTTTGTAATTACGATAGCATAATTCCATCCAAAAATCCCTCTATACTATCTCTGACCAAGATGACAATGACATATACAGATAACGTAGCAATTGAGAAAGCGTATGTAGCTTTGAGAGAGAAAGGGATGGTCTAGAGTTGGATATCAAAAAAACAAAACTGATTGTTGATAAAATAAATGATAGAACTCTGCTTTTTAAGTTATCGCATGTTAAATATTAAAGTAGCTTTTTCCTTTCAGCGCCTTGAATCCGCAATGACACATGAAATCAACTAAGAAGAAAAATTTAAAAGAAGGATTTTAGGAGATAACGGAACATAATAAGGACTAAGAAGTTTGGAAAGGAGTAAACTGGCATCAATAACAACAAAGGATCACTTGCATAAAACCCTAATTAAACGAGTGTTAATCTAGTGAAAGCAAGCCGATGGGACAGGCAGGCGCACGGTTGCGGAATCCTATGGCAGGATATGTTGGAGCAGGCTTAGGAATACTTCGATCGATAGTGCTAGAAGATGAAGAAGAATCTAGACTTGGAAGTAAGTCACCTTCAGAACTTCCTAAATCATCAATGGCAAGGAGAATCGATTTTTAGGATTAAATTGATATATAAATGTTTTGCAATGAACATAATGTGTTAGTGTAATTTTTAAATAAAAATAATTATTCTTACTTAGTTTATACTTGGTATGCACTAACCGGTTCCTGCTACAATATGCACACCAGTCGCTTTGCTGATGTTCTTCATGAGCCCAAGATTTCGGCTGATGCCCCAGGATGTGCATTCGACAATGGTGCCACCGCCTGCCTCGGAAAATAGTTTGACGCCATCCAAAGCTGCATCGGAGTCAGTGAAGTCTATGTTGAGCTTACTACTGTACCTGCGAAATGAGGTTGATATTATTAATTTCTACAGTAGCGTTTTACTTTTACCAACATTCATAATTATACCGATTATCCAACGATATTATAAAAATCTTGTGTGGTGTGCGTATCACACAACTTTCACTTACCACCCTCTTAGCAGAAATAAATATATCAGACAAAGGGGAAGTGAAAGTAAACATTATAGATGCTATATTTCATTGTGGGTATTTTTATTTGTTTAAGTACCCTTATTTATACTTTGATTTTTACCTCGTTGTAATCTATACAATTAAATATTAAATAATACCAACGATAGCATTTATGAAAACCCCATATGTTAATGTACATAATATTGTGCGAGTCCATATTATATTTAGCTCATGTTACGTATGGAAGCTTGTTCTAGTGTTTCGGGTGAGTTCGGGCGCGCTCGTATTCCTTTGATTCCTCTATTACAACTATTCTCCGTCACAATCTCTTATTTCTCGTTTAGCTAATTATCAAATTCTTTCATATTTTATATTAACCTATTTTTTATCTCACAGATCAATGTGAAATGGTTAATTATTCCAAATAAAAAAATAAAGGTAATTTAGAGGAAGCGAATGTTGAAAATTAGCCATTTAAGCCCTATTAGAGAATATATATGAGAATGAAACCTACATTTTATTAAAAACTGCTTAATTTTACACTGATATACAGAATTTAATCAAAATCGTTTTAGCCGTTTCGAGAAAATTGAGACGAAAAAGTTGCTGTAACATCCCAGGCATATAAAAACCTTTTATTTTATTTTATTTACAACTGTATCAGATAAATACATCTAGTAAATTTGAACATATGGATATAATGACATGAAAACACTTGCTAAGTAACTACCCAATGGTAGCACTCTAATGATATCTCTACATTAGGAGATCACGGGGCCATCTTCTTTTCAGAAGCCTCGGAGGGTTATTAGAAATTGAAGAGGAAGCAAGGTTAGAAACGAGAGGGTTGGGATGAGTATCTGGATAGAGCTAAATTCGAAACAAAAAAAACATTAAGGTCATTATGGATGGGTTTATTTGCAAAAAAGTAGGGAGCATTGAGGATTTTACGAAGGATTTTGGATCGTAAGGATTGGATACGAGAGGAATTCGATGGTTTAGTGGAGCCCCATAGCTCAACTCCGTAAGTCCAAATAGGCCTTATTATAGTCATGTATATGAGTCTTTTGTAATTAATTGGAAGTTTAGAACATTTCGCTACTGTTGAAGTAATCGGAAACGTCGAGCGGTTTCTTGTCGTTTCAGTCTAGTATGAGGATTAAAAACCTTAAATATGCAAAATCACTTACGTACAACTTTTCGTTTTTGAAAACACACACGCACACACCATTTTGTGGGACTTGGTTATTTTGACTCAAGGGACCACAAAACGTACTTCCATTGAAAACTGAGATTCGAAAATTTTCACGATCGCAATACTTTACTATATATTTCATATAATGGTAAGTGAAAGTAAAAATGATACACAACTTATGGGAGTCCAAGTCTTATGAGGTGATGCATTTGGCTATACAGTCATTGTTTACGTATTGCTGTGTATATAATGGATAATTTTATTCCAATCATGGACCAGGTACAAGTATCAGTAAATTACTACTCACGGGTATTGCCTAATGTAGGCCAAATTGTGAAGTCCAACCCCTCCGTCGAACTTCTTCCTGAGAATCGGAGGTGGCGATTTGTAGAATTCCTCGAACCTCAGTGAAATATGTTCGTGCGTCAGCGTTATACCGAGGTCCTGCGCCTTCACTTCACCTAGGACTGATGAATAAAATTAATCATTAATTGGTTTCAATCATTATATTCAAAAATCAGTGCTAAAAATCATCAGAGTGCTACAGAGAAAATCTCATCTCTCAGTCAACAAAAAATAACAAGTATACAAAAATAAATTCCAAAAACCTATCAGGATTCCATTAAAAAGACGTTGTGTTCCTGTATATATTTTTTCCATTTGCACAACCGGTTTCGGTCTTTGGTTAGCCTTTATCAGGCTAGATAATATAACATTACAAAACAATCTAATTTTTTTTTAGAATTTACAAAACGATCTAATAATAATAAAAAAAAATTAAAAAAATAACAATTAAATACCCAATACATTTGACTATAATTTACTTCCAGCTTATCTGCATAAATTGAAGAATGCCAATGATCATAGGTAGATAAGATAATAGGTTGAAACGGTAATGCCACCGATACATTTTGTAAACATATTGGACTTTTGGGAACGTACATATTATTCATTTTACAGGGCTTATAGGGTCTTTGGCTATAGTTTCAGCATTCACTGGTTTTTTATACCAGTGATTTGGTTGCGAAAGAAGTGCTGGAATCTAAGTTATCCCTTCAAAGATGGAGAAATAAATCAGGTTCAGAGTTTTGCGAATGCATATAAATAGTGCTAGTATGCCTGCCTATGTTTATGATGTTAATTTTACTCATTCAAATTTTACTTAATTTTTAACATGTTTACTTTTTTCCTATTATTGTATTTATATTTTTAGTGAATGTAGTGTGAATGAACTCTTATCCCACTCTGTTAGCACTGTCCTTGATTGTGACGGCATTTAATATTACACAATAAAAACAGTTTCCAAGATAAAAAAAAAAATTAGTTATTTATAAAACGACTAAAGATGTCAAGAAAATTGGTGATATGATTATTGAAGAATTGACCCAAAATTACTACTGTTCTACATGTATTCTATAAAATAGTATTTATAAAATTCCAGAACGCTAATTCGGTGATTTATATATTTTTTAGTTGTAAAGAAAAAAAGGTCTGCCAAGTATGGTCAGAATAGCTTCCTCATATTTTTCATCGGCTCTCAATTTCAAGGTATTTAATTTTTCATATGAGAATAAAATCTCCGGGAGAAACCGTTTTCGTAAATACAAATCTTGCAACATGCGCGGATTTGATATCCACGTTGTTTATCAGGGAATATTAAAATGCGGAGTTCCACATTTACAGATCGCGTATTCCATGATTCTTGATTTAATAAAAAATTCCTTGTACATACTGAACATTCATATCACTATTATTGGTGCAGAAGGTCGTATGTAAAAGTTAAGTGTTTGTACGTAAAAACTAATCATTTCTTTATGATGTGGTACTATGATTTCATATTTTATTGTCCTCTGCTATTTTCTATAGTAGCAGACTACCTCCATCAGATGCAGAGTACAAAATGTCACCTTTAGCACAAAAAGAATAAAAATTATACATAGGACTTTTGGCTCTAATTGTAGCAATATATACTTAATAGATATTTTTTCACTCGTAAAATGAATTGATCCAAAAATCCATTACCGAGAATTAACTAGACCAATATCTTTTAAATGTGTAAAGTTCATACAACTTTGATATTTAAGGAGGAAATTGAGACTACGGCGTGCTGACTGAACTTCAATAGAAATAAACACAATCATAAATAAGACTTTTTTTTACAAATTCAGAGTAAAAGTTAATTATAAATTTACTGAACATTATACGAATCTAAGTAACGGCAGCAAGTGTCATACCAGTAAAGTTTGGAACCTACCAAACAATAAAGTATAAATTAGGTTTTGAATAAAACTTTATTAAAATTTATAACCTCATAAAAATATTGTATTAACCTAACTTCCATTCCATATCCTCAATGCCTTCCACATTTCACAGCTATTATATTTTTAACAGTTATTTATATTAATTTTAATTCTTAAATGGAATTGAATGAAATTAATTCTATGCAATTACTATACTATTCTCCAAATTTCCTCCAAGTTTGAGTCAAATTGACCTAGCGTCTCTAATAATACATTTACTGATCCGAAAGTGGAAGTATTTTTTTTTGAGAGTTGGGAATATAATGTGATATTCACTTAATCATCTGTTAACCAGCCCCTAACTTCAAGTGGAGAATGGAATTCGATAAAATTGATATGGGACCATGTAGATACCATCCCACACAATCCCTGAAAATTTCATGGAAATCGGATGAAAGGCGATCAATTTGGCTACAGACAGACCGACAGACGCCGAACCAAATTCGATCCTTGATTACTGACAAGTAAAATGCTAGTGGAAATTTTAGATTCAGTACCGCGAAATTTGTGGAATTGCGATAATGGCGAAAAATTGTGAAAAAGGAGAATATCGCGAAAAAATCGAAAATAGTGGAAATGCGATAATGTTGAAAATTGAGGAAAAAAAACTCGCGAAAAAAGTAAAATAGTGAATCCGCGAAAATGCGATAATGGTGAAAATTCCAAAAATAGGAAAAAGGTGAAAATTGTGAAACAAGTTCAAGCTGTTTCTGATGATTTCATTACAGTTACAAAATTTAACTTTATAAAAATGACAGATATCCATCTGTGATATCAGGCGACGCATATATATTTTTTTAATTTATAATTTTTTTATTGTTGAGTATTATTATTTTTTTTTATTGTATTTAATTTAGTATTTATGTATAGTATAAATTCATACTGGAGTTCTAATATCTGTTGGCCTTGCCGCTCCCTTTTTTTTTTTTTTACCTGTTCTTCCATAGTTAAATTAAACAGTTTTATAAACAGTATTTCAAGTAATACATTTCATTATTTGATAACTGTAACTCATTATATCAAGTTTTATTTGCCCTCCTCTTCCACGCTTTTTAGCCTAAAATATGTGTGATATTCCCAGGCCATGGTGGCTAGGCGGGAGAGTTAAAATCTCCCTTAGCACCGGGATGCGAACTCAATTCCCGTTCGTAATTATTTTACCATATTATTTCTATCAGGTTACCAGGCAACGCGCTTGGTGTCTGTGCACACGCGTTAGTCGCTCGGCCATCCCGTCTAACTCATTTTATTAACTAAATTAAGTCAAAACGACAATAGTAGCTGAAACATTTTTTTTTTTTACAAAATCTAAAAATATTTAGTTTTCTTTTTGTCTTTCATCTGTCTTCAGATACTGATAAATAACGATTAATAATTCAGATCATTATTAACGTTTTGAATAGGCAACGATGTCCAACTATTACTATTATTTGTCTATTATTTTTTCAAAGATATTATTTAGTTATTCATAAAACATTTTAAATTTATTTATTGAAAATTATATTTTACTATTATTCCCACAAATAGAATAACATAAATATATATATATATATACACTGAAATAGATATAAGTTAATTATAGTACCTGTATTGACGCTCATGGCAGGATGTTGATGTACTGCGCTGGCCCCAGTGCGTCGGTTGTGTAACCTTGGATAATTATAAGGTCTCTGCTCTTATCAGTTATCAGAGGATGTGTTTGCCTTTTCTCGTTTATTTTTATTTGGTAAATCTCTATTCACTTTTAGAATAGAATACCTGGAGAATAATACAATAAAGTGGCAAATTCAAATCACTATATGTTTTCGAATGGTATCCAGAATAACACTGTTAAGAAGCAGTGGGAGATGGAATGCAAAAATTTGACTTTTTTTACTTATAGTAATATCAAACTAAACCCTTTTGGCGCAACTTCACAATTGAGCGAGGCAGGGTAAGATGATGAATTAAGTATTTCTCCCTATCAATCACAGATAGCAGCACCTCGTAGCTAGCATAAAATTTGCGTAATGGCGGACCATTGTCACTAATCCATTAGCATAAACGAGTGTGTGTCCATGTTAAATTGTGACCAAAAGTTCAGATGCAGAACACTTAAAAGTAATTTTCGAATCTCAAAAAGCTAGCTTTAGCCTTTTTCGTGATTTTTACATTTTCAGAGTTTTTGACGATTTTTGCGGTTATCGCCTTTTTCGAGATTTTTGCGGGAACGCTTTTTTCACCTTTTTGCGATTTTCTCCTCTTTCACTAATTTTCCCTTTTTAAAGATTTTAACAGTTTTCTTCTTTCTCGCTATTATCGGAAGTTTCGCCTTTTTTCTCATGCTTTTCACCATTTTCGAGATTTTCGCATTTTGCTCTTTTTGTTATTTTCATTTTCTATACATTTCCCCACAAGGTGTATCAACTTTTCTATACAAGGACTGAAAAAATCAGGAAGACAGAAAATGCGTGTTTGACCTGAGAATAATTTTTAGAAATTTTCCTTTCATGAAAGTTATCAAAATTTCCAAACGAACGAAAATCTTTTGGAGGTAAGTCTGGCGAATAAAATGGGAGTAGAAGGACTTCGTAGCTCGTTTAGTTTCTTTATCCTATGTCGTGAAACATGAGATCAGGCGTTGTCTTGTAACAGTATAGGTCTCTGCCGATTATAGAATGCAGGTTGTTCTTGACAATATCATGCATTACGTCAATACCACTGCAGTACGATGCATGGACCATGATGTCATGGCTTAACCTCTGGGTAAAAAGGAGAAATGAATTATTCCTGCCATTGAACACCAAACAGAAACCAATAATATGTTTGGATGAAATTTTTTTTCAAACCATAGGGTAATGGTCATTTCGTTACAACACCATTTCTAGAACTCCGTGGCGTCTCTTGCAGCTGTCGAATGTCCAATTTTAAAATTATTTAAAAAATACTCGAAAATCGCTTGTTGTCACGTCGTATTTGATGGCATACTCAACAATCAGTTGGAATGATAGTAAATACCATAAAAAAAAGGATTTATAACGGTTCATTGTAATTTGTAATAATAAAGGTAGTCAACAATAAAATGAAATAATAAAACCGGACATTTCATATTAAATGGCCTAATAGTATCTTATACTGAGCTCTCTGACTCTACATCTCGAATGTCAGGTTTTGAATATCCATTCTCCAACTCTTCGAAAATTGCCTAAGAGTGGATTCTCCTAGTTTGATAGCCTGTGGTGAATTGTTTTCTCCATATTCCTTCAAATCTGGACACCTCCCTTGTTTCCTCCGCCGGGCGCGCTATCTCTCGAGGCCCGGACGATACCCTATTGATCGTGGCGCTCGGAGCGCTGGAGCCACCTGGTGTTGGAAGGAAGGAGCTCTCAGTCGGCCGTAGCTCCTCAGGAGGACATCACAGGTCTGTAATCTGGCTCTTCGGCATCTTGAACGATCTGGAACATGCAATGCCCGATACTGCTTTGCACATTTTGATTTACAGCTTTGCATTTTGGTTATTTTATTTACTCATTTGCAGGGGCTACTTTTGCACGTTATAGTCCTTTCGGCTTGATGCAGTTTCCATGGAGTTTCTTCTATCTTCTCTTACCATAGAGGAACGCACTTTCTGAAAACATTGTTTCCGTTATATTTTCTTCATCCTTGAAATTCAGCTCTTTGATTATTTACAGGGTATTCCATGACTGTAGGTTCACACCTAAAGAGAGCATTTCTCGTGCCATTTATAGTAAAAACAGTATAATAAACATATACAACACAAACACTTCCTAAAAGAAATATAAACATTGAAAGTTTGATTTATCGGTTATGTTTAAGCCTGATTATTAGTTATACTTTTTGTTGATTTGTTTTACAATCAGTCTAGTATCGTTTATCTTCTGTCAATTCGGTGATTACATTTTCTTTAAAAGTTATTAAAATGTTGATGTAGACAAAAGATGTCAGAAAGAGACTTAATTGATTTTTAGAGAAAATTTACGACCGAATTGACAAAAGATAAACTATGCTAGATTGATAATATATATAAAAAAACATATTCATTCTAATTTTAAATGCTCGTATTTCTGTTTTCTATTTTGTTTATTTTATGCATATTTGAATCTAAATAGCATCAGAGATACTTTTAAGTATGATCCTTCACAAAAAGAGGAAAAATGTTTATATATTTTTATGCCAAAATATTAGAATTGTACTTTTTTGAGAAGTTGATTAGAATTGGAAGTCACTGTGAAAAAAATTTAATTTTTGCCAATGTTTCGGCCTTAGTTACAGGCCTTCATCATGACTGAGGAAATAAATGATTAAAAAAAAATATATATACATATATATTAAAAACATACCTATTAGTAAAAAAAAAATAAGCCTTGAACAAAATTATCTAGTAATAAAAAAAATAATAAGAAATTAAAAATAAATTACTTGATACAAGAAAAAATTAAAATATACAGAGTTTCTCAGTTCTTAATGGACAAATTCTGTGGGATGACTCTAGACACAATTTCCAAAAAACGTTCATTGATTCATAAGCCGATTTCGAACGAAAAAGGAATTAAAAAAAACGAGACTACTTTAAGAACAACTTCTTAAAGTAGTCTCGTTTTTTTTATTGAAAGAGAAAATTGCTTAAAAATTATTTAAGATAATTAAATTCGAAGTACATCATCGTAAAGTAGAAAATTTTTTTTTGAGAAAACAGTGATTAAATTTACGAAGACAAATGATAAAAGTGACTTTCAGGATATCTAGTACAGCAATTGTACAGAGACATGCTGTTCGTATGTGAGTACTGTAACTGCAGTAGTACAGCGGCTGTATTAGACCTGAAAGTCCCTTTTGTCGTTGACCTTAACTAAATGTAATCACTGTTTTTTTTTTTTTAACAATTTGTCTACTTTACGATGGTGTAATTAGAATTTGATTATCTTGAGCTGATTTTTAGCAATTTCTTTTTATTCAATAAAAACCGTGATTACTTTAAGAAAAAAACAAAATTGTCTTAGTTTGTTTTTCGTTCAAAATCGGCTCATGCCGATTCAAATAAACTTTTTTGTTGAAAATTTTGTCTAAAATCACTTCCTAGAGTTTGGCCATTAAGAAGTGAGGCATCCTGTATAAGTCCTATAAGTAATGGCACTAGCGGATCCAGGATTCAATTTCGGGGGGGGGGCGCTTCAGTCCGAAAGATTTTTTTTTCATATACATATAACGATAATTAATTAGAAAAAAAAGGAAGAAATTAACTACCTTTATTAAATGGTGTTTAAGTGGTTCTTAAAGTTCTATAAAATGTAATTATACGAACAAGAATACTTTAAGAGATATTTTTTAATATTTTTTCTGTAAAACATGGTTATATTTTACCATTTTGGAGGGGGGGACTTCAGCCCGAAAGCCCTCCCTCCCTCCTCCGTATATCCGCCTGTGGGTAATGGTAAGATATGAAAGTATATGTAAAATATTATAACATTATATAACGTATGTAAAATATGGTATGTTAAGTGTTTGTAATATGTTTCGTTTAGTTCTTATCTCCTATTTCTTCAGCACTAATGGAGACCTGGAACTTAATTGGTAACTTTGGAAAAAATAACATAACAATTTTTTTATTTTAATTTACATTGCGACTACAGCCCTAATTAAATATATCTTCAACTATATCTTCTTTTTCTTCACCACCATTAGAAATGTAATTGGTTATTCTTCTGGTAGAAGAAACAAAGAACTGGAATACAGTTACACAAACATCCTAACGATCGTAATATTTATTTCAATGAAGAACATACGATTTCAAAAACTTCTGTTCTGTATGTCTGCTGCATGTTCTTCGCTGAGTTACATTGAATTTGATATGATAAATCACACTTTTAAACTGTGAAAATAAAATAATTATAAACAATCATGTTCAAATCTATAATTATTAGTTATTTAAGAAAAATTAGGAAATATGAATTTTAACGGTCCTTGTACGGAATAAACGTTAGATTCAGTGAGGACCTGGAATCGAGGATTAATTTAAGTTGTATCTTTGAACAAACCTTCTAAAGGTAATAATTATTCAAGAAATCCAGGTTTTCAAAGTCATTGTAAAGGTTAAGCAAAAAAAAAATATATATATATTTTTTATTCGACATAACAATATTCAGACATGCAAGGCATCACATTTACGTCACACAACTATGTAACTCAACATCTAATTTAAAGTATTCGAAAGACGGATATGTAAGTATAAAGAATAATAAATTACGCTATCAGATTCTGAAACCTCAACGCTTTCAAATCCTTTAAGCTGATTTAGATTCTTAAAGCGCCTTTGAAGCACTGATAAAAAGCAAAGTAATTGATAAGATTTTCCGCATTACATTAAATAAATTGATGTATCGTTCTGAATGAAGAGTGTATTTTAAAAAAAGCAAAATCGCTAAGGTATTGTCGAAATTAAGTATAGAGCCATTTTTGTTAATTTACTCGTGTATATTAATATTAATAATAATAAAAGGCTTAACGAACCCGAAGGTTCGACGCCGAAACCAGCAATCGCTTATTACACACCTCCCTCTGATGTTCGCTGTCCAAACAAATTTCCTTCAGACCAGCTTAACGCAATCTTCCCACCTTCGATTCTGTCTACCTTTCGGACGTTTACTATTCAGTACAGCAAATATTAACCTTTTAGGGATGCATTCGTTACTAAGCCTAACAATTTTACAAACCCATTTGATTCGCCGCGATGTAGTCACCTCAATTATATTAACCGGGTCCACGCAATTCGGCGTTGTGTGACCGTTTAATTCATCCTTCTTCGGTCCGAATATTCTACGCAATACTTTATTTTCAAAAATTCTTAAGACGTTGCTGTAGGTAAGATAATGGTTTTATAGATTCTAGTTTCTAAATTTCGGGACAAGAGGCGCGAGCTAAGTCTTGTATATTACACGATTGAATTCACAGCATTATGTTCGGAAGTACTTATTTCCTACGAATAACTATATTTGTCATTTAGCAAAATTTATCGAGGTCGCTACAACTTATTAAAAATTAATTAATATTTTGATTTTAACAGAAATAAGAACTGTTTCTGTTCTTTATATTTTGTATAATTTCGTTGTACTTTTTCGTCACCGATTTCCCGTTCAGAAATGTAATTTACAACTTTTAGTAACCTTGTCATTTTAGTAACCTTGCTCTTCTTGTAAGATTAAATTATTTTCCAGATTGTTGCGTCTGTTTTCAAGAACTCTGATATTAGATCTATGAATATAAAACCCTCATGGTGTTAATGGGAAAGAAAATCTCGCTTCAATGATTCTTCGTTGTATTTTAAAGCATTAATCATTTTTCTCTTGATTTCTTCTGAAACGTTGTCATAAAAAAATCCAAGCACCACAAGTTTCTGTAATAGATCTCACAAACGTCTGAGGAACTTTTTCATGCATATTTAGAAATTTCTTCTTTGATACTTTTATAAGTTGAGAGTCATTTCGGAGGCAATGCTGGTGGTTCGTAAAACAATCTGTTAACGTTTACGAATTCTTATTGCTTCTTCTTTAGTGAACTTAAACTGGTATTTTAATAAATATATTTTGAGAGAGTGAAATTACTTTTGCATTCCATCGGACTTAATTCAAGTACTCTGGAGCTCTAAAATGTTAATCTCAACCTGATGAACTGAAGAATGCGAGTTCGAATCCTGGTGCCGAGGGCTCTTAACTCTGGTATAAATCTCCCCCCCCCCGTTCTCCTTTCCAGAAAATCCGCGTGCAGCCGAAAATATAATGTAAGAGAGACAGAGGAAAAAAAAGTTGTACTGTCGTTTACATCATTATGACCGATCCATCATAAAAGGCAGTTTTAAAACTACTCTGATCGATCAAATTCAATAAACCTTTGAATAACTTCTAAAACCTTACATCAAATTTAACTTGCAAGACAGGTTTCGTATGACAGTGGCAAGCACGCGTCTGAAGATATAATGTTCATTCCGTCAATCAATCCTGTCCCAATTGTGAATGACTGCTTTGGATCAGAAAGTCATAGCTGAATAAGGTTTAGTGGAGGATAATGTATTGATGTAGTATAATTTAATTATATAGTAACATTAAGAAATGTTCAAATATTTCAATATTTTAAAGCTCACTAGTAAAACTTATCTCTCTATTCTATAAAAAAAGTTTTCATATTTTATTTTCATATTAGGAAGAGCAGGAAATAACAGGAGCACAACTTATAAGGCGATTATTTTACAAATTATACAGCTCTTCATTTAATTACATATATCATAAAATTACATTAAACCCTCTTGTAACACACCTAGCCTTAAAAAGTGGGTACCTTTTATTAAATAATTGATTATGAGAGAAAACTTGGCGGAAAACTCCTGGGGATCTGAGCTCTTGAAGTCAGTGTTCACCCACTGAGCTACCCCCGCTCCCCCAAAAAAATATTAATAACATTTATATTTAAAAAATGAGTCTGCCAGTCGCATCTTGCTTGAGAATGGAGACAGGAAATAAATTGCGAAGAATAAGGAAAACATTTTTTTTTTTAAACTTGCATGTATGGATTTAGACATGTAAAAAACAAAATTGCTAACGCGTGCCACTAAGGGAAAATTTATTATGGCCAAAAACCCAGGTTTTTCTGGTCTTTTGTTACCTATAACTCCTAAACGGTGCACAGAAGCGAAAAACATTCTTTTAAAGAAATTTAATAGCATTAAATTGTACGTCGAATCAGTACCTTAACATAATAATTTGGTTAAGTGGTATGGCACCACGGTCAACGAGCACTGATTATTACGAAATTCATCAAATACTGAAACAAATTACTAGTATTGGCCATGCAACTTGGAAATGAGTCATTTAAGAGAAAATCCTCATATAATAAAAGTTAGAGATTCTTCGTCCATTGAGTACCAACAGTTTTAATATAGGTTACTTTCTTCGCTCGAAATCGGTAGTGTATAGCGATGGCTGGAAATCGGTAATGAAGATATCTGTAATTTTAAATATTTCAACAGTATGGGTATCTGTTAGACTGAGTTATTCTTGTTAAATGAGCTTCTCTTTATCACTATTACTATTGTCTTTAATTGTGGCAGATTGTAATATATTTTAATAAAGGTTTTATAAAAAAAAATCTTGTTAAGAGTCAAGTATATATAGTATAGGAGATATACTAAGATATTCTCTTTTCTACCTCTCAGCAGAGAAGGATTTTGAGAAACGATATATCAAAAGAAACTGAATTTCATCAAGAAATGACGAATCCCGATTCGATAGGTATAATTGATATACATCTTTTTTTATTTATTTATTTATTTTTTTATTGAGTATTATAACAATCTTTCATTTGGACATTATATGTAGTGAGAGGGATCTACATTGCAACTGTTGGTACTCAGTGGACGTGGAATTTGAAGTTCTCCAACTTTTATTCTATGAGTCTTTTCTTTTAGAGAACTCATTTGTAAGCTGCAGAAACAATTACGAGTATAGTATTTGATATATTATACAACATGTTTTTCGTTTCGGTGCACCTTTTTTGGAGTTATAGGTGAAAACACAATAAAAGATCGTAAACATCTGACTTTTTTGAGCTGTAACAATTTTTCCCTTGATTACATCAGTAAACCCATATATACAAGCTAAAAAAAACAAAAAAAAAAACTATTCTCTCATTTTGCGTAATGTATTTCCTTTTTCGATTCTCAAGTTACAGACCTAATATTCTTTAAATCATTTTTACTACTAGCAAGATACGACTGACAGACTTTCATTTTTTAAATATACATGTTACAAATATCTAAAAAAATGCTTTCAAAATTTTCATCGAATAATATCGATTTTGGTCACGAGTTCTCCCACTAAGTACATCCTTGCAAAGTATTGAACCCAAAACGCTTCATGGGTAAGGTGACCAGAGGTCCCGCGGCGTTTTCAAAAAGTCTCGATTTTTGAAAGTATGCAAAAGCCAGAGAACGGCAGGAGATCGGGAAAAGAATAAACGATTTTCGGCCACCACGTAGCTATTTTGCGAGAATATGAATTTTGTATTATTATTATTGATTTTATAATGTTAAACTTTAATAATAACGAATAATTGTAAAGAACTGATTATCGAGAACTGCTGAGAATTGTTGATCAGTTGATTCGACCACCATTGTTTGGACTTAATGATAACAAACAACATAAAAATAATCTTTTAATGAGGTATCGTTATTTAAAAAATATATACATAAGGAAAATGTTACATCTTGGACAATAACTTCATTTACTACTTCGATTACCAAAATATTATCACCTCCAATAAGTTTTTTAGTATTTTGAAAAAGTTCCACTTAATTGTGTACAAACTGCTGGCACAAAATACTATGTCACCTGATTAATGTTTGCACAACATAGTCATTATATAAAATTAATTATTGTAACAACAAATTTTAACTATTCTTTTGGAAGTTTTCAATCAAGAACCCACCTCCTCCCCTTCCGGTAAATCGCACCCAGCTTTACCAATGTTAAAAAGATCAACACTACAACCCATGAATAAGGTGACCAATTCATGGGTTGTAGTGTTGAACTTTTTTTTTCATCTAGGCTATGCCCAATAATTTAATCATACCGTTTTTACTTTTCATCAGCTGTTTTCCTCGTCTTCTTTTAGCATATTGTGGCCAACATTCTGTCACTTGCTTTGTCCATCTTTCATCAGCTACTCGTGAGACGTGCCCCATTGTCATATTAGTTTTAAAATATCATCTGTTTGAAGTCCTCAACTTTAGTTCTGTGTCTAATAAGGTTGTCCAAAATCGGTTAATTGTTGTAAGACCAATAACAATATTGGTAAAAAAAAAATAAATAAAAATACTAGACAATTTTAGTTATTAGTTATTAAAGAATAATTAAGAAATATTAATTTTAACGGTTCTTGTACGGAACGAAAGTTAGATTCAGTGATGACCTGGAATCCAGGATTAATTAAAGTTGTATCTTTGAGCAAACCTTCTAAAGGTAATAATTAATCAAGAAATCCAGCTTTTCAAAGTCATTGTACAGGTTAAGAAAAAAAAGCTTATAAATTTTTTGTTTTATGTTTTATTACATACCATAACCAGACATGCAAGGCATCACATTTACATCACACAACTATGTAACACAACATCAAATTTAAATTATTCGAAAGACAGATATGTAAGTTTAAAGAATAATAAATTACGCTATCAGATTCTGGAACCTCAACGCTTTCAAATCCTTTAAGCTGATTTAGATTCTTAAAGCGCCTTTGAAGAACTGATAAGAAGCAAATTAATTGATAAGATTTTTCGCATTAAATAAAATAAATTGATGTATCGTTCTGAATGAAGAGTGTATTTTGAAAAAGCAAAATCGCAAAGGTATTGTCGAAATTAAGTATGGGTTCACTATTTTTTTAAATTAGCGACAAATCTTAAACACTTACTTTATAGAGCCATTTTTGTTAATTCACTCGTGTGTTACTATATGTAAGGAATAGGTAGAAGCAGTATAATTTTGCATTTAACTCTTCAAATTCGGAATTTATTTACGTTTCTCCATTCTGAATAATGACAGTAATATCTCTATACTATGTAGTAGTGAAAATTTTTAAAAGTTTATGTAATTTACGACAAAAATCGTCTAAATCGGACCAGTTGTAGAGCAACGTTACAGTGCACTGAATTTTATACACTGATTTTAATAATTGTTCACAATTGTTACCCATTTACATTGCTTTAGTTCATCAAACAAATCGTACTCTAATAATTTATCTGATCAGTTATCAGGAAAATTAGTCTTATTCAATTGTGTTATTTTTTAACGAACATATTTAAAATTGAAATAAAAATATTTAAAATCGGTAGGACCCTGCGAGCTATAGAGGTTGTGAGGTTCATAAAAGTCTCCACAAGCAAAGATCCCATAATATAGCAGTAAGAAGCCAGAACCTTGTTTAGAAAAGTAACACACAACCGCCTGAAATTGAAAATCTGGATGTTTTCCCAGTACTGCCGACAACACCGCAAATCGTCCAACAACGGCCATCGACCACTGTATCAACGGACCTTCCTCAACAAGAATCCACCAAGCAACACTCCCGAACCACTATCATCAAGCAGCAACCTCTACGTCAGGCGCCTCAGACCTTCAAATCCAAACCTAAAATCACTAATCCTCAGCATCAACCTCCACGTCAACAAATCCTCCCTCATTATCTTCCCCTACCGGTCAAACTTCCGTCGGAGCATCCGCATCCAGCACAATCCCATCCTAATCTCCAGATGAACCCCCCATCATATGTACCTCAGAAATTTCAACCAACTCCTCGTATCCAACAACGGACCCAACCCCCTACCAATAACCCTAATCGCACAAATTACCAACCACAACCTCCTCCTGATCCGAATCCACAGATCCTTCAAAGCCAAACATCAATTCTATCCTATCAGCATTCCTGATAGACCTTCAACAGACTATCAAAACACTCATAACCCTTCTAACCAGATTCCTTTCCGGAATCCCGTTCAATTTTTCTCGATGAACAAAAAGCCCCTAGCTATCCTCTACTGGAATTCTAATGGACTACAAAACCACCGTGACGAACTAGACATATTTCTTCATGACAATTACATTGACATTGCCCTCCTGACGGAAACTCATTTCCCACAACGATCAAACTTTTACATAACTGACTACATCACTTACAAATCAGACCATCCAGATAACACTTCCTACGCAGGCTCTTGAATCCTTATCCATAAATCCTTATCTCATTCCCTAATCCCTTCCACCCCAACTGACGCCATTCAATCAACCTCGGTAATCCTATCAACTCGCCCTTTCCATCTTACATTATCAGCTGTATACTGTCCTCCTGGAAATTCCCTTTCTCATGGCCTTCTTGATTCCTTATTCCAATCACTCGGATCACGCTTTATTGCTGTAGGAGACTACAATGCTAAACACCAACGATGGAGTTGTCGAACATCCAATTCCCGTGGTAATATCCTATCTCATGTCTCATCTTCTAATAGTTATTCTATCCTCTCGCCCATGAATCCAACATATTGGCCAACATCCCTTAAAAAACGTACTGATATCCTAGATATATTTATCACTTCTCAGATTTCCTCTTCCCTGTCCACAATAAAATCCCTGGATGACCTTTCATCAGATCATAATCCAGTTCTGCTATTATTACATTCAAATATCGTTCCTAAACCCTCACATCCGAAATTGATTACAGGACGAGTAGACTGGGACAAGTTTCGTTACGATTTGGAAAATAAACTGGACTTAAAAATTCCGCTTAAGACAAAACAAGACATTGACAAATCCATAGAAAAACTCACTACATCAATAGCTATTAGTATAAATGATAACACTTCCATCAATCAAAAAGCAAACTCACGATATAGTAACTTGCCATTAAATATTCGAATCTTATTAAGAGAAAAACGCAGAGCAAGATCGAAATGGCATAGGACTAGATATCCTTCAGATAAAACTTACTATAAAGAATTGACTAACAAACTAAAAATAGAAATTAGAAAATTCAAAACACAAAAATTACTTAACCTAACTGATAATCTTACAACTACTGACAAATCTCTATGGCCGACCACAAAAAAGATACTAAAGTTTAAGACTTTAACCATCCACTATTAACTGAATCCCAAACCTGGTCCAAATCCGATGAAGAAAAATCTCAACTATTCGGTCAATACCTCTTCCAAACCTTTAATCCACATCCTGATATCCTTAATCCACATCAAATTGAATGTATTGAAGCAGAACTGGATATTCCACTCCAAATGACTCTTCCACCTAAAGCATTTCATCCTTCGGAAATATCTAATATCATCAACAGATTACCTTCCCGAAAAGCTCCTGGACACGACCTTATCACTTCCCAGATCCTAAAACTTCTTCCTCGGAAAGCCATCCTATTCCTCACTTACATATACAATGCTGTGCTCCGATCCACATATTTCCCTGATTCTTGGAAACTATCTATTGTCAAAATGTTACACAAACCTAAAAAACCACCCGAACACCCATCCTCTTACCGTCCTATTTCTCTATTACCTATCATGGACAAAATCCTGGAAAAACTCATCCTAAAACGCCTGTATCCCATCCTAGAGTCTAATCATATTATCCCTGATCCCCAATTTGGATTCCGCACATCGCATTCCACTATCCAACAATGTCACCGTGTGGTTGATTTAGTCTCCTCTGCATTGGAGCGCGGTATGTACTGCACGGGAGTCTTTCTCGACGTTGAACAGGCGTTTGATCGAGTCTGGCACCTGGGTCTTCTGTACAAACTTCGAAAAGTCCTACCCCCTACATACTTACTCATTATCCGCTCCTATCTTACTGATAGATACTTCAAAGTAAACCAAAATAATGTCTTCTCATCCCTCTTTGCTCAATCTGCAGGCGTTCCACAAGGTAGTATCCTCGGTCCCATCCTCTACACAGTTTATACAGCTGACATCCCAACCCATCCTGACACTGTCATCACCACTTACGCCGATGACACATGTTTGCTATCTGTTAATAACGATCCTTTAATTGCATCCCAAACTCTTCAATCACATATCACAAGCCTTGAAGAATGGTGTAAAAATTGGAGAATAAAAATAAATTCCAACAAATCCCATCAAATCACCTTTACCCTCCGTCGTAAACCTATGACGTCTTGTCCTACAGTAACTTTCAATAATACTCCACTTATTCCTGTTGAGCAAATCCGCTACTTAGGACTCCATTTGGATAAACGTCTTACTTGGAATCCTCATACTAGACTGAAACGACAAGAAACTGCTCGACGTTTCCGACTGCTCCAACACTTACTAGACAAACGCTCCAAACTTTCTATTAATTACAAAAGACTTATCTACATAACTATAATAAGACCTATATGGACATACGGAGTTGAGCTTTGGGGCTCCACCAAACCATCGAATTCCTATCGTATCCAATCCTTACAATCCAAAATCCTCCGTAAAATCCTTAATGCTCCATACTTTGTCACAAATAAAACCATTCATAAAGACCTTAATGTACCATATGTCGCTGATTTAGCTCGAGCCAGATATCTATCCTTTCATGATAAACTTCAGTCCCATCCAAATCCGCTTGTTTCCACTCTTGCTTCTTTCTCGATTCCTGATAATCCTCCTAGGCGTCTGAAAAGGAGATGACCTCGTGATCTTCTTACTTAAAATTATTTAGAGAGTGCTACCACTGGGTAGTAACTCTTCAAGTCTGTACATGCCATTATTTATATTTGCGCATATTTACTAGTTGTATTTGTATACAGGTGTAAATTCCATTAAATAAACAAAAAAAAAAAAAAAAAAAAAAATCGGTAGGAAAGTCATGTGAGTGGACATACCAGATATTTTATCTAAATAATTGGTGACATTTTATAGATTGTCTTTACTCGAGATTGTCTTAACCCTTCTATTCCAAGGTGGAGACATATCACTATCTTTCTTGACAATGCCTTTAATACATTGTCAAGTTAATTTTATTTATTTGGCTGGACTTTACTATGTATATATCAATAAAACATCTAAATGTACCTATTCGGTAACATTTTTCTAAGATCTAAAGTTAAATGTTTAATAAATAGCAACAGGCTAATAGGTAAATTGCAAGACTCTTGCGCAAGACCAAAACCAAACAACATTAGTGCTTAATATTCTCATTTTTCATTCATTTTTATTTATGTAAACTCCTCTCCATTTTTCTCTATCAACTTGGCATAGACCTTGAAATACAGTTAATTACGTAACCAAAAGCTATTCTGACTAAACTTGACAGATGTTTATAATAATAAGTGGTCTAAACAATAAAAATTACAAGAGGTGTGAGATAAGGCCTGAGTTTTTGGGGAGCGGTGATCAAACACCCATGACAGAATGATTCATGGGATATTCTCCCCTAAGAAAAACGAATTCCCTATTATTTTTTTCCTTTTGATTTTTCTTTTCTCCCCATTGTGTCCGAAGGGGAAAGTTAATTATAGAACGGGGGGGAGGGAAGAGGGAGCAGATCAAATATAAACAATTTCAGAGCCATTAGCTTCAACTTACAATTAATCAACGATCAGGATGAAAGCGGTTTAATTTTTCGATGGTAAACAGGCTCATTAATTAAGTTTAGCCATAGCTCACGGGAGCGAGTTGTTTAAATATAACAGAAATATGGATTGAATTAGAGATGGAAATCTTGCAAAATTTTGAGAGAATTATGCAGAATTAAAAATCATTTATTTGTATACGTGTAATTCTTTATATATATGGTGGAAACTTCTTACAAAATGTTTGGGAATTTTATTCCAACCGAGCAATTTAAATATTTACGCAGGTGGCTTTCAGAAATCAGCAACAGCAAAAAAGGCATTGATGAAAAGGTAAATTTTAAAGTCATACGGACTTGAAACTCTGTTCCCTGGAATAAATACGTCAAGCTTCTAGTGTTCCCAAAATCGGTCTTGGGCAATTTGCAAGACCAACACCAAGGCTATCTAACTTTTGCAAGACCAAGACCAGGACTGGTAAAAAAAATCGATTTTTTAATTAAAAATGAAGGCAAAATAGTTAGTAATACTTGACAATCTAAGTTACTATATCTTAATAATTGGTATAACCAATATACATTTGCATTTAACTCCTCTAATTTTTCATTCGGGCTTAGTTAGGTTTCTTCTACCTAAAAAATTACAGTAATATCTCTATAGTAATAAGCTAATAAGCAACTGCAAGACTGTTGCGCAAGACCAAGAATAAGTGCGCACTATAAATACTATAAACTTCAAACGAAAAAGAAACTCTTCCACTCATATGCTGTAAGTACTTCGTAGGATTTCACAGAAACCTGGACTATTTCAACATACTTAATAAGAAACATCTAGACTACAACACATTCCAAATAAGCCGTTTGTCCAGGTGGAATCCTAGGTATCGGGTTCAACAGGGGATAAGTGAGTTATGGTTAAAGGATACTATTGGGTAGAAAGTCATAGGTTTACGACGAAGGGTAAAGGTAATTTGATGGAAATTATTGTAATTTATTTTAATCCTTCCGTTTTGACAGGATTTGACACCAAAATTAAAATAAAATTTAAAGGACATAGTAAAGCTATGAAAAAAAAATCAAATTTTTGAGAACACCTTTCTTTTTTTTTTCCTCGCTTTTCTCGCCTCTCGGCTATACGATGTTTTTCCCCGGGCCAGAGGTAGGGGGGCATGGGATTAACACCTGAATTAAATACCTCCCGGCACCGGGAAGCCAACTCGTTATCATGTTATCACGTTATATCTCGGTTTAACTAGTTGGCGGGCAACCCGTGTGAAACAGTAAAACCTCGTAACAGGGTTTAAGTTTAAGGTGTTGCCAATAAAGGAGAGAGAGGAAAAAATGAATTTATAAATTATATACTTAACGACTTAAAAATCAGTATAAACAATGATTAAGTGGGCGGGGTGGCCGAATGTGCTAAAGCGTGTGCACTGCACCGCCGTTGCCCAGCAACTTGACATATGAATCAAAGATATAAAAACAGTCACGAGTTCGCGTCCCGGTGCCGGGGGAGTCTTTTAAATCCCCGCTCACACCCCCTGGCCCGGGAAAATCCCGTATAGCTTAACGGCGAGGAAGGGAAGGACCCAAAAAAAAAAAAATAAAAAAAAAAAAAATAAACAATGATTATTAGTGATTGTCACTATTAAAGATTGTAAGATGTACCATTTTTGGTTCAAACCCATTATTTATAGTAAAATTAAAATTGATGTGTAGTCTTCAATTAAACTTTATCAATTTCGTGTCGTTATTTATTTATATTATAGTATTAGTAACGATTTTGTTAAATACTATCATAATTACACCCTTTTATACATTTTTTTTTACACCAAACCAATCATTACAATTCAAATCTTAGCCCTAAATATCTTATACGATTCTCTCTTTATTGAGTATAATATCACTCCCAAATATCGTTTCCTTTATGATTCGTCCCAAAATAGATACAGATCCGAATATAATGAGTTCCATCCTCACACAGACCGATATTTTGCTGTTATATCGTATTATAATTCGACTTATTATTAAGCTACAGTATTTTCAATATAATCATATGTTTAAATAATAAAATTTTAATAAAGCTAGTTTATTATTTTAATAAATCCCATACTCAGGACATTGTACTATAAAGAACTGAAAAAAAATTAAAACAACAAAATCTCTAAAGTCAGTTAAACAACAGAGTCTCCAAACATACAGATGAATAGTTAACTTGTCAACATTTCACCAATTTAGGTATAATCAGTGCAGACAAACTAAGAACACGTATAGAAAGGAAGAATAAACAAAAAAAGGAAAAGAGGAAAAAAATTGTTGCTATGGAAATCTCACGAAGCCATTGAAATATATACTAAACGAAAGAGGTTTTATTTACACAGCTAAGGAAGGTTATATTGTACAACTGATTAGCAGGAATCACAGGCTTTCAGACTGAAGCCCTCCCCCCCTCCCCAAACGGTAAAATATAACCATGTTTTATGGAAAAATATATTAAAAAATTATCTCTTAAAATATTATTGTTCATGTAATTACATTTAAAAGGACTTAAGGAATCACTTAAACACCATTTCATATAGATAGCTAGTTTCTTTCTTTTTTTCCAAAGTAATTATCGTCATTTTTATGAAAAAAAAAAGCTCTTGGTCTTGTTGTTGTTGGTCTGGTTTCAGTCTGGTATGAGAACATCGTTTATTTAAATTACACGGTTGGTCCAAACTGTGAAAAATCTATTATTATATTGGCAACAACCAAATTCCTCAAACGACCACTGTTCTTTATCTTGGACTTACCTTCGACAGAAGGATGACATGAGGGCCGCACGTGAAAATGAAACGTATGACACTTAACAAACTAATCCGCCTTCTTTTTTCTAAATCATCAAAATTGAAACTGAATACATACTTAAACCAATATGGACATACTCATCACAGATATACGGTATCGCTAAAAAGACCGGTCTACGAAAACTTCAAACCTTCCAATGAAGATTATTGCGACTCATAACAAAAGCACCTTGGTACGTAACTAACAAAGCTCTACATACTGACCTTCACCTTCCAACAATCGGCCATCACAAACGTCCCACTACTAACGATTTTATAAAAATTTAAAACGGATCTTACAACAGATTAATAAGGACATGGCCACAGCTGACACACCCCAGAACATGAGGAGGAGATTAAAAAGGCGTTGGATGAGAGATCTCATTCCTTGAACAACGTAAGTATTTGAAACAAGTCAGAGAAGAGGCGCTGCTGAATACTCTCCTTACCCATCCTTGAAATATTATTATTTCTCGTATTTCAGCACATTTGCTGTTTAAATAAATATTTATAGCCCAAAAGTATGAAACGCTTTTCTACTTCTCCTGAGATAACTCAAAAGTACCGAATATTTCTTTATGACAGTTTCAATTCCTCTCATCTTGGCTGATAATATTTGAGGAAGCAATTTACCGAATTGGTTGTGAGTTCGCTAAAATGGAGCTTTCTAGCCCAGCAATTAACTGAGTAGTCCTCTTTCTCAAGCTAATTCTTCGCTTCGGCATGACAACTTCATTTTCAGATTGCTTCTACTTTACTGCCCACCGCAACAGACGGCCCTTACTGCTGGCAGTTGAGTACTACTTTAGTGGAATATCGGTCTAAGTATCGAAAAAGAGTTTTGATTTTTTGAATGAATGAAATTTTTTTAGAAGGTGAACATTGATAATTATGTTATAGGTAAAGAATGGTTAACATTTTATAGTACTAAAAAATCCTAGCCTTATTATTCAACTTAAAATACTAGGCAAAATGGCGCATATTAATTAAATACAGTAAAAACGAAAATCCCGCCATCGAATATATCTCTACCCTTGAGATACAAATCTATGTTTTTAAATATTTAAAATATCTTAAATTAGGTTGTTTAATGCGAGAGGAATAGGCCGCTACGACGAACACTATTTGTGAAAAACAAAAACAATAAAGGTTAGCAGTTACAGATGACGGTCGCTGGTTTATAATTATTTTTAATGTATATTCTTTTTTTTTTTCTTTTTTTTTGGGTCCTCCCCTTCCTCGCCGTTAGGCTATAAGGTGTTTTCTCGGGCCAGTGTGGGCGGAGATTTGAAAGACTCCTTGGCACTGGGACGCGAACTCGTGATGATTTTTATAACACATTTGTCATATATCAGGTTGCCGGGCAACGGTGATGCTGTGCACAACGCATTAGCCCATTCGGCCACCCCGCCCACTTTAATGTATATTCAATATATATTAAGTCACATTTGAAGGTGATGAAATAACAAAATTAAAAAATTAAATTTTAAATAAGCTATAAACGTCCCCCTTACAACAGAAGTTGCAAATCTATAAGCATTTTCTTGATTAAAAAAAAAAAAAAAACGCTGAAAATAGGGTGTTTCGACAAATTTTAAAAATCTATATTTAAAAACATTCTCAAGAAAAAAATATTTTTATTATAGATTTATAATGTGTTTAGTGAGTGTAAACTAAGTACCAAAAATCAGAAACATGCAGATTCAAAATTTATTGTTCTTCGCGTGAATTAAATTGGAACGATAATAT
This sequence comes from Nezara viridula, assembly GCA_928085145.1. Taxonomy (NCBI): domain Eukaryota; kingdom Metazoa; phylum Arthropoda; class Insecta; order Hemiptera; family Pentatomidae; genus Nezara; species Nezara viridula. The sequence goes on along the minus strand of OV725082.1, from coordinate 22,300,713 downwards.
TGAGTACAGATACTGAGTACGAATTGACACAGGTTTGTTTTCCTCCTCTTGACCAAATAGGAATCTGATATTTTCTGTCATGAAAACTTGTTTATTTATTGATTTAATGTTAAATCCCACATATTGGAGTTTTGGCAATGGCCAGATCCTACACTCAAGCCAAGTATGTGTGATTAAAGAGCCTCTCCTCAGCCTCTATTGGTCCTTAATACCATTAATGCGGCTCAGTGCGAGGCGCTGGGATCTCCTAGAGTCCAGCTTTTCCTTCCACAAGAATGGCTTGGCTCGGAGTTCTTCTGTATGAATGGATTCTGTAAATATTGTGTAGAATGCATGTGTTTTATTAGTTATTTTGATTAGTTTAGTTTTTTGTTTATATACATTTACATTTATTATTATTAGTTTGTGTATTATTTATTGTAAATGGAGAGTGAATGTGCTCTCTGAACACTATTATAAATTCTCCTTAATAGTGACAGATTGTAATATTTCTGAATAAATAAAATATTTCGCACTTACCTTCCACTTATTTTTTAATTCTTCAATCCTACTTTCTTAATAGATTTTCTGTACTGCCGTAGACTCTTCTGTATCTTCCTTCTTTCTCCAACACAAAGGCGTACCAAAAGGTAGCGTCTTAAGCCCAATCCTCTATTCTGTATACACTTCTGATATCCCTGAGCACTCTAATACCACCATTTATTGCTTCGCTGACGACACTGCTATTCTAACTTCTTGAAAAGTGATTTGAGAACTGGAAAGTAAAAATAAATAGTAGTAAATTCACCCACGTTAGTTCTCTCTTAGAAAAGCCTCCATGTCCACCCATAACGATTGCCAATACTGCAGTGCCTTCAAAGAACTATGTACGGTACATTGGACTCTACTTAGACAAAAGACTTACTTGGAACATCCATACGAAATCAAAAAGACAAGAACTTACCAGACGATATAACCAACTTTCACATTTTCTGGACTACAGATCTTCACTTAACTTACGAAACAAGCGACTGATCTACAACACCTTACTGAGGCCAATATGGACATATGGATCAGAACTTTGGGGTTCTGCAAAACAAACACACATAAACAAAATACAAACAGCACAATCAAAAATTTTACGAAAAATTGTTAACGCACCTTGGTACATTTCAAATTCTACTATACATAACGACTTAAACACCCCAACAGTAAAATCCTACATCCACGACAAATACACTACATTTCATTCTTCAACCCAAAATCACTCCAATTCTCTCGTTCTTTCTATCTCCTGTTCCCTGTTACCTGAACAACGCAGATTATTAAGAAAATGGCCAAGAGACCTACTACATCAATAAAAACCAAATCAAGAAAAAACACCAAGACTCTACAAACACAACAAATTTGCTAGATGCGCAGCCGCGCAGGTGAAAATTGCATAAAATACAAATAAATAAAATAAAAAACTTAAAGATTTCTTCCTGGTTTCCCTGGGATGCTGATATATTCTGGGGTATTTCGAGATCTTTTAATCTTGCGGTGTAAAAAGGGCATTCCAATGAACCATTGTAAGCGACCGAAAAAAAAATAACTTCTCTCTCTAATCATTTAGTTTAGTTATATAGCATAATTCCATTAGTTAACTGACCAATAAATTTTACATTGAATTCGTATGAGCCAACTAGTAATATATAATATTAATTCTTTATAATTATCAGATTACCTAAAGTAAAGAAATATTTTGTTACAAGTATTTATAAAGAATTTTCTTCGACTATTACTATGACTTGACCATTTTATTTTAAAGAAGCGGTAAAAGAAAATAGTCCCATTGCGGGAAATTGTTTCCAGATATTTTGGTTTATTTAGCTGCTTTTTTTCTTCTTCGTTTTTTCCAGTGGAAATAGCCGCCTATCCTGCTCCCCCCAGGCCTTAGCCCTTAAGAGCTCGGAAATGGTTTTTAAGAGACAATAAACCCAAAAGGGCCATGCTCAGAATGAATAAACCACTTTAATAATTCCACGGCAGTTGGGAAAGTGGACGCCATATCCTTATTATTTACACATAAAAATGTTTTCCATGTATTCTTAATATTTTTTTTTTTTTGAAAAATTACTATTATTATAGAACCTTGAGAGCGTAGCTTTATGAATAGTAAAAATCTGGAGTTATCAAGCTTATTTTTGTGTTCATTCAGTTATGGATCCAGGATCTAAATTTGGAGTGGGAGAGCTTTTATTTTTATTTTTTATAATGGAAAAAAAGTGAAGAAACCACTTATATGGAATGACGTTTTAAGTGGTCATTGAAAGGCTCTTAGAAAAAAAAAAAAAAGGTAATACAGTAACTACACCATATATCGTTGGTTTATTGCCAAAGTCATTAAGTGACATTTAATAAAACCTTAAATTACTGAAAACATTGATGACTTTCCTCTTTGTTAAATTACAAATCGTGCCATTGTTATAACTATACTAGGTACATAAAAGGTTTTGTGTCGTTTTAGTGCACTCTGTTAATATTGGGTTGGCAAATAAGTCCGGGTTTTCTGTTTATTTTTATGTCACTATGATACACTTTTTATCTGATGAATTAATCCCTATTATCCGTCCCTATTGTTCGGATTTTCTGTTTATTTTTATGTCACTATGATACACTTCTAATCTGATGAATTAATCCCTATTATGTATATATATATATATATATATATATATATATATATATATATATATATATATATATATATATATATATATATATATATATATATACTAGCCCCCCTCCCACCCTCCACAACATAAATAGAGAAGGGACCAGAATATCGTTTCGATTGCATTAAAAATGATTTTTTTTTTACTGGACTTGAGGTGAATTTGAAGTTATTTCGAAATAAACCTTAACTTAATCAATATAGACATAAAGCATAATTACTTAAATTAAACATTTCTTTAGTTATCGTTCCTATTCAACAAAAAACATAACGCTTAAAAACACAAAACTTTAATGAATGTTAATATTTACTTTTTTCATATTTTAGGCAATAAAACTTCCAATTTTCTTCATATTTTTTATTTATGCTTGTTGTCTCTTACATTTCGGAACAATTTTCCCATCATCAGAGTAATATTTTTATTTTTACATTCTTTTTTTTTGGGGGTGATTTTTACAAATGGTAACACATCAAAAAAAATAATGTAAAAATAAAAATATTACCCTGATGATGGGAAAATTGTCCCGAAACGTAAGAGACAACAAGCATAAATAAAAAAATATAAAGAAAATTGGAAGTTTTATTGCCTAAAGTATGAAAAAACTAAATATTAACATTCATTAAAGTTTTGTGTTTTTTAAGCGTTATGTTTTTTGTTGAATAGGAACGATAACTAAAGAAATGTTTAATTTAAGTAATTATGCTTTATGTCAGAAAATTGGAAGTTTTTTTGCCTATGAAAACAATTATAATCGTAAGCTTCCTAATAAAAAAAGAAAAATAAGAAGATAAGTTGATATTTACATTTAATTAGAACAAACGAATAGATTTTATTTATTTCATATAACGTAAATAATTCATAACAACGAAAATCTATAGGTGTGAATATCTCCTAAACAAAGCGTTTGCGGACACCTTCAGAGGAATCTTGTTTTAGGTCCTTAGTTCATTTTTGCATTTTGAACAATTAATCCTATAGTATATAGTATTATGTTGCTCGGTTTGCAATAATTATGTTGATTATATCAATTATCACTCATATTTTTTATACATAATATAAATTCCCGAGACTGTTTTGGTCCCTTCCTTCCCAACCAGAATGGGAGATTCTGATATTAGGACTGTATTGTTAGATAATACTATTCTTTTTGCTGACACCAGAGTATTTACATTAATATCTCGAAAATGCCATGAAATTAATGCTGGCTGATCTCTGTTGGAATTGGGCCCAACTTCTCCTTTGGAATTTCGTTTCAACAAGCTTTGTCATTCCGAGCTCAGTATCACACAGAACAACATTTATCTTTTTTCTATTTGGATTTTAAAATTTTTGAACTCTACTTAAGACAAATTATTACGAAGTCTGAGACAAGCTCTAAAAAAAAAAGGAAAGAAAAAGAAGAGCTGTTCTCTTAGTTTTGAAAGAAAAATAATAAATACTGAAAGTTTCGTAATAAGAAATGGACTTTTTTTCTTGTCTTGAAAGTGTGAACAACTTCTGAACCAAAAAGGAATGTTTACATCAAAACTTTAGTGACTTCTTTCATATTGTACAAGTAATATAAATATAACTAATACAATAAATATATATATTTGTAAAATATTTACTGATCTTTAATATTTTCATCAGATGTTTTAATATTATTTTCCTTCCGTGTATTTCCGTTCGAGAAATCATAAGTTGATATTAGAATAATAGACCATTGAGCTATTATATTACAAAAAAGAAGTTAGTCAATAAAGACTATATTTTAAGATAGTAAACAGAATTAAAATTAATGGCTCGCTTTCAATTTTTTTAATTAAATTTTTTATAACCGATTTCCTGGAAACGAAAAATTATTGATGCTTTTTCGAAGTTTATTGCCTGGACACGGAAGGCTCATCGAGCTTCGTTGACATCTTGGCCTTTAGTGCAAAAGGAAAGGAGGATCTTGAAGTTGATGCTACAATTAGATATAAGACGAACGATGAACATCAAGATCTCAAAATCAATTTGTATTTTGTGATCTTGATGCTCATTAAGATGACGCCGAACAAAGAGGAGCTCTCTTTTCTGAAAAATAAAATATGAGACCAAGAGCGAACACTGTTCCAATCTATTATGTTTTTAATTGGAAAAATAAGGGATAAAGAGATGAATATGGTGGAAGTCACCGACAGCATCTCTATAAATAACGTAGTTTATAAAAAATATAGAGACTGTCATTGGTAAACAAATATCCTGATCTACTAGGAAGTACTTTTTTAAGGACAACAATTGTGCAGGGGGATGATTGGACCGAGATCACGCACAACCGCCAGGCTGTTGTCAATCCATGGCAGTTGAAAAATGATTTGTCATCACCGGGATTAGAACTCGGGACCTGGGGTTTTAGAAGTCAGTGCTTGCCAATTGAGCTACCCCCCAATGAATAAGAAATTCTTTATATTAATTGGTAAAATAATAGGGTGTATAAAAAAAAAATGACCGTTTTCCAACCAAATATTTGTATTATTATTTCCTTGATATAAAATACAATTAATACTAAAAGTATAGTCCATTGTTATCTACCGTTAATTACACATCTGCTAGCCAATTGCTCGATTCCACGCTGATACCATTCTTTGGGATGACTGTCAAAGGACCCTTCGATTGCAATTTCAACTTCCACATAATTATCAATTTTGTTTCATAGAAGAAAATGGGCCATGGAGTTAAATAAATAGTAATCCGATGGTGCGAGGTCTGGACTATATGGTGGATGAGGCAGGAGTCTCATATCAGAAGGGTTTTTCAATAAATTTTCACAATTTTTTAACCTCTTAGCTGATATGCTGAAGAGTAAGTTCGTGACAGACCGGTCTACTTCCATTTTTCACCTTCCTCATGGAGAATAGATGACGACTAAAAGAATCTTTCGACACAACAAATTCCCTAATAAGCTCGCGAGTAGTCGTGGACGGATATAACTACAGCGTCCTGCAGAACCTCATCTATATCCATTAATGGTCGCCCGGAGCCTTTTTTTTTTCTTTTGAACGTCGTATCTCCACTGCTAAATTTTTCAAATCAACGCTGCGCAGTGCGCTGGTCAAGGACACCTTTCCCATCATATTTCATAATTTCACGAGTTGCTTCAGCGGCTTTGAAGTTTTCCTAGTAATGCTTTAAAATTACGAGAATTTCGTTGGACATTGTCATGTTTCTTCTTTGAAACAAATAACTGAACTGAGTCTTTTTTTGAAGAAATCGAATGGGGTTAAACTAGTGTTGCCCAAATGCGAGACCTAGACGAGTCTTGGTCTTGCGCACCCACTCTTGGACTTGGTCTTGCGCAAGAGTCTCAGTCTTGCAGTTAACTATTAGGTTATTACTATAATTTTTTAGAAAGGAGAAATCTAACTGAGCCCGAAGGAAAAATTAGAAGTATTTACTGCATAAGTAAGTTGGTTATACCAATTCTTTACATATAGTAACTAAAATTGTCAAATATTATTAACAGTTTTGTCTTAATCTTTATTTAAAAACTCGATTTTTTTAACCAGTCTTGGTTTTGGTCTTGCTAAGTGCTAGACCAAGACCGATTTTGGGCAACACAAGATTAAACAAGCTTAGAGAATGGTCTAAAGGGGTTATTAAGTATTGGTAAGTATTAAATAGAATTAAAATATTTACAGTCCTTTGAAATCTTGAATTTGATAAAACGGTAATTTTTTTATATACACTCTATTATTTCCTTGCCTACGATTACTATCCTTTCAGAGTGTATTTAAAATGAATTTTGGTGAAATAATTCAGTTGAAAATATAGGTTGATAAAATAAAAAAAAATAGAGTAAGAGGTTGGTAAATTATGTAAAATGGAGGAAGAGATGGATTTTGTAGGTGAGGGGGTGGAGGGAAATTTTCATATTGGGTAGCCGGCCCTATCTCCAGAGTTGCTATCTTCACGTCACCAGGGGCCGATAAATCTACCAACAGCCACAGCTTCCACTATCTCTCAGATAAGCTTTGTTTAGCACAATTTTTTTTTTATTATTAAACTTTATATTTAAGATTAGTCTTGCCTTCAACAAAGTTCTAAATTCTCTAACAATAGTTACTGCTTTGCAGTGATTAATATTGAACAAGTTTTTAATTATGGCGGTCTACGAAAGTATAATTAAGTATTTTCATTAAAGCAGGCGGCCATATTGCATAAATGAGTTAGATAAAAAGTCTCGTTCCCATGGTTACAGTTCTCGTTGGTATAGATGCAGTAGTGTACATGTTGGCAGTAAAATGCTGATAGCTTGAAAAAATGGCGGATATAAAACGACTAACCGAGCATGATAAAATTAAACCGCGATTAGTTGGCAAGCCGAGGACAAACTCATTTTCTAACGCTTGAGGCAGTTGAAACTCTTTGTTTTTTTCCTAACTCTCCGTTATTACTAACAAAATATTAAAAAACGTATAATATAATGTATAATTACTATATATATTAATTGATTGATTTTAAAAATATTTATACTTTTTATCGTGTCTGACACCTGATAATTCCTCTCGGACCACGCGAGGTGTTCTTAAAGACGTATATTGCTAGCAGAATACCTAAAGTTACCCGACCTCAAGTTGCTACGGACCATGGTAGCCATGGTGCAGCGTCAAGCCACCCCAACTCTATAGTCGATCCCTTTGTATCTTTCCCAACCGAATCACATGAGTCCATGGACGATGACAAATCGGTCTAGACCCATAGGTTATGGCTCCTCTGGGTCAGCAGGCGTATGAGGACTTCTATTTCTTTCCTGAAAGAGGTCGTCCATTGGACAAACCTCAAGGGTGCTGTTGGGTCCAGGGGTACTTCAAAATTGAAGTACAGATCTTTCCCCGGTGCGTTTCCTCAATGGTGGGGAAAATTCGAGTAAAATTAAAATGTGGGAAAGTGGAAAAATAAAGGGAGTGAAAATGAGACCTGTAAACATAAAAAATGTGCATGCACAAGAAAATATTAAAATAAAAATATTTCAATAAATAAAAATGGAAAATAAAAAAATCCCCTTTTGAATATTTACAAATTTATTGAGATAAAAGATAAAAAAACAAATGAGAAGAAAAAAGATTATTCAAATGCAGTGAAATAAAATAAAACATAAATACAATATTTAGTGAAAAATAAAATAATTGTCCATCAAAAACAAAACATAAATAAAAAACTTCTATAATAGAGATTAACTTAAGAGAGAAAAAAATAACTTCAAGAGAACAAAATCAAATTTCGAGAATAAAATTAATCAAAAGGAAAAAATTAACTTGAGAGTTCATTAAAGTTTAAATAATAATTTAGAGAGAAAACCCAAATTAATATTTAAATGTCGCATAGTGATGGTGAGAATAAAAAACGTTCCAAGTTGGAGAATCTTCTTCCAAAGAGGTTACCTTGTATTATGTCAAGTCGATGTTAGGGAGTATTAAATCGATAGCCTATCAATCGATCGTCAATTACAGCGGTGCCAAACAGCTGATGTTCGAAAATGGCGCTAGGTGAGATGTGATGAGTCTGGACTGGTGGGAGTTGACGTCTTCTACTATCTCGACAAAGGCTACTTCCAGACTGAGGACCCAACAGTATTATCGCAGTATTTTGGTGTGTTAATCCCCAAGACAGGGTATTACTGCCGGGCTGAAGCGTATATTCAAACGCGATAATACATCGCAGAATAAGCCCAAATATATAATAATATAATTTTAAATACACTTTCGGGATAATATCCCTCGGCCTATTACAAAAAAAAAATATTTATTCCAACATTCACATTAAAAAGGGGTTAATGGTGAGAAACAATAATAATTATAAAAATAAAGAAATGAGCGTATATAATAAGATATAATTAAAAAATGTGGGCGGGGTGGCCGAATGGGCTAACGCGTTGTGCACAACACCACCGTTGCCCGGCAACCTGATACATGACAAATGTGTTATAAAAATAGTCACGAGTTCGCATCCTGGTGCCAAGGTGTCTTTTAAATCCCGCCCACACTTGCTGGCCCGGGAAAACCCCGTATAGCCTTAACGGCGAGGAAGGGGAGGACCCAAAAAAAAAAGATATAATTAACAAGGGAAGCCGGGTGGCTGAGCGGACTAACGCATGTGCACAGCACCGCGAATTGGCCGGCAACCTGATAAGCGAAGTTTCAGGTAGAAAAAAATAAGAGTTCAAATCTCGGTGCCCGGTGGGACTTATTACTCGGCATAATTCCCCCGCCCTCTCTCCCGGCCAGAGAAAAACTTAGCCTAAAAGACAAGGAAGGGAAGACAAAAAACTTTATATATATATATATATACACATATATGAGAGAGGGCGGGGGAATTATGCCGAGTAATAAGTCCCATCGGTCACCGGGATTTGAACTCTTATTTTTTTTCTACCTGAAACTTCGCTTATCAGGTTGCCGGCCAATTCGCGGTGCTGTGCACATGCGTTAGTCCGCTCAGCCACCCGGCTTCCCTTGTTAATTATATCTTTTTTTTTTGGGTCCTCCCCTTCCTCGCCGTTAAGGCTATACGCATGTGCACAGCACCGCGAATTGGCCATGTATATTTTATTTCAGAACTTTTTTTAGATACAATAGTTTTTAGTGTTGCCCAAAATAGGTCTTGGTCTTGTACCAAACCGCCGAATTGTTACAAGATCAAGACCAGGATTGGACATAAAAAATAAGAAAAACGTTTTTGTTAATAGAAATACGAGACAATTTTAGTTACTATATGTAAAGAATCGATAGAACCAATATACTGTTGAATTTAACTTCCAATTTTTCATTCAGGATTTAGTTAGGTTTCCCAATTTTGAAAAATGACAGTAATATCTCTATAGTATGTAGTGGTAACAATTTTTAAAAGGTTATTAAATTTCCGACAAAACTATAAAGAAATCCTCTAAATCGAACCAGTTTTAGCAACGTTACAATGTATTGGCTCAAATGTCCTCCATAAATAGTTTTAGCAATGACAGACTACTTTTATTTAAAGTAAATTTCGTCTATTTTACATTGAAGCAATATTTAATTAATTTTATAAAATATTATTTTAGTTATTACTTCCGTTATGAAGGAAATCGGACCGTTGTTTATATTCACTTTTTTGTAGTACTTATGGTCTAAGATGACCCTTTTAAACATTTTCCTCTACCAATGGGAATCCTGTATAAAAATATATTTACTGGATATATTACACATTTACATTATGACATATTTAGCAGGTTTATCATGCATACAAATCATTCGCTGATCAGGAGCGAGATCAAGAAGAAATTGTGAAATAGGACCAAAAAAAATAATAGAGTGTTTACACTATTATGTTAAAAAAATAAATATCAACATAACCATTTTATATTTAAATATTTTAAATAACACAATTGATACCTACCCTGAGATACGTGCTCAAGTCAAGTTATAAGTAGAGTATAGTTAGCCCAAGAGAGCTAAACCGTTATTAAGTTTGATTATTAATATACAGCTACTAACTACCCTAACTCAACTGCTAACTTGATCTAGTTTGAGAAGGGCCTCCAAATTGATATGGCTGTTGATTTTGTCATGCCCTTCCTCCCACCCTACCGTGGTTTCTATTTAGCGACAGCCGTGGGAGAGGTTAATTATCATTTACTCAACATCACGAAGCAGAATGATGATGTTTTAGCCAAACAAGAAAGGAAAGAAGAGAAAACTACAATAATATTGCATCGCTGCTCAACTATTTTGAGTTGCTAAATCACACAGCATAGCTATCAGTCCAAGTGAAATTATTTAAATTATAGAACAAAAGAGTTTGGAACCATTTGATCATAATAAATATGATAAAGACCAGTGGACAGAAATGAACAAGAGAAGGAAAATCTTAAAATATATGTTGTGATGGAGGATCCCTAACGGGTCCAAAATCATAGTATCCGCCATTATCTTCATCTGCTCTCTACCAGCCCCGACAGGAAGTCTGGCAAAAAAAAAGTATCTTATTTCATACTAAAATTTGTCTTATAAATTGACCATATCCACAGGCCTGATGAGAAAAATGCATGCCTCCTGGAATACAAATTGGCGGCGAGGTGAAGATAGATAGAGATTCTACCCTATATAAGTAGAAGACCTATATAGAGCGGGGCCCATAAGTGTGGATTTCAAGTCGAAAACTTGAATTTAGATTCAAAACGTTCATTGTTTCCCGTTTTTTTAAACTTAAATCAGTGAAACAATGCATTCTAGCGATAATAATTATGAAAAATTAAAGCTGTCAAAATTTGCATCAGAAATCATTTTTAGATTTCTTGGCTATCTTCTATAGTTTTCGAGATATCCATCTTCGTAATTCACTAACTTCGAAAAAAAATTGTTTTTGCTCCGCACTTTTTTCACTATTTGACTCGATAACTCTTTACTTTTTCGTTTTATCAAAAATTCATAAAGAAGAAAGTTGTTTAAAATTGAATTTCCTTTAAGAATATGTATTATTTTAATATGTTATCATCGATCATTCAAAAGCTAGTGTATTAAATTTGTTTTTGCTCCGCACTTTTTTCACTATTTGACTCGTTAACTCTTTACTTTTTCATTTCATCAAAAATTCATAAAGAAGAAAGGTGTTTAAAATTAAATTTACTTTAAGAATGTGTATTATTTAAAATCATCAATATATTATACAAGCCAATGTATACGTATGTATATTGCCTTATACAGGGATGATCATCCCGCCAAGGTTTATGGCGCATGATCTCCCACCCCTCCTAAGATATTTTATTTCCCTTCTCTTCTTAAAAACAGTGCAAGCTAAGATAAAATTTTAAAAATCATAGGTCTTATACAATTACACAATCAGTGGTCTGTAATATGCTTTTCTCTTGTCCGCTAGTTTGAAACTTTTCAATCCAAAAATTCATAACCACGTCAAAATGTGCCCCCCTCAAAAATTCAAAACCGCGTCAAAATGTGCCTCCCTCAAAAAGTTTGATCAATACTCCTTGTGGGCACCTCTGGCCTTATATAATAATTTGTAACTGTGCAATAACGAAAATTACGAAAAGCAAGTTTTCAGACTGTTCTAGCTTTCGAATGGTCGATGATAAGATATTAAAATAATACATATTCTTAAAAGAAATTTAATTTTAAACAACTTGCATCTTTATGTGCTTGAAAATCAATATCAATATTTATATTTCAAAAATGTTTATAATATCGATATTTCAATTTCGATATTGTGATGGTATCGATAGTTATGGGACTATAAAATATCGATATTCGATCCCTAATATGACTGATCCAGTATACTTATATAATTATCAAACTTTTCCTAATTCATTTGAAACTTCAGCGATTTCTTGTATTGTTTATTAAGAATTTGAGACGAAATTTCTTAAATAATAAATCATTGATAAAGAAATAATTTATAACAGCGTTTGATTTATTGAAAATAAGATTCATCGGAATAGATAGTGGAGTAGAAATAGCCACAAAGAGTTGAGGAACACCACCCACAAGGAAGAAGATGAAGAAGAGGGTGGATTGAATTGAATGAGTGAGGTTGAGGAGACTAAATCTATTTGGGATCTGATTAGGGAGGGGAGGGAGAGAGAGAGGGAGAGAGGGGAAGGTCTAGGTCTCTTTAAGCCATGAACCATATTGACAAGAAGGGCCGAGCTAAAATAAATAATCGATCATGAAAGGCAAAACATCGACTACGCTGCTTCGGGATTAATTATTTATGTAAATAAATGTTTCTACCCATTTTGGTTTATACATGTACCAAATACATAATTTTTATTTTTTGATAATTTAGATAATATTTAACAATGATACATTTAGTTTCCTTACCATTGAAGGTAGGGCAGCTTTGTATTCCTGCAGAAGGTTAACAGATATCGTGTCATCAGAATCGAAAATTTTTGTTCACTTCTTATGCAACATATTTACACATTTTCCAAACAATGGAAAACACGAGTGTGTAAAAGATTTATATGGGGGAATTTCCAGCACCGAAAAAAAAAACTCAAAATAAGATACACGCATTCAACGCAGAATTTAATTTTCTTCAATTTAAATAAAATTAAATTGAAGATAACTTTATTTCTTAAAAATATTAAACTAAATCTCTAGGCATCATTTTAGGGATATAAATAAAGGAGGAAGCACAATGAAATTGTATGTTCTGCTCAACTGTGTTGAGTTGCTAATTGACCCAGCATACTTTTTTCTCATTGAGTTCACAACAAAGTACCCAGAATTAATACAGGTGGTGGTATAGGATTCCCAATGAGTCTAAAATAATGGATTATTTTTTTTTTTTTTTTTTTTGTCCTCCCCTTCCTCGCCATCAAGGCTATACGCGGGTTTTCCTGGGCCAGGGAGTGTGGGCGGGGATTTAAAAGACGCCTTGGCACCGGGACGCGAACTCGTGACTGTTTTTATAACACAATTATCATATATCAGGTTGCCGGGCAACGGTGGTGCTGTGCATAATGCGTTAGCCCATTCGTCTACCCCGCCCACTTCTGCCATACTCTGTGGATGGCTTCTTTCCACACCTACCTCTTCCAAAATCTCAGCAGTTAAAGGTGGAATCGCTCCCCTACTTCCGAACCATAGTCCCCTAACCATGGTCTCCGAACAGAATATTCTCTCTCACCAAAATCTTCTCTAGATTTCTCCTGTAGGTACAGTATGCATTTTTTCTAGATTTCCTCCTTTTCTTTTTGTACTTTGGAATCTCGATCCTCATCGTTTGTTTCAAATCTAATAGTAGGATCAACTATCGGAGCCTCTTTAATGTTAGGAAAGAATTCTGGAAACAAATGAGGCTTTGTTGATAAACTTTTACACCATAAATACACAAAACACTTTTATTCTACTCTACATGTCACAATAACAATAGACAAAGGACTGCTACCCTCTGGGTAACCTCACCAAAGCCAACCTACTATGTTTATAACAGCTCAGCAGTGCTGCCAGGTAACATGCATATGCACAGGTAACTCTACAGCCACTTTTCATTTCGTACTAAAAGCTAAAATATCTATGAATCTCGCTGCCCCTTTCGCATCAAGGCAATATAGTTCAAGGAATCATCTATACTTTTTCATCTCCAGGAATTCAGCAATTAGATGCTGACTTGTGTTAAGGAGCATGTTATTCGGACATTTGTTCTGTAAATGATCTGGGGTTACTTCCTTTTGGCCACATTTGTGGCAGAGGGATTATATAAATTTTTAAAAAATCTTGTTTTCTTTTATATGATTATTTTATTTTAACCTTATGTTGAAGGACAGTGCAATACTATTAAAAAATATGTAAGAGAATGTGGTTGGAGAATGCAGTGATTAGAAGTACACAATTTTTTTTTTGGACCCACGTTTTGGCATAAGTTTCAGAACATCTTCAGGGCTGCTCATTCAAAAGATATCGGACGAATATATCATTTATTGTTTTTTTTACTGATAAAAAATATAATCTATAATCATATTTAATGTTTTAAATATATAGCACTAATTTTTTTGTTTTTTTAATAAAGCGATAAAAACTATTTCCTGTTTTACAACGTTAACTCATAGAAAAAAGTCTTATTTTAATGTCCTTGTATGTATGGCTATTTTCTATAAATAACAGTACTATAGAAGTGAGGTTAACCGCAGTCAAAAATTTGGCATGCCCAAACGGCTGTTCCAATAACAACAAAATTTTACTTATTTATCTATTTTTTAAATTTAAGTTCTCATTAATTATACAATTATTAAAATTAAGAAATGAAGTTTAATTATAGTTGAGAGAAAAAAATGCTAAAAGCAGTTACCCCATCCTATTGGTACGGTGAGAAAACCAATTTAAACAGGATTGCGCGATGAGGCTAGGACTAAATTAAAAATTTTGCCTCTTCATGATGTGTTCTGTGCCTTAATAAATGTCAGAATAAAGTATTCAACCTATCTTTTATTAAGGTCGGTTTAATACTTTCCAGAGCTCTAAAGTTTTTTTAATTTTTATCTCACTTGGCAAGTCAATTTAATTAGTTTTGGTAATAATTTATGACGTAATTTGAAAAACAAATGATAGTTCGAAGGAATAAAAACGTTTGTTATTAAAGATAAAATCACTTTCAATAATTGATGAAACCTGCTAAGTAGGTAACGTATGGTTACAACTAAAATTTTTGGCTGAAATGAGATCATTGGTGCTTTTGACTCTCAGTTAAGATTAAATGTATTTTTTTTTATTTTAAAATGTTTGTAACGTCACAAGTATTTTTATTAATTTCATTTTTACTGATTTTGCTTGTGGCAATGTCTTAACTGCATTTTGACATATTATGTGGACAAAACAGACAAATATTATTAATAATGAAAAAAGTATATGAAAGTCTAATTTGGAAATTCATTTATCTTAAAATTAGGGTTGGACAGCTCAGATACATTTAACATAAAATACATTTAATACAAATATTGTTCCAATTTTGGTGTGAATGTGATCAGATATCACTATAATTATTGTCCACATGACAGATTATTATATTTTTAAATAAATAAATAAAAAAAAATACAAATATAGTATGATTTTCTTTTGTTTCCTTTTATACAAGTAATATTTATTTTAGATCCTGTGTAATTATTACTTTTAAACAGTAGGTTAGCCCATAAATGATTCATGATTTTTTTTGTGAAAACCTTTATTATTTGGAGTTATGTATATTTAAATGTTATTTTGTTGTAATATTTGTAGGTTAGAATAATAATAATAAGTTGATTTTAGTAATGTTAGATGGAAGATAATAGTTGGAGCTTTTTAAATGTTAATGTGTTCATAAAAACAATGTCAAGGTCCAAAGAATAACATTGAACTATGTATATTTGAAATAATGGATCTAATAATTATCAAATTTTCAATCCTTCTGACCTCAAATTAGTAGAGTTTAGCCCATTAAACATGATCCACAAATATTTTTATAACAGCGCGTTATATTCATAGAAAACAAAACAAAATACAAAAGTTCATATTGTATGTAAACATTTTTTTAATTAATAAAAACAACATAATTATCATGAAACGAACAAAAATTAATTTAATAATAATATTTAGGTCATGATATAATAGTTACATACCTCCTACTTATAGCCCTTAGCCTGGCCAGTTAGTCAACTTTCTGTTTATTTCTGTTTAGATATTTAGTTTATATATTTTATTCATTCATGTAGCTTATTTGTTATTAATTTTAATTACTTCAAATTATTGATGGGAAGGGAAACAATATTCTTGCCCGCTCAACATTTTTATTTTTATGGGGGGGAGGGCAATCGCCTTCCTCGCCCTCCCCAAAGTCTGCACCTATGGTTGTTTTAGCAGTTGGTTTGTACATTGTATTTAATTATTTATAATATTAATATAATCTAATACTTTTGTATTGTCAGAATTCTTGAGACCTGTTATGTAAAACAACATTAAAGCCAATTTTTGAAATTTTATCAACTAAGGAATTACATGACGAATTTTCATTACATCTGAATTTTTAGGGTTATTGGAAATCTGAATAATTTTCAAAGGAAATTAATGTGGCTTGGTATAAAATGCCTAATTTAATCTTTTTTATTACATAAATGAAAAATATATTTGAAAAAAGGTCACATCAGCTAACATGCAAAAAGTCAAATATTTTCATAATATTCTGTTATGATTAAATTGAATCAAATATGATTTATATTGAAATAATCTTTTATTAGCCTTTTTTTTCCATTTAATACATGACATTGAGAAAAAAATTTGTACACCTATTTTGTTTCTGAAAGTTATTTGAATTGAGATTCACACTTTCAATAATGATGAAAAAATAAATTTGAAAAGAGTTTTAAATAATACTAAACATATTTTATTCAAAATATTGTAGGTTTATAACAAAAAGTTATTAAGTACATTCTTGATGGAGCTGAACTTTTAAGAACATATTTGTGAATTTTGATCTTATTTATTGATAACAAAAAACACAGTAACTGCATTAAAATGACACATACCTTTTTATATACCAGATATAGTTGAATTAAGCACACAATTTTATGATTTCACAAGGGGAAAATTGATAAAAATTCTTAGCGATTTAAAGTTATGAAATGCCACATGACGTTTTGCAATAAACCAACAATATATTGGTTAATCGTTATGTACTTAATGTTCTTTAACAGTAGATGTTATTCTTTTTTACATTGATGTTAAAAAAAAATCTTTATCGCTTTATATGTTGAGATAATAGTGTTGAGATAATTGTGGCGGTTGTGCGTGATATTGGCCCGTCACCTCTCTGCACAACAGTTGGCCTTGTAACAGTACTTCCTCACATTGTACGGAACCCAAGACTCTTCATGGGTTGTTAGTGGTACAGGTTTTATGTTGAGATAAATCTCTAGTTATTTTTTTATTTGATGTCATTAATTATTTGTACATTTAATATTGTCCAATTTGGTGTGGCTGGAGTCATGTGATGCTAAAGAGTCATCATCAACATTAAATTTGAACTAAATATATAGCATATATATATAGCATGCTCCTTATATATATATATATATATATATATATATATATATATATATATATATATATATATATATATATAACTTTTTTAACAGCTTTTCTTTCCTCCGCGTATTACCAAAAAACAATTAACAACTTTTCCTAAATTTTTTACAGAGTCATAAGACCCACAGTTAATGTTTATTTTTAGACATTTTATTGTCGATACATATTGCATTTGAAAAAAAGGCTTTTATTTGAAATCCTCAAATAAAGATTATGTTTAAGCTGTTATTGACAGCGGAACTCTGTTAATTTATTCAATTTTGTTTTGAAATGCCAGTTATAGAAAAATGTATTAGGATGTTATAAAAGATGCTGAAGATAGGTACCTATAGGTTTAAGAACTTATTCTAGTAACTAAAAAATAAATAACATAGATATCTAAACGAATCTGTATTGAGGTGTAGGTGATAGCTGGATTATATAATGGTTGTTGTAGAAAGATATAACTGTGAATTCACACCATCACTTCGGTTTCATTTGAGGAACAGGCTCGCACTAGTTTGTGGTTTGGTAGAGGTAGAGATTTCTGCGGCAGCATATGATCTGATTTGTTACTGTCTCGTTATTGGTGATAATTCTTTTTAATGAACATTTTCTATATTTTGTCTTGTTAAAAAGATATTTTTAAAAAACATTGAATTAACAAAGTAATTACTTGAGAAAAATTAGTTTTAGCCATACTTAGATAAATTGATGAAAATTTGTAGAGAATAAAAAAAAAAAAGAAAAAATCTATAACATAACACAGAATAATAAATATTATCTTTACTCAAACTTGAATGATTAAGATAAAAGTAAAATTTTAAATGTAAAGATTTAGGAAATTATTCTTAATGGAAAAAAAGAACATAGAATATGTAAAAAAAAGTATTTTCATCAAATTAAATTACTCATAAACAAATCAATAGATTCTTGCAAGAATCTGTTGTTGTTGTAATTGTTAATGGGGTTTGTTAGCCATTGTGAAATGAAATGAAAATGAAAATTAAATAAAAAACCTTCTTTATTGTTCTCGGACAAGGTCTCTTTAGAACAAAATCAAATGAACATCAGGAAGTGAGCATTGTTATTTAAATAAAAGTGTTTTAAATTGAAGTTTATTCATCCATATTTTAATAAGTGAATTTTTTATATATATTTGTTTACTATAATCAATTGATATTCAATTGACTAGGACAATTGAATCACAATTATTGAATTATAAAACTTATAATAATAATAATTTATATTAATTTACACCAGGGTTAGAATTTTTGCCATCAGGACAACCTTAATTTTGCAACAGTTCACTTACCTACTCTCCCTCCTAATAAAAGTCAACATTTGATTACAATATTTTAAGTAAAATATTTTGAAATAAATATCATCTCATAACATTAACTCATTTCACTGATTGAATTAAGGCCGAAACAACGAAAAAGCATATACAAATGTTTTACTAAAGAAAAAAAATATCGGCCCAAATTGGCTAAATTTTACTGCTCAGGGCGCATTCCCATTTGCTCCTCTCTAGTTCTTGATCTGATCTACACCGATAAAACAGCTAAAACTAAGGAAGTTTAGTTACTTCAAATAATTTAGATTACAATAAAAAGTATATTCAATCATATTTAACCACAATATAATAATTTTGTTCATATATATATATATATATTTAGATATAAGTATTTAGTATGTGAAAAGCGCATAGAATTAACACATTAAAGGAGTAGGAAAAAATATGGCAATTAGTTTTTTAAATTAATATGTTATATCCTCCTCAATTTTTACTTCCATTTCCCTACATGTGAAAATACTTACTTCTGCTCAAAGTAGCGAGATAAGTTGTTTAGTGTGTGCACCATACTTCATTTTTAGTCTTTTCATGTTATGCTATTTGTAATAATTTTTGTTATTAATGTATTGCTATATTCGTGTAGTATGTGTAATAAGGCTTGGATCCTGGTGAAGAGTCAATAAATATTGGTTAATAGTTAGCTATTGTATTTTGGTACCATGTACTTTTGATAATGAAACCAAAAAGAACACCAGATTATGGGTTTACAAATTGAAATTTCTCCATGTATTAACTCACCCCATCGAATTATGATCAATAAGCATGAAGCACAAAAGCAAAATACAAGGATCTGAAACGAGATTCCTTAGAAACATAGAGGAAAAAAACAGAAGAGAACAAATTATTAATACAATCATATAATCAAATTTGGTGTCCAACCAGCAGAAAAGGTTGTTGAAAAACACTGTCCAAGATGGTTTGGGCATTTTAAGAATAGACAACAATCTTCTTCATTGTATAACATATGAGGTAAGATTGATAGGAGAAGATCTAGAGGAAGATCCGGACATCTGTGAAGAAGGGAAGAAAGATCCGGAATGAAAAAAGAGGATAGATCTGGCTGAAGATTGCGGATCTTGGTCCAGGCTATATAGTAAGAAACCTCACACTATATGAGCGACAGACAAGGAATGATTATGATATTGACGGTTTTTTATTACTTACATTTCAGTGAAATCCAGTTGCAGATTCAAGGGAGGCTTTCAGACTGGAGCCTCTCACCCAAAAATAAAAACTTTTTTTTCATTCTGTCAAGGGAAGATAGCAAATTTCCCATTTTTATTTAAATTGAAGTAAAGCAAAACTGCTGCCATCTTTTGGCAAACTAGAAATCACTTACCACAAGGTCTGTACCTGCATGGAACAGTAGGATTCATGTTCACTTAAGACTGAAGGTTATATGGCTGGCCAGCAATCAACTTAAGGACTTTCTTTTAGTTTTGCATAAACTAGAACATAGAGTAGTTAACTCTAGCGGCCCAGCAGGGGAACCTGAAGACTTGGAGGAGATTTGAAGCCACCAACTCACCTAATCAATCACAACAGCAACAGTTTATTAAATTCACATCCAAATTTACTAATTCACCCACATTATAATAAATGTGATCATACAAATACAACATTATAATATATATATATATATATATATATATATATATATATATATATATATATATATATATATAAACATACATTAAAATATAGCAATTAGTTCAACCTCATATTTCTCTTAGAAATAATTAAACATCCACACTCATACAGTCCATCGCAATTAACTAAGAATCAGCAAATAAAAGACATTTTATTATGACAATATCCCAGACAGAAATAGAAGGGATTAGCATAATTTATTAAACACATTGATATATATTTGTTTGATTAATCTGAGTCAAATATTTAATCAATTACATTCTCTTTTTAAATTATACATATATATATATATATATATATATATATATATATATATATATATATATATATATATATATATATATATATAATCAGGTGTCAGGAAAATTTTTTCCTCTAAAAGCATTATTACTCATGTTAACCTTCACCCTCTCCCCCACCCAATTAAATTAAATTCTGAATTTGCTTCTGATGGCATTTGATTTCTCTTAGCTAATTATCTGATTTGTTGTATAATTTTCAAATTGAGTTTTGAATCATACTTTAATTTAAAGTAATTTGAGACAGTGCAATCTGCTAATGTTTTCAATTCCCTTAACTTGGTCTGAGATTTGATGAAACGGATGGGACTTTTGAGAGGGAAAAACTATTTAGCAACCCTACTTCGTGGAGGAGGGGGAAAGAAACTCATTTAGAGGGTTAAATAACCCCTGATATAGCTTCTAAGTTAGGCCATTAAATGTAACTTAGGCACTCTTCTAAACTAGAGCACATGTGTACCACCTGAGTAATTAATCACTAAATTAATGATTAACTAGCAAAGTAACACACTTGGGAGTGTCTTCCTCAGTTCTTTATAATTTCTCTTTCGTTTAAGTTTATGAAATAATTTTATTACTTTTTCTTACTTATGAATGTAATTTATAGTAAGGGCAAAAATTGCGTTCATTAAAATGTTCAAATCCGCGTTTCCAACGAAAATACACTTTTTGAGGTCCACTGAGTACAAAGACCAATATATACAAAAAATGTTGTGTGTTTGTGAACAGCCTAATTAAAAAACGAAAAGTTTTAAGAAACTGAAATTATTGAATATTTAATAGTGGACCGTTGCATTATAAAGGAAGGAGATGGTCCGTGGTTGCGGTCATAAAAAGGCTAAATAGTGTTAAATTTTTTTTATTGAAAGCCAACGTTTCGACCTGACTTTGCAGGTCTTCATCAGGGAGGTGTGTTCCTCTAGAAGTTTCACTTAGAACTGTTCTAAGTGAACTGTTCTATGTGAAACTCCTAGAGGAACACACCTCCCTGATGAAGACCTGCAAAGTCGGGTCGAAACATTGGCTTTCAATAAAATAGTTTTAACACTATTTAGCCTTTTTATGACCGCAACCCCGGACCATCTCCTTCCTTTAAACTGAAATTATGTATTTAAGGTAGGGATGTTATACCTGTGATGTTACAATATTTTTTTCGTTTAAATTAGAAACCGGATTTACGCGCAGTAAAAAACTCAAAATATGGAAAATCGTATAGTAAAACCCAAAATATTTAAAATTGTGTAATTAACGATTTAAAACGTGCAAAAATCATCCATTTTGTTAAATTTGTAATATAGATACATAGAAACCTGATCAAACCTAATAAAACGGGGAAAATCATGGAAATCTGGTCTCTAATTAATATAATAAATAGATGATTTCCAGACGGTCGTGGGAAGGTGGAACATGAGGACAATCCTTGCTCAAATGGTATTTTTTGCAGATGATATTGTCCTCATTGCCGTTTCCAAAGAAAGTATACAGCAGGCAGTGACTGAGTAGGAGGCTGAGCTAGAAAGAAAGAGCATGATATTAAATCTTGGAAAGAACAAGGTGATGTACATTGGTCGTGAAGAGGACGAAGTTTTGGTTCGCTCCTGAGAAGAACCTTGGAGACAGCGCAGGAGTACATTTATCACGGAGTAGTGCTCAGCAGAAACGGGAAAATGGACCAAGAGCTCTCAAACAGGATTAAGCTAACAGCATATACTACCAGTTATGCAGCACAGTGCTGGGGAAAAGAGAATTGGAAAAAAATGTAAAATTACATATACTTACCTACATATACTCTCATTTATGCAAGTGAGGATCCTGCTGGAGAGGCACTGGAGTAGAACTACTGCTGCAGAAATGAAGTGCCTCTGGAGAATAGCAGGCAAAACAAGAAGGTACAGAGTTAGAAATGAAAGGAGACAAGGAGACCTGGGAGGACCACCTTTAAGGAAAATAGTCGAAAAGAGGCAGTTGGGATGGTTTGGTCATCTAAGCAGAATGGATGAGGACCGTGATCCAAATTAGTTTTTTAATCCGAGACCTTCCGGAGGCCGTCCTCGAGGAAGACTTAGATTGCCATGGATGGACGACATCTCCAGGATCGGTGAAAAGAAGGGGGGAGGCACCAAGGAGGATGATAAAGAAGAAGATGAAGATGACTTCTGCAGATTTTAGGTGTTTATTACACAATTTTAGCTATTTTCGGTTTTTACTGCAACAAAATCTCGTCTCTACTTTTAGCACCACGTGCTATATTTTTAGATTAATTTTTTTAATATGTTCCCGCCAATCTCTTGACACATAATTTATTTCGATTTGTTGCTTATTGGTATAGGGAATGCACTATACAAGAGCTATGAGCGGTTGGATTTGACGGGATGTCTCTAGGGTTCAACAGGAACTCATCTGTAGCGGAAACAGATAGCGAGAGGATAACACAATCGTTAAGGGATTGATAATACTCGCGCGGCAAATATTTATATCTTTCAAAATGGATTATGAAAGTGCCTTTACTTAACATATTATGAATACGTAGTTTTTCATAATACATGATGAGTACGTAATGGCCCAGCAAATTGAAGGGTGGGTCCTCAGAGTGTCCGGTTCTGGACGTTGTGAGTTCGATTCTCACCAAGGTCAATTAATATTTATTTCTCGGTGCCCATGGGAAACACTGACAATCCTACTCTGAGTACGCTGCATCAACCACAAGGTATCCTCCTGGTGTTGGCAAAAAGGATCACTTCTCGGACTAGTTTCTTTTTCTAGTAATATCACTTGGTATGTTATTTTAACGGTATGTTAATGACGGTATGTTTAGCGGTATGTTATTTAAACGGTTTAGGAATATTATGCGAAAAAAACAACTAACGAAAATCGAAAACATGGCTTGTTTGAATGTAAAAAGGTTATCTTTCTTAATGTACATTTGGTTACTCTCGATGTGGTGTTGTTTCGATCCTGACTAAGATAGATAAGTTTATATATAACAGTTTATATATATGCATAATATTCTTTTAAAACATCATAGATTGGCAGTAGATCTGTATGATATACAAACCCGCGAGGTAATGATCCTTGTTATAAGGATATTCATCTGCTAATATATTTATATGTAATTGTATATGCGATGATAAAATTATATACTTGAATATAAACTTTTAAAATTCAACAATTGTACAAAAGTCCATTAGATCCTCAAACAGGCAGAGAGAAGTCGAACAGCGAGATTATAACCCAGATTTGGCTCACGGGAAATAGTTAATTTCCGTAGCAAGAAATTCGAATGAAGTTGTACGCTATTTGCCAGCTATCTGTAAAACACACTCGATATTAAGAGTAAATTGTCGCTAAATATTCATTTGTTTTAATAGACTGATAAAAGATTTTTGCGAGCTTAATCTAATGGAATACACTATTAGCTGTTAGCTTAGCATTTAGCAGTTTTCTCTAATGTCTTAATTTTCCTCTAGATCACCCAGAACTTTAAATAAGAATGATGCAGTTGTTAACCTAATTCACCCTTGAGATAGAGGGCATAAAATATTTTTTGAGTTGGTTGTTCTTTTATTTATATGTTTTAATAAATCATCTCCCATCATCTATTATTATTTATTTACTTGCACTCTCCCGTATGAAGGCGAGGTAGAAGAAAACATAAAATACAATTATAAAAATAGTAGTTGTTCCTTTGTTTCTTGTTCTGAAAATTTTCTCAATCGAAACCTCAAAAAAGTATGGGCCCCTCCTAAAATTCATAAGCCGTAAATATGTACCCTTCTAAAAATACATAACAAAAATGCACAGCTCATAAATAAAAACATGGGCGATAAATATTCAGGACGCAGTCACAACATAAACAGTTAGCAGATAAAGAAGAATCTTTAATATATTTTTTTAAAATGCAGATATCATTCATTATTTCTAAATTTTATTATTAAAAACACAAAAGAATCCCAAATTAACAAAAACCTCATTTCTAAATTTAACATCACAACCCGGTTCAAAAAATCCATCCTCAACCTTCACATTAAAGACACCATTTTTCCCATCAAATCAATAAAACAAAAAATTATTATTTCCGCGAAAATACTATAAAGAATATCCTCTCGAATGAACATACGTTACTTTTTAAGAATTCTTTAAATGACATTTACAAAGCATTTAAATTTCTTAGAAGGACATTTTTAAAGGAAAAATTCTGTAAACTTCAAAAATCCTCGGATTCAAAAAAGGTTTACCCCGTGGCAATATGGATTGGGTTCACAACATTTCTTCCGTCGAACTTCTGCCTCATGTCAACAATATTTTTAGTCTCGGCCCAAATTTCAACACTCTTCAATCCACCAACCTTGTCCTAGCTCTCCTTAGCGAACTAGAATGTATCCATCAAGACTCCAACATAATTGTTAACGATGCCGAACGGATTATTTCCCGAACCTAAACATGCAATATTATCACGAACCATCTCCACCACCATCCCCTTTTTCATCACAATTTCTAAAAGATCTTTCCTCTTCTTGCTCCTTTCTAAACATGACTGCGTCCTGAATATCTATCACCCACGATATGTAGAACAGTCGACAAACTTCCCTCAATAATTCATAAAGAAAAACATTAAAAAATCATAACGAAAATTTATATATGAGAAGGAGTTGGTCGAGGGGTACGGTCAAATAAATACCAAATTTTTAAACGCCCCTCCCCTGACCAACTCCTTCTCATATTATATCGCGGTCAACCATCTTCACATCATTATATATTCATTACCACGGGGTCAACAACAAGATACAAAACCACAATCCATACGTCGCAGTTCCAGCAGTTTATCAACTGCCTCCTGCAGTGCCACATGCCACGCCCTGCGAAGAAGACTTGCAAAGTGGATCGAAACGTCGGCGTAATATTTAAAAATACTAATTTTTAAAAATTTGGTATTTATTTGACCGCATCCCCCGACCAACTCCTTCTCATATTATATCACGGCCAACCATCTCTATATCATTATGAAAATTTATATAACTTGAAATTACATAACCCATTAAAAATTTACCACTCAAAAACGCAATTTGCGACTAGCAAATTTCTGCAGACCTTCTTCGGGCAATCCTGATCACTTATTCATTTTTATTAAAAAACTAGATGTTTAGACTGTTTTTTCCTAGAAACGTTTAGACCATTCAATTCGACTTTATCTGAACTAAAACACGCAATACTTTACATATTTCACACACATGAAACTAATCGCTCCAGCTACGTAAGTCGTTCCACTCAAAAATTGAACTAAGTGGTGCATGGCGTTACATCATTTGAATAAATAGATTGATATTGATTTTTATGCATCAAGGTAATATATATCGTTAAGATTAAAAAAAAAGAAATAAAGAAGACCGAGCTGAATGGTAATGTTACTTCTCCAGTGACAGATGGAATAAACGAGACTTGTCTTAAACGATGTAATGAGTTCTGAGCATGGCGAATAAAGGGAACAATTATGAGTGAAATAAGAGTTGGTATATTAGGCAATGAAGGTACCACCTGTTGTGCCTTCGACTTTGGCTCCAGTCCAACTTGAGGAGCTGGAGGTAGCCGAGGGTGGGCTCTGAGTTCATCTTCATAAATGGCTTTATTATCTGGAAAATATCGCAAGCTTCATCTCTTCAGACAAATCTCCTAAATTATGGTGTCTCTACCACTGGAGGATTCACCCAGGGGGGGGGGGAGAGGAGATGTAAACTCCTCCTAAACAATCATGTCCTCTTTTTTAATATAAAACAAGTATTTCACTTAATAAATAAAAGCACGAATCAAGAAAAACTATAAAAATTGCATTACTAAAAGTTTTATTATTCCTGTATTTCTTTTTTTTTTTTACTAAGAAATTTTCCACTACTATGGTTATTCTTGACCTAAATATTCTTTAAGATATTTTTTCATTCTTTTCTATCTAAGGCTTGTTCTTCGCTGATGCCATGACCCGCCTGGCTTTCTTCCACCGCGTCTTTCCATTTTACTTTCGGTCTTTCCTTTTTCCTTCTCCCTTCTACTTCTAGCTCCATAAATATCTTTGACAATCTTTCAGGCGTCATTCCTTTCACATGCCCAAACCAGTATAACCTTTTCTTTTCAATATTTGCTATAATGTTTTTCTCCACTTCCACCATATCCAGAAATATTTCATTTTTTTCTTCTGGGTTTTCTTGCGGCCCTTCTCCAAAAGTCCATCTCTACTGATACCAGGCTTTTTCGGTGTCTTGCGTTGATGAAACATGTCTACCAGGCATATGTCCGTTATTGGTTCAAATTTGTAATATATGAATTTGTAATTTGTAATATATATAAAATTTGTATCTATAAAAATCTCAGAAATAAGGTGTTTTCTCATCAAATCAATTGATTTAATGAAGTATTAAAATACCCGTTTGTTTTCAACTTGGATCTTTCGATAATTTGATCACAAATTCGAAAAAAAAGGTAGCCTATAAAAATATTGGGCCGTTTAGCCTATATAACCACGTTATTTTGACATGTTGAGAGCGGAGTTCATAGGAAACGGCCCATTATTTTTGTAGGTCAATTTTTTCTAGATTTTGTAATCAAATCTACGATACAAATTACGATACAAGTGGATAGCAAAGTGGTGTCTTTCATTGACAAAATTAAATAGACAAAATTTGCCGATCTTCAGATTGAAAAATCCCCAATTCACGAAGTTTTATAATAATTTGATAAAAAGGGATCTATAACAGAAACTATATCTTTCCCATATAGGGTGGACTAGTTTTCTCTTTTTGAAGCATTTCCTGTTAATTTTTTTATCAGTTGTAATGGGGTCTCAAGTCTTGTTTCATACATCATCCTGACAAAATTGTTTCCATTCTTTTTAAACATCCAAAAAATCACATTTTGTTTTTTCTAGATTAGCACTTCGCAATCTAATTTCCAATCTATTTTTTTCAGAATAATCATATTTTTGAAACTTGTATTGTATTTATACTCTTTGTGCTATACCTATATATATATATATATATATACACGCATAGTCCGTGGTACAGACCCCTTTTTATCGAATTATTCACACACATCACATCACATCCACCAGAAACTTCATAAATAATTTCATCTCGTCGTAACCTACAACTGTTTTATTTACGAAAACTCGTGCTTTCTACTTGGATCGTAAGATAATTTGATCACGAAATCGAGAAAAAGCTACAAAAATATTGGGCTTATTGCTCTATACAACCTCGTTATTTGGAAAATTTGGAGGTGTAGGTCACGCCAAACGGCTCAATATTTTTGAAGGCCACATTTTTTTCTCGATTTTGTGATCAAATTATCTTACAATACAAGAAGATAGCAAATGAGTATTTACGAGTTTTTAATATCTAATTAAATAGACAAAGATTGTCACCCTCCAGGTTGAAAACGCCCCTATTCCAAGAGTTTTCGTAAATAAAATAGTTGTAAGTTACTATGAGATGAAACTATTTACGAAGTTTCAGGCGGATGTTAATAATTCGATAGAAAGGAGCCTGTACCACGGACTAGAATACAATATACATGTCTAGAATTAGGGTTTAAGTGAATAAGTTTGCCATAACTTTAATGGTATATTCACAAAAAGTCTCAGGGCAAATCTTAAAATACTAAAATTCACAGATATCCTACTTCAATCGATGGTATTAAATCGATGACTTGTTCTTAATTATTGGTTGTAAAGATTGAAAGGGCATATTTAATGAAATTATACCTTTATTTTCATCTTCATAAAACGAGTTTTGATTTAACATTTATTTAAGAAAACTTACAAGACATTTCTAAATAGCACTAAACGATTGAAGTTAAGACCGCGGGTACAAACTTTAACAAGGCTGATGAACTTCTCAGAAGGTTCCTCACGTCCTCATTGGATAAATACACGCCCACAGCGCCCTCTGGACCAGGTTGCCAAAACTACTTGCTCTTCTGATTGCTCTCAACTCGGCCTAACTTAGTAGAAAACTTATTTTTCAATTACACAAAAAGTAATTCCACGGCAAGAGTTTGCTGACGCTAATAAGAAAAATCTCACTTTTCCGTTACGAATTTGATGGAGAGTCGGTAGATTTGTTAGAGTTAGAAAGTTATGTGAGTTATAAGAGGTTAAAAAAATAAAATAAAATAAGTAATCCTTCAATTTCTCTGCCCTAGCAACAAAATTATTTCCACAAACCTGAATTAACTATGCTTATTTACAGATACACACCATTATATTATTGCCAAAACAATGTTTGTCTTGCGGAAACCTTTTTGGTTTTGATTGGTGCAGAACTTCGGATGTACAATTATTTTAAATGGCCACTGTAAGTTACTGGAACCAGTTACTTAACCCGTTACTAGACCGGTTACTTTGAGAAACGGCCTTCCCCAGACCCCTCCTTACGGACTTGCTCTTCCTCTTGGCGCTGTTTTTGATGTCAGCAGTCGGTTTCTTTCAACTCTGTCTTCCGCAGCCCATATTAAGTTTAAAAGATTACTACCTGCTATGTTCAATACATAGATATTTGCAATAATTGGATTTGATGAAATTTACTTCAAGACGACATAGCTCGTTGGGGTAAAATACGGAGGTTAAAAATGAACGAGTCCAAGAGCCAATTCGTTTCATCTACACCTCGGTATGATTCTAGTCCTCAAGTATTTTTTTTTACAATATCACTACAATGAACTCAAAAACAGTACGATAGTAGAATCTCTACTGGGACAAATGACTGACATAGACGTACCACATAAAAGAAAAAGAAAAAAGAACTTTTTAAGCGATATCGACTTTCTAGGCTACTTGACAGACGTTCTGCATTATCTGTGACTAATTAATTAACTATCTACAAAGTCTTCATTAAATCACTTTGGGCATATGTAATCGAGCCATGAGACAGTAATTTAAAAGGGGTTCAAATGTTCTCCGGAAAATTCCCTTTATCGCAGAAATTGCCACAGAGAGTTTTAATAATTTACATGACAGACTGACTCTAAACTCAAATCCACTAACTCAAACTCTATCTACTGCCACTAATCCATATGATCCGCCCAGAAGATTGTTGAGGCGCTTGCCAAGAGACTTACTGTATTGAGCTTCTTGCTGCATTATCTTATATTTTTGCGTCGTTATATTGCTTTATTTTAGTTTAGTTTTATTTACTTTTGCTTCCTCACAACCGCATTTTTGTAGATATGACAATATTTCAGAAACTGCTCGTTCGATTTGGCTCAAAGTTGGATAAAAGGTAGGTATTTGTGAAAAAATAATGTAGGGTCAATTTTATTGAATTCTGTCCATTGCTTTCTCTTATATATGAGAAAACGTGTTTTCCTCGATACCTCTCTATCTCTAAAACAGCGAATTCTATTTGGCTATTCTATCTACTAGTCCAAAAAAAAAAAACTTTCGTTTTAAGATCAGCATATCACGCCGAGTGAGGTGCCGCTGGGCACTGATCCTCCTCATGCCTTTCATGACAATTCTATTAATCAATCGATCTCACATTCACTGGTTGTCATTAGCATTATGACAGGTGTGAATAAAACATTAAAGCTAAAAAAAAAAAAAAAAAAAAAAATAAAAAGATCAGGAAATGTGTTATTTGATATGCCTATAGTTTAAAAACAGCGCATTCGATTTGATCCAAATTTGGAGGAGATTTGGAGAACAATATAGAAATTAATTATTATCAATTTCATTGAATTCCATTTAATAATTAAAATTAATATAAATAATTGTTAACAATGTAATGATAGTGAAATGTTGAAGGACTGACCATATGGAGTGGGAGGTAGGTTATTACAATATTGTTATGGGGTTATAAAATTTTAGGTTTTATTAAAAAAATTAATTGATACGGCATTGTTTGGTCGATTCCACACATTACTGCCATGACACTTACTGCCGTTACTTAGACTTCGTGTAATTTTCAATAAATTTAAAGTAATTTTTACTCTGAATTTGTAAAAAAAAAAAAAAAAAAGTATTTGTGATTGTGTTTATTTTCATTGAAGTTCAACCAGTTCGTCTTGGTCTCGATTTTTTTCTTAAATATGGAGGTTGTGTGAACTTTACTCATATTTTTATGTTGAAGATTAATTAGTTTTGTTCTGACTGAAGAAAAGTACTGGTATCGTTAACTCCGAAAAAACAACAAATTGACTTTTTCCTATGGATTTTCTAATTCCATCTATTTTACGAACTGAAAACGTACCTACTTAGTATATATGTAAAATTTTTCAAATTTTATTCTATTTGTGCTAAAGGTGACATTTTGTAGTCTGCAACTGAAATAAGTAATCTGCTACTAAGGAAAATAGCAAAGAACAATAAAATATGAAATTATATCAAAAAAGCACAAAGAAATAAGGAGTTTTTACATACGACCTTTTACACTAATAATAGTGTATGATATATACTAATAGGTACAGTAGTGAAATACATGTTTAGTATGAATTGTTTTTTTTTTTTAATTAAGAATAATCAATATTGGGAATCTTGAAATATGGCACTCTTTCGCATTTTAATATTAGCTGATAAGCGAAGTTCGTGGATATCAAACAGAATGTTGAAGGGTAACTGTATTTCCGAATCGGCTTCACCCAGAGATTTTATTCTCAAACAAAATATTGTATACTTTGTAATATAGATATATTTTGGCTAATAAAAACGGTGAGGAAATTATACTGACCTTACTTGGCAGAGGTTTTTTTTTTCTAAACTAGTTTTGAAATTTATATTCTTTCTTGATTTTTTTCTTGCTTTGTTCTGTCCTTGATAAGCATAAATATTTCCTGAAATCATATTTGCTTAATACAGTAGTAGATAGTAAATTTAACGTGTCAGAAATATCTTATAAGAGTATAAAAATAATATAAATATGAAGTATTTTGTAGCTTTTGAGGTCCACTATCGGCCCTTAAAATATTTTTCTCAACCTGTATAAAGATAATTGGAGTGATTGTTATATATACTCATACCTAATAATAAGACATCGCATGTATCAACAATGTTGATGTTGATTAATGACGACATATTGTTGACGTACCTGGCGAGGCGTGGCGACAGGTGAGGGGGGCTCAGGTGCAATTAGGCAATAGGCCCTGTAACTAGATTATAACCTACCCTACCTAGCTTAACCAATACCACAATTAATCCACTGATTGCATCGATTTGTGGGCAGGTGACTGCGTATCGATATGGCATCTTATCCGAGTCTGATCGATTTGGGTTATTATTTATGCTAGTAAAAATTTTAGAATAATTTCTCAATATAAATATATCCTGCATCTCTCTAAACACCAAATTGGGTAAATGTATTCATTTTAAGATATTTAAAAAAATATATGAAATAATCCTTCATATTAGTATATGAAGAGAAAGAAAGTGGAGGATTCTCCTCCTTGCATATACTGACTGATAAGGCTGTCCTTGAAGCAATCGCGAGGACGTTGAGATACTGACATGTCTCTGATAAGAGGAATAAAGCAAATCGGCTCTGAAGGAAGTGAAGATAAAAACAAAATGCATAATAGTAAGTCAGAAATTCAATCCTAGCAAGGAGCTGCTTTGAAGGCAAATTGTTCCCGAGAAAAGGCAAACGTATTGAAAATACCTACAAATCTCAAATTAAGGATGTAAAATAATGAAATCAGTTTGATATACGACTGTGACACCTGGACACAAACTAACATCCTAAAAAAAAATCCTAAAAAGAAGTATTGAAAGGATTGAGAGAAAAATCAACCGCACGATAACCGGAGCAATCAGAGTACTAACACATGTAGGATAAGGATCAATGAAGAACTACTAGAAGAAACTGGTCAATCAATGTCTCAGGATATGAAGGCAAAGAGGTTAAGACAGCCGAGGCATTTAGCTCGAAGCAATTCATCAGAAGGCATATAAACAATGATGAATACCTCAATAGTTCGTGGAAAGACAACACCTAATGGATAAATCGAATCAAAAAATATTCTAAAGAGCTACACGCAAGAAATATCCCAAGATAGACAGCGATGGAGGTCGTTGGTTAGGGTGAGAAATGATCCACAAGATCTGCAAAGCTAAAAAACCAAATTAAAAAAAAAACAACAACATACAAATACAGAAATAATAAAAAAAATATTTGTACACAAAGAAAAATATGTATATTTTTAATGAAACGCTGTTTATTTGATCGAGGGATGTTTCCTCAATTACTCAATAATAGGGAGGTTTATTATTCGTCAGGAATTGTTTTAAACTTGGAATAATTTTGATTCATTCGTTTGCAATTAGCCATTTCTTTATCAAAATATGTAAAGAATTTATTTTCGATTTTTAGATTATATATCAAAAACTACCTGTTGATCTCAAAACCTGGATATCTATCAATGATGCAATATGTGCTGTTAGGATTTATTAAGTTTTTCGCGAGAGAGAGAAACACTTTATTTTTATAAAAATTTAAAATATAAAAGATTAACTGATCGACTGCATAGAAAATAAATGGATAAATTTGCTAACATATTAACCCATTAGCAAAGATCAACCATCAAGACTAAAGCTGTTCAGATTAATGTTGAAATTTTTTTTTGAAGTCTATTACTAGATATTTACTATATAAGAATAGGTGTAGATGGAAAATAAAAATATCATGTTAAATAAAAAGAAGAACTTCAGAACTATGATTTTTTTCTAGGGAAGGAGGGGACGAAAATTGGAGCTAAGAAAGAAACTGTTTTGTGTTTGCTGATCTTGTTGTCGGGATCGTGGAGTATCATCAATGCACCACACAATATATGGGCGGGGTTTCCTGCTGGGATCCCCTCCATGATAGCTTCTCTATTTTTACTAGCTTAGTATTTTTTTTAGAATATTGATAAGAAATGTGTTGCCTGTGTTATGCATTTATGTAATATCACCTTTTTCCTTCCCGATGATGTCAGAATCGACTACTCCCATGGAATAAATATTCATAATGAAGTTGTTTTTAATCTAATTAGAATCAATCATTTATTGGAAATATGCATTTTGTATTTTATTTTACAATGTAACTACATATTCCGTGGACCAAAAAAAAAAAAAAAAAAATCAATATATTGGTATTCTGTACAAAAATAAATCACCCGTTGATTTAACTAAAATCCTGGTTTAAATTAATTCATTTTTTTTTCTTTGTAACATTTACAATTGTTCAGTTATGCACATAGCAAATATGATGTTGAATGGTTAGTTTATGCGAATTGTCCTTCGAAATGTCCTAGATTTATTGATCATTGAGTGAGTTATTGGCGAAGCTGCTCTAGGCCATTTTCTTTTTAATCTGCATCGAACAATAAGCAGGAACTTCATAGAATAAGTGGATTAAGGTGATTTTGAGTTGAAAAGCGAAACAAGAACGTTACTGCTATTGTGATTTGTCCTGAGGACTATGGAGGTAAATATACCCAGAAGCAGTAGAGGGGATGATGAAGGAAGTCTGAAGAAAGTTTTAGAGAGAAGCTAGTAACAATTGATATTCTTATCCTTTAATATTGGTTATGAGCGCTGTAAAAAAGAAGCCTTTTCGGAAATTTTTAACTCTGGCTGTTAGCTCCCTCTTAGTTTATGTCAAACTTCGAATGAAGCCTAACTATTTAATTGTGATTTAATAAAAGAAAAAAAAAAGAAATAAAGTGGACTGTATCTTCAAACATTTATTTTGGAACATTTACGAAATCTAATATTGAAAACATAAAAACAAAATGAATCAATTTTACACTTGTTAGATAGGTAAAAAAATAACAAACTTCTAGCATAAAATAAAGACCAGCTGAACAAACAATTGTGACAATATTAATGAAATATTTTCATGCTTGATCATAAATAAAAACTATTTCTATGGCCCAAATTACAATAAAAATAAAATAAAATAAAACAACTTCTCTAGAGTCCCAATATGAAATTTATATATATAACAAATAATTAGATTGTACCACGTTACGTGGGCGAAGCAGGACGTTCGTAAACCTCTTTCTCTATGCAGAAACCAATTGTAACTCTTCAATGAGCGTGCTCAAAACGAACTGCAAATGGGCAGCAGCGAGCACGACGAGAGAAGTACGTCTCTTCAGAGTAGAACTGCAGTGGGCAGTGTTGAAGTTGGCAGTACTCAGCTCAGTGGCGGGCCGAGTCAGACCGTCTCTTGTTACCGCCTTATGACTTGAACCTAGCACTTGTTTACAGATAGGGCTACTACAATCCACAACAAAGTAGTCCAAGTGTAGACTATTGATTTATTTAATATAAACAATATAAGCTATGGGCCTATCATACTTAATATACACATATCATGTACATAAATATACATATTATTAATTGATTTCACTTTGCTAAAATAAAACAAATCAACAATTAATCAAACTAGCTAAGTGTAAAATACAATGAATTAACGCTGTGGCGTTTTTAACTGTAAAAATAAAATAAATTAATGCAGTGGCGTTAACACTGGCATTAATTCCGCCCCCCACCTCTGTTTGGGAAAAACCTCGTATAGCCTAAAAATCCAGAAAGACGTACAAATACGAAGTACTACAAAATCCTTTGGCGCTATAGTAAATATCCATGAAAATGCACTATATGACCAACAGACAAATGCAACATAAGCTCAATTGTTCAAGTGAGGATAATCATGAAAACGAGTAAAATCTCACCAACAGTTTTAGTCACGAAATTCTATGTTATAACTGAAAAAAGTCTAAGCATACATCCTCATCTCTCTAAAATTCAGGTAAAGTATAAAATAGACCGTCAACGTTTATCCAATTCATGCGTCACAGGTCAGAAAAGAAATACCCACTATATGATATCCAATCGCACACTGTAATGCGACAATTATAAATACATAATAATTATTCGATTGGATGTCATAGAGTGATGTAATCTTGGGTTTATTTCTTTTTCTTTCCTGATGATGGCTGAATTGGCATTGAAGCGTAAAATATAATATTAATATTATTGTTATAATTAGTTAGGAACTAACTCTATCATGTAACTGCCGAACGTTCGGGTGCATTCGTTGCATCGTTTAGCGCCGGCTTTAGCTTTTTAGGTTATTAATAATTCGTTATAGTCCAGTCAATGAGTGCTCAAAAAAGAAGCATAGACTGAGGGAAATGGAAGGAACACAATTTTTGACTTTAGGACATTGTTCCGACTAGTTAGGAGATAAATATACTAAAAGTACCGGACTCCAGGAAGGTGAGCTGAATGTGGAGAGGGGAGATACCCAGAAGGTCACTTTTTTCGGTTAGGGGGACCATATCAGGGAAACCATGCAGCCATCTTAGCGATAAAGACGTTCTATACAAAATTAAAACTGATAAGATTTTTAGTAATATTGATAATATCGGAAGCATTGATTTATTCAAAAAATTAATTATATTATAATATACTGTTTATACTGGCATGAAACTGCCGGTAATTAGATTCCGTTATTTTCAGAAAATTTAAAGAAATTTTTACTCTGAATTTGTAAAATAAAAAAAAAAAGATAAATAAAAAAAAATCTCAAATCTCATTTGTGGTTGTGTTTAGTTCCATTGAAGTTCAACCAGCTCGCCGTGGTCTCGATTTTCTCCTTAAATATCAAAATTATGCCAACTTCACTCCAGCTTAATTAGTTTTTTTCTGTTTCCATTGTATATACGGACGAATATTTAGTATTTATATGTAGTTAAATGTACACTTTACTATGAATACCAAATTTCTTCCAGCTAAACGGTATACTAACAAAATTATGGGCAATTGAATGAAAATTGTCACAATCGATTCAGTCTCCGCTGTTAATAAAAAAAACGATCATTTTGGAATCTTGAAAATACTATGTACAAAATTTCATACATTTTAAGATTTTTATTGCGCATTAAATATGCTGTCTTAGTTTGATCACCTTAGGTGAAGTAATGAGGGTTCGAATCCAGCCCGCTTTTCTAAAATAGTGTTCTGCCTCTAGACTGACCAAGCCCCGGTAATGGTGGCTATCCGTTGAAAGCATGCATTATCCATAATGTTCTAGACGCCGGAGGCCGCAACTTGTATAGGTCCTTCGATGAATATTTCATACTCCCCTCAGTCCACGACACTTTTTATCTTCCTCCTCTCTTAGCTAAGCCCTTTGCAAGAGTATGGAGGGCATATTATTCCACGAGACGCACTAAATAAATATTGCATATAATATGACTTCAAAAAATAAAATAAATATGTAACAATAAAGTTCGAACCCAGTAAAATACAAAATCCCCACCTATATTATTACAGTAAGGCTCGAAATCGGAGTTAGCGAATCGTATTCTCCACTTTTGTTTTTCTTTCTAAAATTAATAAAAATGATACAAACATTTTACTAGACTTCAATACTGGAACGTTGGTAGGTCTGTAGATCGAAACGAGAGAAATTGGATCTTGAAGATTTTGATGCGAACAGCAAGACACGGGTAGTTCCTTTGGAACTATAGGATTCTGCGTTTTTAAGCCCAAAAGCGTACTATTTTCGAGATAACGTAAGCAAAGGTTTCGCATCCACACAACCTTACATTAATTGTATTATTGTCATTGAATACATGTGTCATTTCGTCGACTTGACGAGTCTATGATCGAGAGAGGAGGAGCTTATATTATTTATCGATGGTGTTTTTGACCGGCAAGACATTGTTAATTGTTCTCCAAATCTGAAAATGGAGCCACCAGTTTCGAAGGGTTCCTTCTCTTTCAGGCGGGCAAAATAGCCCTATCACCCTGAAAATTCAGGCAAACAAATTATGAAAGAAAACAAACTTTATTTGCGAAAAACTAAAAAAGTACACATTTTCCCCTGGATTATGTCCATGATTACATAAAAGATTACTAAATTTCCTACAAAAGGAAAAAAAAATCATAGAAATTCGACAATTTTTAAACATGTTGGCTCCAAACATTAATGAAGTTTTAAATTAATTTTTGTTTCTTTTGTCGATTATGTTTATCGATCAAGTAACAATTGATTTCTTTATATTTTGATACGTTGCATTATTTTCTTTTGTTATTAATTTGCCATATGATAACAATATACTGTGCGTATTTTTCGTACGGGCCTACTAGTAATAATTATGTTTACAATGTAATTAATATTCAACTCTTATTAACGTTGTTTAAATATTATAAGAATTAACATAGGCTATTTTTGATAGGTGATGATTAATTTAGTTTATTTCATAAATGTAGCCAACTCTAATTATTAATGAAATATAATTTTAATCATTTAAAAAAAATAACAAAAACAATTATCTGTTTCAGATTCGTGCTTCCTATGCAACTGAAGAATGGGGAAGTCGGACAAACGGCCAGGTTCATTAAGAGAAGGTAATAATTTATTATGACTTTTTTTTCTATTCACAAGTGTATATCTTAAGGTCAGTTTAATAAAAATCAAAATTACTTATTGATAGTTATTCATTGAACGTTTCGAAAAATAATAAAATAAAATAAAAATACAACTAATACATTATAGGTTCAATTTAGAAAGCAATCACCAGTAACTAAAAAATACAATCATATATAAAACATTTTTAAAAAATAAATATAAATTATTTTACAAATATTTGTTAAAAAATATAGGTAACTTACATTTTATTAACCCAAAAAATCGGTATGTTACAATATTATAATAAATTTGCTACAATGTCTGACTTCCATCTAAAATAAAAATTATTTCAAAATTTTTGTGTGAGGGAGGAGCACATTTTTACATAGTTTTGAATTTTCGAGGTGTGCACATTTTGACGAGGTCATGAATTTTTGTAGGCAGCCATATTTTTTGAGGTTTTGATTTTGAGGCATCGAGGAAAAAAGAGATAAACCTGAAACCAATCACAAAAAGTATCTTTGTATATGATCTACAACTTTTATAATTTTACTTTCGCTTGCACTGTTTTCAAGAAGAGAAGAACAATAAAATTCATAGTAGGAGTTCATGAGCTATCGATACTTGAGGAGGATGAACTTCCTTTTTCGGCATGTTTATTTTATGTTTCATATAATTTAAGAGCACTAGCGGATCCAGGATTTAATTTTGGGGGGCTTCAGCCCGGAAGCTTTTTTTTTTTCATATACATAACGATAATTACTTTAGAAAAAAAAGAAAGATACTAACTACCTATATGAAATGGTGTTTAAATGATTCTTGGAGTCCTATTAAATGTAATTAAACGAGCAATAATACTACATATTTTTTAAATATTTTTTACCCTAAAACGTGGTTACATTTTACCATTTTGGGAGGACTTCAGCCCGAAAGCTCCCTCCCCCCCGTAAATCCGCCTAAAATATTTTATAAAATTTTAACATTTTTTTATACCACTGTATTTTGTCTCTACATAGATTTATAGGTTGCAATGTATCAAATAACTTATTTTTTTAGAAAATAGAAAATAACATATCGTAAATTGTATTAAACAAATTCAAATGTATAACAAATAAAAATAAAAACCAAAAGAGCTGTAAAGTAGCTCAAGTAAATTTTTGTCATGGAAAAGCAATTCAGTTTCGTTGTAAGCGTCTTTAATACTCTTAAGCACAAGTTTGTTTTGAAATAAAATAATATAAGTTTTTGGGTTTGATTTTATTAGAGGATTTAACATATAACTAAATAACAATTATTTATCTGTTCATTATTCCTAAAATTGGTGTCTTGAGGTTTTATTTGTTATAAAAATTAGGCCATTATTCACAAACATTTTATCTATTAGCCATTTTATTACGACGTTTCGACCATCACTAGGGCCATTTTCAAATCTTATTGAGTCCCTCGTCATTCAGTCCCTCCAGAAATGACGTAGGGAAAACTCTTAGATAGCAGAACAATTTAATTTTTCTCTGAACAAATTAATACGACATTAATATCTAATGGAGGACTCAATAAGACTTGAAAATGGCCCTAGTGCTGGTCGAAACGTCGTAATAAAATAGCTAATAAATAAAATGTTGGTGAATAATGGCATAATTTGTATAAAAAATAAAACAATTATTTACTTAATATCTGGATTTTTTGATAAATTCTTCACCTTTCTAATGCCCTACATCTGTTTCACATTTTAAATTATGCTTATGTCATATGCTATTCCAAGAATATCACTCCTCAAACTTTATTTGCAGGCATAAGTATTCTTATTTATATTTTCACGCTATGTTGAATTATTTTAAAGTTGATGATTCAATCAAATAGATATATTAGGAGCTAAATAAGCCTGGAAGAGAGGTGAGCTAAGTTAAATTAACACACCTGGATGTAATAGGTTTTGGCCGAGGGCGCCTCCTCCCCTCCCCCCACCGCTCCCTGTCAGAACTTTCCTCATTTGTGTATGGCTGTGGATCCATTCCAGGCTCCTCCAGGTCCTTATCACTGATCTACTTCTTATCGCTCCAGTCTCTGGAGGATAGCGCTCTGTCACTCTCTTGTCCTTTAGTGGTTTTTGTAAGGTCATCATACTAAGTTTAGCACGTTGGAGTAAATACTTAATTTCCAGGCTATTACTGTAAGATTATAGCCTTGAGGATCTCAACCAGCAGTTGAAGACATAAATGGAGACAAGGAACAGCACATCTTACATTAATAGTTTACAAAGATAAGCCCAATAATTATAGAAAGTCTGTTAGTCTGACATATCTTGCGGGCTCTTCTATTCGTGTGATCAAGTCCTTTATGAAGTGAAGATGTGTGAGTAGAGATGAAGTCCAAGTTGCTTTTTGGACTCATTTATTTCAAATCAGAATCGAAAATCTGACAAAAACTAAATACATACTTACTCAAAACTATATGGGCATATGCCTCAAAGATTTGCAGTTCGGTAAAAAAGAGACGCTTACAAAAATTACAATCTTTTCAATCCAAAATTTTAAGATTAATAACAGCGACTCTCTGGTCAACAAAAGAACTAATTTAAAGAAAATAAATTATTTATATATGTTATACAATACGCAATGGTATTGTAAACTATAATATTAAGTTGGGAAAAGATATATATGTACACAAATTGAGGAATGTAAGAAATGAAATACGTCTAAAATATACACAATCTTTAGATGGAAAAAAGAAAAATGGATAAAAACAACAAACGATTTCTTATTTTTTATGCATCACCTCAGAGTGCTATGCCAAAATTGATATTGAATCTTACTAATTCATAAATAATAAACAAAAAATAAAATAAAATAATGGTGAATATACTGGTTATTATAAAAATAATTTTCTCAATAATGCCTTAATCAATATATTAATATTATTGACAAAAATAAAATACATGAAAATAATGAGTGGAGGGGCGCTGAATTATTTTATTCCGGGTCCGGCCTTTAAGTGACTTGGCTTTTAAGTCACCCGTCAAGGTGAAGTCCTAATACAGCTCGGGT
This sequence comes from Nezara viridula, assembly GCA_928085145.1. NCBI lineage: Eukaryota > Metazoa > Arthropoda > Insecta > Hemiptera > Pentatomidae > Nezara > Nezara viridula. The sequence goes on along the minus strand of OV725082.1, from coordinate 22,259,743 downwards.
GAAGAAGTTATATTTTTTGCAGTTTTTGAAGGACTCTTATGCAGAAGATAAGATGGTGGCCTTTGAGGAAATCAATTCGAAGAAAGAAAAGAACTCTGAAAGGAGTGACCTCAACCGGCTATTATACTGACCGGTAATGACAGCCCATCAGCTGACTCCCATAAAGCCCTAAGTAAACACCACAAGTCGGAATAAGCCCCCGGGCACCGCCAATCAATTCGGTTCAACATCCATGATTAATGTCTCATATAAATTATGTCAGATCAACTGATAACGAGGTAGCCATTCCCTTTGAAATATTACCTGATATTTTTTTTTTGTTAATTTCCTTTTAGTTTTAGTTTTAGTTTTTAGTTTTTTAGTTAGTTTTAGTTTTTTGAATATTTATAATCCATTTTCTTCAAATGTCGAGGCTGAATCTCTCACGAACTGAAATCTTATAAGCCCCACCCTTTTGCGCCCTTCTGAAGCTTTTTGCCTTCACTAAAAAGTGATAAAAGAAAAAAAGAGGTAAAATTATGCTAAAAATGTTAAGAACGCCAGATCTTTCATACATTTCTGGTCATGAGAAATATAAGTAAGTGCTTATAATTGTTACCAATGAATGAATATTACGTTTGTGTATGAGGAGCTGGCGGATTCACGGGGAGGATTTCGAGCTAAACTCCTTCCAAAAATATAAAAATAAATATATTTTTTAAATTGGTCGATACATGTTTCTGTGTGTGATCTGAGCTTAATATGCTTTCAACTGTGTTGAGTTGCTAACTGACAGAGCATACTAATCTATTTGATTGCAAATATCTAACAATTAGTTGGCCCGTGCGAATAATTCGCAGAAAATTTTGTTCAGAGAAGAAATACGAAAACAATATAGAAATAAGTAGTTGCTATGTATCATGTAAGGAAGGAATTAATGTTTTTTCCTTGGTCGATTACAATATTCCATTTAACATAAAAGACCAAAATATTTGTATGAATTGCTTTGCTATTTTTAAACGCTGGCAGGAAAGATATTAAAAGTAATAAAGCCTCGATCATGGGGTTTACTAAATTATTAAAAAAAATAAAACGTAAGAACAAATAAATGCCTTAAATAAATAATAAAGTTAACATATCAACAAGGAAATAAATTGCAGTAGACTATTCTACTCCTAAATGCAATATCTTTAAAGAGAAAGACATTATTAAGTATACCCAAACTAATGGACTGTATCTGTATGTAAATAATTGTCCGATTTTCAAGATTTTTTGTTTGTTTTGCAGGATAATCTTTCTAATTATCATGGGTACAATTAAGAAAAAAAATGCATGATTTTTGAGTTATTCGCGAATAAAGTTTCTTTTCCTTCACAACTTTTTTCCCCAGAAATTTCGAGAGGATAGGACTATTTTTCCCATGTGAAGGAGAAGAATATCTTCAAAATGAGTGGCCAATCATTGGATATGATGAAGAATTGACGAACTTACCGACAAAAAAACACCTTTTAGAAATAATATACAGGATTCGGCTTGGTATACTTTGTATATAAAAATGACATTTCTTGTTACTTTTTTTTTTTCATCTTCATTCTTCTCAATTCTGTTGCCCGGATCCATGAAGCAATGACTAACTAAGCAATGAAGATTTAATAAATAATAAAGGTAATAAAAAGTTAATAAATAATAGATGTGCAGGATTCCCAGTGAGTACAAAATAATGAACTCCACCATACTCTTTATCTCATTCTTTTCAACAAATAGCTTTTCAAAAAACTAGATATTAAAAGAGAAAAATTTCTCTCTCCAAATCCCTCCCTATATTTCTCTTTCAGGTATGGAATACATTTTTTTAATATATTTCCTCCTCAATTTGTCTTTTGAGATCTTGATGCTCATTGTTCTTCACATATCTAATTATAGGATCGACTATAAGAGCCTCCTTTCCTTTTGCATTATAGGCAAAGATGTCTACGAATCTTGCTGAGCCTTTCGTATCCAGACAATAAACCTCGAGTAAGCATCTATAATTTTTCGTCTCTAAGAATATGAATGAAATGAAAATATATTTCATTATTCTGGGACTGTTGTTCCTTTAGAAGAAATAATAAATACAGAATACATGTATGTGTGATCATAAATATTTATAATAATAGTTAATTAAAAGTAAAAATACAGAAGAAGAAAGAGAAAAAGACAAGAAAAGCGTACAAATATATAATACAAACAAAGGAAATTAAAATAACATAAATAGTCTCTGGGGGTACTTAGATAGTTCTCTTAGGTATATTTCGTAATCAGTCGGATTGAGAAAGCAGTAGGTGTTCAAAGGAGAAGTTTGAAAGAGGAAACTGATTGTGTGTGTCGAATATCATGAGAGATGGAATTCCAGAGGGAGACTGCTTGGACAAATTGCCAATGATTTGTCAAACGCAGCAGTTCGGTGAGGAGGAGGATAGAGGTTAGAAGTACGAGATCTAGTGGGACGGGATTGGATGGTATATTTAAATTGAAACATGTGAAAAATATATCAGGGTCGATGAGTTCGAATGATCACCTAGTACCGTTCATCCGATTTTCATGAAATTTTCAGAGATTATGCGGATTGGTGTCTAGATGGTCCCATATCAATTTTATCAAATTCCATCCAGCACTCCCGCTTATGCACACGCAAACGTATTTTTTTAGATTTGCCAACATTTCATAAATGGCTCTTTCGATTTGGCTCAAAGTTAGATAAAATGTAGGTAATGGTGAAAAAATAACGTATTGTCAATTTCATTGAATTCTATCCACTAATTTCTCGTATATTTGAGCAAAAGTATTTTCCGTGTTTCGATTTGGCCCAAATTTGGAAGAAAGTTGGGGATTGGTAAGCAGATAATCAAGTATATATGAATTTTATCAAATTCTATCCACTTCTCCTAGAAAAAATATTTTCAGTTTCGGGTCAGCCAATGTATTATTTAACAAGCAAATAGTTTGAAAAAAGCGCGTTCTATCTGACGCAAACTTGAAAGAAATTTGGAGAATAGTATAAAAAATTCCTAATATGAATTTTATTGAATTCCATTTAATAATTAAAATTAATATAAATAATCGTTAACAATATAATGGCAGTTAAATGTGAAAGGCACTAATCATATGGAGTTGGAGATAGGTTATTAAAAGAATTTTATGGGATTATAAAATTTTAGGTTTTATTCAAAGAGTTAATTTATACTGTATTGTTTGGTCGATTCCAAACTTTACTTAGATTTCGTGTAATTTTCAATTAATTTAAATTATTTTTATTCTGTGTTTGTAAAAAATAAAAATCTTATTTGTGGTTGCGTTTATTTCTATCGAAGTTCAACCAGATCGTCGCGGTATCGAATTTATGTGTGATTTTGCATATGTTATTATATTCCAGTTTAAATAGTTTTGTCCTAACTGAAGAAAAGTGTTGCTCTCTTTAACTCTGAAAAACAAAAACTTTAGTTTTTCTTATTTCGGTTATGGAATTTTTGTCGATTTTGCGGATAAAATATGCCGATTAAGTTGCAGATTGTTAATGCAAACGGTCGTAAGCATTCTCCTACGATGAAATAGCAGAGGATAATAAATTATGAAATTAAAATAATAAATCATAACAAAACAATTAGTTTTTATGCTTCCCTGTAAAATAATCAATGTTTACATACGACTTTTTGAACTGACAGTAGTGATATTTATGTTTAGTATGCACTCGATTTTTTTTTTTAATCCCGAGTCATCAAATATGAAATCTGCATATGCGAAACTTTTTCGGATTTTAGTATTCGCTGATGAACAAAATTCGTGGATATCAAACCAGTATATGTTGAGGGATTACTGAATTTCCGAAAAAGGTTTCTCCCAGAGATTTTATTGTCATACGAAAAATTTTAGACATTGTAATATAGATATTTTTTAGCCAATGCAAATGGTGAGGAAGCTATACTGACCTTCCTTGGCAGACGTTTTTTTCCTAACTTAAATAATATTTATTACTCATTCGACCGGAGGTATATAGGTTGAGCTTACACAGTTCACTTTGATTCGGTTTAAGCCCATTACAGCCCCTCTTGACAACAGCATCATTGCACACAGTGGGGACGAGGACCGCGGTTTGACAGAGGCTTTGGAGGTGCACTCAGCCCTAAATAGGTACCTGACATTAGCCATGTGATTGGAGCACTCTCTGGTCATCAATGTCCCTCTATGATAGATTGGGGTCTACAGGCGGACATTTCTGGCCCCCTACCTTTGATGTTATCTATAATCTATAACCATAATACATTTATATATTTTTTACTTTCACTTACCTATACATGAAATATAGTAAGGAAAAGAATTGTGATTGTGAAAGTTTTTGAATCCGAGTTATCACCGAACATTGCGTTTTGAAGTGCCTTTAGTCCAAGTAAAATAGTCTGAGTGTAAAATTAAGCGTTTTTAATATACGGTAGGTTTTATTCTCATAGATGTTCTATAATAAGACTCAAATGCCTAAAGTAATGAAGAAAAAAAATGAAATATGAATAAATACAGCGAGCGGCCTTCTTTATCAGTATCACTCTTGCAGCGCTATAAATATTTCAAGTAACTTAATTATTTATTGTAATCAAATTATAATTAAAATATACTATCAAATTAATGATATAAAATATACTGACTAATGAACAGCTGCATAAGATTTGTGATCGGGGCCCCAAGATACTCCCATGTCTCTCACCACGACACTGAGTTAAAGTGGCTTTTCCCCTCTTTTCGAAGAAAATATTTCCTAGATACGTTCCTCTACCGAATCATCAACAAGAATCGTCCTTCTTACGCCTGCAACCTTCTCCAGTTAAATTCTCTGTCCACAAGATCTCGACCTTCTAATCTTTACATGCCTTCTCACAGATCTGCCTCATTCCAAAACTCTTTTATTGCTCGTTCTGTCAATTCTCGACATTCCCCATCCATATCCACATTGAAAACCCTCCTATTCCAATTCCTATCCTAAAAACAGTCAGATAGTTGCTAACCATTCGACAACATACATTTATTTCATGCTATTCATCATCAAATATCATTGCTAAATGATAATGTAATTATGTATTAATCAGGCACTTTATATTGCCAAATTCAGCTTTCTGTTTTCTCAACAGAAACACAAAGCATATTTACTAAAGAATTTAATATATTTTCATTTTTTTAATTATTTATTGTTTTCTTAAAAGTGTATACTGGTCTATCAGTGCAAATAGCTTTAAGTATCTTTTCATAGTGTTAATTGTTTTGTATATAGTTTCGTTCGTTTTGTATGTAGAATGTTTACTTTATATTTTCTTTACATTGTTTCTTTTTTTCGATTGATTTTATTTGGGCCAGATATAATACTTTAATTTTGTTCTATTTTGTTATTCTCAAGGGACTTTGTCCCAGAATAAAGATATTTTCTATCTATCTACCTATCTATACAGTCGTAAAAGGAAATGGTTATAGACAAAAAATTAGTTGTTTTCAATAATATTTCTTACCGTATGCAATTTTGTTACTTTCACTTTGCCTGAAAATATACTATTTCTGCTATAAAAATAAGGTAAGTTGAAGTTGTATGATACTCGCACCGCACTAGAGTTTTTTTTTAGCATGCCATGAGGTGGGGGTATTCTGTAGTAAGCACTGACATTAAAAAAAAAAATTCATACTGCCTGTTACGGCCACTCTCCAATAATTTTAAGTGCGTCAAATAGCCATCACAGCAGTGCCATCTATTGGCAAGCTGAAGAAGATGAACAACCAGAGTCACACCTTTGAAGAGCTAGGGCCTGGGGTTCAAGGTACAAGTCACCTGTGCCAATCTGAATCTGCCTACAAAATGGTCTCCATGACCAACTATACTCAAGGTAATGTCTAGCTAGAACACTCCTAAGAAGTGGCCTGGAAGAGGCAGCATGGATGTCAGAGATGCCAGAACATGACACAACATTCAGAGGTGTCAGCAGGCCAGACCACACTACTTGACCCAGATGTATTTCCAGAGGCTCTCTCTCGATGGGAGAATTCAACATCATCGTTAAACCGGCCAGAATCTACATTTACTCGGTTATTCCATTATTGACAAATAAATACTAACACATTAATCACAATGTATATTTTGGCATCCCCATCAATTACTCTGTTTATTTAAAATCTATTTTATTCAGCAATATATATTTTAGGTTTAATTTATTTTAGTCATTTTAAATTACATATGAACATCTCCTTCTATCTATTCAGCATCCAGGTTTAATTTCTCCTACTCTAGGAATAGAGAAGGCCTGTTGTAAAACACTGCCGGATATATGGACGATATTTACTGAAGAATATCGTCATACGGTAAGCCCGGTGGTCATACGGGGGAGAGAGGGCTTTTGTACATATCGAGTCAAGTGAATAGGTCAAATGGGTCATAATAACGGACTCCATGAATGGACTATTTTTTATAGAAAACACCAAACCCAAAACTCCTCTGAGAAGAACAATTAAAAATATCTGGTGGCAGTTGATGCAGAGTGGTAAAGATATAATATTAATTTGGGGTCCCTATAAACTAGCCAGGAATACTAAAATTCAACAAAATCCTACGTAAAAGAAGATCTCATAAAAAAAAGCTCGAAATTTTGAAAATTTGGCAAACCAAATTGGAACAAGAATATTCAAAACTAAAAGAGATAAAAAGTCCATGCTTCAAATGGAAAATCTCCAACATAATATTTAGAAATGAAGAAACTCTTAAGGATTGGGCACTCTGATTGGTCAGATGAATACTTATTTGAAGGACTAGAGTCCTCAACATGCGAAAACTGCCATGTCCAACGAACAGTTAAACATGTTATTGAAGACTGCTCAGAATTTAAAATATAAAGGAAAAATTGAAGATGCCACAATGATTAAAAGATAAATTAAAATACAACGAAAAAAAAATTAAAAATCTTAAAATTGGTAAAATATTAAAACTGAATTTAAGATAAACATCTTGCAAATGACCTTACAAGATAGATGCAATCAAACCTGTACCGCTGTAGCTCATGAAGGATCTAGAGTATCAGTACTATATTGGGAGGTACTGTTTCTTGGTCAATGGTTTTGTAAGGAGGTGATTTGACCGAGATCACACTTAACTGCCAAATCTTCTCCCTTGATCAATAAATTAAGAATACTCATTTTATAGAGATTGGGTATGCCCAAGGAGGGTCTCTCGATCCTAGGGTCAATCCACGGTAAATGAACAGAATGTTCTATTTTTATTTTATTTTTCTCACTAGGCCTTGAAGGTAATATGGTAATTTACAACAGTGATTTGATATAGATTCCTGCATAACCAATCACTACTGAAAGTTAATCTTTTTACATTGTAATAAATTGCTGAGCACACAGTCTGCTTTGATTATTTTTTATTTCAATTTCTTCTTCTTCTATCTTCTTCTCTGTACGGCTAGTGAGTAGTGAGTTGGGCCTACAGCTTCTTTACACTCGCACACAAAGCTTTTAAAGAGCGGGAAGTTTCTTTCAGACATCAGTTGAGGGTATTCGTTTCATGTTAAAATCTAGAGCCCTGTCTTTCTTATCGATTTGGCCCTCAGTGCCTCATAGTTGTTACAGGTTACCAGAATGTACTCTGGGGTTTCTGGTAGATGAAACAGAATAAATAACTTATTTGCCATCAACCGGTCTCGAATCCATGAACTTGAGCTTTAGAAGTCAATGTCGAACCCTTTGAGCTATACCGCTCCGTAGAGCGGATTAAAAAATAAATAAAATAAACATTTCTTTTCTTTCGGAGTATCATTTCATTCTAGGTGTTGATAACAACAATTTTTACATCCTGTTATTAAAATAATTGAACTATCATAATTCAGATAGTATTTCGTTACTGCATCTAAATATATTTATATTTCATTTAATATTACTTTATAATGACAAATTAAAAACATATAATATATAAACAAAATATTAATATTCAAGTTGCTTCCATATTAAGTTAAAATTAGACTAGACTGGCGGAGGTAAAGCCTGTCAGTCCAAGGAACGACTTCCTCAGATAAGGCTGGTCTCTCTTAGCACCTGTCAGCAACTCTACAACGGTCTAGATTTCAGACCCTCCATGCCATAGTCAAGTAGAAAACTTAAATTTAAATCTATGTAGGTCCTACAGTTTCCTTTAACAATACTCCACTTATCCCTGTTGAGCAAATCCGATACCTAGGACTCCACCTGGACAAACGACTAACTTGGAATCCTCATACTAGACTGAAACGACAAGAAACCGCTCGACGTTTCCGATTACTTCAGCACTTACTAGACAAACGCTCTAAACTTCCAATTAATTACAAAAGAATCATATAAATGACTATAATAAGGCCTATTTGGACTTGCGGAGTTGAGCTATGGAGCTCCATTAAACCATCGAATTACAATCCAAAATCCTTCGTAAAATCCTCAATGCTCCCTACTTTTTTACAAATAAAACCATATAATGACCATAATGTTTCTTTTGTTTCAGATCTGGCCCAATCCAGATACCTATCCTTCCATAATAAACTTCAGAATCATCCCAACCCTCTCGTTTCTAACCTTGCTTCCTCTTCAATTCCTGATAACCCTCCGAGGCGTCTGAAAAGAAGATGGCCCCGTGATCTCCTAATGTAGATATATCGTTAGAGTGCTACCATTGGTTAGTTACTTAGCAAGTGTTTTCATGTCATTATATCCATATGTTCAAATTTACTAGATGTATTAATTTGATACAGTTGTAAATATCATTAAGAAATAATGAAAAAAAATCTATATAAATTTATATTTAAAAAAAAGATCTGATTATAAAAATAATGTATAGCTAACTCTAAATATAGATGGAGGAGACCCAATATTTAAACCAATAAACCTGCATTACTTTGAGATGATTTTTCAAGTTAAACTGCGAACCACCACAACTGCAAAAAAACGTTACATGCTAAAGCTATTATAAGTTATAGTAGAAGTAAAGATCCGCTTCAAAAGATATTCCTAAATATATACTAAACTCTAATACATTAAGTAATACATTTTAGTATCTTCAATTGAAGCCCTGATTAGGGCTCTGTGTTTTAACAATTTTTAAAAATTTAATTGAGCAGATATATAATATATACTTGGATTTTAGTTAAGCACATATCATAGGAACCGTTATATCTAAAATCATTACTATAACTACTTTGTAGTGCATTCGGAAGGGGGGGGGTCCAGAAGGTTAAAATTTATTATATATGGGAATTTTTTACATATCTGTAAAATTTGGTATGTCTTTCACTAATGAAATCCTTAACTTCACATATTTTAAAATCCCAATAAATTACTTTTATCCTTCGCTGTAAACCTACAACATCCTGTACTTCCGTATCCTTTTACAATATTCCACTGATTACTGTCGAAATAATACCGAAATAATAATGACAAAAGCCTTACTTGGAATCTTCATACCAGACTTAAAAGACAAGAAACTGCCAAAATATTCCAACTACTACAACACTTACTTGACAAACGCTCTAAGCTTCCAATATTCTACAAAAAAATTCATTTACACTACCATCATCAGGACCATTTGGACATATGGATACTTTGGGGCTCTACAAAAACATCGAAATCTTCCTGAATCCAATCTTTACAATCCAAAATCTTCCGTAAAAGCCTTTTTTTTTTTTAATTAATGAAATTTACAACTGTATACAAATACAACTAGTAAATATGCTCAAATTATAAATAATGACATGTACAGACTTGAAGAGATACTACCCAGTGAATTCTAAGTAAGAAGATCACTAGGCCATCTCCTGTTCAGACGTCTAGGAGAATCATCAGGGATCGAGGAAGAAGCAAGAGTGGAAACAAGCGGAGTTGGATGGGACTGGAGTTTATCATGAAAGGATAGATATCTGGCTCGAGCTAAATCAGCGACATATGGTACATTAAGGTCTTTATGAATGGTTTTATTTGTGACAAAGTATGGATCATTAAGGATTTTACAAAGGATTTTGGATTGTAAGGATTGGATACGATAGGAATTCGATGGTTTGGTGGAGCCCCAAAGCTCAACTCCGTATGTCCATATATGTCTTATTATAGTTATGTGGATAAGTCTTTTGTAATTAATTGAAAGTTTAAAGCGTTTGTCTAGTAAGTGTTGAAACAGTCGGAAATCCGTAAAATCGTAAATGTTCTCTATTATGCCACAAATAAATTTATCCATAAAGATGTAAACATTTCTCTTGTGAAAGACTTGGCCGGACTATATATTCCTCTTTTAATTCCAAACTCTTTGCCCACCATAACCTTTCATCCAATGCGATTCCTAACAACTCTTCTGAAAAGAAGATGGCCAAGGGACCTCCTAAATTAATCTTTGAAGTGTTATCAATGGTTTGCTACCTAACGAGTATTAATCATGTCATATATGCGTATAGCTGATTTACTTGTTATATATATATATATGTATACAGTTGTAAAATTCAATAACATAAAATAAAAAAAAATAGGTATTTTAAATACCTCTTGGATTACGACTATTTCTCTCTTTGCATATTTTTGAATAAAATTGTTTTGACTACAGGGATATGTTATTCTCTGTTAATTGGAACGAATGCTCTACGAGAAATAGATATTTTTTAAATTAATCTGACTTGGACGAGAAAGAATAATAAATTTATAAAAGTCACGTTTTTCCCCTGTGAAAATTATTATAAAGAAATTCACAAGACATAAAGAAAATGATTATTAAAAATAATAATTTTGTGGAATGGAAGGAAGGAGGAGGACTGAAGCATTCGCGACTGTAGATTCATTAGGGACGTGGAGAGGTTACCCCGGGCCAGGTTGGTTTATCTTCATCTCCGCTCCCTTTCTATTACCCCCGCTCTCGCTCACCGCAGTTCTTTATTATATTTTCCTCCGTGCCTCAGCGTTTCGATTACTGCCATTTCAGTCTTATTCGCTGTCGGCAATATTCGCCTGGTTAACTTGTAATCCCTCATTAACTCGGTGGCCTTTATACTCCTTGAGATTTTTTTTCACTATTCTTATCATTCTACTGCTTCACAAGTCATTTTTTAATGTAAATAGTCCGTGGTACAGAAAAGGGATGTGACATCGAAGGCCCAATATCGATGTGGTCATCGTTTCAATATCGGCCTATAATTATCGATACCATCAAAATATAGGACTCGAAATATAGATAGTCAAAATTTTTATTGATATTATAAATATTTTTCATACATTCACCTGAAACTTCGTGAATAGCTTGGAATTAGCTTGGAAACTCTTGGAATTAGGGCGTTTTCATTCTGACGGTCGACAAACTTTGTCTATTTAATTAGGTACTAAAAACACGTAAATACTAATTTACTTTCCACTAGAATTATATGATAATGTGATCACAAAATCGAGAAAAAAATAAGCCAGAAAAATATTGAGCCATTAGCTATGTGACAATCAAATTAGTGTTACACAGAATATATTTGTAAATTGTAAACGATTAAATAAAAAATTACAGCTTTTATTTTTTTTTTTACTCTGTCTAAAAGCGCTTCATTCTTCTGCTATGTATTGTAAAGACCGCCGGTGGTATTCATTTAATTATTTTAAAGGTATAAATAAATAAATGTCATAAGTGGCCACATCTGGCGCTACCTGAACGAGGGTAACGACCCACAAGCCCAACCTTTTGTAAGTGGTAATAAAAAATTTTAAGAACCACCGACCAAGACCGACAACTGAGTGTTTAAACAGGATCCCGAAAGACCTTTTCACACCTTCCACCAGAAATATGTAAATCTGTACCTGCTGCTTTACCTTGGCCTGGGGGAGAGGGCGTGGTCATCCCTTAGGCTAGGAATATTCAGCCAATCAGGAAAAAGACTACCAAAAGAGAGGGGGATGAAGAAAGGTGAGAAATAGAGAATTGGGACTGAACACTTCCTTTTGGGACTCAGAGGAGGAGACTTCTCTTTGGGACTCAGCTGAGGAGACTTCAAGCGGGGGAGTCGAGGGAGGAAGATGAAGACAGCCGGAGAGTGCAGATGGACGGACTAGACGCTGAAGGAGAGCAGAGACAGGGAATCCAGATATGACGGCTAGAAACACCTAGAAACACTATGAAGGACCAGCTAAGTGGTAACAAGCATTTATTTATACTAATGTAAATTTGTGTTGGCAACCATACATCATTAATTAATATAATCAATATAACACATGTAACTTTAATCAAACATCAAGCATTCTCCTCTAGTATGATTCTCAACTATTCATTATGTATATAGGTTTAGTTATTATTTTGTGTATAGATGTTTTTGGTTTTATTTAAGCTTGTAAATATAATAGTTAGTAAACCAACGTAGTACTTTTACCATCTACCTTGCATGCCACCAGTTAGATATAGAACAAATAGTAAATTTAAAAACATGATACCTTTAGAAAGGAAATCCAATAAAAATTATATGGTTCAATCTAGGATACTATAGTAGGAGGTCTGTGGTATCTAACATTTCAATACAAATATAACTATTAAATACAAATAAATGTGGTTCCTGGAACCCCCTACTTGCCGTAGAAACGCGAGGCCAGGAACATAGCACTTCATTGGCACCTGATACAGATGTGACTGTCAGAAAATGATTTATTGAATTTCTTTTTATCACTTCTGGCACGAGGAAGCAGTATGCAGCACTTCCTCTTTCCTGTTTTGTTTACTTCCTCGAATCAGGGAAGGAGATCTCTTATCTAGCTCCTTATCATTCGCCTTCAGATAGGCTGATATGTCGTTTATCAGCCTTTTGTTATATCCGTGAAGTTTATTGTTGAAGCGATAATAAAGAGTATGTTTGTGTTGGTCAGTTATGGTACAAGACCCTAAATAGCTGACTCAGCGTTATCCCCCTCCTACAATCCTGTATACCCCTCCGTTAAAGCTATAAGCAGTCAGTCATTAACGATCATTAAAATTATCATTATCTATTTAGTAGTGTAATGTATGTAACTGTTTAAAAATACCAATAATGTTTTTTCTAAGTTCATTATCTTCTGTTGACCCTATTGAAGTATAGAAATACAAACTTCAGGTGGTTTACTCCAAGGCCTGTTGTCCACAGTCTATTTTTTTTTATTATTTTTTTTTTTGTTTCTCTGATATGATCCAAAGTCTGTTGTGGTATTTCTTCGATTTTTCTTGATCTTCAGGAAAATTTCGACGCCTTTACTGACCTAAGGCTAATAGAGTTTCTGTTCGGGCGCCAGATAAAGAACTTAACGGCTGAATTAACTTAAAAAAACTTTATTGGTATTTACAGTATTATACAATACTACAATACTAACTATATTATGATAATTCTAAAATACAGGTATACAGGATTGTAGGAGAAGGATAATGCTGAGTCTGGGTTATGCATCATAACTGTCGGTTGGTGGTTCTTGTAAGTCGTTATATAAGATTTTGTTATTTACATAACTGTTATAAGTATTAAAATTTTGGATTAAAAATATTTCAGTTTTTGTATCATATTATATTTTTGTATATACAGCTTAAGTCGTGAAGATCTAGGAGCTAAGCTCTAGGAGTTGCTTGCACACAGGAAAATAATAAATCAAGAACTCATATGTTCTTGTCCAATTTTCATTTGTTGAAATTTTATCAGCCGAACGGACTAACGCATATGCACAGGATTACAACGTTGCCCAACAACTATATATCCGAAATTATACATGTTAAAATAACAACGAGTTCGCGTCCTGGTGCTTTTAACTCTGTCGTTAACCCCTCACCCTCACCCTCTGGTCTGGGAAAACCCCGCATAGCCTAAGAGAAGAGGAAGAAGGAACAAAAAAAAAAATGTTGAAACTTTATTGGTTAATTACAAATAAACAATATTTCGTACGTATATTGGCATTTCGGTTATCAAAGTTATTTTAATAAATGTTACTCAGTATCACTATTGACTTTTAAAAATTTTCGGATTTGCCTTCAAGGGCGATAGTTAACTTCGTGATTGTTTCATATCTTCCTTTAATTAGTCCTGCAGCAGTTTTGATACGTTGACGTTCATCCCAAGTGTCTACTGGTACTTAAGTATGAATGTATTTTTGTATCTTTATTTAATGTTGTCAAAACTTACATTTCTTTTATTTTATTAAGTTTTCTTTTTCTTTTCTTTTGTTAAAACTTTTCTATTGTTTTTTTTTGTATATATGATATGGATGAATCTAACAGCTTTAATATTCAATGTCATTAATTGTGGCAAAATGTATTATTTCTCAATAAAATGAGGTATTAGAAGACCATTGTCAATGTTTAACATGCTTCTATAACTACAGCGGTTGTCGAAAACTAGGCGGGGTATCTATAACTAAGGGTTTTACCCTACGATTTATTTATTTTATTATATTCATGTTTACTATCCACTCATGAAATTTAGGCTGTTTCTCTCGACTATATTAGGGTTATATTAAATTGATATTATCGGTATGCCTTTGATACTATCGATTAACGACAACCCTCCGCTAACGCAGTGTTTTACCTCTGTGGGCTGACTCAAGTATATAGGCTTTGGTTTGCGATATGAAATTGAATGAGGCTTTGATGGGATTGTATTATACACAATACAGCTTTGAAGGATGTATTAGCGAGGGGTATCGGAGTATACGATGTATTGAGCCGCAGTGGAGAGGCAGGAGCAAATACTGTAGGCAGCTGAGATGTTGCCGTGGGCTATGAGCTTGGATATAACTGTCATCAGCAATAATAACCTCACCTTCATTAATTACCTACCTGTCTATTTCGATATTGATTACTATAATCATAAAGTGGCAACTTGTGTAAGAGCTAAATGTATAGTTCTCTTCGAGTAGTCAATATTATTTGATTTTAGTCCATTTTAATCCATTGATAAATCAGACATAGGACATCTAAATTTAGTAAGGAATTTGTATAGGTTTGCATACCGGGTGTAAATTAAATTATGTCCATTACGGCTGATTTGAACCCTACCATGCCATTGAGGCAATACGGATTTTGCAGAACTGGATTGTTACATGTCACTGCATAACTGCCTGATTCTGCAACGAGATCAATTTCCATATTTCGATTCGAACCCAGCAAGTAAACTGGAGGACACTAAAAAAGAGGACACTACACATCCGTAATATTTATGAAACTTATTTCAAAACTGACGATGTGTTAGAACAGGAGTTCCCAACTTATAGCTCGCGGGTACCACTGGCCCCGCGTGACGTCACTCGTGACCTAACTTGTGTATCCTTTATCTGCGATCATCTGGCAACAATTTTACTGTTGTCTGCAGCGCATCGATAAGTTTTTAATAAAATATTGAATATTTATTTCAATAAATATCGGATAATTAATTGAACATAAATATTATGTACCTAGTTATAACCCACACTGCTTCTAATTAATTTTAATTCTAATTTTAAAATGTGATAATCTATTGTAAAAAAAATTTAAAAACTTAATAAAATTTGTAAAATTTAGTGTTTTTCGCCTTTTGTAAAAAAAAAAAAGGAATAAATAAAAAATAATAACCATCGAAATTGAACTATTAGGTTTTGAACTTTTTGCATATTTTCTAATACCAAATAAATTGCTGTTAATTTATAACTCAAAAATATTACATCTATGAGAGTTAAAATCATACTATTCTTCAAATTACCTCTGACTTTTGTTATAAATTAAAAAAAAAATCGATCCAGTAGTCTTAGAGAATGACGCGGACGACAAACAAACGAACATTTTTTTATTTGATTTTCGGTTTATACGTATCGTAAAACGTAAAACATAAAATTTTGGGGGGAGGTTAACTTTTTTAATTTTTTCGGTGATTACAAAAGTTCATTATTGAAAATAATAAACATAAAACTGAAGAGACCTCTTTACCAAATAAAAATAATTGGCCACCTATAGCTCATAGCTTATTAGGTGAACAATATTTTCTTGCATTTAAAAAACGATTTCAAAAAAAATTATATAAAAAATTTCTTCAGATTGTAATTTGAAGACTAATACGATTTTATAAATTTTCAAAAAAATATATGAAAAAACTTCTAGTTGTGTTCTTAAAACCACAGGATAGAAGTGAAAACATAAAAAAGGCGGGGTTAATAATATGAAATATAATTTTTTTAGGTATATAATCACAAAGTGATTACATTTACAATATATGCTATTATAACTGGGTATAAATTACTCTAGTAAACTTCGCTCTGACTGATCATTATTTGTATCATACTCTAAAAATGAAACAACAGGTTTATGATACTTTTGATTCAAATATGGCTCTGAATTATACATGGTATTTAAATTTTTCGATAATTCAGTCCAAAAGTTTATAACAGTCATTATTATTTGTTTTTTTGGCGATATATTTTTCCCTTTCGGACTCTCTAAGTCGACGTCACGTCTAAATACGATTTTGAATTATAGCTTATTAAAAAGGCGACAAATGTTGAAAATTTGTCATGTTTACAGTATACAGGGCCAAATTTTAGTTTTTGAGATATTTAAATCCATATGTTTAACAAAACTCGTTGTCATTTGGTTTTAGGCACTATTTTTTTCCCTTTTGTAATACTGTATTGCGTAAAGACAAAATTTTGAATAATAACTCATTAAAAAGAGGATGAAATGCTGAACATTTCTCTCTCTTACAGAATGCAGGTCCGATTTTTTAGTTTCTGAGATATTTTTATCCAAAAGCAAAAACACTTTAATCAGTCGACTCAAGTCGACATTGCCCGAATGAGCGTTACATATCTGAGCGTGACAGCACAGCCTCATTCACTACCCATAAAAAAAGTGCAAAGGAAATAAGTTTTCACATAAAAAAAAAATCTTGAAGCAAATGTTGCACATAATTTTTCCCACAATCTGTAACACATATTTGATATCTAAATATTTCGAAATAATAAACTATTGTGTAATAAGCAGCAGTTTTTTTTTTTATATCGAACTAAAAATATATAAAAAATCGATATGTATAAAAGTTCTATTGGTCCTGATCGTGCCTGTTGCTAAAGTTGAACTCGAAAATCCTTCGCTAGGTAGGTACAAAAAGTTTGCAAGTTCAACAGTCAACTCGCCCTAGCTATTTACATACTTGGATTAATTCCTGCCGACCTTTGCTAAATGTTTGCTCCTCTTCATTTATTCAGGGCCCTCCCCCTTCCATGTTCAAACTTATAAAGTTTGAGGACAAGTTCCGGTACCACGCAGGATTTAGTGCTTTCTTCCTTACTCGAATCGTCGTGGGGCTTTCCAAACTTGTAGACATTTTCCTGTTTCATCGATGAAGTGATGAGTTTTATATTGGTTTTCATATAAGGAAAATAGCAGCGGTGATGAAATTATCAGGAAAATTATTGCAATTATTTGAGTAAACCACTTTGCAAGGAATGTTGTTCTGTGTCAAGTTCTCACGTTTTTTTATTTATTTATGAAATTTACAACTGAACAAATAAATATACATTCAGGAAATGTGATACAAAGAAATATATGACATGACAAGGCTTTTAGAGAATCTACCCATTGGTAGCACTCTAATAAATTATCTAAATTAGATGATCATGAGGCCATTTTCTTTTCAGACGCCTAGGAAGGTTATCAGGGATCGAGGAGAAAGTAAGGTTAGAAACGAGAGGATCAGGATGGTTCTGAAGTTTATTATGGAAGGATAGAAATCTGGATTGGGCTAATTCGGAAACATATGGAACATTCAGGTCATTATGGATTATTTTATTTGTTACAAAATAAGGAGCATTGAAGATTTTACGAAGGATTGTAAAGATTGGATACGATAGCAATTCGATGGTTTAGTGGAGCATCATAGCTCAACTCCGTAAGTCCAAATAGGTGTTATTATGTTCATGTATATGAGTCTTTTTGTAATTTATTGAAAGGTTAGAGCGTTTGTCTAGTAAGTGCTGAAGTAGTCGGAAACGTCGAGCGATTTCTTGTCGTTTCAGTTTGGTATGAGGATTCCGATATTCCTAGGCATCGGATTTGCTCAACAAGGATAAGTTTTTCAATTTAGACAGTACTCTTTAACGGATGAGATACATATGATTTAATATTTTCAATAACATAAACGCTACGGAATTCGATTTTCTAGACCGTGGGAGACATGTATAAAATGATCATGTATAATTTTAGCCTTATTGTTAGTAATATTCGAACCTCTGAAAAGGCACCGGTTAACATTCGAGGAGTAAATAAAAACAGAGATGAGAGAATCGTGTTTCATTAGATCCAGTTGTTTTGGATGAGATCCAACCCTTAATTTTATTCTTAAGGGACTTTGTCCCAGGACAATAAAGGAAACTTTTCATTTCAAATCTCTTATTGCCAAATTCATGACAAATGCGGATTCAAATTTGAAGAAAAAAAATTATCGAATTTACATTTCGATGTGTTTGGAAAATTTCGTTATATATTTTTTATGTTTACATCCAATCCTTTACTTCCGAACCACATTAATTTCTAAGAGATCCTTCCTAACCTAAGTTAAGCTTGAAGATGTAAATAAATTATTTTTTTAATCCTTGCAATCCACTCAATTACTTATATATATATATATATATATATATATATATATATATATATATATATATATATATATATATATATATCAAACATTTCATATTCAATTTGATGTTTTGACTACGCGACAACTTTTTTATTTTCTCTTTTGTAAAACATTTTTTTTTTTTAGAGACAGGCTAAAAGAGGGTGGAGATAGATGAAGTATATTGTTGGATAAAGTTGAGACAAAGGACTGAATAGACAAGAAGGCTCATTAGGCCCTCCTCTTGCCTCTCTGCGCCGGTCTTGAGTTCAAAAAGTTTTTATTTTATTTTTTTGAAATCGTCTTTTAAATGCTAGAAAATATTCTTCAACTAACAAGCCGTGAGCTATTGGTGACCAATTATTTTTATTTGGTAAAGAGGTCTATTCAGTTTTCGGTTTATTATTTTCAATAATGAACTGTTGTAATCGCCAAAAAAATTCAAAAAGTTAACCTCCTCCCAAAATTTTATGTTTTACGTTTCACGGTACGTATGAACCGAAGATCAAATAGCCGACGATAATTCTTCCGTCTTCGAGAGTCCTTTTCTTCCAGGATGTCGTCCTACAAACCTGAATGAATGTTCTGATTTCAGTTTACCGAAGTAAGACAAAATAAAATAAGAATTTTCTGAATGTGGCAGATAGTTAATAATTTATATAATGCATTATCATATGATGAGTATATAATTCGATTGCTTCCTACAGAGAGCGCTGGGGAGGGAATTTATGTGGCTCCTGTATTGCCTATTAGCGTTGCCAATGTAACTTTCATCTCATGTTTAATTCCAATCATAAATTTCGACTAAGAGATTTTTTTTTTTTGGAGGCGTGGATTCCAATTGTCCTCGGTTGGATATTGAATTCTTTTACATTTTTTACAAAGGGAGAACCCCACCCGGCCATATTCAATGATTCATGTCCGTTTTATTAAAAAATGGAGAGTAGTTCCGTTGTTTACCGTTCTGCGTTGTAATCGGTGGATGACCTAACCTTAGGAAGCAATAAAGTTACTATTTATAAGTATTGGTAATTATTTCATGTTTTGTTTAAGTTGTATTTCAATATGAATCCTTGACAATTGACCTTCACTAAGAACGTGTTCTATTCTTAATTATTTTTTTACACATCAGGACAGTATCAGCTTTTTTAGTCAATTTATTCAGACACAACTCACGAACTCAGCGTTTATTCTCTTTGTTCATTGGATGGTTTTATAGACATTACCTCATCATTATTGCACTTCCTGGCAGTTTTTGAAGATATGATAGATCTCTGTTTACTCTTTCCTTTATTTTTGAAAAAATTGGTTTTTTTTTAAGTTAAAACTTCTTAAGGCGCGTTATGTACTTTTTTTTGAACCGTCAGTGTGTAACGCTCGGACAAAATCGGCCAGAGACGACTAATTTAATTGTTTTTTAATATGGATTAAAATATCTCAAACACTAAAAAATCGGACCTGCATATTGTTAGCGACGGACATTTTCATTTTCTTTGTAATGAGCTATTATTAAAAATTGTATATCAACATCAATCAAACCGTGTTAGAGAGAGGAGAAAAGGAAAAAAATAATGTCGGAAACCAAACGATAATGAGTTTTATTGAGGAGAAATAAAGGCTACAGTGCACGTAATAGAGAACCGAAGAAACCCGAGCTTAGCCATTTAATCCTTCAGCCTGTTATTCAGCATCAATGTAAGACATACACTATATTAAAAATAGTTTAATTTCACACTGATTTTGAGAATTTAATCAAAATCATTTAAACAATTTTCGAGAATATTGTTTGTAAAATCGATTATATATAGTGCCGTTTGAGGACGGCCGATTTTGACGAAGAAGTTGCTGTAACATATCAGGTATATACAAATTTTAAATATAAAATTTCACTTTTATACATCTTTCCGTTTTTTGTGCACACAGACCACTGGTTATTAACTTGGTTATTAGGACTCAAGAGACCTCAAAACATGTATTTCGGTTGAAAACTAATATTCGTAAATTTTCATGATCGTAATACTTTCCCTTATTATATATTTCAAATATAGGTAAGTAAAAAAATATAGAATATAGAAAGTAAAAAAAAAAAAACTTCAACAACTCTTAGAGGGTCCAGGGTTCTGTACTTCTTTCTTGGTAAATGCTAGACAAAGATCAGCATCAACCGTCATTTCATATTTCAAGAAATGTACTATACCCTTTCGCCTCTACTGTCTTCATATAACATTACCTAATTGTTTGTACCATTCTTTTACATCGTATCATGAAAAGCTTTTACCCTTATGGAATTAGAGAGCTGACATTCCCTGATGCTAATAAGTATACTTAAGGAATCGGAGGTAATTACGGGGATGAAAATTAGTTATTAACGGGAGTTACCAAGGGCTGCCAGGTTTATTAGAGCTCATCTCGCCTTAACTTTACCTAAACTACTTAAAACTTGGCTAAAGCCAATTCGGGATTACCTTCGCTCTCGTCTTGAAATAATACTCTTCAAAACATCCGCAGCCGACTCAGTTCCAATGGTGTATTATATCGAAGGCAGTGGTAGGTTGTGTCGCACATTCATACAAAACAAATAAAAAAAAGATATCTGGAGCGCGCACCATATAACTTTCACTTACCACTGTACCATGAATAGAAATATATAATTGGTAATTTTTTGACTGTCGTGGATAATGAAGAGAAGAATAGATCCATTCTTCTCTTCATGAATAGAAATCATTTTCTGGCAATGTTGGGCTATTATAAAATTTTTGAAGTCCAGTTTTAACTAAAGAAATTAAGACCATTAAAATAACAAAACTCCCCCTTAATTATATCAACGGTAAGCAATAAAAAACTCGTAACTATATATGTTTTTGTAAATCACATAACTCCAGTCTCTGAGCTCGCTCTCTACATTAGGAATTATGAACAAATTCATAACAAACAATTTCAAAACAAACTAATTATTTGTAAACATATTTACAACTTCTATTTACAATTATATGATGACTGAACGTACAAGAGGTTATTGAACTGGCGGGATTTAAAGGTGGGGAGGTGATTGGAGCGACGGATGTAGGAAGGGATAGAATTCCATAGGGACGAGGATCGGATAATGAAAGATCTGTCGAAAACATTGGTACGGTGGGCTCTTATATAAATATGAAGAAAGGGAACTGGTTTTGCTGGCGTGGACACAGGATTTGAATTGAAGGAGTTCGTAGATGTATAAAGGATGCCGAGATCGGATGACTTGGAAGAGGAAGAATGCCAGGAAATACTTACGTCGGTAGGAAGAATATAGCTACTCCAGCTATTTATATAAAAATTATTATATCTTTATAAAAACAGGAAACAGAGGCGTCCCTTGGGATCCCGTAGATGAATCGTACATAGTAATTTATCAAATAGTTTCGCCTCGAGATAAATATTAGAGCTATAACAGACTTTATAAGACTTAAAAGTAAAATCACAACTTTTTTTTTCACTCATGTTCGGTTGTCGGACAATCATCGGTCGATTGAACTCAAGAAAATGATGAAATATTTAGAATAATACAATTAGGCAAAATAGTTTCTAATACTAGACAATTTAAGATACTATATGTAAAAAATCTGGTGTGTCCACTCACACGACTTTCCTGCCTATTTCAGAAAAGTTTTTATATCTTTGCATATGTTCATGAAGAAACAAAAAAGAATTGAACTAGATACATTTTCCTAAAAATTTATCAAACATAAGATTTGAGTACGATTTATTTGATAAACTAAAGCAATGTAAACCGGCTTAAGGTAGATCAGTGTAAAAATTTCAATACTTCCTAATATTGCTGATCAAAAACTTTTTGGCATAGCTTAGTATTAACAAACAATAATTTCTGTTAAAAGGATAGGAAATAGTGAAGGTTGTGTTTGTGTGATGCAGGCAACAGATTTTGTTACTTTCACTTAGTCATCTTTATTCTCTCATTCACCCCTTTCTGGCATCAGGATATGAAACCGTAATCTTACATTGGAAATTGAATAGCTGTAACTTCGTTAATAGTTGTCCAAAATAAACGATTTTTATATGGCTTTGAAGGGAATTTCATTACCTTTCAAACGGCAGGCTAAATTTCTGTCATCAGTAGTCAAAACCCTACAAAATAAAAAAAAGAAGCAACAAAATCGGTTCAGTAGTTCTCGAGAAAATCTTGGCACAGACAGACAGGCAGACAGACAGACAGACCAAGGGCTAAAAATGTGTTTTTCGGACTCAAGAGGCTCTGAAACGTATAGATCCGTCGAAAACCACATGTCGGAAATTTGACCCGATTGCAATACCTTCCTTACCTAGTATAGGTAGGAAAGTAAAAAATGATAGAAACAATATACTTTTAAGGATTCTGCGGGTTTGTTCAATAAAATACTACATACAAACAAACATAAATCTTTAATAAATGAAACGTTATGGTAAAAATAAAAACATACCTCTGAATGCACATGCAATAATATAGAAACAAATTAAGAAAACAAGAAACCAACTAAAGCTAACTAAAATGTGTACACTACTGAAATAAATGCTTTACAATTACTAACTCTGAATATAAACTAGTAAATTAAAACTACTGTAATCTGTGAGCGCTCACTACACTGCATGCAGGCCACTAATAATGATAACTAATGTTCATTAACTAGTGAACCAAGAAAAAACAATGTAGCATGTTAAACAATTGTGCTAGCACTAAAAAACAACAGGCGGCTCGAATCGATCTCTCGATCCAAAGAGGTTGCACCAGCTTGCGCATGCTATAGGCTAAGTTGTCTTGGACGTTTGTCATTAGACAGAATCCTAACATATAATTATACATTTAATTCTTACAATTTTGAATTCAGGGTTTAGTAAGGTTTTTCCATTCTGAAAAATGATAGTAGTATCTCTAAGTACATAGTGGTAAAATTTTTCAAAAGGTTATTAAATTTACGACTTAAAATATCGTCAAAATCGAACTAATTTTTGCAACGTTACAGTGTATTGAATTTTATACATTGATTTTAATAATTGTCAACTTCCGTTTACATTGGTTTAGTTCATAAAAGAAATTCTACTCTAATGATTTGTCTGATCGATTATCAGGAAAATTAGTCTCATTAAATTGTATAAGACTAAGACTCGTCTTAGTCTTGTATTTGAACAACACTTTCTACAACTGATGAACTTCACGCAAATATAAATTTTTAGAGATATGGTTTTATTTCCACACTAATGCTAGGTGAGGAAAACTGATCAAGACATCATTTGCTCAGTTACTTAAGTTATACCAAACGATTTGATGTCTAAAACATTAGTTGTGATTTTTTCTTTGATCTTATCTCATTTTAAGGTATATTTAGTTATTTTTAGTAAAAATGTAAATGTATTATTTGAATGACTTAGATTAGACTTGCATTGAAATACCAATGCTAGATCCAAAGAGATAGGTGATAATGAAGATGATTCCTGCACAAGCAGAGTATACAAAGACTGTTTCCCTTACTAACAAGAGGCTTGTTCTCAGATTACGAAGTTTGCGGCTTTTCAGTTTAAGACGAGCCGAGACATCAAACAGTGGGTAGAATTAGTTGTGAGAACTAATAGGGTTACAGCTAACTCGTGAATCCACAGCAAGCGGGTCATGTTTGTATCCAGTTTGCTCCTTTCAGATGATTGCTGTATTGTTTACCTCAACTCTGTCCTGATAATTTTGGCTATTGAAATATTGTGTATAGTAATCATTTATTTTATGTCAGTTTATTTATTTTATAATAGTTGTTGTCTTGTTTTCTCAAAAACTCAGTGACTTTTGCCCCGTATAAAAATTCATCGGAAGCACAAGCAGATTCAAAATGAGAGACTTCCGGGATAAAGCCCTCGGAAATAGATAATTGATTTTTATTGGTTCATTTTTGAGGTAAATAATTAAGCAATCATAATTTGTTTTCTTTTTTTTTTAATTATAAGGTATGTACATCAGCTACTAAATTGTTTTCTCTTCCCTTTTCGGCTATAGTTTTTTTTCGGGCCTGAGGAGAGAGTGATTAATCTGATGACGTTAATCTGAAGAATTAACGTCAAAGTTCATGTTTGAACAAATTTTGTATTTTAAATAAATACTTTTGATGTTTTAAAAATAGCGTCATTCAGCCATCCAGTTCAGAAGTCTAACACCAACCGAAGAGTAACGCTTGACGCTTGGATTAAAAAATAAATTTATTCCGCCTTTTTCAATTGAAGGAATATTGTAACACTCATTGTATATTTTAATATTGAAGCTGTGACATTCATGACCTTATTAATACCCATGTACTGGTGGACTTGAAAACTAAAAGCGTAAGAGCAAAACCTGTTCATCGACTGTAGTTAGAGAGAGATTTACAAAATTTGTGATTTTTAAAGATCAAATACTCTACATCAGAGTATTAATATGGATGCCCTATATTCAATAATCCGGGTACGGCACACCGGAGTGCTCTTCAACCTTAAATCCATCTCCCTCACTCCTTGTACCTAGTCTTTCGATCCTACCTCTCCGATCGCTCCTTTCGAGTGTGGAACAGAATTTCCCAATATCTATCCATTTAAAGCCGGTTTTTCCCCAAGGTAAGGTCTTAGGTATCGTACTTTATATGCTTTTTACCGCTGACATCCATGCTTATCTAGGTACATTCCTTGCATCATTCGCTGATGACACCGCAATCCTATCATCCAACTCAGACTTCGAAATAGCATCCTTAAATAGGAAACGCGCCTCTTCCTGATTGTTCACTAGTTTTATGAATATATTATCTTTACACTCCGACGCAGATCCTGCCCAACAGTACTTTAATCCCATCCAATTTCGTTTCTCAGACACATGGCTTTCTTTAAGACCGAAGATGATATGGCCAGCTATGTAAATCACTGATCTTCAAAACAATCTTAAGACCTATTGGACCTAAGGATTGAAACTGCAGAGGATAGCAAAATTTTCAAACACCTAACGCTTCCAATCCTTTCAAACCAAAGTTCTTTGAACAATAGTTGATGGTCCGTTCTATATAACTAACAAAACCCTGCTCCATGTACAACTGTGGTTATAGTTTAGACTATAATATAATATATAGTTATAGCTTCCACTGGTCCTTGATAACCCACTGTTATGGGATCTCCTAGAGTCCTGCCTTTCTTTCCACGAATGGTGGGGCATAACATGCCTCGGATTTCTCCTAAGTTAATGAATTTCGTAAATATTGTATAAAAGTATATTTAAGTTGTTATTTTGATTATCTTAGCTCCATTTTGTTTATATATAATTACTTATGGTATTATTATTTTGATGTTTAATTTATTTTTATTTATTTTACATAGATCCTATAAAAAATGGCGACATTGCAGGTGATATCAATATAGAAGGTAATATGTTTGAACACGTAGAAAAGTTTATGTATCTGGGGTCTATTATAACTAGAAATATCAGTTTCGTACTATTTTCGTTTTTGAGCTAGACTGCTAACATACAAACACACAGACCATTTTGCGGGACTTGGTTATTTGGATTCAGGGTACCTCAAAACGTGTATTTCCGTTGAAACTCATATTCGGAAATTTTCGCGATCGCAATACTTTCCCTTACATATTACATATTAACTATTACATATATAGGTAGCTGAAAGTTAAAAACGAAATTGAAATGGAGATTAAAGCCGATCTGAAGGGACTGGGTTTGGTCGGCGACCGGTGGAGGGAGGTGTGTAGACAGCGATTGGTGGTATCGGCATCGAACCTTCGGGTTCGCTAAGCCTTTTATTATTATTAAATGTGACAAAATGTAATATTACTTAAACCATACTATTAAAACAAAATTAAATAAATACAGTAACTAAGTCAGATATCAATATATTACCATGACCATCTCCATAAACAATCTCTCATTGGTTTTGAATGATTTTTTTCTTAGTATTTAGGTAAGACCTCTCCAACCGAGTCACAACCAAAAAGATCTGGGCAGTAGAATACGGTCTGGTGTTGGCATCTCTTCTCTTGAGGCATATCAAAAGTTTCGTTCCAACCTCTGTCAATACCTTTGTATTCTAAGTAAACAGGGTTTGGATCTCTACAGCGTGGGATTTATATATTTGTGGATGTAGAAATACATATATAAAATAAAGAATAAAATGCTTTTATTCCAAAAGTTTAATCAAGAAAGTTTGGTAATTGAATTCGAGGAATGTTCTATGTTAACAACATAGAAAGTAAAAATAAGGGAGACCAAATGATAAGTCAGCAAAGTATTGTGGTTGTAGTTACATTAAGGGATAGTTTGTCAACAGTAGTCGTACTGTCTTGTAAAATGGTATGTAGTACGTTTGGTAAGCCTCAAGATATTCTGATCGGTTCTTATGCTCGGCATTCCGTCAAAACGTGCTTAATAGTTAGTGAAGTTCCACTAATTTGATATTTAGGAGAAGATTCGCGGGCCATCAGGTATCCATAGGTAACGCGTGTCTCACCTATACGCAGGCGCCTCCTCTCTGTGTTTATTTCTGTTCGACGTTGACAAGGAGAAAATGTCACTTTTACTTTCCCTTGATTTATTTTCAGTAACACCTGACCACACTTGTTCCCATTTCAACCTAATTTTAGTTTTAATTATGGAAATAAAATTCTAAACAGGAATTCCCCCCTAAGCAACCATTCCTAGAAGATTTTTGTTAATTAACCATTTTTCCGAAATACACCGACATGTTATTTCCGTATGCAGTACAGTACATTTTGGATGATATATTAGATGTGAAGATCTTTTTTAAACTGAGTAATGCTAATAAAGAATCAATTCTTTGTTGTGGAATGGATAACATTTAGGGTTTTGCAAATGGCAACTGTTATAATTGCTAAATATTGGTGACAGTGAGAATAAATACTGTCGTTCATTGCACATAATCGCTGCTCTTACACCTGCGTATCTCTTGGACCCGTCAGTGTAAATGAAGTCAAAAACCCCTAGTCTGTCTTGTACTTTGTGAAATTCATGTTTACAGGATGATCCTGTTTTTATCTGGCATAAAAATCACCCTTCCACAAGTAATTCGACCATCCGTATAATTCTTCCTCCTAACTACATTTCCCCGAAATTCATAGTTTTCTGTAGATTTTAGATTTGTTTCTTGTAGGCAGGCTACCGAACAGTTATATTTACTAAGCAAAAATTTCAATTCATCTATACAGTGTTTAAGACCAGTTAGATTCCACTGTAGTATATTCATCTGAGAAAATATGTTCTATCTATACTGTCTGCCAATGAGACTGAGCAAGGAAAAATTAAGATAATGCTTATTGAACATAAGTAAGTAAGGTCATGAAGAAAAAAAACCGATACCAGTTAATATTATGTATATATTGATAAAACAAAATAAATCCACAATACATCAAATAAAAAAAAAGGTATTAAAAGGAAGAATTATGAATATTATAGTGTATAAATTACAATACTAATTTTATATATACATAAAAAAAATCTGAATAAATCAGTTCCGAACCACGAACCTTCACTTTAGAAATCTGGCACCAACAACACTAGACCATTCAAGTCAAATAACACATAAGATGATGAAATAATGCCCAACTTGTACATCTCGATTTCAACGTCCTATTTCTTTTATGAGGAAAATCGATGGTTTTTATTCCTCACCTCCAAACTATTGTCCGAGGGGGTCAGAAATGCAAACAAAAGTGTAGCACCCACCTCGAAATTGTTCCAGCTAAAAGAAATAGATAACATTCAGCGTGGCTGATCGTATTTCTTCCATAACTTCCAGTAGTGCAGCTGGACGATTGTCCTCTGGGATAAACAATGTTCCAAGACTCCCTGGTCTAGAAGTCAACGAGAGGAAAACTAAGTATATGAAAGTTGGTGGTGAGGTGGATCCGAACTCTCCATTTGAGGTAGGTTCTTTTAAGTTTGAGAGAGTAAAAAGTTTTATATACCTTGGGTCTGAAATTAATAGCAAAAATGACATGGCTCAAGAAATACAGAGAAGGATCACGGCTGCCAACAGATGTGTCTTTGGACTTGGCCGACACTTGAGAAGTAGGTATCTCTCAAAGAAGACCAAGCTGATTCTATACAAGACCCTTGTAAGGCCTGTTTTGACATATGGCTCAGAGGCTTGGACGATGACGAAAAGTGATGAGATGAAGCTGTGTGTGTTAGAGCGTGGAGTCCTCAGAAAGATTTATGGTCCAGTAAAGGAGGGTGATGTCTGCAGAAGAAGAAAAAATAGGGAGCTCAGTTCTCTCTACACAGACACCGACGTAGTCACGAATATTAAACTTGCCAACTAAGGTGGGCAGGGCATGTGGCCAGAATGAGTACCGTTGAAATACCCAAGAAGATAATGATGGAGGAGATGCACATCGCAAGACGGGTAGGAAGGCCGAGGACGAGGTGGTTGGACAACGTGGCCTATGATGCGAGAACCCTGCTTGGCGTACGGAACTGGAGAGCTGCAGCAGAAGACACAGCCAACTGGCGGAGGCTCTTGGAGGAGGCCCAGTCTTGGTAACAGGATGTTGCACCACATTTGATGATGAAGACTCCCAGTAAATAATGGATGGAGAAATCTTGGATTTGCTGAAAACTAAAGTCAATCGGTGAGCAGACGGCATAAAACTATACACAATAGCTGGCGGCCATATTGTTGATTGTTTCATGGCATTAGTAATGTTCCTAGGATAAGCAATGTTCCCCGGGACAAAGGATATTCTCTGAGATAAGTAATGTTCCCTGGAAAAACGATGGATGAACAGAGGCCAGAAAACTATACACAACAGCCGGCTACTATACCTTGTTTTCTGGAGGGGCCATGTGACCCACCACGAGAGCTGAGCTGTGTCGGAAGTGGCCGAAATTTTCCTCATTTATTACACCAAATATTTTATTATGAAATAAGAAATGCTTTTCAATACATAGCAAAAAAGAAATTAAATAAACTAAAACTTACAATTTGCTGGTCGTAACATTTCTCACACCATTTTTTTTTTATAAAAATATTCAATCAGGTCATACCTCGGAAGGAGGTAGCAAGATAGATAGCTGCCGAACTGGTCACACATACTCCCCTGTAGGGATTTTAACTTTTTTTTACTAACCTAACAACAATATAAAAAACACTATCACTTTCCTTGGATACGTGTCAACAATTATTGCGCCTTGCCTACAACAAGAAGGCATTCAAAGTTATCTGATTAGTACCAAAGTATCCGTAGTGACATTTTTAGCATGTGATCTCCATTTATTACGCCGCTGTAAACTATTCAAGTACTCTAATCGCTATCGCTTCCATACGTCCTGAATTGATCTTTTCAAAAACTGACGACAAGTCAATCAGTTCATTAGAACGTCGGTGAGATTCAATTCATGTGTGAAAATTATAGGGCCACCAGTAAGGAAATGACCTCGTGTTAGAGCATCGGTGTCATCCAAGGATGTGAAAAGTGCGCACAATGGCCTGGCATTTAATATTCTTCTAATGTTATAATGGTATATAAGGTGTCTTCATTGGCTTGACCCCTGCCTCCTACAGACCTCCAAAGTGAGGAGTTGATGGAGGGGTAAAGTTCCATTCCTCCACTCTTGAGTTCCTGGTATTCGGAAATTATTTCATAACTCCTTTAGTCTTCTATCGGCTCCTACGAAGTTAATTGCGTTATCTGAGAAAATGCGAGTAGGTACTTCTCTTCGTGCCACAAATCTCTCTAAGCAGGCTACGAAGGCATCGGTAATAAATTCAAACAGTAGATGCTTTAGTGCCCATGCAAACATACAAGCATACATAGGTTTTATTTTTATGTGCATTTTTTCCGGTAGATTCCTTAATGATAAAAGGCCCGACAAAGTCCACTCCTAAAATGAGGAACGCCCGACCTTGCTCAAAACGAGAAGCTGGTAATGTACTCATAAATGGTTTGAAATTAGTTAAGTGCAACCGATGAAATGTAGCACATTGATGTATTCTTGACCATCTTCCTTGTCGTGGGTATCCAGTACTGTCTTCTAATTAGCGAATGAAGTGATTGATGTCCAGCGTGTAGACAATATTTATGAAAATGATCCACCAGTTTTGTTATAAAATGAGAATTGGGATGTAAGATAATGGGATAATTAGCCTCATAAGTCAAGGGACTGTTCAACAAACGCCTGCCCATGCTCAGAACCCCATGCGAATCCAAAAGATGATAATTGGGTCTTGTCGCCTTCTCCATTGGCGATTAGAAGAAGTTCCTTATGGTAGAAGTGATTTTGAGATAGTTTTATGCAGGAATCGATTTCATTGTGCATCTCTTTAAGCTGAAGATGCCCGTCCTTCGTACTGAATTCTTTTTGGACTTGTTCATGAGTTTCAAAATGTAGGCAGTTATTCTTTGAAATTTCAAAAAGAGAGAGACGTCTTTTAATCATTCATCCTCTGCGGTGCTGACAGGATATGTATGGCACAAAAGTGTGGAATCTGCTTTAATTTCAGGTAACCATCATTTCTATAATCTTTGCAGACGATTCATCAGGCGTTGCAAATTCAATTGGTGTTTCTCTCAAGTCTTCTGGTTTAAATTGGATTAGCCTTGTAGAATTGATGGCCCATTTCTTCAATTCAAAACCACCCCGAGCTAAAAGATCCTGTAGTTTCTTTATAAAATCTTAAGGCTTCTTCAGTAGTATTGGCTCCAGTCAAAATATGTCATCCATGTATAGGTTATTCTGCAACGTACTAACGGTTAGGGGAGGAGCTCATCCTTCATCATTAATTGATTGCTTAAGTACTCGTAACGTTAAATAGGAAGAACATGACATACCAAAGCTTAACCTGGTTACTTAGTATTCTTGAGCCTTCTCTGACGGAGTGAACCGATGAAATACATCCTGCTATATGCTATCATCCTTGTAAAATTTGTAAACACATTTTTCAAAATATTCATTGCAATTAGAAATTTCCTAAAGCTTAGAACAACATTTTTAATGTCTGCCATATACTATACACAACGGCTGGCGGTTACACTGTCCTGTTTTCTAGAGCGGTCATGTGACCCACGACGAGAACCGAACTGTGCCGGAAGTAGCTGAGATTTACGGCGTTTATTACACCAAATATTTATTGATATAATTACAAAAAAACAAAAAAACAATGCTTTTGTATATACAAATGTATACAATGCTTATGTAATACAAAAAAAAAAAAAAATTAAAACTTAAATTTTCTGGCCGCTATATATATATATTTATAAACTAAAATATAATCGTAATGTCATAATAAGTTAAAGAGAAAGAAAGACCATCGATCGAAATGGCAACCTATAGATTATTGGCTATAGGTATTGTAGGTCGTTGCCCTATAGGTGTATGGTTTTCGCCCTATTCATCTTCACCGCTCATATAATACTTGAGGGCCGTGTTAGCTGCCGCTTGGACCACCTCAGCCTTGCACGGGTTGACGCCCCAAAACGATCCTGGACAGCCCAGCAGCTCGAAGCACGAGTACCTGCAAGGTAACGATAATATATTGATACAGCAGATATTATATATATATTTGTTATAATTTATTATATTATGATCTTATTATTAAAACTACAATTTAGATTAATTAATTAAGACTAAAATATAACTTGTTGCCTTGAGGGAATAATTTGAATTATGATAATAAACCAAAACATGTGTACAGATTACAATATAATCCTTGCCAATAAAGGTTTCATTTCGCTTATTTTTTTAAAAGATGCAGGGAGTTTAGTAACCTTTCAAATAATGATGGTTGAATAATATACAACGTATCTGAACATAAGATACACTTTTGAATAATGGTTTATTACAAAGAAAATGAGGTGCTGAACATATCCCTCGGTTAAAATATACTAGTCCGATTTTTAGTTTCTGAGTTATTTTAATCCCAATGTCAGTACACTTCAATTAGTCGACTAGAGCCGACTTTGCCCGAATGAATGTTACAAATAAGGGTCTGACGCCTCAGTCTCATTCATTCCTCATAAAAAAAGTGCAAAACACACCTAAAGGAGTTTTTCCTTAAAAAAACTCATC
The DNA here is from genome assembly GCA_928085145.1 of Nezara viridula. Classification (NCBI taxonomy): domain Eukaryota; kingdom Metazoa; phylum Arthropoda; class Insecta; order Hemiptera; family Pentatomidae; genus Nezara; species Nezara viridula. Next base: position 22,227,064 of record OV725082.1, on the reverse strand, counting down.
GAAATCGAACAATTTTTTAGCAAAGATAAAACAAATCGTAATTATTATTATGAATGTAGAAATGTGATACAACTGAGCAAAAGAAAATTATTACATCTGTTCGATCAAGGTAATTTGGTGTGAGCCAAATTTTACCCAATGATCTGTAAGTGAATTATGTTGCGCTGGTGATTGTGAAAATATATGTGAACTGTATGAGGTCGGATCACTGAAATTTGATACTTGATTAAATTAAACAAAATGTTGAGGAAATGATTATATTGCATACAATTTAATAATATGAAATTTGTGCCTTTTTACAAGTTTGTGGTTCTTTACAGATTAATTACATATTGCTGATTGTGAAATTATAATTTTTAGTTTGATATTGTCATGTTAGAAGTGATTATTGCTTGATTGTCAATTTGGACTCACTTGCTGTCTGTTATTGAGCTTCATGGTTTTGGCCACCTCTACTTCCTCCCCATACTTAATCCACCAGGCTGTTCTCTTAAAGTTTAGCAACTCATATTTTCTTGCTATTTCTTAAGAGAGTACCAAATGAACAGACAGGAATGGTTTGCAGCAAGATGGTGGCCATAAAATGGTGGTGGAGTTCTGACTGTATAGAATTGTTATTTTTGTGTTTCACGGGTTGATCCCTGAACAACATCTATCTCATAATAAACTGCACTAATTTATCTATATTCTATTGTCCTTTGTTCAGTAACCAAAATACTACAAGAATTTTTTGCACGGGTAAAGGTACTATTTCGCTGGCGCGGTCCACGACAGCGACTGCTATTCCAAGCTGCCAACCGCTGTTTGCGTAGCTATTTCGCTGAAACTGCTCACTGGGGTTGTTATAACTTGCCTATAACCTTCGAACATTTCGCTGTATCTTCGAAGATAAAAAGATGGACATCCTATAATAATAAAAATGAACATCCTATAATAATGAACATCTCTGACTACCGCTTTTTTATTTGAGGAGCAAAAAGAAGAGAAAATGTTATTCATACAGTGAAGAAATATCAGTATTTCGATGAGATGCTCATCATCAAATCCCTTCTTCTACATTGTTTGATATTGTCTAGATGAACAACCGAAAAAGAACAAAAAGGCGGGAAACGCCGTACTAACAACAATAGTCTCTCTGATATTAGATATTATTAGTTTGAATAGTAATAATAATTAATACATAATTGATTAGTAGTAAATATCATATAGTTGTATCAATAGTAATCAGTAAATCAGCACTTTAATTAATAAATACAAATCAATTTTTCAATGGGTGGATTTTAGTATTTACCTGACGATAAAATTTGTTGGATTTCTTAATTTATTTAATATCGTTTGGATTTAGGTACATTTGTATTTCGCTGTTAAATATTGCTGGTGGAATAAATGAATAAATAATCTTGTTACTTCAACCATAAAAAAAATAATTTACTATTGCATTGTTTCAGTTTTAAACAATATTTGTTATAATTTTGCCAGACTTGAAAGAAACATAGGAAATAAAACGAATCTACGTGACTGTTATCATCAAAACAATGCTCTGATATGACAACATAACCTACTACCGCCGAACCGACAACAGCTCCACTGCTTTGAGAGCGGTCAGATAGGAGCAGCTTAGATATGACTTCATACCTAGACTGCCGAGCAGTTCTAGCGAAATAGATTCCTTTCTATTCCACTAAAGCAGTGGTCAACCGCGAGCAGTCGCGGTCGTGAACCGCGCCAGCGAAATAGTACCTTAACCAGTACGTTAATACATAAACAAAGTACGTTGATCCTGACCTGCTGTCTGTGGAGTCGGGCGAGCAGCAGGCGACGATGGCATATACACACCTGGAAGGCCTCTTCGGTTGGGGTCCAGCGTCGAAGGAACCTCTGTTGAGGACGCTGGTGGTCGTGGTGACGGGAGGCTGCGGCTGGTCTGGGCGCTTGTAGGGGGGTTGGGGATGATAATAGGGTATGTTGCCCGCGGGCTGACAGGTCGGCGACTGCAATACCACGTAGTGGACCACTACCTGATGTACACGATGAATCAGCAACATTGTCATTGAGTTAACAATAATATCATCATAATTGTGGGTAAATGGTTGACTGTCGTGAATAATGAACAGAAGAATAGTTGGGGTGATTAGTCAAATAAGAAGGCAAAAATAAATGATAATATTTATTTTGACATTTGCCGACGTTTTCACCTGAAATTCAGGCCGTCATCAGGGCTAAGAAAAGAACCAGATAACAAGGTATGAGAAACATAAGTAGTGTAGGCAAAAAAAAAAAAATTAAAATACCATTGTTAGAATAATGACAATAGTAAGAACTAAGAGATAAATGATAATAACCGGTACAAAGTGTGGAATGATGAAGTAAATATAATCAAAAAAGGTGACATAAGTATTAAAATAGGAATCTTAGAATAAAATGTAAAACAGAAAAATATGAACTTATGTAAGAAATGGATATAAATAGTAAAATTAAGATATAGTGAATAGAATAGTTAGATAGAAAATTGAGATGTTGTAAAGTCTATCAAGATGTACAGACAACGTATAATATAATAAAGAGTTAAAACACAGAAAAGGAATGAAAGAAAGGAGGAAAGAAACTGAGAAGGCTAAAATAAGAAGGAGAATAAGAAAGAAAAAAATCTGAGCAATGAGCGTGTTAGTCAGGGAGGGGGTGGAGAGAAGGGTTCTTTTCTTAGCCCTGATGACGGCCTGAACTTCAGGTCGAAACGTCGGCAAATGTCAAAATAAATATTATCATTTATGTTTGCCTTTTTATTTGACTGATCACCACAACTATTCTTCTCCTCGATAATATCTTCAGTTTATTGCAAAAAGTCACTTAAAGTAACAGTTTTTTTTTAGTTCTACCAAACGGTATTTTCTCTTCATGTTGCACATGTCATGTCACTAATGTCACATTTACTTGTTGTATTTTTAATGTAATACAGTTGCAAATTTCATTAAAATAAAAAAAAAAGTTTAGAAAATCAAAACACTAAATTTGTTGTATTTAACCAGTGTGAAATCAAAACATCTACATATTTTCTACACTATACAGGGTGTCCCAGTTCGTAATAGCCAAACTCTGGGGGCGAGGGGGAGGGGAGAAAAAAAAGGGTGATTCGAGAAAAAACCTCCATAAAAAAGTGCCAATTCTGAACAGAAAAGGAGTTTATTAACTCCTTTGATATTTTATTAAATATTTATTCCAATTTTGTTAAGGGGGTTACATTTTTTTTTAATAAGAATAAATTTTTCAAAAAATGTTTAATATGATTAAATTGGCTAAGTACATTATCGTAAAGTATAAAAAAATTTCATTGAGAAAATTTCACGAATCGGATTACGGAGATTTGTTGCTCGGATATGAGTACTGTAACTGCAGCAGTGCAGCGGCCGAATTAGACCTACTGAAAGTCCCCTTTATCATTGGCCTTAGTAAATTCAATCACTGTTAATGGACTTTTTTGTAGGAAATATTGTCAAGAATCACCCCCCCCCAGTGTTTGGTCATTAAGAACTGAGACACCCTGTAGAGTAAAATTAATGTTCTAATTGTAAAAAAATTAATTGTAATATAATGATAATAAATTTAAACATCTATACATTTCAAAACTATAACAGCAAAACATTTTTATTTTTTAAAAATAGATTCAAGGCCATTGTCCAGTAATGGTTTATTTCTTTTATAATATAATTTTTGACGACGTATAAGAGATGGAAAATGCTTCGAATCGCATCCAACTCTTGTAAAACAAAAAGAGCAATTGCTGAGGAAGCTGGAGTTCAAACAAAACTAAGGAATATCCAAGGATTATTAAAAAAGTCAAAAACAATAGTTAGAAAAAAAATTGAAAAGAGAGCCAGTTTTGAGCACCCGTCACAAATTAGCCTGGATGGCCTTTGCTCTTAGGAAGTTCTTTATCACCCCTACAAATATTTCTCTATACTTACAGGACACCCTGTATATATATATATATTGTCCTGTATAGTTAACCTTGACAATCGAGAAAATTAAGGAGATCATATAGTCGTTAAAAGATAATAAAACGACGAGGGAAGATGAAATAATAGCTGAAATGTAGAAAGACGCATTGGGAATACATAACTAAAAAGACAGAATTGATGCAGGAAATCTGGGGGAAGGGTGAAATACCAGAATGGAAAATGGCACTAATACATCTGCTACATAAAAAAGGAGCGACAACAGATTCCAATAATTACAGGGGGATTTCTTTACTTCCAGTGACGTACAAAATTTTGTTAAGATCATCAGATGGTAGAATACCAAGGGGGATTTATAAAAGGAAGATCGTGCCCAGGAAAAATACAGAGTCTAAAATTAATCTTGAGGTTCTCCAGCTGATTTTCAGAAAGGCTACGATTCGGTGGATAGAGAAACACTTGTTTGGATACTGAGGGGATACGGATTAGATGAAAAAACTATAAATTTAATTAAACTAACATTGACTGGAACATAATATAAAATTAATTTCAGGTTAAATCAGTAAATAGTTTGATATTAAAAACGGGCTTAGAAAATGGAACGGGTTATGTCCTATTTTATTCATTGTACTGTTGGACAAAATTATGTGAACATTCTAGGAATCCAATAAGTCTGATGTAAGGATAGAGGAAAAAAGGACTTAGGAGTGGAAGAAAATCATGTTTAGTGAAGAAAAAAAAATCAATCTGGATATGCCAGATGGATTTTCATATTATTTTCATAACTAAAGAAAAAAATAAAAAAATTATCAAGGCTCCAAATAGGAGGAGGAAAAGTTACGGTTTGGGCATCAATTGGTTACAAAAAGAAAGGAAATTTGGTATTTGTTTCATTGAGAGTAAACTCAGCTGACTATAAAAATTTTTTACAGAAACAAAAGTTGACTTTTAATGACATGTCTGAAGGCACACCAGTTTTCTACCAAGAAAACCAATACATTCAGCAAAAAATATTGAAGACTGATTTAATAACAACTAAATTGCCAAATTAGACTGACCTGCTGTCTCCCCCGACCTGAACATTATCGAAAATGTTTGGGGAACTCTTTCAAGAAGAGTGTACTCTGAGTCAAGGCAGTTCGGAACAATCGAAGATTTGAAATCTGCAATTCTGGTTTCATGGGAACAATTACTTCAAGAAACAATCAAACAATTGTAAAATTTATTAACAAATAGAATTTTTGAATTAATAACTGGTGGTGAAAAGGACACGAAGTATTAAAATGAGTTTTATTTATTTTTACCAGGGAGCGTGTCTAACATTTTGACGGGCCTAAACACTTTAATTTGAAAAATAACATAAAAATGTATATATTTTTTGGCTTGAGAACCAAAATACAGGCATGCTGCTGATTAACTTCAGGTGAGTGATAGATCATTTTAATACTGTTTTACGGGTAATTTGAAAAGACGGAAGAATAGGTATGACAATTTTTAAGCCCATGGACCAAAAAGTTTGTAAACCACTATTATAATGTAATACACGGGGTGTCCGCTAACTAGATTTTTATAGCATTGATTGAAGACCTCAACAACAATAAACAATAGACCAATTTTCAGCAGAAAAGCGTAACATACATTATAATGTAATATAAATTTCAATTATTTATTTGATTATAATAAATAATTAAGTGTCACGAAATATTTTCAGTCCGACAAGAGTGCAACTGATAAAAAAAACAACTATATTTATTTATATTTCATTATGAATATTTTTATTTGTTTACGTACCAGTTAATATACAAATTTAAACATATTTACAAAATATGTTTCGAAAAGTTGAGAACCAAATGTTACAAATCTAATTCTGTTCTTTCGAAATATAATTATGTGCTCAGCTGAAAGTTTTGTTAGATACTATATCAAACTGTATTTTGTTGTTCTTCCACACTGTTCTTCGGACTGAACGAAATCGGAAAGTAAGAATAAGTAACCAATTTAAAGGAGAATAAAATAAATTACTTTTTTCATTATTTTGTTATATTACTATTAATAATATAGCAGTATGATATGTTGCTGACCTGCTGAAAGGGTGTGTATGGATTTGATTGTGGGTATTGTATAACGGGGTAATAACCACTGTAAAACCAGTTCCTCTTGACTTGCTTCCTCTCTGCTTGCTCCTGGCCCTCCCCAGGTTGGGGGCCGGGCCCCAGGCCCTCCCCCCTCAGGCTCACCACAGCCGTCAGCATCAACAGCCACTTCAGCATCTAAAACAGCAAGATAGGAAATTAATTGTGAAGCTATCAACGAAGATAATTAAGAAGCTGTTCTGGATTATCTTCAGAAGGGATACTGTTTTACAATAAACTTTTACAATTGTGGCAAAATAACTCTTTATGAGTTTCAATAAGGCAACATTCTGAATTTTATGGTAACATTATAGTTTTTAAGCAGTGGACTGTATCTTAAGGGATTGGCAGGTTAATGATTGTGCAAACAAATAGATTACCGTCTATATGCCGGTCTACATCTTTTTTACCTTGGAGGGCCCTCCGCCGTCGGTCCTTGCTGGTTGAATGCTGGCCAGGTAGTGGCTTCGATGCTTGGAGTCTCTCTCAAAGCTTAAGTGTTATATTTTACTTTTTGGGGGCCCACACATCACTGCTAAGCGAAAGACACTAAATCAACGATTCAGACTATTATATTCCCTACTGGGACGTCGCTCAAAACTAAAGCTAAGACAAAAACTTAACACTTACACTTACTTACTAAAACCACTTTGGACATACGCATCACAAATATATGGAATTGCCAAAAAAACTCACATTAAGAAATTACAAATATTCCAGGCCAAAACCTTCAGAACAATTACACTAGCACCTTGGTATGTTAGTAACATAACTCTCCACAAAGACTTACACATGCAAACCGACACAGAACATATTCAAACTTACTACAAAAGGTTTCACAACAAGCTCTATGGTCACCCCAATAGACTCATCCAAGACATGGCCAATAAAAACATGCCCGATAACATCCGCAGAAGGCTGAAAAGGAGTTCGATGAGAGATCTCCTTAATTAGCCTCAAACATGACTGAAGATAAACCACTGGGTTTTTCTCTTCCTCATACCTATCATACCCTTTCTCCTAGTCTATTTGTACAGTTATCTCATTCACTGGTTGTCAGTGGACATTGACAGTTGTGGATTAAAAAATAAAGAGGAAAAAAAAAAAAATCTTTTACCTTTTAGATCTACCCCCACCACTCGCCGTAACTCGGTAACTTTAACTGAAAATCATTCTTTTGCCAAACAGATACATTGGAAAAATAGTCTATTATATTATGATATAATAACGTTAACTTTAAGTAATGTTAACTATTTATAAGCTTTAATGTCTTCTATCACATATTATAAATAATCTGAAATTAATGTCAATCTATACTTCATATCGTTATCACGAAATTCTCTATGGATTGATATCCAATATAATTATTTTTCAAAGACTTTTTAGAATAATTAAAAGAAAGAAACTTTGAATAATAACTTGAAGTTGTTAATAAATGTTAATAAAACGGAGAAGTGGAGTACTGCGGTCATACGGCTATATATACACTACATAATCCGAGAAGTTTTATTTTTTCGGTGGACTTATAGGTAACAAAAGAAGAAGCTGTAGATTCGTCGGATTTGGACCCATCAGTCTAGAGTAAAAAAATGTTCCTGTAATTCTGGAATGAGATGTGGAAATTTGAATTTTAGGTAATTTAGTTAGGTTAAGATTTGTTTTTGGAGGTTTGTTCATCCATGGCGGTTATGGATTTCCTGGTTGCTTCCTGGTTGCAAAGGGTGTGTCTTTGAGGAACGTTATAGCTGAATTAAGTCTTTATAGGCTACTCCGAAGCTGGTCATATCAGCACAAATTACAAGTTGAATCCAGACCTGCAAGCAAAATCATTAGAACAACAAGATGCTATTAACCCAGACGACCTAGATGTCCAGAAGAAACTAAAAGAACTTTCTCCTGACCTCACTACCAATAAACAAAACAAAAAATATATACAAAAAAATTATCAACCAACCCACCAAAGTAACACGAACGACACCACCAAAACAATAACTGAACCACCATTAGAGGAAAATACTAAAACAAATTTTTCTTACCAATTTTAAACGAAACTTATTATAACCTCCCAAACATCAATAGTGATTCACTCACTGAGTCTGAATCAGAAAAAAGTAAACAATTAAAGAAAGCTGAAAAAGAAAATACTACTATACGAGAGGTCAAAGTACTGATCGAAAATAATAGTGACAAATATCCCTTAAATTTTGATACCCTCTGTATTTTCGTAGAAATGGCTAAAAATGAAAGTAATCCTATAAACCCTATTAAACTATTTACTCCTAATGTCCATGATTTACTGGGTATGATAGCAGATATACATAAAAAAGTTAATGGACGCACAGTTAAATCAAGATGCACAAAATTGCTGAATAAAATAAAAAACAGCCTCGAAGAAAAACCATGTGTCTAAAAACAGCCATAGTAAAATCATTTTTATATTAATAAAATGCTCAAAATATTACAATGGTTTAAACAAATACAAAGACCTGTTTAATATCCTACTGTTTAGGCATGCACCAATTTGGGAGATTCAAGAAACACATTTAATCAACCAAGACGATTTCAATATAAATAACTACGAAACAATAAGGAAACATAGAAATTCATCCAAAGCTTGGAGTGGCGTATCTGTAATGGCCAAAAATGGACTCATTTTTTAAATAGTAAACTTACAAACAGGCCTTGAAACAGTTTCCATAAAGATTTATTTACTAATTTCAACAACGATTTGTAGTTTATATATCCCACAATGGAAAAAAGTTTCTACCGAAGAACTGTGTAGGCTTACTAGCCAGCTCCCTAAGCCACACTACATTTTAGAAGACATGAACGGCCACCATCCTCTTTGGGGATCTGACTATATCGATAATAGTGGTAATATCTTGATACAATTTTTAGCAGTAATAACAGGACGGTTAAACCGAAGGTGAAAAAAACTCAAGTAACCTATAAACAGTTATTTTACTTCCATCCATAGTTGGAACCCGAAATGTGAATATACTATTATACAAAAATTAATCTATTTGAAAAAAATACAATTAAAAAAAAATTTATGCCGTTCGGTCCAATATATGATGGTTATTTATAAATGACGCTCAAACTTATAACAAATAAAGTAAGAAAACTTATTACTAATTACAGCCTATCGATGTTATATTATAGTATTATATATTACACTCACGCGAACTACAAGCGATGAACTATAATGAGTGCTGCGAACTGCTCACACAGATGGCACACTCAGATTAGACGGTCTGGCAGGGAGTCAGGAGTAGATATTATAAATAATCAAACCCGCCCCCCTCTTTCCAACACTTCTTTCTCGAATAGGTTCGAATATACGAGATTGGGATGATAAAGCTGTGATAAGAAGGGTGAGAGCTAATAGGGGATTCTTAATTTAATTTCGATAGGGAGGGTTTTTTTTTCTTTCTTAAACGGTAATTACTCTAAATTATCATAATTTTGATGGCATATTATTATATATTTAGAAAAATAAAAAACTGTACCACTGAAGGGTTGTTCAGTAATTGATTAGGAAGAAGTGTTTCAATGCCATCAGTTGCGCAGGGAGATTATGGGACCAGGACCACGCTCAACAGCCAGGTTTCCCTCTCAATCAATTATTTAATAAAGAGTACCCGCTGTATATAGGATGGGTGTTCACCAGGAGGGTCTTCCCAAGGTAGATGAAAAATTACTCGACATCAGCCGTATTCGAACCCGGGACCAAACTAATGATAATACGTACTATATATTATTATATATAGCAAATAGTGAAATAAGGTAATACATATAAAATCTAGAGCTGTAAACACATAAAAATAACAATTTTTTTTTTTACAATAAATGAATGATTTCAGTATTTTCGTTTTTTATATTATTTTAACTTCTTAAAATCTTCATAATATGGACTATTATCATGCAATCTATCCTTCTTCTGTTTTTACACCACATACTGACTTCTCTAATACTGACCATGAGAAACATGTACAAAACATTTTAGACATTCCATTGCCATTGTCATCACCTCCACCTTGCTTTACTCCAACTCAAGTTGCAGAGAAAATTAGACAATTACCTAAGAAGAAAGCCTCTGGCCATGACCTAATAAATGCTTAAATGCTCTAGAAAATGCCAATGAAAGCTCTAGTGTACCTAGCATCAATATATAATGCAATATTCAAAATGACCAAATTTTTCTCAATACCTGCACCTGCACCCTATATGTTATTAGCCTGCAATGTTCCACAATCTTTGAGAAACTTCTCTACAAGATACTTCTTGACATACTGACAAACAAAAACATAATATCTAAACATCAATTTGGATTCCGAAGAAACCTAGTGCATAAATTATATGCAACAGAAGTATTTCTAGATGTTGCTCAAACGTTCGATATAGTCTGGCATCAGATTTACTGGTTTATCCTTCAATATTTTCTTTCTGGTGGATTTTTCTCATTCTACCAAGGCACAGAATTATCTACCATTACACCAACCTCAGCAGGAATGCCTCAAGCGTCAGTACTCGCCTCGCTAGTGTATATAATTTACGCGCATGATATTCCAAACTGTTTCCAAATTTGATATTCCAAAAAACTCTTACCGCCACTTACCCAGATGATACAACAATCTTAACAAGACATCAAAACCCAGTACATGATTCACGGATTATACAATATCACCTGATTAAATTTCATGTCTGGTGCAACATGTGGCAAAATCGACTCAACCAAGACATATTACTTTTACTCTTCGACCAGAAACTTGCCTTCCTATTTATCTCAACAGTGTTCAAATTCCTCAGACAGGCAAAGCGTAATATCTTGGACTGATATTAGACAAAAGAATGAAATGGAGCCCACATATCAAGAACAAAACAAAAACACTAAACCTAAATGCCTCATAGAAATACGGGACAGCCAAAAAGACGCACATTCTTAAACTACAGACTTTTAAATTAAAAACTTTCAGGACTATAACCAAAGCTCTCTGGCACGTTTGTAACATTACTTTACTTACACATGCCAACACATACGAACTATACTACGACCACACTCTACAAACGATTTCACAATATATTACGCGGACTCACTGATTCAAGGCATGGCCACAACCAACATGCTCGATGGCACCCGTAGGAGACTCAAGAGAAGCTGGACGAGGAATCTCCTCTATTAACTATAACTTAAATTACTCCCCTCCCTCCTCTACCCTCACCTGGTAAAATTACGTATAGCCGATAAGGGGAAACTAAAACTCCTCTAGTGGGATCCATTAAGTAAGTCGCTTTTAGAAATTAAAATAATATATATTTCTTAAAATAATTTCTTCACCCACACGTCTGAGAAGTACTGACAATCATGAATCTACGTCAGGAAGAGTACCAGTAGTGGCTTGATCGGCGTGAGAGGAAGACCCAGCTGCATTCTTCCTACATAGATTTTAGTTTACTTTTTGTGAGAAGATCCAGAGGCTGGGTGGCCGAATGCGCTAACGCGTGTGCACAGTTCCGCGAGTTGCCCGGCAACCAGATGACCTGAATATGAGATTAAAAAAAAATACGAGTTCGCATTCCGGTGCCAGAGGGGATTTTAAATTCCCCGCCCTCAACCTCTGGCATGAGAAAATCCCGTATAGCCTAAAAGATGAGATCATCCCAGGCAACTACTTTGGAAGAGACTGCAAAGATGTTTTTAGCTGAGACCTACCCCAGGGATGATTCGTCCCAAGATAATGAAGAGGAAATATTGATAAGAAACACTGCAGTATGCCCACCATAAAAGGTAGTTTCTATGAAATAGAAGAGTCCATAGAACGACGTTGTGAGCAGGGTTCGGTTCTTGGTCCAGCCCAATGGAAATTGTCCTTGATGCGTTGATAGAACAGGAGCGGTTCCCCACCACAGCTTATGTAGACGATCTTGCCGTTGAAGTGGCCACAAACAGAGCCAGGTTAAAAGAAGAAGCTTAGCGGTGTGCCAGCCTAGAAGGAGGAAAGAAAATGAAGATGGCGGCTGCCAAGATACATTCCTTTCTTTTAAAGGAGAAGACGGGTTGGGCTCACCCTATTACTCTTCAAGGAGAAAGGATTTCCAAAGGATCAAGTGCTTCCAAGTGAGGCTGTTACTTATCTTCTTGAAATAAGATCATAAAGAGAAAGTTCAACGTTGTACCTCACTTTGCATTACATGAAAGCAAGGGAGGTTCTGGTAGATACCTCTATAAGAGGCAGATGCCTCTCAATAGATTTAGTGGCATTGGGGACCCAGATACCCAGCCACATTGACTATTTATAAAGGAGTCGCTTCCTCTGCGTGGATTCATCATCTTTCGCACCAACAGAAGAAAAAGTTGGCAACAATCCAGCGAATGGCTCAGCTGTGGGTCAATACAGCGTGCCGTAGACAGTGTCTTATGAGGCGGTAAAGGTCTTAGCCGAAACTACTCCTATTGATATTCTCCTACAAGACAACTACTTTTGACACAAATTAAAGAGGGAAGGCCTGGTGGATCCACCCGTGAATCTCCGTGAAGACCCTAATAGATGGAAGAGCATTCTTCGGGAGAACATGCTAAATGAATGGAACCAGCGGTGGGTGACGACGCCAAAAGAAGCTATGCTAAGAAAATACTTCCCTATCGTTAGTTCAAGAATAGAACAGACATGGATTCTCCCGGACTACTGGGCCTCATAGTTCCTCACGGGGCATGGAAGTTTCCGAGCAAAGCTCGTTGAATATGGTAAGCACATTAGACTCCATATGCCCAAGTTGCAGAGTACCGAAGACCGCCGAGCAAATCGTCCTTGTCTGTATTTGTAGGCCAAGTTGTTGAGGGAGACGGGCTTTAGGTCTCCTGACGAAGAGCGATCTTCCTTAACTAATGACTTAGGAGAACTACCCGTACTGCAAGTCCTTTAAGTACGGGTGGAAGGAACTAGTTGGTTCAACACACTTTTCATTGTGAAGAAGACATGGAACTGCATCCGGAAGGCCACAAGAGAGGATGAAAGAGGACGTCGACTGAAAAGAGCAAGCTGTGTGGACAGCTGAAAAGAAAACGTAATTGGTCTGAATGCAGCAATGAGATGTAATGCATGCGTTGCTACTCTCTGCATAACACCCGTATTGCCTTACCGGTAGGGTAGGGATCAAATAAAATATTAAAATAATTAATTTTAGCATATCAATAAAGCTGCTGTTTGTGAAACGTTGAATGCAATAAAATTGAAATACTTCATAATATAAAACCGCTTAAGAAATATTTTTTTTTTTTTGACCGGAAGATGACATCGTAGTCAGAGGCACCGAATGTATTCCTGCACAAAAATACCGTATAAAGACTGTTTTTCTTTCTAACAAAAGGCTTGTTCTCAAATTATGAAGTTTGCGGCTTTTCAGTTTAAGACGAGCCGAGACATCAAACAGTGGGTAGAATTAGTTGTGACAACTAATAGGATTACAGCTAACTCGTGAATCCACAGCAAGCGGGTCATGTTTGTATCCAGTTTGCTCCTTTCAGATGATTGCTGTATTGTTTACCTCAACTCTGTCCTGATAATTTTGGCTATTGAAATATTGTGTATAGTAATCATTTATTTTATGTCAGTTTATTTATTTTATAATAGTTTTTGTCTTGTTTTCTCAAAAACTCAGTGACTTTTGCCCCGTATAAAAATTCATCGGAAGCACAAGCAGATTCAAAATGAGAGACTTCCGGGCTAAAGTCCTCCAAAATAAATAATTGGTATTTATATTTTTATTGATCAATTTTTGTTTCTACCAATGATCTGAAGTAAATAAATAAACAATTATATTATTTTATTATAAGGTATTTACATCAGCTACTAAATTGGTTTTAAGGTTCTTCCCCTTTAATTAATTAGTTAATTAAAATTATCAGCTTTATAGATACTGGGTGTGTCCCAAGATGGTTTCAAGGCCTCAGGGTCGATCCACGGCCATAGAAACAAATGAAATTAGTCTTTTAGCTTTGGGAGTCAGTGCAACTGAGGTGCCCCGCTTTCCTTTATCTAAAATATTACTTCAATTGTTTATTGCATGAGGGGATAGGTAATGAATTATAAAAAAAGACAATTTGTTAATATAAAAGAGTCATATTAAATTAAAATTACATAAAAAAAAAAACTTATTCTACTTCACATCAAATAAATACACAAAATATTTTCTACAATACTGATTTCTATAGGACATTATCTAAGGCACTAAATTAGAAAAAGAAGACATATTTACAAACTAAAATATAGTCGAAATTTCATAATAAGTTAAAGAGAAGGAAAGACTGTCGATCGAAATGGCAACCTATAGGTCATTGGCTATAGGTGCTATAGGTCGTTGCCCTATAGGTGTACTATAGGTTATTGGCTATAGGTACTATAGGTTATCGCCCTATTCATCTTCACCGCTCATATAATACTTGAGGGCCGTGTTAGCTGCCGCTTGGACCACCTCAGGCTTGCACGGATTGACGCCCCAGAAGGATCCTGGACAGCCCAGCAGCTCGAAGCATGAGTACCTGCAAGACAACAATAATATATTGATATATCAGCTATTATTAGTATATATATATATATATATATATATATATATATATACATTATAGTTTATTAGATTATGGCTTTATTACTAAGACCACTATTTCGATTAATCTATTAAGACTGAAATATAACTTGTTGACGCGAGGGAATAATTTGAATTATAATAATAAACCAAAACATGTGAACAAATTACAATATAACCCTTGCCAATAAAGGTTCTACTTCGATTTTTTTTTTTAAAGTTGTGTAGAGAGTTTAGTAACCTTTCAAATAATCATGGTTGAATAATACATAACATAATTTTTTCAAATTTGATTAAAAACATTTTATCAATTCACGGCTCAGTGTTTTAAGCTCAAACTGTTTCAAAATACTCACAGGATATCAATGAATAATAAAGGTTTTCTTTATTAAATTCATGAGTTAATAAACTCATTGAAATTGGACAATGTTTATTAACGATACAGCCTATAGCAATACACACATGTTTTTATTTATCATCATACACGCAATACACTAATTTATCTATATTATATTGTCCTTCGCCCAGTAACCAAAATACTACGAGAATTATTTACAAGGGTCAACTAGTATATAATCCCCACGTATATTATTACAGTAAGGTTCGAAATCAGTTTTGTACCAGATATAAGCTCAAGTCATGCTCAAATACCATGAATGGGGTACCGTTCTCCACTTTTGTTTTTCTTTCTAAAAGAAAGTCGATACAAACATTTTGCTAGGCTTCAATACTGGAACGGTGGTAGGTCTGTAGATCGATACGGGACAAATTGGATCTTGAAGATTTTGATGCATACAGCAAGACCCGGATAGTTCCTCCGGAATCATCGGATCCTGCGTATTTAAGCCCAAAAGCGTACTATTTTCGAGATAACGCAAGGCATAGGATTCGCATTCACACAATCTTACGTTAATTGTAGTACTGTCATTGAATACATTTCTCATTTCGTCTACTTTGACGTCTCTCGATCGGCAAGCATTACCATCGTTAATTCTTCACCAAATCTCAAGATTGAGCCACCAATTTCGAAGGCTTCCTTCTCTTTCAGGCGGGTAAAATAATCCAATCACTCCGAAAATTCAGGCAAACAAATTATGAAAGAAAATAAACATTATTTGCGAATAACTAAAAAATTACACACTTTTCCCTTGGTCATGCCTATGATTATATAAAAAATTACTAAATTCCCTACAAAAGGAAAAAATAATCATCGATATCGATTAGAAATTTTTCCAATATTTTTTTCATTTTATTATTTTTTAAAATTTATTTTCGATTAATATTCATTAGGAGAGTTCTATTGAATCCCAATTCATTTGAAAATAACTATATATTTGGCATATAGCTATAGTATCAGTACGATGTTGAAACAATTTTTACTGACTGAAGAAGGATAGTGGGTTCAAATTTTATTTTTATGGGAAAGCAGAGTTAGATTTGTATTTCGAACATGTATAAAGCCTCAAATACGAATATATATAAAAATGATTATATAAAAGATTACTAAATTCCCTTCAAAAGGAAAAAAAAAAATCATGGAAATCGGACAATTTTTAGCGAAGATACAGTTTATTGAAATTTGTAAACACGTTTTGGTTCCAAACAAAAATGAAGATTTAAATTAATTTTTGTTTCCTTTGTCGATTATATTTATCGATGAAATAACAATTGATTTCTTTATCTTTTGATACGTTGCATTATTTTATTTTCTTATTAATTTAATTAAATAATTAACATTTTCTTTTTTTTATCTCTCGTTTGAATCAAGATCTGATAAGATTTCGATTTATTAATGTTATAAATTAAAGAATTTTGATGATTTTAGATGTTAATTACAAAATTTTAGGTATTTTAAATTTTTACTGTATGATTTTGCATATTTTGAGTTTTTTACTACACGAAAATCCGGTCTCTAATTATAAGCATTACAGTAGAAGCTCTAAAAGAATTACTGTTACTGTAAGCTCAATAATATTTTCAGTTAGTTCTTTTACTGGCCCTCAAGGGCCACTTAAACATCATTTTTGATAATTATTTAGATGAGGACCGCTCGAGTTGCGCGTGGTTCACAATCACTTCGGTCACACTTGTTCATGGAGTGCCGAATGCATCTGAGTTCATCCGAAAGGCTGTTTCCGGCGTTTCATGAATATATTTTATTTATTAGCCATTTATTATTATTTATTTATCATTTTTTTATTCTATCATTTATTCTCCTTAATATCACGTTTGCTAAATGCCGAGGTAGATGGCAAATTTATTGTAAGCCAGGAATATGTATAACTAATAAATAAAAAATAAAAAATAAATTAATTAATTTGGCATTTGATAACAATATAAAGTATATATATATATATTTATATATAAAGTATATACATCCTTACCTGATGGCGGTGGAGTCGGGCGAGCAGCAGGCGACGATGGCCCAGACACACTTGGAAGGCTTCTTCGGTTGGGGTTCAGTGTCGAAGGAACCTCTGTTGAGGACGCTGGGGGTCGTGGTGACGGGTGTCTGCGGCTTGTCGGGGTTCTGGAAGGGGGGCAGGTAGGGAACGTTGCCCGCAGGCTGGCAAGTCGGTGACTGCATCACTACAAGATGGTGGACCACTAAAGGCTGGACCTGATATTCACAATAAATTAGAAACATTGTCATTCAGTTAACAATAGTATAGTCAGTTCATAGCAAAACGTCAATTAAAGTAACAGTTTAGAAAATCAATACATCCAATATATATTCTACACCATACAGGGTGTCTCAGTTCTTAATGGCCAAACTGTGAGGGGTGATTCTAGACAAAGTTTCCATAAAAAGTGCATTTAAAAAAAAAAAATTAAATTTCTGTTAAGAGGGTAAGTGAAAGTTGTGTGATGCGCGTACCACACCAGATTATTTATTTATTAAAAATATCAAATAGCTTATTTTGTATATTATCCGAAGTTCTCAAGACTCCAGAGAACTATTATCTTCCTTTTTAATTTATATATAGTTCGTTGAAAGCTATCAAAAATAGCTATATATATATATATATATACATATAGCTAACCTCAACTAACCAGGATTAATATATAATATAACATAATAAGAGATTAATAATCCCATGGAAACTATAGCATTTTAAGAGGCTTTCGGCATGAATTGTAATTTATTTGAAAACGTAATATTTTTGGGCTTCAGAACGCAGATCATTAAGTCCTTCCCTTCTGAAACCTTCTGAGTCTTTACACCTCTAAACATTTCCAATGATTTTTATTAAAATTTTAGGAATTTAAATGTTCTTTTAGACATTTCACAAAACTATGAGAAACACGATCATCTAATTTAATTAATATAATTAAATATATAAAGTGCCACTTTTGGTTTGCAGAATTTGACAAAAAAGTTGTTGTAACATCCCAGGCATATACAAACCTTAAATACGCAATTTCAGTTACGTAAAACTTTTAGTTTGTGAGCAAGACTGTGTAAACACAGACAACATTTTGCGAGACTTGGTTATTTGGACTCAGAGAACCTCAAATTGTTTAATTCCGTCAAAAACTCGAATTAGTAAATTTTCACGATCGCTTACTATGTATTTCATATATAGGCAAGGGAAAGTAAAAATCTAATTTAAAGGAGAATAAAATAAATTACTTTTTCATTATTTTGTTATATTACTATTAATAATATAGCAGTATGATATGTTACTGACCTGCTGGAAGGGTGTGTATGGATTTGGTTGTGGGTATTGTATAACGGGGTAATAACCACCGTAAAACCAGTTCCTCTTGACTTGCTTCCTCTCAGCTTGTTCCTGGCCCTCCCCAGGTTGGGGTCCGGGCCCCAGGCCCTCCCCCCTGAGGCTAACCACAGCTGTCAACATCAACAGCCACTTCAGCATCTAAAACAGCAAGATAAGAAATTAATTTCCCTACAAAAGGAAAATTTTTTTATCGAAACCGCATAATTATTAGCAAAAATACAGCTTATTGAAATTTGAAAACATACTGGTTCCAAACATGAAAGAAGTTGTAAATTATTTGTTGTTTCCTTTGTCAATTATATATATTTAGCGAGAATTGTGAATGATAATTAATATAATCAAGATAATACTGGATCTACTGAGGGTCCCAATTTCTCACAGGGAATGGATTTCTCATGGGAATGGATGGAGGACATTGATCCTCTATGTCCTCGCTGCGGATTTGCGGAGACCGCTGAACATATTATTGTGGTCTACAGCGTATTTGAGGCACTTAGGGCTAAACTTCTGAGGGAAACGAGGCTCTACGTCCTATCTAAGAACGATTTTCCTCAGTTGGTGACCGACGAGAACTACCCGTTTTTTTAAGTCCTTCATTTACGGGTGGAAAACTGCAGTTGGCCCTGCAGATTTTAATATACCAAGAAGAATCATTAGCTAGACGACCACCGGACAGAGGAGGCAAAGAAGAAGAAGATGGAGACCGCCTGGAAACGAGCACATGACGCCTATGCTGTGATCGCTATGATCGATAGATGTAAATTGGCAACATTTGCATACTCCACAAATTTGCCAACACCCGTTTTGCCCGAAGGTAAGGAAGGGCGAATAAATAAATAAAATTATTGTAAACCTATAAATATAAATAATAAGTTTATATCAATTTAGTTGTGTATTAGATCGGGAAAACCTCCTGGGGCACACCCAGCCTCTATAAAGTGGGTACTCTTAATTAAATAATTATTTAAGGGGAAACATGGCGGTAGAGCGTGATATCGGCCGAATCATCTCCCTGAACAACCGCTGGCCTAGTAACAGTACTTCCTCACACTGACCCTTCACGGGTTGTAGTGGTACAGGTATATCTTCTTCTTTTTAATCTATCCTTTTTCGGGATGTCATTGTAATGTACGGGACCCGCTTGTTGAGCCTCGTCTAAGTACATCCATTTCCTGAACCAGTTTTCTTCTCTGCCTCGTTGCAATGTCCCTCTTTGCTTCCAGGACTTCCTCCTGACCTCCTTACACCAGTTCCTACTTCACATTCCACTTTCCTCGGAGATTCTTGAGACCCATTATCAAGAATATTGTAAACATGTTTTAAGTGTGTAATTAAAAAAGGGTTTTGATACATAAATAATCATATATAATTTAAACATAATTATTAAAACTCTCACAAATAAATTTAAATAACCTCAATAAGGTTGTTTATCATAAATATTATATATTAATTTTAGTAAAATGGCTATAAAACGTTTAAAACGAAAAATTTTCGGTTCTGAGAAAAAAACATTTCTTTTATCCTTTCACATGATCCCTTTTATGATTCACATGATGGGAGAGTATTTTTAATTAAAAAAAAAAAATACTTTCCATTTTATAGCGAAGAGTTGAGCAAGAAACCATTAAGAGAAAACTTTTGTTTTGTATGATTTTAACAGGACCAAGGGCTTTCAATGGAAATTAGAAAAACCACTAGCTGGATTCTGCCCAAACCAAATACACGTTATATTAATCCTGTTTGTAATATAATCCTCCCTCCATTTTGGACAATAGCGGCTACCCTCTTGATACAGAAGTTTCTTGCCCGGGGGCTTGGAAGGTTCGTCGAATCGGAAGACCAGCCTGCTCGATAGCAACTGTCGACTAAGGATTCTGAGGCACAAGAGATCCTGAGTCCTTTGTTATTAATTATCTCCTGATTTAAATTATCATCCCCCAGTAAGTCCTTTGAGTTCAAATGGAAGTGTTCTACAACCGCACGGTTATATTAAACGGAGCACTCGTAGCATAAATGGGTTAGTTCCATTTCTCTTTCACAGAGTCTCGATGTACGATATACTCATAGAATGTAGGGTTTTATCTGATCTTCAGTTTGCTTAAGCTCATAGTAGTGTAACAAAAAAAGATCGAGTTTCGTAGAAAAAAAAAAAAGTAATTTCTCACCGTTTCATTGATTATAGAATTACATATATTTCAAGATCTACGATTTGCTGTTTGAGAATAAAATCCACAGAAGTATTTTTTGAAGCATATTATTGTTAAGGAAAAACACACACCTGAGCAAGATAAGTCGATGAAATTTGATAAAATCAAATTTACAGCAATATTTGAATACCCGCCAGGCCGACATTACAATGCTATTTTTATTTCGTAAACAGTTTCAAAAATAATATCGTTCTGATAATATTTTATTTTAATGATAAGGGGCTATTATAAACGAAGGTTATCACTCTGTTTATTTCTTTTTCAGGTAAGACGAATATCAAGTTACGTGAAAAGAGAAAATGCTGGTTAATATGTGAGATTAATTATAATTTATAATATGTAGAATTATTAAATATACATACAATATGTATGTTTTATGTATGTATATATATATATATATGCGTATACATAGTTATTAAATAATGTATAATCGTTAAAATAATAACATTTTTGTTTATTCGGGAAGTTACATTTGTTATTTACAGGCCCTTTCCTTGTTTTCCAACGGCGACCCCGTATCCTGGACAAAGGACGAATTACCTGACAAGGACCTCTTTGTGAAGAAAATCCGTCCAGTAAATCCATTTAGACTCCGGCGGCCATCTCCTGCTTATCCCCGGCTTGTGGTCAAGGTCCCTATAAATAAACCGGCTTGACGGACTTTGGGCCAATGGGATTTCTTCACAGGGATCATTACCGAAGATGAAACGGTGACAGGCTTTGTACACTGTTTTTGTAAGGTCTTATTTTGGATTTCGAGCTTGTTTTGATGTTTTTTTAACCAATGTTTTCAATATCTCTATTTAACTTATTACAAAAAAGAAAAAGAAAAAAAAAAGAAATGTAGTACTCATATGTAATTCAGCTAAATTTGAAATTGATAAATACTTGAGAGCATTTTTATAGTACCTAGTACCAGGATATTTTTATTAAAATATTCAACATCCACTTAAAACTTCGCGAATGGCCACATCTTATTGTAACCTACAAATTTCTTATCTACGAAAATTCTCAGAAATGGAGTGTTTTCTCATTAAATTAATGGCCTATATAGGCTTGTTATTTTGACAAGTTGGGGGTTGAGGTCAAGCCAAACGGCCCAATATTTTTTGTAGGCCACTTTTATTCTCGATTTTGTGATCTTATGTTACGATTCAAGTAGAAAGCAAATGGGTGTTAATGAGTTACTGTACCTAATTAATTAGAATTCAAAATTTGCAGATCTTCAAACTGGGGGGTATCCCCCAAGTAAAAAAAAAAAAAAAAAAAAAAAAAATGTAGTACTCATATGTAATTCAGCTAAATTTGAAATTGATAAATACTTGAGAGTATTTTTATAGTACCTA
Organism: Nezara viridula; assembly: GCA_928085145.1. NCBI lineage: Eukaryota > Metazoa > Arthropoda > Insecta > Hemiptera > Pentatomidae > Nezara > Nezara viridula. The sequence goes on along the minus strand of OV725082.1, from coordinate 22,205,100 downwards.
GTACCAGGATATTTTTATTAAAAAAAAAAAAGTTTTACATATATCTGTAAAAATGCGAAAATGAAGATATCTTTCCAACATTTCCGTCAGTTCACGACTAGATGCGACTTGTGTCTTCCCAGAGTACTGGACCTCACAGATTCTTACGGAGCATGGCGGTTTCCAAGCTAAACTCGTTGGGTATGGTAGACATATCGATCCCCTTTGCCCAAGTTGTAGAATATGTATATGGATCGCTGAGCCTGTTGCACGTATCTGTACCGCATATGAATCACAGAGGACAAAACTGTTGAGGGAGACAGGTCTCTTTGTTCTAACAGAGAGAGATCTTCCTGAACCCAGGGCCACAGACAAATATGTATACTTCAAACATTTTATATACGGATAGAAAGACGTTGTACTACCAACCCTCTTTTCACTGGGAAGAAGAGGAGAAGCTGGACCGGGGAGGCCGACAGAATAAATAGAAGAAAAGCAGACGAGACACAAGTGAAGAGAAGAGCCAGCTGTTGTGTGTACAGCTGAGGAAGAGAAATATAATAGTTTAAAAATGCAGCAGTGGATTGTTATATAACAATTACATCCCTTAAATAAATAATTACCCGTATTGCCTAGAGGCAGGGGAGGGTTGAAAATAAATAAACAAAAAAAAACATTCTAATACTGTCCTACTTGGCTAACATTTAAAAAAAAACACTTGTCAAATATTACTTAACGAAACATTATGGATATAATGTTACTATATAGAGATAGAAACACGAGTAATCTTAAAAAAAAAAGAAAAGTTTTTTGGGTCTCGTAAAGTATTAAGTTTTGCAACAAAAAATTGTAGTTGAAGAGGACGCAGAAGCTGGGAAGAGTTTTCCCGAGAGAACGCCAGCCAATTAGAAACGAGAGCCGGACTAACGAAGAAGAGAATTTAGCCAGGGCAGCTGGGCGTCGCCTGGCAATTGCTCAAATTACAGCTTGTCTCCTAGTTATATTGAATTAGCAGCGAATAATTTAAATTATAGTTCGCTGTTTGTCCCATTTATTTCATTAACAAGTCCAACAACATGTGATTTGTTCATTCAATGATCCAACTGGAATTATATATCGGAGTCACACAATGTCAGATAAATAACATCTATGTATCAAAAACTCAGCATTTACAGTTACAAAATTTTTTTTTGTTGAATATATTTACAAACGTATTAATATATATATATATATATATATATATATATATATATATATATATATATATATATATATAGTAAATTTGCACTCTGGAGTATAATAATATGAAAACGCTCTGTTGAGAAACTACCCACTGGTAGCACTCAAATAATAAATTTACACAATAAGATCACAGTTATCAGGAATCGAGGAGGAAGCAAGGTTTGAAACGAGAGGGTTCGGATGGTTCTGAAGTTTGTTATGGAAGGATATGATCGGACCAACTCGGAAACATATGGAGTATAAGGATTATATTATTTGTAACAAAGTAACGAGCATTGAGGATTTTACGAAGGATTTTGGATACGAGAGGAATTTAGTGGAGCCCCAAAGCTCGATTCCGTAAGTCCAAATAGGTCTTATGTCTTTATGTCGGCCTTGGGTCTACCCTGGGATCGGGAGACCCTCCTGGGGTCACACCCAGCTTCTATAAATTATGTGCTCTTAGTTAAATAATCAATTATGGTGGAAAGACGTGGCGGTTAAGCGTGATCTGGGTCAAATCACCTCTTTCACAACCGTTGACCAAGAAACAGTACTTAAAACTTTTTTTTGTAATTTTATTGGTTATGTTCCACCATAATTGATTATTTATCTAACGGCACATACTTTTTATAATATTATGTTTTTATATTATTATAATATGAAAAACCGCCCTTTTTTTGGCCAATCGCTACCCTTATCAAAATGAAAAGTCCGAGCCTATGGTCATCATCACCCCTCATCGACCTTTGTTAAGTTTATATTTATTAAAATTTTTATTATTAGAATTATTTTTTATTTACACTCAAGTTCCTAACGATTCAGGTTTTCAAGAGAGATTTTTCAGACAGTTTGATGACTGGATAGTGTCGAGTGCACTTCTCGCTTTCAGATTTAAGGATTTATACGAGAGCTCTCGGGAATAAAAAGAGGTTTTATTGCAAAAGTCTGGCTTGAAATGACTCTAGGAACCATATTTAATGCCTTAAAAATGTGGTCTGGGAGAAAGAATTTCAACACTACTTCACCATAAACAAAAAAAAAATATTTTTAAAAAAGAGGTAGGTATCGGACTTTAGGTTTCACGTGCACACGTAGGCGTTTCTGGATTTTTTTTTTGTGAAAACCTCTTTAGGTGCGTTTGGCACTTTTTTGTGGAGAGCGAATTAGATTGATCCATCAGATTTCCAAAATGTTAACGCTAGCATAAAATCGGCTAGAGTCGACTGGTGGAAATGTTTTTGCATATGGATTAAAATATCTCAAAAACTAATAATCGAACCTGCGTACTGTAAGCGAGGAAATTGTTCAGCATTTCATCCGCTCTTTAATCGGCTAATATTCAAAATTGTATTTCACCGCGAAGCAGAGTTTGAAAGACAAAAAGGAAAAAATGGTTTCGAAAACGTAATTATAACGATTTCTATGGAAGATATGGATTAAAATATCTCAGAAACGAAAAATCGGATATGCATACAGTAAGCGAGAGAAATGTTCAGCATGTCATCCTCTTTATAATGAGCTATTATAATTTATATTTTATATTATTAATTTCGATTTGTTGATGTTTTCACTTCTATTATGTGTTCTAAAGCAAACTTAGTTATTTTTTTTTGTACCGAGCATGATAAATGTTAAACACAAAAAATTCCTTTGGATTTATTTGTGATGGAAGAAATGTGTTATTGCCAGAATTAAATAAACATTATCAGTCTCTTTTTTAAAATTTTCCTTTTCATTTTGAAGTTTTGGCAACATTTCTTCAGTCGAATATCATTCCAAGGTTAACGTACTGAGTCAGTCTGAGGAGTTTGGTTCCGGCGTATATAAACTTGTGGGCACGTGTCTCGTCGAAGTGTAAATACCAACTCCAGTAGACACTATTTACCAATGTTACGTTTAACCATATCCTGTAGACTGATGATCTTAACCACGAGGCACGTTCTCAAACATGTTTATTGGCATTAGTAAGGATTACTGAGGCGGTCGTGATTTTGTAAAGGATGTGTAAATATCTATTAGAGTGATAAAACATTGCTGTAATACACTAATAAGGAAATTATATAATATGAGAAGACAAAACTGAAGTTCCGTAGTTTTAACAGGAAAGATAACCTTTAGGTTAATGATGATGATCTCATGGTTTGTGCAAAGTTTATTATCGCTTAGAGCTCTTACTGAGCTGGTGATCAACCAAACCAACGATCCTTGTTGGTTAAATTTTCAAATAAAAAATAATAATGCAATAAATTAATAAAAAACTTTTGTATATTCTTTTAGACTAAAGATCTCTCAACTTACAAAACAAGCGACTAATCTACACCACCATACTAAGACCTATTTGGACATACGGGGCAGAACTTTGGGGTTCTGCAAAACACACAAACACATAAACAAAATTCAAACCACACAATCCAAAAAGACATGAACATACCAAAAGTAAAATCCTACATACACAACATTTCATTCTTGTACTCTCGATCATCCAAACCTATCCATTATATCTCTTTCTTCCTCTCTGTTACCTTATGGGTCTCAACGGCGATTAAAAAGATAGCGGCCTAGAGATCTCCTGCTGACAAGTAAAACAAAGATCGAGAATAAAAGAAGACAAAACAAACGGCAACACATTTACTCGATGCGTTACAACGCAGTGGCAATTTAATGTAAAATAAAATAATTTTAAAAAATTTATTAAAAAAAAATTGCGATATTTTAGAAGTTGAATATTTGGTTAAATATTAAAAAAAAATAAAAGTATATATAAAAAATTAAGTTTTCAAACAACACTTTGGCATTTTCCGCAAGCTCCATTCGATTTCTGTCCATAAACCAATTGTAAACCGGATTAGCCACGAAGTATACATGGAAGATTTGAACATAATTATTGTACTCGAAATCTTAATTTTCCACTCGCATTTTATGATATATACATCAACATTGAGATAGAGAAGTTGATTCCATGTCTGTCTGTAGTTAAATCAATGTGACTGGTGTCGCACCCACATTACTACCGATAATTCAAATTTTAGATTTTTTTTTTTTTTGTAAATTGTACCATATCAACTTTGTAAAATTCTATCCATTACTTTCGACTACGCAAGTTTCTACCTTGTCATGCTTTTTTTGCAAAAAAGGCTCATCTTATTTGTGTTTTGTAAGCAAGTTAAGAACTAATTTACGAATGGTTCAGTATGATGTACAGATCTCTAAAAACGTTGTAGGTTACGATAAAGTGAAGCCATTCACTAAATTTTAGACGGATGTTAATAATTTTATAAAATGCAGAACCTGATATTTCAAATACGGAAAATTCATCAATTAAAATTCAGAAAGTGAAAGTAAAAAAGTAATTACTTACTTTATAGACCTTTTGAGGAAGCTATATTCAACTGAATATATTCAATTTTTTTCATAATAAATTTCATGATCCTCTAACGACGCCGACCGATAAAATATTCTCGAAACTAGACTCCTTTTAATATCCAGCGCTCCGATAAATTGGCCGGTTTATTTTTCAATAAAGGCAATGCATGTATTATTTTTCAACACTGAGGGTGAAAGGGCAAACGCCGAAGCCGGTCTAACATGAATGGGCTCTTTGTTAAGGGCTATATTATATTTGCGGCGATAATCCGGCCCTGGGAGGGTACGATACCCCCCCTCGATATTGAAAATCGAAGATCGGATAATGGCCAGGGTTCGTCGGAGGAAATATTAGGATAGTCTCTTCCTCCGAGCTCAAGTATCCATTATAGATTTTTTGAAGAGTTTATTACAATTTATTTCTTGTCTTTTTTTTACTAAAGAAAAAGAGGCTATTTTCGGTGAAGTGGCTCATTGAGAACGCAATATAAATTATTTACGCCAAACAAGCAATCTTTTTCCGAGTGCTGATATTCGCACAACGTTGACCAACAATACAATTTTATTTTTTTATATTTCATCCATTTTCATTAATACTTTCTGCATCTTTGCAAATAAAGGCCCAATTTCGATGAATTTTTGTTTTTATTTTGTGCAGATCCCCTTATATCAAATTATTAATATCCGTTTAAGCTTCATCTTATCTTATTGTCAACGAAAAGTCTCAGAAATGGTGCATTCTTTAATTAAATTAATTGATTTGATGGGGTCATAAAAAATCATAAATTCCTGTTTGCTTTCCTCTTAAATAGTAAGATAATTGATCATAATTAGGTTACGATGAGATTAAGCTATTTACGAAGTTTTTGGCGGATATTAATAATTTGATAAAATACCAACACCTTTTGGTATTAAGAGGTCTGTAACACGGATTATGGCCACTATTAAACAATAAGGTTATTAATCCTTGGAGTGGAATTGGTTGAATTTACAAATAGTATGAGAGATCAAGTAATGTTGATATTTTAAAAAGAAATCTTCCAATCAATGACGCAAAATTTGGGGAGAATAGAAAATTATATTTTTCAGCAAGACAATGATCCTCAACATACGGCTTGGAAAAGCCGCGAATCAAAACTTAACAAAAAACAATTATTTTTTTAATAGGAGTTTCCACTAATAGTGGGTTTCCTTAACCTAAAGCTTCGATGGCTTCTTTCCATATTTTTCTATCTAAGGTCCATTCTTGCCGTAGATCATGACCCATCATGGATTCCTCCACTCCGTAATCCCAGGTCTTCCTCGTCTTCTTCTTTCCTAGTTTTCCATAAGTGGACTTCTTAGGGTAGTCTTCCTTCAGACATTCTTTTCATATGTCCATACCAGTTCAGACGTTTCATCTCAATCTCTTCCAGAATTGTTCTTTTAGCCTCCATCTTTTCTCTGATGGTCGTGTTTCTGACTTTATTAATTTTGGACATTCCCGCCGCTCTTCTCCAGTAGTCCATTTCGGTGGTTAAAAGTTTCTTCCTGAGATTGCTTTTTGTGGTCCAAGTTTCTGACCCATTTGTCATAATGCTCACTATTATACTACTGTAGATTTTGAGGATAATGTTCCGGTTCCATAATACCGACTTGAGTATTGATATGGTCTTTTTGCCATCTGAAATTTTTCTTTTTATTTCCACATCACATGTACCTATCTATTTCAATTATGGAAACAAGATATATAACAAAAATTAAAGATGTATGAACTAACTGCAATTAGCATACCTAACAAACAGGCACAGCTGACGGATATAATCTGTTCCGTGGTTGGCTGACTGGCAATCGCTTCAGGATATGCGACCAATGGGAGACCGCGATGCGAGGACGATGCCAAAACTCGACCTCAGGGAAGGTGACTTAAGCTTCCCTTCCCTCCCCCCACACATAAATCCAGGCCGAACGCTAACTGCCTTATTAATTACAGGTGATACATTTGCATACATAACCCCCGGATAATACACGAGAGCTTACAAGATTCAATTTAGGTATTAGCTATCCCGGAGTAATTACTTGGAGGGGATGGAGCTGGTGATGTGTCCCCCCTCAAATAATTTATCAGGGTAAAAGCTTTCTTAATTGGGCGGGTCTTTTCTTCTCCTCTCAGTCCTCCTAGGCATATTCTTTTTTCTCTTAACAAAGAAAGCCTCTAGCTCTAAAATAACTAAGGCAAAAACTTTCTTTACTATATTTTTTTTTATATAAGAAAAGCACAAAGAAATGAAGATTTTTTACATAAAAAAAGGTGTAATAATCATGATAGATAAACATGTCTACATAAATAAAATTCAAACTGCACAGACAGAAATAATTCGAAAGATCGTAAATGCACCCAGGTATATTTCGAACCACAACGACATGCACAACGACATGAACATAACAACAGTAAAATCCTACAGATATAAAAAATATACCACATTCCACTCTTCAGCTATTAATCACCCAAATCAGTGGACAGACTTCTATACAAGTATGTAGAAGACTAAAAAGGCAGGGGCCTAGAGATCTCCTCACAATATAAATAATTATCAAGAAATAACAGACAGAACGAACGACAACATATTTGCTTAATTCGTTGCAAGATAGTTGCAAATATAATGTAAAATAAAATAAAACATATAAAATATGATATTATTGATTTATTAAATAAAAACAAATATTTAAATTACAGTATCCAATAGACCAGTAAAAGAGGCAAACAGTGTATTGAGTAAATTCTGAACGATGCATGTGTCATGCACGTGATAAATTAAATGAAATATGAACTTTATTCAAGATTAAAACTTTTATGGATTTTTTTAAAAAAGGTTCCATCTTAACTGTTTCAATGGAACTTTTTTGTAAATAAGATTTTAAAATAAAAGTTCTCAAGAACTTCCTTGAATGACATTTATGGTTTTAGTTTAAAAGTTTAATATTTATTTAGTTTAAAAAAATGCATTAACAGATAAATAAGTAGTAATTGGGCTAAGATGTTAAAATATGGATATTAAAAACAGTCAGTTTCGGGAATATTTGATCAGTGAACGTTGTTGGATTGATTCTGAAATTCACTATAAAAAAAAAAATAAAAAAATAAATAAATAAAGAAAAGAAATCTCCGTCTAGTAAGATCGGAATTGTTTCCATTATATTTCTATAAGATCTAAAAATTGGGTATGAAGTGTTATTTTCGAATCAGAACAATATCTTTAAATATTGGAATGATTTTGTCAAAATTTTGGCATTTACAATTTTGTGACCCGAAGTTAAAGGACACAATGTCCATTTTTTAATTAAATAATTTAGAAACAAATTTTAATAGCTCAAATAATAGGCTCCTTGAACAAATGCAAAAAATGGACATGGTACTGTTTACCTCCGCAGTTTTTGTGGAAATATTTGTTTTAGTAAATATCTTGTAAGCAACATTGTAAGTTTATGGAAAATACAGAATGCTAGTTTCAACTTAGAGCCGCCGATGTGCTTTTAACTGATATAGTAAGCAGACTATACCAGAGCTGATGTAGCGTACAAATCCATTAAAAATCTTCACTTAATGTTAAAATTTGAATCTAAAATTAACAAATCATTCAAAGTTAATCAAACTCAAAATCTTTGATAGATAAACATGAGATTTTCCCAGGCATTAGGTGATGAAATCATGACGCAAACAGTTACGTTCTCACAACAAACAGCGATGTACAATAACCTCGCCTAGAAGACAATAGCTCCCAAAAAAAGCAAAATGAGATGCTGGTAGTGAAGTGGGTGATTACTAGTGCTGATTGGATCACAGATCAGTTAGGGGCAACAAGCTAATAGTTTTATAACGAGGGAGGCGAAAATAATTTTTGAAACTATGGGCTTTGTATTTAGTATAAAATAAATATTCATAACATAGAAATAGTCCGCGGTAAAGGCCCCTTTTTATTTAATTAGTAACATCTGTCTAAGACTTCCTGAATGGCTTTATCTTATCGAAACTAACAAAATTTTTATCAACGAATATTCACAGAAATAGAGCGTCTTTTCATTGAATTAATTAAGTTGATGTGGTAATAAAAACTCATAAATACTTCCCCCCACTTCAATCGTTAGATAATTTTATTAAAAAATCGAAAAAAAGGGTATACAACAAAAATATTGGGATGTTTGGCCTATATAACCTCGTTATTTTGACATGCTGGAGGTGGAGGTCATGCAATCGGTTAAATATTTTTGTAGGCCATCTTTATTACTGATTTTGTGATAAATTACCTTACGATTCAAATTGGTTTTCTTGAATTTTTAGTACCAAATTCAATGGACAAAGTTTGCCGATCTCCAGATTGAAAACATCCCAATTCCGAGAATTTTCGTAAATAAAAAAGTTGTTGGTTACGATGAGATGAAACTATTCATGATGTTTCAGACGGATGTCGATATTTTGATAAAAAGGTGTCTGTAGCACGGACTAAAAAAAAAAAGATATTTTTTTACCGTATTTGTAAAATATAAGATTTTTTTACGTACCATTAATGTTTTAGTGTCACTATGAATCTCATATTAAAAAAAAAAGTGTATGAAAAGAAATTTGTCATGTTTGAGGCGAAGGGAGAACTAATATATTAAATTTAAATATACATAGAAGTCAATTAAATCACTAATTTAATTTAATGGTATATTTAATATTTAATATCCATCAGTGAAATCAGAACAATGTCCATTTATAATAAGTTTTACTATTTTTGACATATAATAGTTATATTGATCCAGTTAATGATTTTTTGCTTCAATATATTATTTTTCTTTTGGGTTAAGTATAGTTTTGCCCGCTATCGGCATATAAGGACCAAGACTGCCTAACTGTTGCAAGGCCAAGACCAGGACTGGTAAAAATAAAATTAATTTTTTGAATACAATTTAAGGCAAAATAGTTACTAATACATGACAATTTGAGCTACTATATGTAAAGAATTGGTATAACCAATATACTTTTGCATTTAACTCTTCTAATTTTTTATTCGAGCTTAGTTAGGTTTCTCCTATCTAAAAAAATACAGTAATATCTCTATAGTAATAAGCAAACAGGTAACTGCAAGACTGTTGCGAGATTCTTGCGTTAGACCAAGACCAAGACTCGTCTTGGCCTCGCATTTGGGCAACACTAGTTCAGTACTACCAACGAGTTCAGTATTTAGGGAAAGCACTGTTTCTTGGTTGACAGTTGAGCAAGGAGGTGACTTAACCGAAATCACGCTCGATCGCCAGGTTTTATTTATTTTTATTAACTAATTACTTAATTAAGAGTATAGAGGCTGGGTGTGCCCCAGAAAGGCTTCCAGACTCCAGGGCCGCTCTACGACTAATGAAACAGAAAATATAATAATCATTACTATAAAAATATAAAAATAAAAAATGAGCTGGGATTCAAATCTGGAATCTTGAGCATTGTAAGTTCAGCGCTCTACCAACTGAGCTACCACACTTTCTATACAAAATTTATTCAGGGCAACTCCGAGCCAAGTCTTTTCATCACACATGTGAAAGGGCAAGCAGAAAGATACGGCTTATCAGCGCCTCTCTCTAAGTTGCTGGTTGCATCAATAAATATGATGGAAGTGAAATTGAAAGTTTAACTCTGTCATACGTGCACTTAGAGACTTTTTGCAATAAATCTATATATTATTAAAAATGAATAAAGATTTAAATAACTGCCTTATTTATCAATTTCACTAAACACTTATAAAAAGATTTGATATATTTAATTATCTTCTTCTCGATGCTAGAACGACAGATTTAAAGGAATATCAGAGGAAATAACTTTAGAGTAGACTTTTGTGCCATTTCCTCTGAATCAGTGCTCGCTATAGAGGCGATCCGGACTAGGAGGGGTATCTTCAATAAAATAAGCCCTAGCCGGATAAATCGGATTAAGCCTTTGACTGAAGCTGAGTACCTTACCCTTCGCAAATGAGGAACGGGAATCATGAAAGGGATCTGGAAGAGGATGAGGTGTGAGGCACATTGGAAGGGGGAGGGTCAGGGATCTCTAAACTGGAGAAATTAAATTGAATTTGGAAAAAGGGATCTATTTCCAAAGTGGGGTATTGAATAGCTATGGGTTCTCCAAGCGTGAGGATAACCTTAAATATAAATGCACTTAAAAATAAATAAAAAAATATTATATTATCAGCCAGTCCATCTAACGACGGACCAACCACCATTTTACAAATTATACAACTGTTCATTTAATTGTACTTAAATTATATGACTGTACTTTACATGTATTCTGTAGTCCATACATAAAATAAACGGAACGAAACCAGAGTTCTGACAATTTTTTTATTTCTTTAAATATCTATATTATGCGATGTCTTATTACCAAATTACATTACTAAATAATTATAACAATTCTTTTTTATTTATTTTATTAATTGAATAGTAATACATTCTGCAACATCGAAGGGCAATAATATTAGGGCAACAGTAATCGTTCATACAATATGTGCATAAAAACAATAACTAAAATAGAGAAAATAAAACAAGAAAATTAGTACAAGTTTGTTATGTAATAATAAATAGAAGCTATTACTAAATTAAAATAAATGAAATACATTCCCACCTATGTAAAATATAACTATTCTAATTGGCAATTTTAACCATAATAATGGAGAAATAATTCTGAAAATAAAAAGTGCAGTGTCTTCGTTACAGTCCGTCCTGTTTCTTTATATGTAAAATAAAATATTACACGGTCACTATTTTTTTTCTTATATCATAGATTAAGTTTTTTTCTGAAACGAAACGCTATGAGGATTTTCTTAAATTTTCAAAAACTTCTAATTAGTTAATTCTGAACTATTTACTTTAATTAACAACTGAAATTACAGTACTCGTTATTTTCCAAAATCGTAGAAAGATGATGTCGTTATTTTCTAATATATTTAAAAATTGATAAATAGTAAGCAAAGTTGGAGGTTTAAAAAAAATACAAAATCATAGTTTAAACTTAGTAACGATACTATTAAAAATGTTTCCTTCTTTTTTTTCCTCGGCTACGGGTATGAAAGGATAGTTTTTTTTTTTGTCTATAAGAATAAAAACTGTTAGTCACCAACTGCAACTTAAAATATAAACAGGTCTAGTTTTTCGTTTAAAACCGGGATTCCCTAGTTTCACATTAATGATAAACACGATTAGATAAAAATGAAAGGAATGCGATAAACTTATAATTATCTTTCATTAAATTACTTTCTCATGAAAAGATTAGAATCGTTTTATTTTTAAACTAGCTTTGCAAATTTATCTTTATCGTCATTAGAATTATATTTAACAAGATAAAGGACTTCAGGTGATCGGGTGACTAAAACTTCAATTTAAATTAAAATACACCGCATCCTTATTATTACTAGTCAGGTTCAGATGACGTTTCTATAATTTTGTTGGGAATTAAATTACATTTCGAAGAATTCAGACAATATTTTTTATTTTTAGGATTTTGAAATAATTATTTCAAACCCAGTCTTATTTCACAACTAAACCTCAGAGAAACTAAAAATTCCTGCATCATAGCTGCTATTACTTTATGAAGATACAGTGATCAAGAAGTCAGTGAAAATATAATAATTAATAAGATAAATATTTAAATGTTAATTTTATCAATTTATTGACACACATCCAAAACTTATTTGTTAAGGATATATTCACACTTCGTTTTTTCGTAAGATTTCCGTTTATTATGAATTATTTACGTAATATGAAATAAATAAAACCTATGCAGGAGATCATACTATTTGGAATTAGCATTGGGAACTCTCAATAACATTCATCAGTTTGTAAGATGCTTTCGCAGAGTACTCATCATTATGCCTTCCATTTATACTAATAGTGAATACGCCAATATTGTGTTTGTATAGGGTTTTTGCAATGGTAATGCTAAATGTGAATACGCCAGGTGATTTCCGAATAGAAGATTATCAAACAAATCTATATTTAACTCCACGTTTCAACGTCTTAGAGAAACTGGTACATTTCCTATAATACCAGGTGCTGATGGTATTTTTACCCCTTTACTTTGTCGACATTTAATATGAATTTAATGTTTACGTTTAATTAATAAAATAAGCCATAACAATGAAAATCTTTAGGTATGAATATCTCCTAAACAAAGCGTTTGCGGACATACCTTCAGAGGAACTTTTTTTTCTTGTTTTGAAGTCCTTAATTCATATTTTCAGTTTGGCCACTTAACCCTCAAACACTCTGTATAACCTCGTTATGTTTACATTTTGGGAGTAAATGGCATTTTAAACGCCCCCATATTTTTGTGGGTTGGCTTTTTTTCTTATTTTGATAGCAAATTATCTTACGATTCAAGAGGTAGGAAATCGGACGATTATGTGTTTTAGTACCTCATTAAAATAAACAAGCTAATTGAAAAATCACCAATTAAATTTAAAAAATTGACGAAGTTGTAGGTTACAATAATATGAAGTCATTCACGAAGTTTTAGACGGATGTTAATTATTTGATAAAGAGGGGAGGGTTCATGTCGGGTACTGTAATAGTTTATACAGGATATCAATAAGTCTTATTTTTCGTTATTATTTTTCCATCAATTAGCGATATTTGCTTGAAACCCTCACAAACCTCCTAGAGACAACACAAGCCAACAGCTGACAAAAGCCACTTCCAGCCTCCATTAGCTGAAGTGCTGGATTTATTTCCAGGGGCTCGGAGAACACCAGGCCCTAGCATTAGCCCTCATCATCAATCGTTAGGTTCTATCGCAAATAATAAATAGCACTCTAATGGTAGATTGCGAAATAGCTTTCGAAACAGAACAAACTTCGATAGCATTTGCCTGTTTATTTCTATCATTAAATTTTATTATTCAGTTAAGAAAAATAAAACCGTAAAAATTATTACAAAAATTATTTGTAAACAATTATGTATAAAATTTAGCGCTACTTTCCTAGGTACATAGAAGAAAATTAAAAAAAAAAAAAAAGTGGTTTCTAAAATTGGCCTAATTAATTTAATTATATTATTTTATCACCATTAGTAACTCCTAAAAAATATAGAAAAAAAACTAGATTGCTTCAATTTATATAAGAATTTCCAAAAAAACCGAAACAAAAGTTTTCAGTGACATCTGTGGAAAATATTTAGAACATATATTTACACCAAATCGTACGATATCAAGGGTTCTTTTTTTTTTTTGTAATATTGTTCTCAGATTGTAATATTTATCAATAAACAAGTAATCTAAAAAAAAAATTATCTTTTAACTTTTTTTATCTCTAAATTTACCACTTATTTACTCCAATTCATTGAATCAGCAATGAGCTCATTGTTTAACGTTTTTTATAAACCAATCCTCCAGCTCAAGTTACAAGAACAGATCCATTGTTCTCTTCCGTTCCGTTGACTATACACAATGTCGAAAATGGTAGATGCTTGGTTTCCGTAGTTAGCCATTATGTCATCTATTGTCTTATCTATCAATATCAGGTTTAATCACATAAATTTGTTAGTTTCGTGGACGAATTTAATAAAAGGATATACTCAGTGTGTTTTGATACTGCAATACACAGGTAGACCATTCAATGAATGCTCGAAAAAGGGGTGTAGAAGAAAATGGTGGGGATAAAATTTTCGACTTTAGGATATTGATTGGACTATTGAAGAAGTAAACATACTAAAAGTCCCCACTCCTAGGTAATGAGCCAGATGTAGGAGGCGCCTTTTTTTCGGTTTTCACATATATCAGAAATACTATCCATCGGATCCACAAAGACATTCTGTACAAAATTAAAGCTGATAAAATTTGATAATATACCTTTTTTCGCTACCTCGCTTAATTTCTGAGATATCTGTCCTCAATTCTAACTAATTTAAAAAAAAAAAATGTTTGCCCAATGTTTAATGATGTATTTCACTTGCTAACTCTCGATTGCTTCGTTCTACGATTAAGCCATGAGGAACAAAGTTTTTAATTATTAAATTTTCTTCAAGAATATATATATCATTTTACTAGTTTATCTCTAGCGGTTCAAAAGTTAGATCAATTATAACTTTAATATAATAAGGAATACTATAAAAATTATTATTTTTTCTGCAAATTCTCGGAATTGACGAAATTATTTTTATTATTAAAACAAAAGTGAACTGTATAATACATAACGAAAATTCAGGAAATTGTTATTTTTTAAAAAAAATAATTGAATAGTTAGATTTCAATCATAATTACGTCGACCTCAACATTAATCGACCGAGTCACTTTCACTTATCAATAATTGACGACTGGCTGACCCTGTAAATCATAATTTCTACTAATGATAAAGGCTTAGCAAACCCGAAGGTTCGATGCCGATATCATTTGGAGAATCAATAGAAGAAGAAACTTAGAAAAAAAAGAGGTATACTTTGCAAAACGTAAAAAATAATCAATAACATTTTTTTTTTAATTTAAAATCTGTTTTTTTGTTCAAAATTTTGCACAACCTTGGTGTATGGACGTTGCTCAGGAGCTATAGATTAGACAATTTGTACAAAATTTGAGGATAATTGAAATCCAGGTTTTTCTATATCAAGTCATACCATACTTTATCAATTCTTCCTACATCCTTCTCCTTCCAAGATTATCATTGCTTATATGTATTGTTTTGCTATTTCTAGAAAAATAGTCCATATATTAGTTTGGTAACATTAACACAAGAAATGGCAGTAAGATCTGACCAAGCCAGAGGAAGAATTGGCTTGCAAGAACTGGATAAGAAGCAGCAAAGAGCAGTGCCTTATTAAAGTCTCAGTAAAGCTAATTTATTCATTGAAAACTGGAATACTAAAAGGTCGGAGCTGAAAGCCCTTTATCACCCTTATCAGGAAGAAAAGATGAAATATAGGGCCTCTACAACACAATATAAGTGGTTAGTCTCCCGCAATTATAAGCGACTTGGAGCCCTAACTACCAAGAATTTGCATAATCTTTGTTCAGAGGAGAGCTGCGCCTTTTTGATGGAGTCACAACTGTCTTTGTACTTTCAACACGATTTCATTCCCTCAACTAATGAGTCGCGAATCTTCAAAGGGGAGTCACTTGATCTCTCATGAAAATTAACATTAGGAATGGCGAGCTAGAATTGAAAATGAGTAGTCATTACATACATTTAATCTCGTGACGAAGTTACCACTAGGAATTTTCAACGCGAGTTTGGAATATCAGTCAACTGGCAAGAGTGGTACAGATTTTGTGACGAAAATATAGAACTATGCATGAGCCTGCTGATAATCAAAACTCGTCTAGGAAAATACTAAAGTATCTTTATATACTAATATTATTGTTTATTACATTTTTAATGCAGACACACAACAAAATGTTTCACTATATTTTACACGGACATACTAACAAATGCAAAATATGGCCTAGTGCTGCCGAAATGCAAGACCAAGATAAGTCTTGATCTTGGTCTATGTCTTGCAGTTTTCTATTAGCTTAGTGCTATTTATTAAACATTTTCCTTTGTATTTAAGAAAAACGCTACAAATATATATATATATTTTTACACACTAAGATACTAAGGAAAATACAAATATATAAAAAAAAAATATACAGGAAAATATAAATATCTACAAAACATATTAACCATAAACACAGATATATACGATAAATACTGAGATATAAAAAAATAATAAATAAAAATAAAATGATTTCTATCAATTAACTGCTGGTGACTAACGTAATTATATAACCCAGACATTTTTACAAGCTTGCGGAAGTTTGAATTTGTAGTAGGTGGTGGAATAGGAGTTTATGCACGTGGTTTGACGTATAGAGATGGGTAAGGAGTTCCATAAGGAGATAGCACGAATGGCGAAGGATTTGCTGAAGGAAGTGGTTTTATGGGAGCGGATATATAAATCTATAGGTTGAGATCTGGTATTGAGAAAGTGGATAGAGGAGCATAATTATTATTTTTAATAAGCGTAATTAATTAACACATTAAGATATTTTATTGACATAAACATAGTAAAGTCCAACAAAATTAATAAAGTTAACTTGATAATACATTAAGGGCATTGTCAAGAAAGATAGTGATAAACCCCAACATGGAATGAAAAAGTTACTGAGTAAAGACAATCTATATAACGTGACCAATTAAGTAAATAAAAAATCTAGTGTGTCCACTCACATGACTTTCATACCCATTTTAAACAATTTTAAACATATTCATTAAAAATAACACAATTGAATTAGACAAATTTTTCCTGATAAACGATAAGAGAAATCATTAAAGTACGATTATTAAAATCAGTGTATATAATTCAATACACTGTAACGTTGCTAAAACTGAGAATTTAATAAGCTTTAAAAAAATGTTACCACTACATACTACAGAGGTTTACTGTCATTTTTCAGATTGGATAAATCTAACTAAACCCCGAATGAAAAATTGAAACAATTAAATGCAAAAGTATATTGATTCTACCAATTTTTTACATATTGTAACGAAAAATGTTTAGTAATAGTAACAATTTTTCCTTGATTTTTATTCACAAAAACGATTTTTTCTTTTTTACTAGTATACGATTTTGAGCAACGATAGGGTCGACTAACCCGGGTTATTTTATTAAATTACTTTATTTATAAGCAAATCTATCCATACCATATTTTAAAAAATATGCTAGATTTTTCAAGGTCTCTCTTTAACCACAGTACATATTTTGATTGAGGATTAGCAAGGACAATACTGTGATTGTTAAGAGAAGGATGGCCTTTGATCTGGACAAGATAAATTAGAGCAAGCTTACTGTCGGGGTTGAGTTGACCCTAGGGACCCTTACAGTCAAAGGATCCACCCCTAGGGCCGGACTGTCCTTTGGTCAGTACTGTGACCAGGTGCCGGATTAAAGTGTCTATTCACTCCTCCCAGACCTCATCATTTATATATAACTATGAGGCTCGGTTATTATATCTTGGCGGGTACATAATATATATATATATATATATAATCCATTTTATTTATTAAGTAAACAGAAAGTAGTACGTTGTTATTAGATCTATCAGGAATATTGATGACGAAAAAAAAAAATTAAGATTTGAATATAATAAAGGATATTCAACAACCATATCTAAAGGGTATTCAGCCAAATAAGTCTGATAATTGTATCAAAATCATGAAACAAAAGATATAACTTTCCTTTGGTGTTTTGACATATAATAATAATTACTTCACATCTTTATGGTTTACTTTCAGGTCATACGTTATCTCATTTTGCAATTAACAGCTGATTTAGATAATCAGTCTTTATAATTAGGAACATATAACATAGTTTAGATTATAATTAGTATTGTCATGAATGCCTGTGGTTGTAGCGCCCTTACTCAATCTCCGCTGGCTTTTAATACCAGTGAAGTGGTTGAGGAAGAAGAGCAGGGATCTCCTGAAGCCTCGCTTTCCCTCCACAAGTGGAGGGACAAGTATGGTTTGGAGTTCCCATGTCCGACTGTAAATAGTGTAAATAGGTATGCCTGCATCTAAGATGTTTATCTTCATTACGTTTTTTTTTTTTAATGATAATTTCAATTCTATTTTATTCATTTATTTTTATTCTATTATTTATATTTTCTTCCTTCACTATGATATTTTATTTTGTTCTTATTTAGCTTTATATTATTTTGAAATTACCTTATTTATTCAATTTTTTTTAAATTGTAAATATGAGCTCAGAACTCTATTATAAATATCCTTTATTGAGACAGATTGTAATATTTATCAATAACCAAATAACCCAGTAAAAAAAAAATTAGTATTATAAGAATCACATGACGTTTATGAATTAAGTTATATTTAATCTAGAAACTTTTTATAAACAAAATCAATATATTGTTTGTGTACATCCAGAACAATAATTGTTTTTAACAATCCAACAAAAGCCTTATTATACCTTTATTAAAATATTTAAAAAAAAAAACTTATCAAAACTTAGAGAAGGGCCTGAAAAGGATTCTCATTTTTAGGAAAAAAGTTGTATGTGTAAATGTTATTTTAAGTAAAATGAAAACCTTATCTGTCATTCTAAAGACGTCGATTTCAAAAATATTAGGCAAGACAGTTTAGTCTAAACAGGAGCAATGTTGCGACAAGGATGGTAATTTAATAAAATTAAACTATAAATAATATTTATAAAAATAAATTATTATTTTTTTTATATTTCTACCTATTGATTCCTAATGTAAAAAATAAAAGATAGTTTTTCTATAATTTACACGTTTTTCATCTTATTTTTTTGATCCCATGAGGCCCGCGTATTAGGTCTTAAAGTCGGTTTTCATTAAAACTTATATTTATGCACTTTATAAACCAAAACTACAATTTGATCCGCTCATCAAAAAAATATTTATTTTCTCGACAATGATTACCCTCCCTCTTAATGGACTACACCCAATCCTAAATTCCTGCGTACATCCAAGTTGATAATTATTAAGCGTATTTATAAATATATTTATTTCAGACGATGATAAATCTTAAGAATCCTGGAAGATGCCCTTTGAACAAACAATTAATTTTCAGCGGAAACATAAATAATTGTAAGAGCTAAAAAAAATTCACCTTTCAAGTATATTTTTAGTTCTTATAAATCTTGAATAAACTTTCTACCCAGAATTGAAAAGCACTAAAAAAAAATTGAAAGAAGTTGTTTTAACTGTTTGGTTTATTATTCTAGGAAGCACAAAACATCTATTATTATCTTGACTTTTAGAATGGACAGAAAAAAGTGCATGATCATGCTTACTAATAACATTTATTTTCGTGTTCAGGAAATTATCACCTTAAAATTATTTCAAAGCTATATTGTTATGAACAGACATGAAACACCACTTCCAAAAGAATATCACAATAGCATATACCACATATACTACACTAAATTAAATATTAAATACTTTCCTTTAAATACTTATAACCTAAATTATCTTCTAGATTTGGTTTCTGAGAAATAATAATTTTAATGAATGCGAGAAAATATTTTTATTAACTTTGTATTTTCAAGCCAATACAAGCTAAAGATTTCGTCCCGTTTTCTCATTAGACCAGTTTTCGCGAATTTCAATTCAAATAGTTCCTAATCTTAAAATCCGTGATTTTTAAGAACGTTTTATTACCTCAACAGTTAGTTTTAACGATTCATAAAGATGAGTATTTATTATTAACAGTTGTGAAAACCTAAGGGTCTATATTCAACTTTTGACCCACATATTTTGATGACGTTTATGAAATGCATTTTATATATTTATTTTATATCTAAGATAGATTATCAATTATTGCAAAACATTTATAAAAGACATTTGTTTTCATCAAAGATAAATTATTTTTCCTGTCATGTTTATAAGGAAATAACAAAAATGCATAATTTCCACTTAACATTGTGGAAGATAATCTTCAATTTTATCATAAATAAATCCGGATATATTTTATTTGTATAGAATTCTTCATTTTTAAAATTTCTCAAATTCCACAATAGTCCTAAAAAATAAGTCTACAGTATTTATTTGTTTAGTTATTTTTTTTATTTCTTCTACGCTGAAGAGTCATTGACAACAACTTCAAATTAAAGTATTCCAACATTATTTGAAATATTTAATATTATGCATCATTAAATATTATACCTTCACATCAATGAAACCATATTCAATAGATTTTAGACATATATGATAAAAAATATTATAAATATTACGGTAAATCCGATATTATACAAATACCAAACAATATTTGTAGAAAATAAATTGGCCAAACCCGATTATTTCAATAAACGTCTAGTTTAAAAAGAGAAAAACAAAACAATAAGTTGTATTATATACATAAAAAAACTCATTATACTAGTGTGAATGATTAAATTCAATAAAGGAATTCTTTATAGTTAAAAAAATCTAACATTTAATTATAATATTTAATATTGTAAATCAATTTTAGATTAAACTGTACAAAATATTTAAGAATACTTAAAATACAGAAAAAAAAATCATATGGGGATTAGATAATCATCAAAATGAGTAAAAAAATAATATTTACCTTGTCTTAAGTATTTCTTTTTGTGATTAGACTTTAAAGCACCCTGAAACAAACCAAAAGTAGTCGTTAGGAATTTAATTTCAATAATATATATATATTATCAATAATATATATATATATATATATATATATATATAGATAACTTAATATTTATAAAATAAATAAATAATTAATGTATATATCGCTCAGTCGGTGGAACAGTGATGTAATTGGAAATCATATACTTTTACAGTAAGGGTAATATAATAAGAATTATTATTATATAAGCCATTCAGTTAGCAGAATGACACACCAATTTCAACATTTTTGATTAAAGTCATTTAAGTCATATTTCTAGTTGGAAAATTTATAATATCTGTACAGGCAATGAATAAGTTGATTCTAGAGTAGGTAATAACAGTTTTGAAATATAGAACTGTGAATAAAGATATAAATTTTTCCACTAGAAATATCACTAAAATTAATAATAGAAAATGTTGAAATTGAAGTTAGACAATCTGGCAACTGAAAAGCTATAATTCACATATTTTTTAAAACTTATAGCATCTGTGCAAAATTCTTTTACCCATTCAATTTTTTCTAATATTATTCTATGACGTAAATTCGATTGAGCACGTTTTTCTGACAATTGTACGTGATGTATCGATTTTACAAAATTTTACTGTTGTCATTGTTCCACAGGATGAGCGACGTAATAAAATATTTTCAATAAATTATATTAAAATAAATAAATATAAAACTTATACATAAAAAAAATATAAATAGTGTAAATTATTATAAATAAATAATTTTTTAATGATGTAGAGATAGTTGATATAATATGAGAAGGAATTGATTGGGGGGTGCGGTCAAATAAATACTAAATTAAAATATAGTAAGAAAAATAGTTCAGTTCCTTTTTCTCCTCTGTTTATCAACCGATTTTCTTTTCTTTTTTTTTTACTAACTATTGACGAGCTCTAGTGTTATCAATAAAAATATTTTGAAAACAACGTATATAAATAAAATTGTAAATGTTTGTTTATTCGAAACCTATAATCTCCGAAAGTTCTTCACCGTTTGCTTTGAAAGTTTGATATAACGTTTCAATCAAATTCAGGAGTGAGAAAATTGGGTTCAAATATAATTTTTTTAAGGATAAATAAAATTGAGATTGGTATTTCACACCTAGAAAAACTTTCACATACGAATTTTCACAGCAATCGAAAAATAAAAAGTTTTGCCTCAAATTTTCACCGAATGAGGAGTGGGTTTAATAATTTTTTGTGAAAAAAATAACTCTTCACATTTTTATTTGCCAATAATTCAAAAAGTACACAAATTGTATTGTACTAATTCCTTTTGTAACTACATATAAAAGTGAATTCACGAATATATCTTAGATAATTTACGTTTTACTCAAACATTCAATAATAATTGTAGTCGCATTTTGACGACTTGGTGAATACTAGTTAGTAGAAAAAGGAAAACATATTGAAAATATAATAAAAGGAAACAAAATATTTTATTATAGTGGTTAAATAGTTGACTGTCGTGAATAATGAAGAGAAGAAAAGTTGGGGTGATCAGTCAAATAAGAAGGCAAAATAAATGATAATATTTATTTTGTCATTTGCCGACGTTTCGACCTGAAGAACCAGGTCTAAGAAAAGGGCTAAGAAAAGAACCAGATAACAAGGAATGAAAAACATAAAAATTAAAGTAAAATGCAGTTGTTAGAATAATGACAATAGTAAGAACAAGAGATAAAAAAAAAATAACCGGTACAAAGTGTGGAATGATGAAGGAAACATAATCAAAATAATATTATCATTTATTTTGCCTTCTTATTTGACTGATCAACCCAACTATTCTTCTCTTCAAAATATTTGATTGTATTCAAAATTTTTTTTGTCTTACGGTTTTTATGTTTAGCAAAGTTATTGTGACATATGAAATCTATTAATGTGGAAAAAAACAATCTCCATTTGTTTCTTTATCGTATTCCTGTGATCAGAAACGAGACTTAAGGATTTTTTTTTTAAAAGCTTACATCGAAGGCCGGACCAACAAGATCTCTTGTGTCGTATCAATTATCCTTGAAGTTAAATTGGCTGAAAGAATTTCAAGGGTGCTATTTCGTATTTATTTTTTCAAAATTTTAACATACCGTTGCAGTAAAACCAAGCAAAAATATTTCGTAAGTTCGTAAGAGCCTGCTATACGAAATTGTAAATATAATATATTGTAAATTCCCGATCTCAGTAAATACAAGCTGCAGACTGACCTTGGAAGGCTGACCTCGTGACCACATGGGCTCAGTACAGTTATGCTACGTAATCTGAAGAGTATTTTAAACTCCATTAAATGTAGTTTTTTAAACTTCATTTGAATATTTTATATCTCTATGAAAAAGAAAAAAATATTTAAAAAAAAACGACTAAGCGACGTGATATAGGCGGTACTCACGTAGTGCGGCGAGTTTTTAAAGCAGCTGACATCACCAAAAAATAACAAACGTTTCCCACAATTAACCCAGCATTCATTCCCTCTTAATTTCGTTTTTTCTATTCGTCGCAGATTTATATCTGAATTTCTCAAAGGTATTCTCTAATATGTCGAAATCAGTTTTCAAATTACAGCTCAAGAAAGTTTCTTTGATTACATGATAAAATTTTAAAAATATAAAATTTAGTAAATCACTTGAACTACGGCCAAAAAGTTTGGAGATCCCTGACCTTTGTATTTCATTTTATTCATATTTATTTTGAGGCTCACATATTTGTCGAATTTTATCAAACTTTCTGTATTTATTCTTTTGTGGTGTCTTCATTCAGAAATCGGTGTTTTCAGCCATGGGTATTTTTCCTATCCATATTGAAATATTTCCAGTAGGCATCACCTCTCTAAAAGCATATTGAAGAGATAAATGAAATAGGACAGGTAAAAGGAAATCACCTTGTTTCAAACCCGAACAAACATTAAGCTTCCAGGAAAATGATTAACGATTCTAACAACTATTATTCCACAAGAAATATTATTGGTTCCCGCAGCATTATAACAGTTTAATTTTCCTTCGGCGATTTCATCTCAAGGTTAGAAATAGAAATTCGTTAAAAGTTTATCCAACATTTTCATCGACGTTTCGGATAAATTAAGATTATTTTCAAAGATAATTGATTCTTGAGACATTTAATTTCCAACATGCAGTTAGATATATATTTTTATTAGAGGTCTTGAATCGTCTGAAACGTCAATGAAAATGTATGAGGTAATTCTTAAATTTAATATTATAAAATAATAACAGTAGCAAGTATCTTTCAACTCAAGAATTTAGACAGTTACACAACGCCGAACTGCGTGAACTGTATTCGGTTAATATAATTGATTTGATTAAATTGGGGCGAATAAAATTGGCTTGTAAAATTGTTGGGCTTAGTAACGAAAGATTCGATAAAAGGTTAATAATATTTAATATGCTGAGTGGTAAACGTCCGAGGGTAGACCGAAGCGAAGGTGGGATTGCGTTTAGGCTGATCTGGAGGGGCTGGGTTTGTCGGCAGTGACACTTTATATCGGATTCGCTGAGCCTATTATTATTAACAGGTATAATAATTAAATAATGCCAATTCTTTTTCAGAACAGAAACGAATGAAAAAAATGGAATTTAACTGATAGGTTTTCTAGGGTTATTTTATTTTATGGGCCAATAAATTTGTTCAAAATAAAATCAATACGAGATTAATCGGAATTTCATAAAAGAGAAAAAGAAATTATTACTTAATTTATCTTCTGCATTTTTCCGGGGTATTAGATTGATCTGGAAGGGTTGGATTTGAACGGCGACCGGTGGAGGAAGGTGTGAAGAGATTGGTAGTGTCGGCATCGAACCTTCGGGTTCATTGATCTTTTTATTATTATTATTTGGAACTTTTATTAGAAAAGTTCACAGAGTGTCTTGAAAAAAATCGTAAATGTTAAATGTGATTTCACTTAATTATTAAGTTATTTGGGTTAGTTGATAAACATAAATAATATGGATGTTGATTTTTTTATTTTCACCAAAAGAACTAAGTTATAAAACAATAATGTATTAATTCATTTAATATATACGACATTC
The DNA here is from genome assembly GCA_928085145.1 of Nezara viridula. Taxonomy (NCBI): domain Eukaryota; kingdom Metazoa; phylum Arthropoda; class Insecta; order Hemiptera; family Pentatomidae; genus Nezara; species Nezara viridula. The sequence continues at coordinate 22,180,353 of OV725082.1, read as the reverse complement.
AGAGGTTCTGGATATATTAATACAACATAATAGTTAACCTATTATTTTTTTCCTAATTATCTATTAACATTTGTAAATGTTTATGATATATCTATAAATCATTCATTATGTTTGTTGTGTTGTTAAATCTTTTAGCTTAGGCTTGCTTTTCTAATTTAAATTTAGCTTTCAACTGGTCAGGGGACGATGTCCAGAAATAGATTAGATTTACTTTGAACCACTAACACCTATCGAAATCATCTGCTGTAACTGAGTTATATAGTAAACTATTTAGACCTTAACGAATATTGAAAATATTAACAAAAATATATTTCAAAATTGTAAAGAACCCATCGGTTTTCTCAATGATTCAGATCAGGAACGCCTATATTTGGTAAACGTTTATTCTAACAACACAAATATAATTGTTAAGTAAACGGTAGAAACATTTTCTCCCTCCTCTTCGCCTAAGATAAAAACAAACATAATTATTACTACGTTAAGTATTATTAAAAAAAAAAAAAATCAAAGGGATGTGTCAAATGAATCGCACATTTCATAACAAAATCTAAAACTATCTGAATATATTTAAATCACCATAAAGAATCAATTTGTTTTAATTTTATCAAATTTATTTATTAATGAAATTAGGTTTGATGTTTTGTTCTTTATAACTTCTCATACATCCTTTGACCGAAACGAAATTAATCGAGTATTCGTGTTTTAAATTTTCAATTAACTTTGAAAGTTATTTTCTGTTTTGCACATTAGCCATTTCCTGTTTTTTGTTTTTGTTTTAATTTGTATCAATCCGTTATAGAATTATTTTTAAACTGATATCGAACTCCGGTAAGTGGTCTGACGTGAAGGTTTTCGCCGCGTATTAACCTGAGTCCGAGTTTCAAAAATAAATCTTAACTGACCCGGGTGGGAATCGAAAACACTAAGTTCTAAACCAGGCACTCAGGAACCCACGTATGCTCCTATTTTCATCTTACTTGGAAAAGATTGTGTATTTTTTCGTTCTTGAAATTTTCTATTTTCGTACCTATTAGAGTATTTATCCTACATTTCAGTTTCACATCAACTGACAACCAAAATAAATACACATCGATATTTCTACACTACTTGGAATAACAAGATGACTTTATACCAATAAAATTTTTATGAAATCATTTACACCCGTCTAAAACTTCATCTTATCGTAAGCTAAAATGTTTTTATTTACGAAGCCTCTCGAAAATATGGCGTTAGATCTGGAGGTTGGTAAAATTTGTCTATTAATTAGGTTCTAAAAACTCATGAACAACCAATTGCTTTTCTTTTATATCATAAGATAATTTGATCACAAAATTAGGATAAAGGTGGCCTACAAGAATATTTAGCCATTAAACGTGACTTCTACCTCAGACATCTCAAAATGATGAGGTTATAAGCAAAACGAACCGATATTTTTTTAGGCCACTTTTTTTTTTGTGATCAAAGTATCTCAAAATTCAAGTGGAAAGCCAATGGGTATTTATGAGTTTTTTTTTGTTACTCATTAAGTTACTTAATTTGATGAGAAAATGTACCATTTCTGAGAATTTTCATGGATAAAAATGTTGAAGGTTGCAACCTCAAGTATGTTGCAACCTCAAGACGAAGAAAATTTGATCGGAAAAAAGGTGGCATATAAAAATAAGCCATTTATCTGCACCTTCAACATGTCAAAATAACGACGTTAAACGACTCAATATTTTGGGAGGCCACTTTTAAAAATATTTTTATTTATTCTTTTTTTACTTTTATTTTTTTATTAAATTATCGTTCGATTTAAGCGAAAAGCAGCTTGGGATTCATGAGTGTTTAGTATCTCATTAAATTGGTTAATTAAATAAGAAAACGCGTAAATGAGAATTTACGTAGATGTAGCTGTAGGTTATATGTAGATGTAGCATCTTATTGCAGCTTTAGGTTATAGCTTACGTCAAGAAGAAGAACTTCACGAAGTTTAAGACGGATGTTAATAATTTATTAAAAAAGGGTCTATTCTGCGGACTAATTATAATGATAGACTCACACGTTTTCTTGACAAGATGAAATTCAAGCAGTGGACTTGTTAAAGAAGGATGGATACAGTAGGAGATGGATCTTATAGATGTATGGATATCTTAGGTGAGAGATTTAAGAATGATAGAAATAACAATAATATGATAGTCACTATTGCAATCCAATTTCAGAATAATTTCTTGCACAGAGCATCAATTGCCTTGTCCCTGAATCTCTGTAATTATTGTATTCGTTACCCGCAATTCACTTCTTCTTATATCATCTAACTAAATCCGCAAACGTGTTTAAACTATATAACACGAACTAACGACTATTACAAAACAATATATAAATAATAACGAATAACAATTAAACCGTAGCGTAAAGAGTAGAATAATTTAATTAAATTATAGTTTTCCTCTCATTTTTGTTAAGGAAATGGTTTTAATTATGCATATGCAAGAAAATTGAAAAGAATTTCAGAATCAATTGAACTACTGAGCTTCTTCCTGTAGTTGTGTTAATGAACGATCAATAATAACTTTGTGTGAATGTTTAATGTAGCCTTAATATTAATGCCCTCAATTGCGGTAGAATGTATTAATTTTCAAATAATAAAAAAATAATAACTGTTTACATTATATTAAAAATAACTGTTTCTTGGCCAACAGTTATGCAAGAGGTGATGTGCCCGAGATCACGTTCCATAGTCAAGTGGAATAACGGGTTGATTAAGGGTAATACCTTAAACAATTATTTAATTAAGGGTACTCGCTTTATATAGACCTGGTGTGATCTAGAAACGTCTTCCGATCCTAGTGACCACGGCTAATGTCCGGTTAATAAGCCGGATTCGTGAAAAAAGTCGATACCATCAAAGGGAAATAACCAATTCAAATCTGAATCAATCCTCAAGCTCATTTTGTATGGATGTAGATCGATTTAAAAACTTGAAAATGGTATCTTTAAGAATGAAGAATTATACTTTTTTTTTTATCATCAACTTATTTAACAAAAAAAATTTCAACTAAATAATTTTATATAGAAGAAATATAGAGGCACATATAACACTTGCAACCGCTAGGGTACAGGGGTAAACATCTCTCCCAAGATCGTTGGCGCCTAAACCAGCGCTCCTCCCTCCTCAGAAATTATGTTGCTCTCTTATTCTTAAAAAAAGTGAAAGCTAGAATAAAATTAATAATTGAAGATCACTCATAATTACACTTGCTGTGGTCTGTTCCAGGTTTTCCCGCTAGTTCTGTGCTCCCCTCAAAATTTCGGCAAAATATAACCCCATCAAAGTCTTTGATAGTGCAACTTACGTCATAAAAATCCCTCCTGGGATATGTCAAAATTTACCTAAAATTCTGCCAAGAAAACAACTCAATATATCGAATTTTATGCAAGCTCACTTGATTGAAAGAGTACAATTGGAAGTATCAACATGTAGCTGGAAGTATATTTGAATAAATTCGAAAAATGATACAAAATCGATCCACGCTCCTTTTCAATCAAGGCCGGAACTAGGATTTTTGCCAGAATGGATAAGCTTAATTTTTTCACTTCCAATAATAATAAACATTTTACATAAGTATTATAGGTAATGCCTCTGATCTCTGGCCATGACCAGTAGATAAGTCGACTCATCATTCTTGAGCTCTTAAGCCTTTGGTAAAATTCGATAACTCTGCTAGAGTTACTCTAGTAACCAATGGCCTAAGAACTCAAGAATTAAAGAATGATCGACTTAAAGCAACTTAAGGATAAGTCGACTTGGCTAGTAATGGCTAGAGACCAGAGATATAACGAAAAAAATTCATCATCAGATAATATTAACACATGTTGATGAATGAATCTATGACTTGTTAAAGAAGGATGGATACAGTAGGAGATGGATCTTATAGATGTATGGATATCTTAGGTGAGAGATTTAAGAATGATAGAAATAACAATAATATGATATATATATATATATATATATATATATATATATATATATATATATATATATATATATATATATATATATATAATATTACAATGTTTTTATAATTCGACCTTTATATATATGTTTTTCAAGAACTGAAGAGAATTCCTTCATTTTAAAAAAACAGAAATCGAAACGTTTGAATAAAAAAATGAATAAACAGAAGTTGATTCAGCTCATTCAAGTGTATTTCATGACCTATTATCCGACTATAATTGTTATCTTAAGTTATATATATATATATATGAACGTATGTTTAAACTAAAACAAAATCTAAAATCAAACTTCGTCGCCCTCAAAATTTTGTCTCCAGGGCAATGATGCCGCCTTTACCACTGCCTCACAGCAGCGGTCATTCCTCCGACGACCTTCGTTAAAGTATAAAAATTTATTATTTTCAGTAAAGAAAAAAAACTAATAATGTTCTGAAAGAGTTTTTGATATAATTTTGGCAAAAGAAATTAAAAAAAAAAAAATATTTTAGTACAAATTTAATATGGTAAACAGTTTATATAAAAAATTAATAATACAAATTTAAAAAAGGTAAATAATTTATATAAGATTTTCAAAACTAAATATATATTGTATATTATCTATAAATAAATAAAAATAGATATATTATAGTTTGTTAAACTAAAAGCTTTTACATATTATTTAATTTTTGTATATCACGTAATTTTAAGGTATGCGATTTGTATTCTTTCTATTATTTAGGAATTTTCTGTTGTTTTAGAATAAAAATGCCACCAAAAACAAACTGACAAAAAGATTTTTGTCTAAATAAAAAATTTAAATTAAGGAGGTAAGCAGGAGATAAAGGCGATATTTTTGGAATAAACATTAGCCAAAATAAGCCCGTTAAATAACGTTAACGGTAAATAATCAAAGTTTTTTATTATTAATAAAATGTTTCATTGCATCAGGTATTAATCAATTAACTTTACTGTAAATAAAAAAATAAATTTCCGTATTTATTTAACTAATTTCAAGTATTATTTTTAATTAAATGCCGGTATGCCGTTAATTTTTTAAATAAAATTTAATATTGTAGTTTTGTAAAATAAAATAAAATTTATTTGAAGATTTTTATAAAAAAAAAAAAAAAGAATACAACAGTTAACTAAGAAATACAACTAAGAAAATTCGTCCTTCTGAAGTAATAACGGACAACCAGTTATTTTGAGCGGTAATATGCCCGATTGTCTCCGTAACCGGTTATTTTGAGCGGTAACAACCGGCCGGTATAACCGAAGGTGAAAAAAATTGGAGTAATCTATAAAAGGTTATTTTACCACCGTTTCTAGTCTAAACCCGAAATATAAATTGACTACAAAAATACATCTACTTAAAAATAAAAACATAAAAAGAAAAAAAACATAAAAAGAAAAAAAAACATTATAATTATGTCGGCTGGTCCAATATAAAAATAATAAAAATATAATGATTATTTAAAAATGACGCCCAAACTTAATTAATTAAGTAAGCAAACTTATTACTAATTACTAATCATATATTACACTCACGCGAACTATAAGCGATGAACTATAATGAATGCTGTGAACTGCTCACTCAGATGGCACACTCGGACTAGACGCTCTGGCAGGGAGTCAGGAGTAGATATATAATCAAACCCGCCCCACTCCTTCCGACACTTCTTCCTTGAAGAGCTTCGAATCTCCAAGAATGGGCTGATAAAGCTGTGATAAGGAGGGTGAGAGTTAAAAGGGGATTCTGAATTAAATTTTGAAAGGGAGGGGGATTTATTTATTTATTTTTTTCCTAAAACCTTGATTACTCTGAATGTTCATAATTTCGATGGTATGTTATACCATAAACATACAAAAAATAAATAAAACCTGTACCACTACAACCACCAAAGAGTTTTGGGTTCAGTACTTTGTCAGGAAGTACTGTTTCAAGGTCATCGGTTTTGCGGGCCAGGATCACGCTCAACAACCAGGTTTTCCCCTCAAGTAATTACTTAATAAAGAGTACCAACTTTATGGAGGCTAGGGATTCATCAGGAGGCCTTTCCGACCCTAGGGCTGATGAAAAATTACTCATCAGTCGGATCAGAACTCGGGTCCTTGAGCTTAGCAATCCAGTGCCTAACTCACCGAGTTACCCAGGCCCACTATACTATATATTATTATACTTTTTGTTGTATATAAATCCGGACCTAGCATATTATGCAGTATTCTGGCTACATATAACTATGGATGGCTACATGGCTACATATAGTAATGGATTTATAATGGAAATTTTGGGCTGAAGCTCCCACAATATGGAAGCATATTTATTTTTTCTCATTGGTCCATAATTGTTCCTGTGAGTGATATTCATTTAATCAGTTTTCAATCAATAAATATGATGGAAATATACAAAAAAGTTCGGTTCCATCAAAAATGTTCTTACTGATTTTTTGCATAAATACACTTATTAGACGGGAGGAGTCGTCAAGAAAAATATAAAATAAATCATAATAAATATAAATACATAGATTTTTTTGTTTATTTATTTTACAAGCCTTCACGGACTACATAAATATCCTTTTAGTGGCTGATTTCTCTAATCAGACTGACTCTAAACTTGATATCTTATTATTTTTATATAAAGATTTTTTTTATCCTGTTATTTACTTTTTTTTCTTTAGTTTAGTTTTATTATTTACTTATTTTTATTTTTTACTATTTTCTATTATTCATATTGTTTCTTGCTTGTTTTTTTTTTTTCGTTTTGTTCTGTTCTTCTTCATATATATATATATATATATATATATATATATATATATATATATATATATATATATATTCCTTAATATCATATTTGCTCATTACCATTGAAGATAATAAATTTCCCTTGAAAGAAATATCACTTTATGACTTATTGAAATAAACCAACGATAGTTTTTATAATTTGAAAATAAAACTGTTAATGTTCAGTATTTAGCTGAAATCACTCAAAAAAACGATTACGATCCAATGAATGAAAAATAAATCCATTTTGTTTTAAAAAATAAAACATACTGTTGTTGTTAAGTATTTAGCTGAAATCACTAAAAAAAAAACGATTACGATCCAATGAATGAAAAATAAATCCATTTTGTGGACTAACGGACACTAAAGAAGCATCAATTATCATAGCTATCTATATGTATCCAGAATACTGCATAATATGCAAAATCCAGATTTATCTACAACAAAAATAATAGAAATGTGCCTTAAAAGTGTTGTTGAGTGTAGTATAAGATACCATCAAAATTATATTCAGCCAAATAGTGAAAACAGTAATGAAGATCTAGAGCTATAAACACATACAAAATAATAATAACCCTTTTTTACAATAAATGAATGATTTTAAAATTTATGTTTTTAATATTTATAACTTCTAAAAATTTTTCTAATGACTATTTATTTTTGAGTTCCACGACAATTTTAATATAAAAAATTGCTTAATTTTTTTCAGACGAGTTGTGTTAATAAAATCATTTTTTTTCTTTTATTTATTTTTTGGGGGTTTTGAAACATGAATACACCACAGGTTCCAAATAGCCCTAAAAGCCTTACATACGGGATCCAACTAATTAGTTTTAAAAGAAAAATACTTAAAGTTTTGGCATGATTCAAGCAGTTGTATTTGTAGATGAGTCAAACTTTTTTAGTGGTGTTTTCCACTAATGGGTTTTATTTGTAGTTCTCGGAGAGCTACACAACTTTTTATTGTTTCCATCTAAAATAAAACAGTACTCAAGCCTTATTCATTCATTCTTGGACAATTGACAACTTTTACTTTATTTACCAAGATGTGGTGTGACAGAATGTTATATTATTCAATAAATAAATAAATTTACAAAGAAACATTTCATCATGTTTACATATCTTAATTTACATAAAAAAATTTAATATGTAGTTTTATTAATTGTTTTTTGAACCTATATAGGTTCAAAGGATCGTTATATTAAAGGATTGTTTTATAAAGATATCTACCCAAATTTTTGAAAAAACTATCAAAAACAATTATATATTAACATAGAATTCGAGTTTTTATTTTATCCTCGCCTTTTAGGCTGTACGGAGGTTTTATCGGGCCAGGGGGTAAGAAGGGGGGTTAATGTCAGAGTTAAAAGACTCCCTTTGTACCGGGTTGCCGGGAAACGACGCACAGTGGGACAAGTAAGATAAAACTTGCAACATCTATTTGAATCTATCTAACTCTATTTTTTTTTTATAACTTCAAAAACTAGATAAACTGTTTAATTGATACTTAATGTTGTTCGTGGAGTTTCCGCATACACACTTTTCACTGTTTCTATTGAATAGTTCGATGGAAAAAAAAAAAAAAAAGATTTAGCCGATGTAGCGAGTTTTATCTTGCTCGTTCCACAGTGTAGCAGTAATGTGTGCACACATTAGCTCAGTCGGCCACCCCGCTGCTTAAAATTTGAGACTATGTAATATATAATTATTTAGATATAGGCTTTACAGTTGGTAAAGACTTGGGAAGGGAGGTGGTAGCGAAGGAGACGATAAATGAGAGGAGGCGAGAATGTCATTTCACCCCTTCCACCAATAATTTGATGTATTAAAGTAAAATAAACATAAAAAAGGCGATAAAAATCAATAAAGAAAACTCTGAATCAATGAAGAACCATGATTTAATTAGAATAGACCTTCAAATATTTATTTTTAAGATGACCATATTGAGGTAAAAATAAAGATTTATTTTTTGGAATTTTTTGACTGTGACAGGCTAAAAGCCATCAGTTCGGGATTTTAAGGTTTATAACTCATCTAAAAGTATGTTGATGAGTGAATGAGGGAGAAAATCTGCATAAAATGACGTAAGTAGTGTTGCCCAAAATCGGTCTTGGTCTTGCACTTAGTAAGACCAAGTAAAAAAATCGATTTTTTAAATAAAAATTAATTCAAAATAGTTACTAATACTCGACAATTTTAGTTACTACATGTTGATAATTGGTAAACCAGTATGGTTTTGCATTTAACTCCTCTAATTTTTCATTCGGGCTTAGTTTGGTTTCTCCTATCTAAAAAATTACAATAATATCTCTATAGTATTAAACTAATAAGTTACCGCAAGACGGTTGCGAGACTCTTGCGCAACCGTCTTGCGCAAGACCAAGACCATGACCAAGACTGAGTTTGCAAGAACAAGACTCGTCTCGGTCTCGCATTTGGGCAACACTAGACTTAAGTGAATAAGCAGTAAAAGGGAGTTGTATATTTTTATTCCAAAGATTTTTTTTAAATTGACAACAGCGGTTTCTTTTAAACATACGGTCTCAATTCACTCAATCATATCATACAAAAAAATTACTTTTTGTTCACCAATTTCGACTATATTCTTGGATCAAAATTGCAAACATTCGACGCAGAATTTATTGTTTTTGATGTGCAATATTTTCGCTAGTAAACACAATAATAATTCCAGCGAAAAAAATAGAATAAGATGTTATAACTATTTTCTAAATAAAAAAATACTTGTGGTTAGAAAATAAATTTTCTTAAACTGTACTTGAACTTATTTAGAATTCTTTTTTTCAGGTAAGAGTGTATCACGTACATGTCTTGAAAAGCAACGTAAATAAGGTATAACCTTTTTTTCTAATTAATACATACATAAATGTATACATTTTTTGTATCCTATTTATACATTGGCAAGTATTATCGTTTCTTATATTTCATATTTAACTATATCTGTACAATATTTTTATGAACTAAAAAAAATTTGAGTAACTTAGTTTAATTATACTCAATTGATCTTAATATATTTTTTAATTAAGTGCGAATTATATACGGAAGGTTATTAAATATATACTTTTATATCATTTTGTTGGATTTTCATGAAGGTTTTGATTTGTACTCAGTTTTTAATTATTTTTCTGAAGATTGGCAAGTATTAATATTTGGAGTAAACAAATATTTCAAGACGGTTTAGTTTTTCTTCTTTTTTGTTTTCTCTGATCCTTCATGCGTCATAAAAAAAAATCTATTAAAGATCGTATATTTTTTAAGATGGATTTTTTTTTTAAGAATAGTATTCGCACATTCGAAAATGCGAATTATGCATTTGGAAGTATAAATCCTGTATTATAAATAAATATAATAAAAATAAAAATATATAAATCGAGTCCTATACTAACTGTTTTTATTTACATTTTAAAAATCAAACGGTGTAACTCAGTTGTTAAGCACTGACTTCCAATGCTCAAGGTCCTGGGTTCGAAATCGGCTGATAGGTAATTTTTCATCTGCCGTGAATCGACTTAGGGGTTAGGAGACCCTCCTGAGAGTAAGTAATTAATTAAAGGAGAAACCTTGGTTAACCATGATTGAGTGTGATCCCGGCCCGATCATATTTCCATAAATAATTTTGAAATTGAGCTGATGAAATACTCATGTAGGTTACAAACCCGGTAAGATGCCTTGAATTAAGTTCAGGTTTATCTTTTCGGAATCCCTGAGTTATATTGGACATTTCATTGCATATGCTAAATATTGAAATTTCATCATGAAATGTAATAATATTTAGACTGATAAAAACAATCATTTGTATGAAGTCATCTTTTAACTAATAGCCCGCAATGCCTACCTATTCTTGCAATTAGTTTATTATCTATTGTTAGCTATATTGGTTAGTCATGATATATTTGCTCTTATTACTCTACATCACGTTCTCCTATGGCGCCTACGCAACGCATTCTCAGAAATCTTTAACATATTTGAAATATTTACATTTGTCGAAAGTATTTTTAGATCGTCAGTTAGTATGAGTCAGCTGATAGTGTTTTATGCTCTGTGACCCTGAGTCGGGTGTAAATCCAACTGCGTGCAATATCCTACTTTTACTGTGTAATAGGTTTGATGCGTCATCGAAATCTGCGAGGATAAAAAAATGAAGAATATTGGTAAATCAGTCCGTGTAAGTTATTGTGAAATCATTTATAGTATGTTCGTAAGTGGTCGTTAGTTACGGAATGGACTTAATCCGTAACAACTATTAATTTAATTTAATCATTTAATCATTCATTGACCTTTCTCAAAGCCCTAGATAGCCAGGTCAAGCTATCTCTGATAGCTTAGAAATAGTTATCTAGAATGTACTGACTGGACAGAAGATACTTATCAAGACTTAGGGAACAATAAGCGTTTTCAACAAACGAGCACTTTCTCACAGACTTAATATCAATTCTAAAATAGTTGATAACTTCATTCACACGCTTCTTAGACCGACCAGAATTGATTCATCCCCCCTACTATTTCTGAGCATATAACCCCTATGTCCTCAGACCAACTCACTCATATAGTTGCATTCTTGAGTCAGACTCTTCACTGTAGGAGACCTGGAGTGAACTGATGTAGTCAACTCATATATCCATACTATATTACTTATATTATATTTTAGATGCCATTTGTAACATTATGAATAAATCCATTATTTATAAAGTCACCACTGTCTCCGATTCGTTAACTGTTGACTGTTGTTATCAGTAGGTCTTTATGTAAAGCAATGTTCGTAACGTACCATAGTTATAGTCCTGAAAGTTTTTGATTGTTATGTGAATGAATTTTTTCAAATTTTGAATAAGTTTTAATTTCGAACGTCTTGAAAGCAGTGGATATAGTAATCATGATCTTAGGTTTTTGTTAGTGTTTAGGTTGGTGTCATTGTTTTGTTCTTGATATATGGGCCCTGTGTCATTCTTCTATCAAATGTTCAAGATATTGAACTTTATCTGTCTGATGAATTTGTAAATAGGAGGGCAAGTTTTACGTTTAAAGGATACAAGTAATATGTAGTGATTTGTCTTTGCTAAGTCGATCCTTATCTTTATTGTCTATTTATTTTTTCTTCCAACTCAATTTGTTCAAATATAGTTTTATAGATGTAGATGATTAAATTGAAAATGTTTACAGACGTAAATTGACCTTTGTAATAAAATAAATTTCCTCTTGACTTCTTGCAATAGAACACAGTTCAAATCCCTACTATAATAAATTCTATCTTGACACGAAGCTGTAGAGAACACTTCTTAGGTCCACTCAGGCTTAAAATATGAGAAACTGACATTAATTAGGGAATAAATCACTGAAGCTGTCTCTTTACCAAGAATAGACTAAGATCCTGTATCAGCAGAATCTTAATATTTCATCATTCGTCGTATAGAAAACAATGAAAAGATAATTAAAAGAATATAATTTAGAAGTTCAATATTACAAAAATTATGTAAAAAAATAATGTGTTTAGTTATTCATTTAGCTACACATATTTTTGGCTTACAATAAATTTGCCATCTACTTCCATATTCAGCAAATATTATATCAATAGTGTTGTCCAAAATCGGTATTGATCTTGCACTTTGCAAGACCAAGTCCAAGACTGGTAAAAAAAAATCGACTTTTTGAATAGAAATTGAGGCAAAATAGTTACTAATACTTGACAATTTTAGTTACAATATGTAAAGAATTGGTGTAACCAATATACTTTTGCATTTAACTATTCTGATTTTTCATTGAGACTTCGTTAGGTTTCTCAAATTAAAACTCTAAACTCTAAAAAATTAGAGTAATATCTCTCTAGTAATAAGCTAATTGGTAACTGCAAGACTGTTACGAGAGTCTTGAGCAAGACCAAGGCTTGTCTCGGTTTCGCATTTGGGCAACACTAGATATCAAGGAGAAAAAAATATATATAGAAAAAATAAGAAATTAAATTAAAATAAGATAACATGATATCCCAAAAGCAAAAGATAATACAGCAAGTAGCTCAATGCAATAAGCCTCTTGGCCAGCATCTCAGCAGTCTTTTGGGTGGATTATATGGATTTGTAGCCAGCCAGTCATGAAAATTATAAAAGCGTTTTGCCGTGATGAGAACAGTGTGAAGATCATTGTGTAGCGTAGGGTTTGAAACATATAAGGGTGTGTCTACAATTTTTTTGGAGGTATTTGGACTGAAATGACTGAATTATCTTTATATTCCATGTCTTTGCTGTTCCCTATACTTCAATGCTATGTGTCCAAAGTGGATTAATGAGAATTTTGTAAATAGTTAATTTATTAGTCACAGATAATTTAGAACGTCTGTCAAGCAGCCTAGAAAAAAGTCCGTATCGCTGATTAAGTTATTTTCTTTTTGGTTTTATATGCCCATGTTAGTCATATCTCCAATTAGAGACCCAAATATTGTACAGTTTTTGAATGCGTTATAGCGATATTATTTAAGAATACTTGAGGACAAGAGCTCAATTGACTCTTGTATTCGTTTATTTTTATGCTCCATCTTTTATCCTAACAAGCTATGTCGTCTAGGTGTTCTTGAAGCACTTGAGAAATCTATAGCGTAAATTTTAACTAAATAAATATTTTGACTCGTGAGAAGGGCGCGGGGGAGAAATACGAAAAAATTAAATCGGGCTTTATAATTAAGTTATAGCTTAACCAAAACATCAGAAAAAAATATATGAAACTGTTTAAAAATTGTTAATTATCCTGAGATGGGAGGAAAGAAAACTGATATTTTTTTCGAATATTTTTTATAATTACTAACTTTAAACAAACCATGAGCTAAATCTTTTTTAATAGTTTCTGAGAAAATTATTAGATTGAATTTTTAGCGAAATTGACAGAACTTTAAAATAAAAGTTGCTAGGAAAAAATTATTGTTCCAAAAGAAGTGAAAACTATACCATATAGGGGGTCGATGGCCTCCTCCAATAAAAGTTGAGAGAGGGTGAAAATATCGTCTCGCCCTCCAATATTTCGAAGAACAAAATTAATAACAGTTGACCTTTAAATAACAAAAAAATGTAATATATTCAATTAATTTGTAAACATATTTTCAAATATATCCATAACCCATACAAAAAAAACAAACAAATTAAATATAAATATATATAAAATTATATTGTTTGTTTTAAGATAATTATGTTGATTGTTTCTCATAATTTTTATTCATCGTACTCCCCCCTCCTCCCAACCAGAACGAAATGTCTATGCCTATTCTATCGGCAACAAAAATTCCGGTGATTTTCTTCACCTATATCCTAATACGTAAATAACCTAAAATTTTTCAAAATAAAAGTTTTTTTTCGTTTCAAGGCCTCAAAAATGCAAAACATAAATAGCTCGGGTTTCTGTGTGAAATCAGATCATTGTTTATGGTTACTGTTATGTAGGTATTAAGGTAAACTATCATTTATTATCGATTATATGAAATCAATGTCAATCTAATATCATATCAATATCACGATATTTCCAATAGATTGATCCAATAGATATTTCCAAGACTATTCTGTTCTCAATGAATTTTTAGAATTATTGAAACAAAGCAACTTTTATTATTATACAAATGATCAATAATAAAGCAATTTTATGGTTAGGATAATCTTTGCCTTAAGTGTAATCTCTTAAATATCTTCATTATCATTAATTTCATAAAAAAACATTATAGGACAAATTTTATAGAGATTTTAATATATTTCAATATTATACGAAAAACGTTTGAAATTAACCATAGTTTTTGATATATTCTAAAAAAAAATATCAGTTTTCTGTCTGTTTTAGTTTTTCTTCCTTTGCCGTAATCAAAATCCGACGCGAAAAAGTTTAGGATTTTTTGCCAGGTATGGGGGAGGGGAGAGGGGAGTAATGAACTATTTGTGACAAGTTACGTATTTTTATTTTTGGATGTTTGGGTTTCAATTGATATTACCTTGTTTTACTTAACTCTAGCACCACCAACTGGCTTTCTGCAACTGTCTCTCTATTTCATATACTTGAAAACCTAAGAGAAATCTTTTTATCCATGATGGCTTCTTGAAGAATACATCCTTGGTATATTTTTATTCCAACCCAAAACGAACAGAAAAAAATACCTAAACTCTCTCTATCGCTCTGAGTTCCGCCATACGCTTCTTGAATATAAAATCTGCAACTCCTAATTTGACCACTCCTCAAAGAACTGATTCCTTTTAGGAAATTCTAGGTCATTCATGCAAGCTCGTTTTAGAATTCTGTATTGCTTATTGATGGAATTAATGAGGTTTTTTTTAATTACAAAAAATAATCAGAATACAATCAGAAATTTTATACATATTTGTATTATTTATTTGAACGTATCATTCAGTTAATTTATTATTATGATGCAGGATGTTCGGTAAATAGAGGAGAATATTTAAAGCAATGATATTATATCTCAAGAGCTACAAAAATGTTTAAATAAATAATGGTCCGATTTTCGGCATAAAAGTAGCAAATCAGAGTTCTGTGTTTTTTTTTTTTAAATAAGCCATGTTTTTTGTTGAACATGAAGCGATAACTAAATAATTATTGAATTTAAGTAATTAACAATTGCTTCATTGTAAACTAGACAAAATTCACTTTAAAAGAAAATAGAGTTTAACGTTGTTAAAGAGGACTTTTGAGAGGCTAAACTAAGCTTTGTTTATAAAGAAAAATCATGAATTATTCACGATTTGTTTTTGTCGCACTCCAATTATACTATAAATACCCCACTTCTAGAACAACTTCCTCGTTTAATAAGCTTTAGGCCGATATTAAGTAAGCTGAGGTTTATTGGAAAACAATTTTAGATTCACCTCAAGATGTGTAAAAAATGGTGTGATTTTATATTTCATTATCTAAATGTACCAGAGTTTTTAACAAGAATGACTACCATAAATTATTGAATTATACTTTTTATCATAATGTTAAATGTATAATAAAAAATATAAATGCATAAATAGACTTTTATTTCTAAAAAATATATGTTAAAAATTACGATTTTTCCATTATTTGTCAATTAGAAGAATTGGTCAATATTTATGTGCGAGTTACTAACTAAATGTTTCTAGTCCTCAAATTTACTTTTAATATAAAGAAACTTGCTGATTATTTAATTTTATGAAAACTTAGACATTAGGATTAAAAACATTTAGTTTATCACTTATAAATATGGATCAATCCTTTTTTTATTCATGTTATTTGCAACTGTATTAAAAATAAAAATTACTTTAGTAAATGTGAACACAGAAATAACATAACATGGAAACATTTGTTGAGAAACTACACAATCGTAACATTTTTTTTTATTATTTCTTAATGATATTTACAACTGTATCAAAGAAATACATTTAGTAAATTCGAATATGTGGATATAAAGACGTGAAAACACTTGTTTAGAAACTACCCAATGGTAGCACTCTATGTCTACATTAGGAGATCACGGAACCATCTTCTTTTCAGACGCCTCGGGGGGTTATCAGGAATTGAAGAGGCAGCAAGGTTAGAAACGAGAGGGTTGGGATGATTCTGAAGTTTATTATGGAAGTATAGGTATCTGGGTCGGACCAGATTTGAAACATAAGAAGCATTAAGTTCATTATGAATGGTTTTATTTGTTACAAAATAAGGAGCATTGAGGATTCTATGAAGGAATTTTGATTTGTAAGGATTGGATACGAGAGAAATTTGATGGTTTAATGGAGTCCCGTTGTTCAACTCCGTAAGTACAAACAGGCCTTATTATAGTCATGTATATGAGTCTTTTGTAATTAATTGGAAGTTTAGAGAGTTTGTCTAGTGAGTGCTGAAATAATCGGAAACGTCAAGCGAGTTCTTCTCATTTCAGTCTGGTATGTCGTAACACTCTAAAAATATATTTACATTAGGAGATCACGAGGCCATCTTCTGTTCAGACGCCTCGGAGGGTTATCAGGGATCAAAGAGGAAGCTAGGTTAGAACCTCTGGTTCTGAAGCTTATTATGGAAGGATAGGTATTTGGATTGGGCCAAATCAGCGACATATTAAACATTTAAGGTCTTTATGAATGATTTTATTTGTGAAAAAATACGGAACATTAAGGTTGGATTTTGAGGAGATACGATACAAATTCGAAAGTTATGTGAAGCCTTAAAGCACAATTCCGTATGTCTATATACGGTCATAGTCATATAGTCATGTAATTGAGTCCTTTGTAATTATTTGAAAGTTTAGAGAGTTGGTTCAGTAAGTGTTGGAGTAGCCGGAAACTTCGAGCAGTTTCAGTCTTGTATGCGGATTCCAAATAAGACATTTGTTCGATTGGAGTCCAACTTAGTCGGTTGTTGAAAAAGCGGAAATCCTGCTGAACTATTCTTGAGCTTGAAAGAAACCATATCCTGTACTTGTGACTCTTTCTCGTTCATTCCGAAGGATGATTTATCTCGAGCTGGCCAAGACGCTATTATCTAGAGTGGCTTTGGTCGATACATTATCTCAAATGGTCTTCCACAAACCATGAAACCGAATGCCAGAAGGTGGATCTGCAAACCATCATCCAACCTCTCCAATCAGCTGATTAGTTGTCAAGTTGAATAATAATGCGATTGCTTTAATGGAATTCAGTTAAATTGCGAGTATTGTTGATGTTTACTAATGAAATATTTCATTTTTTGTCTTTAACGTGGTTTATATAAAATCAACATGATTGAGATGTCCACTCGTGCTTTTTGTCAAGCAGTAAGTGTATGTATTAGACAAAGGAGTCAATAATGCCAAGAAAACAACGGTGCCATTACAACCGTATACCATTAAACAAAAAGAAATATTTTAAATAAAAAAATTATTTAAATAAATATAATGAATAGTAAGACAGTGTAACTGTGCTTGTAACAAATCTGTACTCTGGAAGTAAATTGCACTGTGGCCATTTTTCATTAAATAATTTAGTTATGGAAATTGACACCACGAAAAAATACAAAATTCTGACATGGTGTCATTTATATTTATTTATTTGGCAAAAAATACATATTATTCACTTTTTCTTAATCACAATTCTAGTTACCTTAACAAGGTGCTACCTTCACCTCAAAATAAAAATAAATTATAAAGAATAAACAAAAAGTAAAACAAATTTAAAATATAAAGAAATATCCTGGGTTAGAATGTCCAGGTCTCACACGCATTAAGATTCTCGTTAAAAGCTCTCCAGATATTTATACATTAACCTGCTCCGTCATTATCACTTTAAATATTTCACAGACCTAATACATGCAAAACTTCAATAAAAATAAATCAACAATCAATCAGTTAAATTTACTAAATTAACAAAAAAAATAATTAATAATTAAATATATGCATACTATGCTGACAGAATCCCAGTAATTGGCTTTGAATTTTGCTCCAAGATTAAATTTTAATAGCTCAAATCAATGTTCTGGTGTGCCATCACCTCACACACACTTCCTTATAGGAATGTATGTGTTCTTTTTATTTATTTATTCTTAGGTTATTTTATTCTTATTTGTCAGCTTCAGATCGAAAGCTTTTATATATATATATATATATATATATATACACACACACACATAATGATAATTACTTTGAGAGGAAAATGAAAGAAACTAATTACCTATATGAAATGGTGTTTAAGTGATTCTTGAAGTGCTGTTAAAATGTAATTACACGAACAATTATACTTTTAGAGATAATAGTTTAATATTTTTTTCATAAGCCATAGTTTATTTTTCCATTATGGGGAGGGTAGCCTTCAGCTCGAAATCCCCCTCTTCCCATATATCCGCAAGCGTTCTGCACAAAAGCGGGAAACCTCTTTTATCGTTAAGGATATTTTTATTAGATTTATATATACATATAGTTTTTTTGTTTATTTTATTAATTGAATATTAATACATTCTTCCACATTAAAGAGCATTAATACTAGGGCTACAGTAATCATTCACACAATATTTACATGTAAATAATAACTAAAACAGAAAAAAGAAATAAAATAAGAAAATTAATATACATATGTACAAAAAATGAAATAATAGATAGAAGCTAAATGAAATTAAAATAAATAAAACAAATTCACACCTATGTTCACACACACACGTACATAGTAAAAATCTATATACAATTTTCAAAAACTTTTAAAGTTGTCCCGGATTATGAATCCATTAATTAATATCGTGAGATTAGATTTTGTGAAAAAGTGGTATGATAGTTGAAGTAAAACTACCATTGCATATGATCAGAGAAGAGATAAAAAATAGAGAAAACGTAACGTTATGAATTAAAAATTCTGAGTACAATAATTCTGGGTAAAATGTAAAGCATCGGTACGTGATCAAGAAAACGTTGAACAACACAGAAGGGCTCTTTACCAACAATTCCATGCATGGACATTCTAATAAGAGATATGGATACAGCTGACACGTCCATCAATACGAGGAGGGGACTAAAAAGGCACTGGTATTTTTATGTTTCAAACCTCATGTTACACACTGACCTTAACACTCTTTTCATCGCAGCAACTGCCACTGACCGCTTTAATAATTTTCATGAAAGACTGACTCTAAATTCCAATCCACTTACTCAAGCTCTATCTACTGCCACAAATCCATATAATCCGCCCAGAAGACTGCTGAGGCGCTGGCCAAGAGACTTATTGCATTGAGCTACTTGCTGCATTATCTTTTTTGTGTGTGTGTTTGTTATTATGTTATAATGTATGTGTTATTACTACGGTTTTTTTGTCTTTTTGTTTTGTTATTACTTTTTTTTTTTTATTATCCTATCATTTCTTCTCCTTGATATCATATTTGCTGAATACCGAGGTAGATGGCAAATTTATCGTGAGCCACAAATATGAATAACTAATAAAGGAAAACAATAAATTTGATTACATCGACATACATTTATTTTGTAAGTTTGGCCATCTTCAAATATTTCTGTTACACCTGGTATAAACCCTCCTGTCCAAAAATTGTCTGTAAAATTTTATTTGTCAATATCATCTATACAAGAAGAAATTTTCTGTTTTCCTTGGTTTATAATCAGAGGAGAGATCAAAAAGAGATGAAATATTATTTAATTAACTCTTTTTTTTTGGAAAAGGAAATAAATATGATCATATGTAAAGCTTAAAGAACAACTTGAATAGGCAAAATTCTCCAATAGCCTTAGTACTAGAGACGCGGCTAAGAACGTAGTGTAGGGATCTCCTGGAGTCCTACTTTTCCTTCCATAGTTGGAGAGCCAAGCCTGCTTTGGAATTATCTCGGCTGATTGTAAATAAAATAGTTATCTATGTGTTTTTGCTTTGTTTATTTTATATTATTTTGTACATATAGTGTTAATGTCCTAATCAACGCATTTTATTTTTTCTTCTCAACGTTCGCCCCTTTTTAAATGTTAATTAAATAAATGGTTATTATTTTTTTTTTGTGATAGTCGGAGAATAGATGTCTCGAAAATGTATATTGTTTAAATATTGGGTATTATTCGCGATGTTTAACGCACCAGCCCGGCAGTAATGCGCAGTCATGGGTACTAAGACACCAAAATACTGCGATAAGACTACCGGGACATCTTTCCCCACTATTTCACCAGCTCCAGGCTCAGCTCAACCTCACCTTGCGCCAGCCAAACACCAGCTG
The DNA here is from genome assembly GCA_928085145.1 of Nezara viridula. Lineage (NCBI taxonomy): Eukaryota > Metazoa > Arthropoda > Insecta > Hemiptera > Pentatomidae > Nezara > Nezara viridula. Next base: position 22,159,914 of record OV725082.1, on the reverse strand, counting down.
TTCGGCACATCGGCAGTCATCGATATCGGTAAGCCTAGCGTATCGATACTCCCCACCATCGACTACAGAACATCAAGAGAGGTAACCTCGGTGGAAGTAAAGATTGTATACTTTTCTCTGGGATCGTTTTTTTTTTTTTTTTTTCCATCTCTCTACCGTTACAAAAGACGTTGAACATTAATTTAATTTTTGTTTCTCCTCTAAATTAGTTTTATTCTTTTGGACATTCAATTGAATTTCAAGTTATATTTTCTCTTGTTTTATCTCTAATTTTAGAAGTTTATTTTTGATGGACAAATTTTATTTTCACTGAATATTATATTTTGTGTTTTTTTATTTATTTCAATTAACTCTTACACCATTGTTTATTTAGCTTTGTTTTTAACTTTTTTATATTTATATATTTTTTTATTTCAATATAATAAATATTGTAAACGTTTAAAAGAGCAATTCTATATTTTTCATTATTGATTTCTTGAATATTTTTCGTTTGCATGCATTTTTTATTTTACTCATATATTCCCCACTATCGAGGAAACTCACCGGGGAAAGGTCTGCATTTTAATTTCAAAATACTCCTGGCCCCAACATATAGTGTGAATGTGGTCTTATCTCCTTTTAACCATGGTGACAAAATGTTATATTATTAAATAAATAAATTATTTGAGAGATTTGAGGCTTTGTTTTTAGAATGTTTAAATATTATTATTATTATTTATTACGGCCAGTATAGGATCGAAAAAGGCACTGAGGAAGGCAAAATATGGGCGTCAGTAATTTCCTTTTCTCCCTTGGGCTTGCTAAGCGACTCATCTTCAATATGCATGGGCTCATCATGGCTCCATCTACCCTTCCTGCTAAAAACAATCACCTTCCAGCGCGCCAATTTTAAATTTTAAAAATCCCTTGAAGGGGGGGGGATCGAATATGACCTGAAAGCCATCATCCTCGACCAAGAGAATATTCTTGGTTGGTGTATTAAAGTACAATTTATTTTTTATTTTAGCTTCTCATCCATCCAAGAAAAATCCATACAAGATGCGTATATTTGTTGATTTGTACATGTCCCATTCATTAAGTATAATACCTTTAAAACCCTCTTATTCCAATTCCTCTTCACAATCCAATCAAACGCTAGTTAAATCCATACTATGTAATAAGGCTTTAATTTTCTTTAGACATTTTTTTTTCTCTTATTTTTTTATTGTTTTATTCTGTGGTGAACGTACAGTTTCATCACCAATCACTAAGCATTGTGAGTAGATAACATTTGTTTTTCTTAATTTCTAATTTTTTTATTCATGAAATTGTATTTCGTTGAAATGCATTTTGTTTTCTAATTATCTTCAACACACTTCTCGCAATGTCCATAAATACGTACACTTTATTTTATTTTTACTTCTCCTAATCTTTACGCATAATCAATTAAATATCTTAGGGAACATATGTATATAATTTTTTTTTTGTTTTTGTTTTTACAATTTCTTTCCTTACACATTAACAGTTATTATTTTTTAAATTCTTATATTCCATCACTACAATGCTTTGCCTATAAAATTGATTTTGCGTTCCTTTCTAATTTCATTCAGTGATTATTATGCTATTGTTTTAGCTCCAATATTGTAGTACTGAACCCCTATTACCCAACTGTCCTCTTTAATTTATCCTAAGAGCTTAATTAATACTTAATTTATTACTAGTATTTAGTTATTATTCATTGTAATAAGTCTTTTGGCCAGATTTATGGTTAATTTATATGAATAGTACTGCTATTCTAAAGGGACCTAGTCCCAGAATAAAGATGATTTTTCTATTTCTATTTCTACATATATCAATTTAACGAACTATTACATATTTTTTATAAATTACATGATAAAAAAAAACCTGTACAGCTACAACCCATGTTGGGTCTTTGGATTCAGTACTTTGAAAAGAAGTAATTAATTATTACCCCTTAATTAACTATTATAATAATTAAGAGTATCCACTTTATATAGAGGCCGGGTGTGCCTCAAGAGGGTTTCTCGACCCCAGAGTCGATCTACGGCTTTTGAAAAATTTTCATGAGCCGGATTCGAACCCAGGACCTTGAGCTTTGGAAGTCAAAGCTTACTCATTGAGCTAACCTGCTCGCTTATAATATTACTTTATTTATTCTAGGACTTTATTTAAGTCCCTATAGAATAATATACGAAGACTGAAATGTGGGCTTACGATTAGAAATAATACTCTAGTTATTCTGGGGCAAGTCCCTTTAGAATCAGCCGAAAGGAGCGGTTCGGTGGGCCCTTTTATAATAAACTGAAGACCGAGAACGTGTTTTGCGGGAACGAACACAGGATTTAAATTGAAGGATTTCGGTGATGTATGAAGGAAGGATCATTGTTGGAACACTGGATCACTTGATAGAGGAAGGGTATAAAGTACGCACCTCATTAAAATTGTAATAAGGGGACATCTGGATAAAAAACTCATGTCCAGAGGACCAAAGGCGTAACGCGTGAAAATTAAAATCTTGAAGAAACGACAGAAATGACTGTATTATTATTTTTTATTATTATTAGGAGTTAACATAAATAAGCTTTGTAGAAGACCTTCTAACATGAATCAAGACTTAATCAAGACCGGGAAGACCCGGGTGAGTACTACCCTCCAGCATTTCCTAAAATGGATTTACCATAATTCGTCATCACATCTGCATACAGTCACTCTTATCTCTGACAGAATTGGATGCAGATATTGAGGGAAAAAGAGATAACATTTTATTTTTATATCATAAATTGTGTGTGAATCACCAGAACATTTATAATATTTGACAATATAAATAATTTATTCAATCTGTTTTTTTTTTCTTAAAGTGAGTACTGCGTTAAAGAATGAAAAATACTTTACAGCCTTAGGATTCACTGAATTAGAGACTCGTTATAATTTAAGTATTGAAAGGTTTCGTTTTTCGAATTTTTCAATAGTATCCTAACAATTTATTTTAAGTTTATTTTTGAGTCGCATAAATTCATAAAATAATATCGCATCTAATTTGATCTTGATGATGTTTTTAATTGAGATGCCAGAAGGAAAGTAAAAATGAACAAAACGAAAAGTGTATTAATTGTTTTTACAATAAATCATTGTACATATCCACAGATTTTAAAAAAAAATTTTACTATTCCTTACATAGAGAACTGATACTACAATAAACAGGACACAACTCAACAAACGATAAGGGATGTTATCCAGAATACTTGATAGATGCTTCAAATTATCCTTAATTAACAAAATAACTATTAATTACAGAACCTTAATGGATTTACAGGATAATGCTGTGTACTGTAAAAAAGTCTTACACCCACAAAACGTTCAAAAATTTCAATCGAAACTTTGTGAAACATTGCATACGCACTTTTCTAAGTTTCAAATGACTTGTTACACAAGGAAATCCAAACGGCTTCAGACACTGCAACACAATATTATAAAAATTTCTACCAGAGAATGACTTGAAACATGAACCCATTAGCTCTTAACACTTAATACCACCACGGACCCGTACATCGCATAATATGAAGGAAAGATGTTTAAGATGGCCGGGACATGTGTAGCTCGAAGAAATCCACCTGGAAGCCTCTACACGACAATGAATGCCTCAACAGTAGGCAAAGGACCACTAGGAAGGCCAAAAAACAGATGGATAGATAGAATCTACAAAGATGCAACAGAGCTGCGAGCAGATAACTGGAAAGAAATAGCCCAAGATAAGGAGAGATGGAGAAGATTTAAGAAAAAAAAAAATTACTTATCATTTTAAAATTATGCGATGCCTCTAAGATTTTTTATGTTGGTAGGAAGTTATGTATTTTATTAAAATTACTTACGAATGAAATCTTTCTATCTTAGCGCAACTTTAATTTCGATTTTAGAGCATGTACTATTAAAAAAAAAAATCTGGAATAGAATTCGCGAAACTTTGACATCTCATGTGACAGGATACGAAGATAGGCAGAGTCAATAGTCACTAATAGGAAGGACCTTGGAGTTTGTCCAGAATGAGTAGCTCGAAACATTTTATGACGCACTTGGATACCTCCCTTATCAATGAACTTGTAACACAAATTTGACTTATCTCTGCGAGGATCAATGTGCCATCTGTATTCGTCACTTTTCCAAAAAAGTCACATAGTTGTAAATCAGATTACTAGGCACCTTATCAATAGAATGACGCAATCCCTGTGTGAATTAGAGTGGTATGTGTAGTATATTATACAAGTTATCTCTGTAGATAACGCTACCATGTGTTAATTGCAATGGTGATTAATGTATATATTTTCTTTATTGAAAATAAAAAACCTAAACACATGTACAAACTACAACAGTCCTCTCATTTCTAATTATGGACTGATTTCGATAATTTTTTTTATCGTTTCAAAGAGAATTTAAAACAATAAATTATATACACATTGGATTTAAAGATTTACTAAAGAAAATATGCCGTACAGAAAAACATTTTTTTTTTTGAGAAATGATTCAATTCAAGTTTTTGAATTCCCTTGAATAAACCTACATATAAGTAACATTTAAATAAAAATATAAATGCATACATTTAAATTAAAAAATGCCTATATTTTAATATTGGCGGGCCTTCACGGCGTTTTTAGTGTACATATTGTAGGTTAACATTTTTTATTTAGTGAACCAATTGTTTCGCCACTTTTAAATTTGGCACACGCTATCATGTGTTCAAATAACATAATTTTTTAATTAAAAAAATCAAAAGTAAAATTTTGGTTTTTATTGGACAAATATTGTAATCAAAGAATATACTCAGATCGTTTATCAAAAGAAAGAACATAAACAACTGAAAAATATGACACTGCTTTCAGCTATATAGGTAAAATAGTTGTTGAGAACTAACACAGAACCTATTATAAAAAAACGCACCGTTTGTCGAGGTTTTGTTATTATTTGAACATATTATAATAAAAAAACCGTAAGTCCAAAAAATTTAAAATTTTGTATTGTTCTTTATATTGATGCATTCAACAAATAAACAACAAAAAAAAAAAAAAAATAGAAATCCAAGACCCGTTGGGTCAGACCCTGGTTGATTTGACATGGAATGACCCGAAAGAGTTTTAAAAAAATCTTATCTGGAATTAGGGCGCGGTATCCGTAAACCCTCACAGCGGCGGTGCTCTGCGTATATTCCTACCTGATGAGTAAAATAAAATATCGGACACTAAAAACTTTTTAAATATAATAGGTAGATATTGTTAATAAGATTTTAAACTAAGGTAGAGGTAAAAAAGAAGTGGTTACTGTTGTTTTTTTCGGGGATGCTCATAACCGTTAGAGCCATTTTGGAGCTTTAATCTATAAAAAGACAGATCCAATTTCGATGTTTTTTTTTTGTTTTTATTTGTGGAGAATATAAAAATCTTTTATACTTTCATGCGAAAAATAAACTTTTTGAGTTACGGTCAAATAAAGTTTTATTTTTTCCAAACTCTTTTTATGGGGACTGCGGATAAAATAAATTCTGTTTATTTTTCGGCACGGCGGAGAAGCTAGTCTTCCAAATAATGGGTCAATCATTGGATTTGATAAAGTGCTTTGAGGAAAAATTAATGGACAAGAAACACCATTTCGAAATACTGTATAAAAATAATTATTAGTTGACCCTTATACTTTCATTAGTTTTAGTAATTGACATCTGGGCAAATTTATGAAAATCCGCTTAATCTTCACTGAGAATCCATACCTGTGAAGCTGCCGAGAGAGAAGCGATATGTTATGTTAGAGCATTGCCTTGAAAATACGTTAAAGAAATTAAATAAATTACATATTTTTTATTTTTATTTGAAAATTTGAGGCAGTGAGATAGACTCTCATTTCTCCGATCCTTCAAACTTTTCGCGGAAAATGTGATGCGGGAAATAATATTTTATTTATTCTGGGACTAATCCCTTTAGAATAATTAGCAAGGACATAAATGTATTTATAAAGTTAACTAGCAGAGATAATAGAGAAAAAATAATTATCTTCTAGATTAAATCGATTAAGAAGAAAAATAAATAAATGAAAGAACAATGAAATGAAAATAATTGGAAATAAACTAATAATATATATACATATTTACAGAAGTTTCTATTTACAATTTTAGAGGGACTGGATGGAAAGAAAGTGATTGAATAGGCGGGATTTAAAAGCAGGAAGAGTATTGGAGCGATGGATGTCGGGAGGATAGAGTTCCTTCCATAGGGATGAGTATCGAATAATAAAAGATTTAATACTATAGATTAAATACTAAAAGATTTAATACAAAATACTTGCGTACCTACTTCTACACCTTAATATGACCATCTAATTGTCTTTTCCTTTTTTCTTGATTATTTTTGGTTTACATATTTTATTAGATCATATTCATTAATTTTTAAGTTATAGTTTAAATATTCGTTATTCAAAATATTGAGGGGGGGCGATATTTTCGCTCCCTCTCTTTATTATTCACCCCCAAATCAATGGAATCAATCAATCATATCAATGGAATCAAGCAATCAAATCAATGCATCAATGGAATCAAATTAGGTTGACAAATTTAATGTCTTTTATAAATTCAAATACTTTTTGTATCTTTTCTTTGTCATCTGAAAGTGCGTCAGATATGTTGGAAGGTATATTATGTTTTGTTCTGGTGTCAGAGTATAGTCTGCAAGTTGTTACAATTTGTTTCAGTGTAAGTGATGTGTTGCATGTTTTACAAAATGGTGGTTCCCAGCCTCTCATTAGGTAGCCATGGGTAAAAGCTGCATCTCCAATTCCAAGCCGAGTTAAAATTATTTCTTATTTTCTGTTCTTTCTGAAAGAGGTCGTCCACGGTTTGGTATCTTTTTTAATTTCTTTCAATTTATTCGTAGATTGGTTCCACTTAAATTGCCATTGTACATTTAGCATTTTTTTGCATTCCAATCTCCAGTCAGCAGTGGTCGTTAAATTGATCATAGTGGTTCCATTTGCTTTTCTTCTTGCGAGGTTCGCAGCTCTGCCTGCAGCTTCGTTCCCAGGTATGCCACAATGTGAGGGTGCCCATGCGAGGACGATGTCTCTGTCCGCCAGTTTTACTTCTTCCTACCTTTTTGGAAATCAATCATCTAGGCTCAATACAAAATATCGATTGAGTTGTTATTATAATATAACTGTATTATATAATCCGTGCTGGAGTTGCAACTCTTTTAAGTATTTGTTAATTAGCAAGCATATATATATATATATATATATATATTTTTGTATTTTTCTTTTATAAAACTTTACCTTTTTTCCCCTTTATTCTGTAATTAATTTTTCTGCAGTTGCATTTCTAATTTTTGTATAACGTTATTATTATTTTTTTAAAACTTTATTACTCATAGCTTTCGTATGTTTCCCAAAAATTAAATTGTATATAACAATTGTTAATGGTGTATTTATTGAATAAATCTATCAGAATCCCTTAAAGTTCTATTACAACTGCAATATATCGCAATCCAAACATCCCAACCCTAACTACTGCATTATTGAATCCAATCAACTTCTCCCATGACTAAACGTTCAACCCTTCATCCTCCTTAAAAGTAATTAACCAATGATACTGCATTCCGAATTGGAAACCCCACTGCCGAGCAATTAATAATCTAAATTGCCGACCTATTTTAAACAATTAAGAAACGCCTTCAATATTGAAGATCAAATAAGGCGGCAGACGTGCCCGGTTTTTATGGCGCGTATCCTATCACATCTCAAATTGCCTTCGTTAGAGGATCCAATTAATTAAATGGCATTTTATGATGATTGATATCTGCACTTAGTGTGGCGGAGTAATGGCGTAATGTGTATTTAGGGACCACAAGTTATGAGGGTTCTTATATTGAAGGCGTCATAATCTCAGGAGCGGTTGATTTTGATTAATGAGGTGTCGAACGAAAGGAAATTTCATGGAGAAGTGACGAATTCCAAATTGAAAACTTAAAACTTCGCTACTACTAGAATAAAAATTTTAAAATGTTGGCCCGGGCGAATAATTCGCACAGTATATTGTTCAGTGATCAAATGACAAAAAAAAAAATAAGAAAATGAAATAATTCAACGTATCATAAGATAGAGAAATCAATTCTTACTTTCTCGCTAAATATAATCGACAAAGCAAACAAAATCATTAATGCTTGGAATCGAAATGTTTACAAATCTCAATAAGCTGTATTTTTGCTATTAATTGTCCGACTTTGATGATTTGTTTTTCTTTGTTGAGAATTTATTAATCTTTCATATAATCAATGGCCTATATGGGAAAAGTGGGTAATGTTTGAGTTATTCGCTAATAAAGTTTCTGTTTTTTGTCTGAATTTTAGGGATGATTGGACTATTTTTACCGCCTGAAGGAGAAGGTAACTTTTATAATTGGTGGCTCAATCTTGCGATTTGATGAACAAGATAAACTCCTCTCTCGTTCAAGGGGGCCTCAAACAGTACAATTTCGATTGCTATGAAAATTAATGAAAATTTTGGAGTTTTACGGGATGTGAAAAAAAATTCTTTACTCTAGATACCCAGATGGTTTAAAAAAATATTATATTCGGCATATAGTTATCGAATGAGAACAAATTTGACCTACTGGCATGGCTATGTAGGAGTCAATATTTTAAAGAGAAACAAAGTTGATATTCGTTTTTAACGTTTTCTTTACTATTAGATTTCACATAACTGAGGTGTGGAATTTTTCAAATGCCATTTTTCCTGGCATTTGTATTTATTTTTTAAAATTTTTATTTCCCTTTGCCTTTCGGGCTATAGCCTAAAAGTCTGAATCAGTTGACTAGAAAAATTACGTTCATATCTATTTTACAGTCAGTTGGAAGAAACTTGTAAGCAATTAAAAAAATATAGACGTAAAAAATGATGTTATTAAAAATATTTAAACCAAAAAAAAAAATATTGAACTGATAGTAATGGAATGGATATTTGATGCACAGTGTTTTATTATTGTCATTATTTATTTTATTGTCATTAAACATTTGTTGTCAGATCGCGTAAGTCCGGAATGTTGACAGATTTGTTAGTTATCCGCCATTATTTGAGATAGCTAAGGTTTCACTTTGGTATTTAGCAATGACTTTATATCCTGATAATATAGTGAATAATGTTATAAGTTTGCAACGTAAGACTAGAACTGTCTTTGACATGAACGTTCTATTTTCTCTGCTTTGAGACTAATAAAGGCTATTTAAGGTAACAGCCAGAAGAAAGGAATAGCACAATAAAATGGCATTAGCAATGAAGGGAGTCTTGCTAAATGCAGGAGAGCCAAGAGAATAGACAACAGTTAGTTGGACACTGTTGCACGTTCGTGCGGCAAAATGCCGCTGTGCGATCACGCGAAGTATAATAGCTCCCAGATTACTTCCGCAGACGCTCGTTGCTCCCTTAGCAAGTTCTCGGCCATGTTCACGATCGGGAACAAACTTACTAAACGCCAACTTATAATGCAAGATAATGTATCCACTTATAATCCAAAGTCCTACACAGATTTCTTCGGCTATACAAAATTCTACTCAGGATGTAAGTAGTGACCCACATACGATTGCAGAAAATGTAAGCTGTGAAATATGCATTATTTTTTAGAAATATTATTGTATATTATATTAGGAAATCACGAGGCCATCTTGTTTTCAGACTCTTCGGAGGGTTATCAGAGATCAAAGAGGAAGCTAGGTTAGAAACGAGTGTTTGAATGGTCCTGAAGTTTATAATGGAAGGATAGATATCGGGTTTGGCTCAAAGCGGAAACATATGGAATATTAAGGATTTTGGATTGTAAGGATGAGAGACGAGATGAATTCAATAGTTTCGTGAAGCCTCGAAACTCAGCTCCGTAAGTCCAAATAGGCCTTATTATAGTCATATGAGCCTTTTATAATTAATTGTAAGTTTAGAGCGTTGGTTCAGTAAGTATTGGAGTAGTCGAAAACATCGAGCGGTTTCTTTTGATTTCCGTCTTGTATAAAGATTCTAAGAGAGACGTTTGTCCAGATGGAGTTCTAGTTATCGAATTTGTTCAAAAGAGATAAGTGAAGCATTATTATAAGATACTGTAGAACAGGAAAATGTGATTTAATTGGATTTATTGGAATTTATTCTAATCCTTTAGTTTTGAAACCATTCTTCAAGGTTTTGCATTAAAGAGTTTTGCATTGTTTGACAATGTGAACATGGAATTGGCTTTCATCCATAGATGACTAAAAACCTACAAACTTCTCTTCAACCAACCAACTTCTCTTCAAGAAATTATTTATTTTTAGCACATATTTTTGAAAATCATAAATAATTAAAAAAAAAAATAAAAAAAAAGGTTACGACATTAGAACATAAATAGAACCAATCTTGGAACGAATTAAATTTCAATGCTCGTTTTGAAAAAAAAAATAGGTTGGTTAACGATCGTTTTGGAGACGGAAATGGTGATAATGAACATTCATGGGGGAAAAATCACTAAAATTCTATTGTAAAAGTTTTGCATATTTTTTACAATAAAATACATTTATTTTCATAGTTATTATTGCTTATATATTTTTTATTATTATTTTTTTTTTTGGCATTATAGATTTTCAAGATATTTTTCCAACTTAATGAACCTGCATCCGCTTATATTGGATCTTTGTTGATTTGATATATTTATTTGGTTTTTGACAATCATTATCAATTCTTGGCAACTATTGAGGCATTGATGTGCAGAGACGGATCTACGGAGGGAGGGAAAGGCTTTCGGTCTGAAGCCTCCCCCCCCCAAATGGTAGAATTTAACCATGTTTTATGAAAATAATATTAAGAAATTATCTCTAAAAGTAAGACAAAAATAAAAAAAGAAGAGATTTTGAAAAAAACAAACAAAATTGATAATGTATTTGTCGTTTAATAGCAGGAATGGCATGCACGTGTGTGATATGACATTCCTGCAAAATTTCGTGTAGTCGAAAGGCAAGGAAGGGAGGAATATATAAATAAATATGTAAAAGTATTATTGTTCAAGTAATTATATTTAAAAGGATTTCAAGATCCACTTAAGTACCATTTCATATAGGTAGTTAATTTCTTTCTTTTTTTTCCAAAATAATAATTATCGTTTTATTATAAAAAAAAAAAATCTTCCGGGTTGAAGCAGCCCAAAATTTAATCCTGGATCAGCCAATGCTGTAGTGGCTTCCTGATGGATCGCTCCGAGCTACATGCCCCGTTCAACGTAACCTCCTTGCCTTCATATAACGAGATATTAATTGTTCAGTTTCTGTAAACAGTTCTTTATTTGTACATATTCACTCGTAAATTCTATGATTTCAGATCGATTCGGTTATCGTGCTCCGGTGAATTTTTCACTTTAATATTTCAATACTCTTTCTAGGATGTCCATGTCTCGTAATCGTATACCAGAACTGGGTTTATTATAACATTTTATTCTCTTAATTTAAGGTCTTTCGGGACTTCATTTTTTTAAAAAAAAAAAAGTTATACGATGGTATATTTCCGACTTTTAGTTATGTATCGGCATAGGTATATTAATGAACATTTGATATGGTTATCTATATGAAGGATGCTGATTTAAGATCTTCTTGAATTTGTTGAAAAGAGCAACAATGTATTATTAATCCTGTGAGATATTATTTAGACGATATGATTGATAATGACAAATGATATCAAGAGATCCTGAGGCAGCACCAACTGATTACAATAGGACATCACTCCTCGCCAGAACGCCCATTAACTAACTTTCACAGAACTCTGGCATTAACGTTCGCCGACAGATATTCCTCTCTAGCCCAAACTATCATACGCCAGGTTACAACTGATCTATGCTCAGTAAGTTACAGCAAACAATTTATTAGTTTATGATGGAGGAGATATTGTTGACAATGGAATGAATTGAAAGAGAAGTTGATAAAACAAAAATCTATTAAGAAACCTTACATTTTAATGTTTGCTAATGTTTCGGCATCATTGTTAGGTCTTTATTAGGTTAAATAGAACATAATAATAAAGCAAGTTTTAGATATTGCCGAATGCCACTAACGTGCTATGGTTGCCATGTCAAATTAAAATATTGGTACTTATGTGAGTCTTATACGAACTATAAATAATAGGGTGTATAAAAAAAAACAACCGTTTTTCGACCAAATATATTATTATTTCTTTCATATAAGATACAATTAATAATCAGAGTATAGTCCATTGTTATCTACCGTCATTAGCCATTTGATAGCCAATTGCTCGATTCCACGCTATTATTATTTGGGATCCCTGTCAAAGAACTCTTGGACCGCAATTTAAACTGAAAAATTATCAAATAGACTTCCTAGAAGAAACTGGACCATGGATCAAAACAAGTAGTAATCCGATGGTGCGAGGTCTGGACTATATGGTGAATGAGGCAGGGGTCTCATATCAGAAGGGTTTTTCAATAAATTTTCACAAATTTCTAATCTCTAAGCTGATTTCTGAGGAGTAAATTCGTGAGGGACCAGTCTACTGCTCTTTTTCACATTCCTCATGGAGAGTAGATGGCGATTAACAGAATGTTTCGGCACACCACATGTTCGCGAGTACTTGTGGACGGATTTGACTCAACAACTTCCTGCAGAACCTCATCAATATCCATTAATTGATATCGACACTATTTAATTTTTAAACCAACGCCGCGCCGTGCGCTCGTCAATGACTCCCTCCCCATCATATTTAATAATTTCATGAGTTGCTTCAGTGGCTGTGAAATTTTTTTTCAGTAATTGTTTTCCATAAAATAACGCAAATTTCGTAGGACACTGGGATGTTTCTTCTTTGAAACAAATAAATAAACTGAGTTTTTTTTGTAAAGAAGCCGAATGGGATTAAACAAATTTAGAGAATGCTCTAAAGGGATTATTAATTATTAGTAAGAATTAAATAGGATTAAAATATTTATTCCCTTGAAATCTTGAATTTCATAAAACGGTCATTTTTTTTTTTTTTGACACCCTATTAGCTCTAAAAACTCTTGGGTACTTTTAATAATAGGGAAAGAAACTTTTTAATATTTTCAATAAATAAAAATATCCAGATATGGCTTTCATTTTCTTAAAATAGAGTTCTATACTCGCTACAAACCAAGGCTCTTTGTTTTTTCAGAGTAAGAAGCTTCAAAATAGAGAACTAGCTGGAAAACATGGGAAAGACACAACTAATGTAATTGTTACGATTTTTTGTAACTATACTTTCGCTGTCACTGTTATTAAGAAGAGGTGAGTAATACAATTTTTGGAGAGGGATGGGCACTCCGGGGTATGAGTAAAAAAAGAAAACTAATAGAAAATTTAAAAAAAAAATTTTTTTTTTAAAGTATTGACATGATATACTCACCAGAGATGACCGTGAACCTACACAAGATATGATATGAAACCAACAAAAAAATGATAATACTTAAGACAAAATAAAATATATATTTTTTTTATTTCAAACATTAACAAAATCACACTGATGTGAGAAATTAGAATTACTTATGTTAATAATCGAGTCAAATAAAAGTTAATAATCGAGCAAGCCGTTTTCTCAACAAGTCGTTACATAATAAATAAATATAAGAAATTAAATTTTTAAAAAAATGTTCGGGATTAACGATTACTTGAATTGATTCTTTATCTTTTCTTAATCATACTAAAAATTTATGAACAATTACTTATTAGATAGCCTGATATTGGAAATAATTTTAACCACCTTTCAAATAAAGTCTTTTAAATAACTGTAAATGGGAATTTTCCTCATTTAAGAAAACAAACAAAACAATGACATATGTAAAATAAGAATTAAAAGTCCTGAAACGACAACACTTTAACAGACCCTGACCACTGCCTCTTCAATCGCTAATCAATATCGTTTTGATTACGCCTCCGTCCCTCCCCCAGTAATTTGGAGAAATTAGCATCGAAATGGGCAATATTCCCGATCCATTTATAATCAATCATTAGACACAAACTTTGTGATTGGATTTAGCAAAAGGTTTGCTTGCCAATTGTGTATAATGTCATTTTCAGTCTAGTCCAAGGGTTGAAATAATTATCAATAATAAGGTATATTACAATAACTTAATGAAGAAGCAATCATAACGATTCTATTCCATTAAGAGCAATGGTATTAAGTTTAGGGTTGTAGTTTTAATCATAAATTGCAAAAAGGAGGCTCTGATAAATCATATCCACTCAGTTTAAAAATGAATTTATAGGCAGCAACACTCCTTTCCAGTTCTTGTCGGAGAGGGCTAATTGAAATTTTATTTTAGTTAGATAAAACTATAGATAAAGAAATGTCATATACGAAATAAATTGCCAAAACTGATGAAAAATCTACATAGAAGAAACGCCCAAAAAACTCAAATTTAAAAAAGGCCAATGCATCTTAGACTGTAAAAAACATAAAAGCCACAGTATTTGAATTTAAACTTTAACAATAGAAAACTACTTGAGGCCATCCACACCGTACAAAAATAATAGAATAACTGTTAATTTCAAAACCGGCACAAAACAGCTTTGGTATACATTACTCATACATACTTAACAAAATTAAAACAACAATATTAATAAATCCAACAAAACAGACGTACAATTCATTTACGTCAAAATAAGAAATAATAGATAGAAAGTGCAAAGGTAAACTAAAATACTTGAAAAGTCAAACCAATTGTTAAGTAAGAAATGTATTGCTCCAGATATAAGTTATAATGATAAGTGATGTAATAAAGTGTTGAAACAGTTGTCAAAATTTAATTGACAATCGTATATACATACTAAATGTCTGAATGTAATTGTAATCTACAATAATTTTTACATGTAACAACATACATTTTTAATTAAACCTGTATTCTAGAAACTGAAATGTGATATAATGCAAAAAAAAAAAAAAAAAAAAGCTCTGAGGATGGGAAAACAGTCCCGATATGTAAAAATTAACCAATAAAATGAAGTATTCTTAGCCAACCTCATAACCTTAAAAAATATGAATCAATGTTTTTATTTAATTATTGTAATGAATAAAATTGAAAAGAATGATGACAAGAACACAACCTTGTCGAGAATATACCAAATAATATTACTCCGAAGATAGTCGTATGATAGGATATCCTGAAGACATCTTCGTTCCAGGCGCTAAGGAGGACTATCAGGATCGAGGAGGAAGCAAGGTTGGAAACAAGTGAGTTCGGATGGGTCTGGAGTTTATCATGAAACGGTAGATATTTGGATCGGACCATATCCGCGACATAAGAAACATGAAAGTCTTTATTTCTGCCAAAATATGAGGCATTGATGATTTAAATCAGATTGGTTGGGACATGTATGGATAATGTCAGATTTCTGCAAGACGAAAGTATGGGTCTGAAGGAGGTGAAACCGGAAGGAGAAAGACCTGAGAGACGACCCAGGATGACATCAGGGGAGTACCTGGAAGAAATTGGGAAATACCAGAGGAAAGACGTAGGGACAGAAGCGTCATATGACCGAATATAGGATGGAGGGCTGAAAGAGTACCGAGAAGAAGAAGAAGAAGAGAAAGCAGAAGATGACAAGAAATATAACTTTGACTCAAAACGTGTGTAATACAGAATGACTACCTTTTACATTATATTACACGTTTTATAATATTATATTTTATTAATAAAGTTCTAAGCGGACCTAAAGAGGTTTTCACTTTAAAAACAAGAAAGTATTTTCTTTACAGTTACTCGACATGTTGAATGTAAAGACCAGGCGTTGAGTAACAGTTAAAGACCAGACAGGAAAGCAATCAGACATGATGCAGATTGTAGAGCAGGCTCTAAGGTATCAGTCGTGAGGGACTGTTGTTCCCTAAAGATGTTGCAATCCGTCTCCTACCCAGTCTCCTACCCTACTGACAATACTCAAGGGTTGTGTTCACGACTGTCGCGTACAAGGCTGTCATTACAGATCTTGAAGCTGGTTTTACCTCTATCGTGCGGACAATAATTAGAATAGTTTGTAAAGAAGGAGAATGCAGGAATAGGTCCTTTTTTCCCGAAAAACGTTATATCACCTTTTCTCGATTTGAGGAGGTTCAAATCTCATTAAATAGTAAATTTAGCTAAATAAAAAGTCACTAAGTAAATATTTAATGAACTTGAACTTTTAATAACGTTTTTGTGAATTTCAATTTAATTTATAAATAAAAATTACTATATGTGCACCAAAATGACACAAACTCTTTTGTATATCAAATATAGTTACATCAAGCGCACAATGTTATGATTTAACAAAGAGAAAATTGATCAAAATTTTAGTTTATGAAATTTAATTTAATAATAATTGTTTCCAATAAATCAAGGGTAAATACCCAATTGTAATTTGTACTCATGTTTTAGCCTAATGTTTTAAATGAATGAATGAATGAAAACGTGTTTATTAAACTTTTTAAAAAAATTACACAAAGGAAAATTCCGTCTGTTGAGGTCTGTGTGTAATTAATCATAAATATTCATCACATTTATAACTAAAATAAATCAGCAATAATATATCTACAGTATTATTATGGTTTCATACATCCATTCTAGCAATTTTCTTTTTCACTGACTCATCTGTTTAAATAGAGTTTTCAAAAAAACAAAACAAACATCAATACATCACAAATCCAATAAATACAACAATAATAATCATCAAATACAATATAACAATAAAACAAACGTTACAATAAATAAACACGATATTGTATCAATAGTTTACTATCTGACTAATTGGGATCTTAGCAATGTGGCCTGCTGTACATAATTGCTTAAGGCTTTCCAGTTAGAACCCTTTGAGAAACCAAATAATTCTTTAGGAGAACAGGTCCGCTGCCCAAAACATTTCTCTCTTAACTCAGAGTAGCTTAGACTAACTTAGAGTTACATACGGGACAATTATCGTTGCCTTCCAAAATCCATGGTTTTACGCTTAAATCGAGCAATTCTGTCCTACATCGAAAAATTGACCCTATAGTCAAAATATCAAGACTATCATTAAGATAGGGTGTAACAGTGCCCACTGAACATAGCCCTGCGCAAACAGAAAAACTTGAATGAAGACATTTTTATAGATTATTTTGTTTTTTTAAGTCCTCTACCCTATGTCTAACAACAGTATCGCAGATCAGCGATATTTGCAATATCAAGATTAGTTTTACAACTATCCTCGAATTCTAACCACTTTTGGTACCAATAAACTCTCATAGATATCACCTCTTTCGCTAGGATACGTGGCAAACGCAAATATACTCCTACACACTTAAAATTCATTTCGACTATATTTTGAAAGTGATGCCGAGTTTTCGTTGGCCTAATGTTTTGAATTAAAACTAATTTCTTTCTCTAATGATACATTAATTATTATTTAGTTCCATACTTTACTGCTATTTGTTCAATGACTAATATGCTATGCGAATTTTTCGCATTTAATTTATTTCAAATCGAGTCAATTTTTTAAATTTATAATTCTGTTAAAAGATTTTGAATACTTTATTTTTCTAAGTTGTGGTTTAAAATATAAAATTTTCAATATGAGTATTATGTCTCATTACAGCTAAGAAGTCGTATCTTGGAGTGACGAATGGGACCGTCCTTAGAAAGACATCTGTCAGTTATGACGTTAAGATCCCAATCAATATTTGGCCATGACATCATATCAAAACGTTTTGCTCATTTGGGATTTTCAGTTACGTTCAACGTCACATGTCTTAGTTTTTAACACTTGAGTTGCAACGCAATCGCTAAGTGTTAAGTATTATTTTTAGAAGATTTGTAATACAAATCAATACCTTTCTTAGTGCGTCAAATTCCAGATCTTGGTGGGCAAATAAATTTTCTTTACTTTGCTCTTATTCCAAGCAAATTGATATTATTATACTCGTACTAATAGTTGAATCAGTTTTCGGTATAAATATACATTTAAAAAATGACTTTTCTATATGACGTTTAAAAATGACGTGTAAACAGGTTTAAGAATCATATTTGGTCTTACCAATATCAATAACGTTCTTCTCCATTGAAACATGAATTTGCAACAGATATAAACAATACACAAAAACAATAATCGAAAAGTGAAAGAAGCGAACTAGCACTCTGATAAATATGAAAAGTTTTTAATCTGCAAAAAATCAGCTATTTTTGATGTATTGTCATTTCATTACCTATAATTATTATTTGTATATTCTGTGGTATATTTATGTATTTTGGTTGGAGATTACACGTTTTTACATAAGTATTTAATTTTTTTTTCATGCGGATCAGCTGTTTGATTAGAACCTTCCTCACCTCTGTTACCTGAAGACATTTTGTTTTCTTTGTCCTGATAATGCCCCAATAGGTGAAACGTTGACGGATTATTTTATTGTTCATTTGCACATTTAACAAACAAGACTGTGACTTCGGCTTTTTCGAATTGTAACCTCAAATTTAAAATAATATTAAATTTTCTGAGGTCAGCATTAACAAAACAATCAAATCGCTCGTCATGAGTTTTCCAAAAAAGATGGGATATGTTCGGATGAACATTGACGAAACTGCTACAAAGATTTTTTTTTATTTATACTAATGTCAAAATTATCATGGGTTAGGTTGATGCCCGGATTTATGCAGTAATAAAACATAATATATGTAATGAAAAAATCTCTAAATATGCAATATAACTTCGAAATTATTCAAAAAAAAAATATGCCTTCAAAACGTTTTGAACTAAAACAAGTGATGAAACGATTAAAAATTAAATACAATTATTTAATTTATTTATGAACCAAAATAATTCAAAAGTAACGAGATAAATAAAATCTGAAAATAAAAATATAAATTTATTAAATACTTTTTACATTAAAATAATGTAATACGAAATTATTAATAAAAGAAAATTAGCAATGTTTTCACCTAAAATAATTAATTGACAACATAAATAAAACACCTATAGATTAGAAACTTGTAAGGGAATTGATTAGAACAAAATTAATAAATGAATTTCTAAATTTGTTTGTGAAGACCTAATCTTCTGTTGTTTAAAATATTTTTATAATATAAAAATGATCTTTCTACAACAGACGTGATAGCAGCGAATTTTTGGCTTGTTTTCAATAGAAACTTAATTTACAATCGCATAAACTTGCGAGTTTTGGTAATAATCAATACATAATTTAAAAAATCAATAGTTTTCTTAATTAATTCGGTCTGTTTCGTTTTAAAAAATAATTTAGTAAAAATTATCTTATGTTTTTTCTAATACTAACTAAGAAATATGGTATACAGAAATTCATATTCAGCGAATTCACCAAGCTGTGAGATTAGCCTCATTATACGCGAACTATTTTATCTAGAAATTAGATTAGCAGGAAGGATTAAAGTCCTCTTACACAATGTTAAGGAAATAAGTTAACCAGAAGTTGGTTCCTGGCATTGTTGTATAGTCTTCGGGAAAGGGATCATTAAACCTTATCATCTCTGCTAGCCCTCGTCTTGAATAATTTTACATTTTATTTATTATTTTTTCTGTGCCTATAATTTGTATTTTTACTAAAAACAATAGAAGCATTGATTGAATTCCTTTAGTGTATTTGTAGCAGGGAAAAGAAAATGCAAACTGTAACATCCCCTTCTTCAACCTCTCCCCCCCCATTCCATTCCATCCCATCCCATATAGCTGTCAGTGACTCAAGGTTCAATATAAATGAAGGTTTCAACGGTCAGAAATATAAGTTTATATATATATATATATATATATATATATATATAAAAGAGTAATAATATTTAAATTGTAACAGGGTGATCTCACTAATCTCTTAAGGCGTTTCCTCCTTGTAAGACGCCCTGAATTATTTATGCCCGCTACCCACTCAGCCTTGGCATTCCTTTTCTGATAGTGAAACCTAGTAATTTACTCCGAGTATTGTCTTCGTTTTGTTTGGTAGATCTCTGACGTTTGTCCTTCGTGTATCTTTAGCTTCCAGACTCCTACTGCTCTCCTACGATGTACCAGAGTTTAAAATAGGGAGAAAATATCGTAGAGATGTTGAAAAGTTCGTATAAAAAGTTTCAATATTTAAAAATATATAGATCTATATTTTCTCCGAATAGTTTGATTTTGGGCACATCTATACACTAAACTGCACAATCCCTGAATATTCATATAAATTGGATAAACGATAATAATGGACGTACATCTTACATCGATTTGACTAGAGACAGACACCGAAGAAAATTTGATCTTTGATGTCTGAAATGCAAAACTGAGTGAAAATTTTGAATTCTAACCTTAAAAAAGATTTAAACTTCCGGACAAATACAAAAAATACAGCTTTCGTACCTTCGATAGTGAGGAAGCAAAAACAAAATTAAATATTATAAGAGGAGTATTTATACATTAATATTATAATACATTTATATTATGATATAACATATTAAATTATGCATTTAAGAGTATATGTATATTATCTTTTTTTTTTTTTTTTGTTTTCTCCAACCAATCTACGTCTAAGTATAAAGTTTATAAAACTTTTCTAATTTTTACAATACTAGTATAAGTACTAATTTCAACGTATTAAGGAACAGATGTAAATCATTTATTATAAATATTTATAATTTTTTATTATTATTATTATTCTCATTACTATAATGGTTTACATACAAAAGTAATTTATCCTTCTTTTCCAATTTCATTTAGTTATACTTTATTGCAGCAACTATTTTGCAGTATTTTGACCTTATTGCTTATCTGTATTCTTTAATATATATTTATAGCTATGTAAATACGTATTACTTATGTATTAGGTATTCTTTTTTTGTAATAGGAATTTTAGCCAGATTTAATGTTAATTTTTATGAACAATATTGTTATTCTTAATAGATTTTGTCCGAAAATAAAGTTGATATAATAAAAATAAAGTTGATATAATAAAATCTTAAATTCTATTCTATTTTATTTAGCATTAAACCCATAACTAAGCTGGTTATCATAAAAGTATCCTGTTCATTAAATTGGATATAGTCAAAGCTATTTTAGTTTGTAATCAATGGCTGAATTTGGATTTTTCGTATTTTAGACGGATTTTAAGTTCCACTAATAATTATAAAATATAATTATAGTAATATTAAGATTAATTTGAAATCTTGTACACAACTTTTTCTAATTACTATGTACGTTTTATCAATCTTATCTTAATATACAAAGCTTTATCTAAATATATATGGCATTCAATATGCCTTACAGTTCTGAGGTGTTTGTACAAACTGTATTTAAACTCGGAGATCTATGTTTGCTAAAAGAGAACCTTTATCGCCTCAAACGGAACAAGACTGTTCCCATAAAACGTACAAATATGTTCCGATGACTAAGCTGCGCAGGAAATGGGTGTCGGGAATAGAACAGCCACAACAGATGGCTGTCAGAGATCTATTCGGAAGGAAATCCTTCTCAAATAGTCGTCACCACCACTATTATTATAGTATATTAATATAAAATAATAATAATGGCATACAAAATTATATTAAACTGTACAATATATATAAAATTATATAAACTAGGGAGGTATCCCCTGTCCTCCTAATTGTAGACCAACCCCCATTTTACAAATTATACAACTGCTCATTTAATTATGCTACTAGTTGCTCAATTTGTATAACTTTAATTGACATGTAATCCGTCGTTCAGATTTTATTATTTTATATCAATATAAAATAAACTGAACGAAACGACATATCGGACAAATTTTTAATTAAAAAAAATCTATATTATATTTCGCAACTTACTGCCAATTGATATTATTATATACTTATTCTTTTTTTATCAGATTTGTAAATGATTTGAGAATTCAACTCTATTATTTATAATATTTTCATTGTACGTTATATTTTGCTTCATTTTCTATTTCATAATGATTATAATTACATCACAATAAAATTTACATTATATTATATATAATATAATATCAAATATTCACCCGCTGTAAAATAAAATATGTCTAATCTATTTGCAAAAAACTTTTTAACGCTGTTTTAAGTGAACGACAGGAACGATTTTTAAGAAATCCCCTGAGTGTTTTGAAACAACTCGAGCTAAAAATACTGAACTGTGATTAAATAAAATGCATTTAATCGATTTGAACAGCTCTGTAACGCTGTTTTGAGCGAACAGGTAGATCGATTTTTAGGTTTGATGTAATATATTATTCGGCGAAGTCTCGTGAGTATTAAGAAAGCATGATGACACGACAGTAATGTGTTCGGGGTGTCTGCTAAAAGGTATGTAACGCCGTTTTCAATGAACGGCTTGATCTATTTCTAACTTTGATGGCTCACATTATTCGGTGAGATTCGGTGAGTGTTTCGAAATAATCTGAGCTCAAAATTCTGGCAAATTTCTGTGTAAGGAGTGTTTAATCAATTCGCTAAAAATTACGTAAAGATTTTTTGAACATATGACATGATGTTTTAAAACGATTTGAGCTCAAAATATTGAAAATTTTAATTATAATTTAAATATCTCGATTATTAATTGATTTGAAATGATATCATGTGACCGAATATTATGAAAATGAATTTTAATATTAAAAAAATGATGTAGAGATGGTTGACCGTTGATATAATATAAGGAGTTTATGGGGAGAGTGGGAGGGGAAGGAGGGAGGGTGCGGTCAAATAAATACTAAATTATACAAATAGTATTATTTAATTTTTGCAGAAGTTTCGACACACTTTGCAGGTCTTCATCAGGGCGTAGGATGTAGCACTGCGGAAGGCAGTTGAAACACCGAGTGTTACATCCTACGCCCTGATGAAGACCTGCAAAGTGTGTCGAAACTTCTGCAAAAATTAAATAATACTATTTGTAAAAAAAAATATATATTTTATTAAAAACCTCTTAAAAAAACTACAGAAATTAGAAAATTGTATCCACCCTGAGGGATTGTACTTTCTTGTCTACTGAAACATCTTAGCAGATTGATAGAGAAATTGACATCTACGAATATTTCAACTAGGTGTAGTAATCGGGTTCCTGTCACACCGCAAGACTCCGGATGTTGACATGTACCGAATACATAGTACGAAATATATTTGTCTAGAGCCGTAATGTGTAGTGAAAGGGACCAGATCACTACACCAAATTTAAATATTCGTAGATGTAAATTTTCCTATCAAACAACCAAAATGTTTCAGTAGATATGGAAGTATATTCCCTTAAGGTGGATAGAATTTCCTAATTTCTGCAGTTCGGATTTTTTTTTTAATTAAAATTTTTTTTAGTCTTGCGATGACAACCTCTTCTTTTCTGCTACTGAGATTCGAGCTTTCAATTCTCTTTTAAGTTTTTATTTTTAAATTGTTAAACTCTCCCTTTAAAAATAGTGAAGACTGAGATAGATCATGAAAAAATAAATAAAATCTTATGGATTTCCAATAAGTTTAAGTCGACTCAACTGCGTTTTAGGACGATCAATAATTAATAAAGATATTATATATATTGGGCTGTTTTTATTTGTGAGTATATATTTCAGAAAAAAAATGTATGCTGGACTACTCCAATTGTAGTCAAATGCTAAATATTTTTTATTGTGGCTTGTTACAGCTTTGCTGTTTCATAGAGCGATGTCGCTTACATAGATGAGTTGTACAATAGCGATGAGTTGACGGGTAAGTAAAAGTATGATTAATAGACCGAGACGTAGGTGAGAGAATGGTGTTATCTAACCTTTTAGATTAGGGTTTTGATGAGGTTGAGAACGGGAGGCATGTAGCGATTGTCAGTGCGTTTGGGTTCACACAGAAGACTACCAGATGTTGCCTTATTGTCGAATATATTCATAATATTTTCAACAATTACAGAACTACTTATATTAGAAATCTACTGTAAGGTACATAAAATGGTAATATGGATCTATTTTCCGGCTCTCAGGAGATACAGATTTTATGAATGAGGTGTCAAATGAAAGGGGATTTCATGGAGAAAATCAATTCAACAGCGTTTCAATCACAGTTAATTGGGCTCAACCGAAATTTCTTCTTTGCGTCAGTTTAGGAAACACACCTTGCTTGGTCATCTTTCGCGATTTATTTTTACTTGTCATGCCCTGCTGAATATTATAGAAAAAATCCCAGCCCATCACCGATCGATCGAATGGAACCAAAAATCATGAAGCGTTTCAGCGAGTCAGTTTTGAAAACGCAGCAGTTTATAAATATTTTCGCTGTGAGTTATATCTTTTTTGAAATTTGTAGGTTTTTATCTTTTACGATGAATGGTTTCCAAATTTATCCAAAATGCACCCGTTCACGAGACTATCAGTGACTTTCGTTTGTCCGTTGAATAAATATGTCATTGATTCCTAGTCCAGCTACTCATATCGTTGGATATATTGTACCTTCTGGCTTAGAATAGTGTTTTCAGCTTTAGAACTTCCATCCAAAAAATATATTTTCATTTTTTCTCTCACCCTGTCATCATAGAAATATTTAGTTTGAATTATTTTATATAGGCTTTTATAAATTCATGTGGATAATTTAGAGCTGATACTTTGTCAAGATCGTATTTGGTAGCCCTATACGTCATCCTAAAGAGGACATAGACCATAATACCCCAAGTCCTCACTATATCTCCGAGACGAGCAGTTATTTAAAGTTTTTATTTAGATATAAACTTTTTTAAAAATTATTTAATCTCAATGATAATTAGGTTTTTTATCACTTGAATTATATCGCTAAAATTTACGCAATTTTTCTTTCCATACATTCCTCCCATATCCTGCCACCTCCATTAATATATCTACGTAGCCTTCTATTTCTAAAAATGTTTCGACCTTGGAAAATTAAAAAATATACCCGACAGTTGAAATATGTTTACTAATCCTTAAACAATATAATCCGGTCATTACTCACAAAGTTTATAATTTTTGAAATATAAATTTTATTTTTAAAAAAAATCTGTTTTAGAGATGAAAGGATATTTTGGAGTTGGCAATTTCGATATAGGTAACAAGTTACAATCCCAAAAAAGTACATTTTAATATGAATTCACATATATCACTCATACATCACTGATGGATACAAGGTAACATGATCAGACTGTAGATGCAATACCGAAAATGACATAAGTGGAAAACGTTTTCATCATTAGAAGTTCCAGTACCACTAAATACACACATACGTCTATATACGTATAATCAACTTAATTTAATTAATTTTCAAATTCCGATAAACTAAATAATTAAATACTAATTTATTCTAGTACTAGATTAATAAATATCGCGCGAAAACGTTTGGAGACCGCAGTTACGTGAGGAGGTCTCTAGGTTATATTTTTTCCACCTATGCTCTCCCTATACACACCCAGTGTCAAAAAATAAATGATCCCTATGGTACCGCCCTATCTCAAAGTCTACATATTTTTTAAGCGAGTGAATGTCGAAAATCGTGATCGAATTGAAGCCGATTAGATAAGACATTGCTTAGAACCTATATAGATAGATTTATTATCTCTTTTAAGCAAGCTTAACTCAAAACCAGTGATCTAAATGAAGAGTTGTAATTTTATCAACAGTGTGACCATGCGATCTTGTGTCCCACCATGCGTGTTAGATTGCCACGTGAGAATTAGTACAAAAATGTATTAACTGGGATAGTGATTTTGTTACCCAGAAGTTCTTATTTCAAAATAACCTTTTGAAATTTCAAAAATAACCCCTTCAAAAAGTTTTAAGAAAATTTTTTCTTAAAATAACATAATAATGTTTTTTTATCTTCTATTCATCATTCTGTCCGCGTTCTACAATATGAATTAAATATGAATATGTTTTTTCTACTACCTGTAACATAAAAATCTACCCCACTAAAATTTCCACTAACCTCTAAACAATAATTGTATTAATTTTTGGTACTTCCCTTTTCCGTCATGTAATAGACAAAATACAGTTTTTTGTTTAATATTCATAGTTTAATTTTCTTTTATACTATCCACTCAGATTGAAAGGATTAGAGTACACGACCATTAAATTGTAGGCATCATTTCCTAAATAACATCCGTAATAAAAAATAAATATAAATCGAATTGCAGGCCGTGATTCTACTCAAAACTTAGCAATGAATCACAGATCCCTTCTCTCAGGCAATCTAATTATAAATTATTAAAAAAAAGTTATATTTATGTTGCATCCAACATCATTAAACTGCAAAGTCCAATTTTCTCAATGACCTAACATTTAATAACGCCATGATCGTGACTTATGCTGACGACCCATTTTTTTGCGAAACTTAATGATTCTTCAGATATCCCAAAACAGCAAAATCGTTTACAAATCTTATACCGCTGATGCAAACATTGGGAAATCCATATGAATCATAACAAATAATTTCCACTTGGTGATAAAACTTAATCACTAATTTATCTCGACTGTTATTAATTTCGTTCACTGCGATTGACGCTTGAAAATAAACAGACAACAGTGTCTTTGTCTAGATAATGTGTCAACAAACAACTGCTAGCTCATGTGATTCGTCACGCAAGAACTTATTTTTATTACTTTGATAAATGCAAGGAAGTTAACTCTTAAAAATATTAACGTAGTGCAGGACAGTCTCCATGATCCGAACACATAGATTGTTCGGATTATGAAAATGTTCGAATTATCAAAGGTTAAATTTAAAATTATGTAAAAATTACAAAAATGAATATATATATATATATATATATATATATATATATATATATATATATATATATATTATCAGTTGAATATAAACACCTCAATGCAAAAAAAATCTGAAAATGATCATTAAATATAAGTTTAGTCTCTGATTTTGTTGGACTCGGTAGTCAACGTTGTACCACTCGTCTACTCCAACCAAGTATTAAATACCTTAAAGTGTTTCTATTAATCATCTATACTGAAAAATAAAATTTGGCAGAAAGATATACAGGGAAGAGCCAAAATCCTTAGACAAGCACAGTACGTTACGATAAGTCTGTACACGGTACAGAGTACCAGTAATCTTCCACAGAAGGATGACTTCGGGCCCACACGAAAAAATGAAACGACAGACTTTAAATAAGCCACTGAAAATGCTGTACACACTTTTTTCCAGAATCGGAATTGAAAGTTTGACTAAAACTAAATACATACACTTACCTACCACTAGCGGATCCAGGATTTAATTTTTTTTGGGGGATGAGCTTCAGCCCTAAAGATTTTTTGTCATAATTATATATATAATTATTTTTAAAAAAAGTGAAAGAAATGAACTACGTATATCAAATGGTGTTTAAGTGATTTTTGAAGTCCTATTAAATGAAATTTACACGAACAATAATACTTTAAGAGATAGTTTTTAATATTTTTTTTCTATAAAACATGGTTATATTTAACCGTTTTGGGGGAGAGGGTTTAGTCCGAAAGACCTCCCCCCCCCCGTAAATCCGCCTGTGTTACCTCCTAAAACCCATCTGGACATACGCCTCTCAAATTTACCGTTCGGCAAAAAAGACGCCGACAATAATTTCAATCCAAAATTTTACGACTTATAATAGGAGCTCCCCCCAATATTTAAACAACAAAACATTAGAAAACGACTTATAAATGTAACAAATAATATGCGGTTTCGCTACTGGTTGGTTTACAGACTACAAAGGCTACAATTTTTAAACGATTTAAAATGAACGAATGAATGAATGTTTTAAGCCTAGAATATTTGAACGATTTTGAAGTGGAAGGAACAGTGTTTAATGGATACATTGAACGATACAGTGTTTAAAGGCTAAAATTTTTGGCAGGGAATGGGAGCCGCCATATTGCTCCTAAGTTCTGTGCCAGGATCTGCCTTTTCTATCTACGACAACCAACTAGAGACCAACACATATGTACTCTCTACTCTTGTTTTCATCTCAAACTACACGGACAAACAAACAGACTTATAAACCGGACTGAAACAGGCCACGACTGAAATGAGCTGAATGAGAGATCTCCTCGCCTAAATCAAGGAACTAAATAAAGACCAGGAAGGGGCGCTGCTGTATGCTATCCTTCCTCATGCCTATAATGCCAATCATTATTTATCACAACACATCTGATTATCAATACCATGACAGGTGCGGATACATACGTGAAGTAAAGAAAGATTGACGTATCTTTTTTGGATACTGGTATTTTTATGTGTTTTTTTATCATAAAAATATTTAATAAAAATATTATTTAAAAAAGAAATTACTAATATGTCGCTATAGAGAGGATACATCTAGATTTATATTACACGGACGGTGTAGTGAGGACATATTAGGCCTATCAAGAAGTTATCTGCGATCCTTCCCACCCCTGGATCTTGCCATCAATATCACCTATCAAAGTCATCAGTAACGCATTTGTCAGACCAGGACCGAGAAAGATTGCCACGGCCTATCTCTGCATTAACATCAACTCCGCGTACTAACATCATCTTTGAATATTAACACTTCAGGTTTTGATAAGTCGGGCCTTAAGAAAGAATCAAAATACAACAGGAGAAGGCTGAAATGAGAGCCGGCCGAGCTAATTGAAGGAAATAGAAAAATCAGTAAAACCATGGTCCTACCTCGAACCGCTCTATTGATAGAGAGTAAGTTGCCTTAACTATACTAAAGATAGTTAACAAATCTAACATATTTTTATTTCATTAGTAAACAGTTTACACTAAAATGCCAACACTGCTATGGTAATCTCACAGTCAGCCACATTCTTAAAGAGTGTCCTTATTATGTAAATTACAACCATACTTATTTATCACTCCCCCCCTCCAAAAAAATTAGTAATGAAGTAATTTTAACAAAAAATAGACATATGTTGATGACCTCGTGGTTTTACACCTCTGAGCCCAAAACAACATCAGGAGAAGTTTTATAAAAATGCACACTTTTCGAAGAACATAAGAACGAAAAAGTCAATTTAGTTTTGCATTAGATTTTGATTTATTTATTTTTGTATTCTATGTCTGCGCGGTAGCGAATTTGATGTACTGATTATTTGCTACGAATTCGCTAGATTTGAGTTAATTTTGTTATTACCACACTCTTGCTCAATCTCCACTGGGATTCAGTTCCCTGTGACGCGGTTGAGAGAGAAGTGCAGGGATCTTCTGGAATCATGCTTTGTCCACAGTTGGAGGGACAAGCCTGCGGAGTTTTCTCGCCAGATTGTAAATAGTGTATATCAGTATGTATGTGTTCTTTTTATTTATTTATTTTTAGGTTATTTTATTCTTATTTATTGTATATATATTATTTTTCTGTATAATTTATTGTACATAGAGCGTGAATGTGATCTCTGAACACTGTTATAAATGTCCTTCGAGACAGATTGTTATATTTTTCAATAAAAAAAAAATAATAATAAAATAAATACAAATTTTTTTGCCAACAATGAAGGATTGATGACTCTTGGCCATTTTCTATTTAATCTGTATCAAGTAGATAACAGGGAGGAGAAAATTTAAAGAATTAGTAGATTGAAGTGAAACTCTAAGTTCTGCTATGTAGATCAGTCGTTTGTTTCGTAGGTTAAGTGAAAATCTGTAGTCCATAAGATGTGGAAGTTGGCTATATCGTCTGATTAGCTCTTGCTTTTTTAATTTTGTATATATGTTCAAGTAAGTTTTTTTCTCAAAGTAGAGTCCGAAATACCGTACATAGGTTTTTGAAGGCGATGGGTCATTATCAATAGTTATAGTTATATTTATGCGAAAGTTGGATTTTTGTGAGAATACAGAATTGCAGTGTCGTCGGTGAAGCAATATGTGCTAGGGTGCTCAGGGATATCACATATCAGATAATCAGGTCTATAGAGAATGAAGGGTTGGGCTTAAGAGGCAACCTTACGTGATGTATTAATTAATTAAGTGATATAAATCTATTTAATTAAATTGAGTGATATAATTCTCAAGTAAGTGTTAAATTGAACCTCATAATCGATACCGGTATACCTTAGTAAGGACCCCCACATAAGAAAGCTACTATTTCGTCTAATATGTATATTCAATGTATAAGCAAATTTAATGATATATATTTAATCTTATATACAGTTTAATATTATCATGATATTCTTCTAAGAATTCTGCGGGTTCGTTCAATGTAAAAACTCCAAATACAAAAAATTAGAATAAATCTCACATACACACAAACAATTAATTATATAAAAAAAATGCGCCGACGGCGGACGGACAAAAAATTTTTTATTCGTTTTTCGAATTCTACGCATCCTGAAACGAGAAACCTCAAATTTTGAGAGGGGGTTAAGTTTTTGAATTTTTTGGTCGATCACAATGTTTCATTTTTGAAAATAATAAACCAAAATATGTAAAAATTGCGATATCTCTACTAATAGTGCTTTGATTTCGATGAAACTTCCTTCATTTTTTAGTAAATTTAAATACCTTTGAAACATCTCATCACAATATCAACAAAAAAGTAAAAACTTTTCGAGTTATTCGGAATTAAATTTTACCATCCCTCGTAACTTTTTTTCGAGCTCCTTTTCGTTGAAGTATGTTATATAGATAAATTTAAAGGGCGTCGAGAAAATGACTTTAACGAAGTTTCATTGAAATCTGTACATTCGCTTAGGAGCTACAGTCAATAGCAACGCAGGTTTTTCGGCCGCTATTTTGAAAGTTAAATGCGGAGAGTAATGCCGATGAAGGAGGATCATCCTCGGGTGACCTCTAATTTTTTATCAAAATTTGAAAAAAATCGGTCCAGTAATTTCGGAGAAAATGCGGCGGACGGCGGATGGACAAAAAAAATGTTATTCGTTTTTCGAATTCTACGCGTCCTGAAACGTGAAACCTCAAATTTTGAGAGGGGGTTAAGTTTTTGAATTTCTTGGACGATCACAATGTTTCATTATTGAAAATAATAAACCAATATAATGAAGAAAATAACTCAAAAATCGAAACTAATTGAAACTGATAAGTTAAAAAAAATATATATTTATATGAAAGTTTCATGATTTCATGCATGCTTACTATTTTACAATTGAACTAAATAGAAATTAAAACTACTAAAATTGTGAGTGCTCACTCCATACACTACTAATTACAAAAGTTATCAAATAGTAAGGCAAAATAAATACAATTAAAAAACATATCTCAGTCAAAAAATAAAAGATGGCGGTTTTGTCTCTTATCGGACCAATGAGATTGGACAGGACTGCGCATGGAATTGAGGAAGTTATTTCTCGACGATTGCCATTGGTCAGAATTAAAACAGTCTATTCAACACAGACAATTGGTGAAACGTCATATTTTACAACAAAAGTTAAATTAACAATTTACTTATCAAATGTCTACTGGATAAAATCCCTCCAGTTAATTAATATTAAAGTAATAATTTACGTCTCTCCCTGAACTTATACTAATCCATAATTGTGATAGCTCAAGACTTATTTGTTTGGTGCAGAATAACATTGTTTTGCAGTTCTCTCATTTATTAAGAATATTACTCAGGGTACAGAAACAAGCAATTTCTTTAAAGTTTTTTCTCCAAATCCAATTATAATCCAAAGTCCTACACATATTTCTTCGTCTATACAAATTCTACTCATGATGTAAATAGTGACGCACGTAAGATCCAAGACAATGCAACCTGTGGAATATGTATTATTTTTAAAATTAGGAGATCATAGGGTCATCTTCTTTTCAGACGCCTAGGAGGGTTCAACATTTTTTTTCTTTTCAACCACAGTAATTACAAGACCAATAATGTTTTAGGAATAATTTTTTTATTGAAAATTAGTAACCAAGTTATATTCGTTATAATTTTAAAAGAGAACATTCAAATTGCATTCGTGCAATTAAGGATGTACGAGTGTTCATACCAGATATTTTATATATAGAACTATAACGAGTAAACAAACCATTGTGTAATAACTTCAAGGTATTTTAATTAGTTTGACGGTTAAGAAAATATGGGAAAAAGAAAGAGACGAATAGCAGAGAATCCAGGTTATCATCAAAAGCAGGACATAGTTCATATAAAGTTTATGCCATAGTCCTTGATATATATATATATATATATATATATATATATATATATATATATATATATATATTATATATATATATATATATATATACATATGAAGGGCTGCAAATTATTTCACAATGGTTTATTATTTACAAACAATTATACATCTAAAGTAACATTAACATAAACAACTAATTACAAAGAAAAATAAATAAAAGGTGATTCCAATTATTGTACTAAACTTTCTTTTTTTTAATCATTAGTAATATACTAAAATAAAAACTGGAGTAACACATTCAAAATTTAAAAACCAAACAGA
Organism: Nezara viridula; assembly: GCA_928085145.1. Classification (NCBI taxonomy): domain Eukaryota; kingdom Metazoa; phylum Arthropoda; class Insecta; order Hemiptera; family Pentatomidae; genus Nezara; species Nezara viridula. The sequence continues at coordinate 22,127,556 of OV725082.1, read as the reverse complement.
CAATATAACATTTGGAGTAGAACATATAAAAAAGAACTGAAGACCATATCTTTGCTCCTAATTGTCCTATTTTAACAATTTTTTGTTTGTTTTTTAGGAAATTCTGTAAACTTTAAAAAAACTTACAATATCTACAAAAAAGTGTAAACTTTTTGAGTTATTAGGAATTTAATTTTACCATCCCTCGTAACTTTTTTTCCAGCTTCTTTTCGTTGAAGTATGTTACATAGATAAATCTAAAGGGCGTCGAGAAAATGACTTGGGCGAAGTTTCATTGAAATCTGTACATTCGTTTAGGAGCTACAGTCTACAGCAACGAGGGTTTTTCGGCCGCCATTTTAAAAGTAAAAGGCGGACAGTAATGTCGATGAAGGAGGATAATCCTCAAGTGACCACTGATTTTATATCCAAATTTGAAAAATATCAGTCCAGTAGTTTCAGAGAAAATGCGCGGACAAAAAAATGTTTATTCGTTTTTCGAATTCTACGCATCCTGAATCGTGAAACCTCAAATTTTGAGAGGGGGTTAAGTTTTTGAATTTTTTGGTGGGTCACAATGGATGATTATTGAAAATAATAAACCAACATTTAACCGAAGACAATCATAAATAGCAATATTTTAATTATTAAAATCTAAACAAACAGAGATAAGTGAACCAGTTCCCGATTACGATTTATCACGTAAACGGGACATTTTGGGCCCCGTACAGAATAATTCAAAAATAATTAAAACGAGTTTCATATGTCTGTCGAAATCGTAAAAACATAATATATTCTGTTTCTATTTATCGACTTATGAAACCATGTGAATTCTTAAACCTCCCATTTTTTTCAATGATTTTTATTAAAGTTGAATTAGGAATTTAAATATCGCAATATGGATTCGATGTCACTTCGTTTGGTACCTCTTTAATCAACATCCATCAGCCGAAAATCGAATTTAGATTACTTTATAATATATAGTGTAGATTGCGGTACTCTAATATTATTTTTTAAATAGCAACCTATAGATTATTTCACGGTCATATTGTAGCCTGAATATCCCCTCTATTCCACCTTACATCTATACAGAGGACCTGCGATAGAAAAACAGCGGACCTGTTGAGAACTGAGAAGAATTCTATTTTCCTTTCACTTTTTTATATTTGCTGAGGGTAAGAGGTGGCGAGAAAAGTAAGCAATTATATGGAAAGGTCTCGGCTGAAATAACAGACGATATTGCCCAGCTACAATTAGGATCTTCGTGAGTCGTGGCCTGAGAGTTCGACCTCTACAATGGCCTTTCTTCATCTCTGCCTTTCTGCGATCTGGGTTAGTGATACAGCCCTAGCTGCTCCAGTTACTAACTACAAGAGATAAGATAAAGTAATAAAATACTTTTTATTTTGTAGTTTCTTTGTATAGTGAGAGACCCTTAAATAATAGGAAATATATAAACAGGCGATAATAGACATCGAGAAGTATGGCATAATCTTTATATAGACTATTTCCTGCTTTTGATGATAAACTGGAATCTCTACTATTCGTTTCTTTATTTCTCTAACCATAAAACTATTAATTATTAGTTCCCAAAATAAAATTCTAAATGCGTAATAAAATAACACCAAAATGTTTTATTATAATTGGTTTCATGTATTTTTACAAAAATTTAATTTGATCTGAGAATCGCATGTGTTGATTATATTAACTATAATTAAATTAAAATATATGTTGTACCCAGTAACATGACTTTCCTACCGATTTTAGAAGAAAACCTGTGCCAATACAACCCAAGTAGAGTCTTGGGTTCAGTACTATTTAGGGAAAGTACTGTTTCTTAGTCAACGGTTGTGCAAGAAGGTGATTTGACTAAGATCACGCTCAACCACCAGAGTTTCTCCATTAATTGTTGTTACCCACTTTATAGAGGCTGGGTGTGCCCCACAAAGGTCTCCTGACTCCAGGATCGCCCCACGGCCGATGGAACAGAATGAATATTACTCGAACCTGAGACCTTGAGCATTGGAAGATCAGTGCCCTATCACTGAAAAAATTAAATAACTTTAAATATGTCGACGATTTGGTATGAAAGAAATAAAGTATATGTAAAAAATATGCTGTTTCATTGATTATACTTGTTCAATTTCGACAATTTTTTTTTTTGTTTTGTGAAAAATGTAACTAGCTTTCAAAACATTTGTATTTCCTTTATAACATTTTCTGTGGCTCAAGTTCCTTCTCTCAGTGTCTACTGTCCTCCAGTCCAGTGACACGGCTGGAAGAGAAGCGCTGGGACTTCCTGGAGTCAAACTTTGCCTTCCACACGTGGAAGACAAAGGCTGGCTAAGGGTCTCTTGGGCAAATGTAAATATTGTATATAGGTATGAATAAGATTTACAAGAATTTCATTTATTTAATAAATCTTTTGTTTTTCTTTACTTTTTTTTTCTTTAATTATCTTAAATTATTTTTGAAGGAAGTTAGTCGACTGTTCTGCATATTATGGGTGGATAAATATTCAGGAAGCAGTCTTTTTAAAAATTTAATTTGTTATTTGTGCCAACGTTTAAACCCAAACATGTGGATCATCTTCAGGGCTGACAAATTTAAAATACAATCAGAGATATACTATTATACGACCGATATTGGTAAATAATAAACTATAGTGATTGATGATACATCAATCTTAACCAATATTACAATACACATATTAAAAACGAAATATTTAAATAGTTATACAAACTAAAAATAAAACTAATGTATATAAACCATTTATACAAATTTGTAATATTTTCTCTTATTAACCGTGGTTTGAGCACTGAGGATCTTCAAGTATTATTTTTCCCATTGAATTGTTTTTCTTGTATGTATATATTGTATGAGGGGGCGGGGTAGCTCAGTGGGCGAGCACTGACTTCCAGAGCTCAAGGTCCTGGGTTCGAATCCGGCTAATATCTAGTTATTTTTCATTAGCCGTGAATCGACCCGGTGGTCGGGAGATCCTTAAATTAAAAAAAAAGTTATATAACATTTGCATTTTATATTTTGCATTTGAAATCCTCGTGAACGAAAATTGAATGGACTTTAAGTAAAAGTTTATAGGAATGTTTTATCAAATTCGTTAGAGTCGTTTTAGCACTACAGTCTATGGACAAATATGTTTTTCTTTTATTGAGTAAGAAGTTTCTTGTTTCAGAGGCACCGATAGTGAAAACCAAACAAGACGAAAAAGGAACAAAAAAATCGTCCCAGAAATCATCGTGGCACAGACAGACCTATGGATGAAAATGTGTTTTTCGAACTGAGAAGATCCGTTGAAAACAGCTCCTTGGAAATTTGAACCGATTACAATCATTTATCCACCAAGTTGCGGCAGGAAAGCAAAACATTAACACCAAGAGTGCAGGTAGATTTGCATTAATATGATCAATTATTGGATCTTAGATATTTTTAGAACATTAACTAATGAATGTAAAGATAACTCATTTGCATCCTATCGCCTTTATGATCTCTAAACCTATAGATATCCTGTCACGACGGTGATGCCATAAACTTCCTTGATGCGACACGTCCTCAAGGGATTTCCTGAGACTCATCTCTCAAGAACTCGCACACCCCCGCGACCCCCCCCCCCCCTACAGAGCCCCACATGGCATAACAGATGCCGCGAGTGAAATAGCTATTAGGCATTACGTCAATGGCCTCATTATCTGACTTTACTAACGTTATTAGCGGATATTTCCAGAGCACGTCTCATTGCAAAACAGTCTGTCTAATACTCGCACTACGCGAGTTATTTTTAATTATTTCAATATATATATAGTTATTTGTAATTATTTATTGTTTTAATTTGTAATTATTGCGAGTTTTTTGTAATTATTTCAATATATATATATATATATATATATATATATATATATATATATATATATATATATATATATATATTTTCGACATTCAAGAACGATGGATTTTGAAGAATAAGGTATCAAAAGACAGTGAATTTAATAGAGAAGTAAGGAATTAAAATTTCGATCCTTAAATTCCTACAACGACAATAAAAGTAATTTAAATAATTAGGAACAAAACTCAGTTGGGTATTCTATTCGGAATACTAGACCGAGAGCTGGGGTTGAAAAACGTGTCTGATTTAAAGTATGCTGTTATGTGGGTCCTCCCGGACTAACGGGGTTTCCCCCGAGATAAGAAGATTTCGAGATAAGCTTCAAAGCCTAAGCATTGATGTTCATCCTCTATGTCCAACCTCTGGTATTACGGAAACGGTAAAGCATCGGTCACGCCCTGAGATGCATATGAAGCGTTAAGAGCCACAATGACGAGACCAGCGGGAATCTATGTCCTAACTAGAAATGAGTTTCCTCAGTTAGTCATTGACGGAACTAACCGTTGATCCGGGGTTCGAGGAATAAATGGATGGAAGACGGGCGGTGGGACCAGGTAATTTCCATGTAAGTACAACACCCAGAAGAAGAGTGTAAGGAAAGACCTCCAGATTCAGGATGGTAGTCCAAAATCAACTATTACGTACAATACACATTATATCAATATCATATTATATTTACAATTTATTAATTATTACATATGAAAAAAAAAAGAATTGCAATTGTAAAGAAAAAAGTGCAAGATGTGCACACAGCTTTGGTTAGATTATACTTGCAGTAGTGTGTTATTAATAATATCACATTACTGCAAACACCAGTATTGCCATATTGGCATAGGAGGGTGGAAATAAATAAATATTCTACTTAAAATGAAAACACGTTATAATATTAATATTAAAGACTAGAAGAGTACCCTTAAGTAAGTAATTATATTTTCCATAGAAAAAGTGAGGAAGCTATACTGATGGACCCTTGGTTGGCTAATGTTTTTTTTTTTACAATTTAACAACATAATAGATACTTTTTCTAAGAAAAATTATTAAAGATTAGGGAGTACCTCCCGTTCGCCTAATGGTAGGCCAACCCCATTTTACAAATTATACAACTGTTCATTTAATTGTACTACTCGTAGCTCAAATCTTATAACTTACATGTATTGTATATAGTGTTGCCCAAATGCGAGACCAAGACGAGTCTAGGTCTCGCGCAGCCAGTCTTGGACTTGGTCTTCGTCTTGCGCAAGAGTCTGGCAACAGTCTTACTACTATAGAGATATTAATGTAATCTTTTAGATAGATAAAACCTAACTAAGCCCGAATGAAAAATTAGAAGATTTAAATGCAAAAGTATATTGGTTATACCAATTCTTTACATATATTAACTAAAATTGTCAAGTATAAGTAAAAATGTCGACTCAATTTTTATTTGAAAAATTGATTTTTCTTACTAGCCTTGGTCTTGGTCTTACAACAGTTAGGCGTTCTTCGTCTTGGTCTTGCAAAGTGTAATTTTAGGCAACACTAATTGAATAGTTCTGATTTTATTGTTTTATCAATATGAAATAAACAAAACGAAACCACAGTTCGGACAAATTTTTAATTTCTTTAAAAGTCGATATTGTACATCCCGCCTTATTGCCAATCCTATATATTATTTCTAAAAGGTGTTTTTTTGTCGGTATGCCATAACTTCACCAATTGTTCTTCAAATCCAATGATTGGCCACTCATTTAGAAGATATTCTTCTCCTTCACATGCGAAAAATAGTCCGATTCTTCCGAAGTACCGAGAAAAAAAAATTATGGAGGAAAAGAAACTTTATTTGTGGAAACTAAAAAAAAAATGAATTTTTGTAAAAATCGAACAATTATTAACAAAGATGCAGTCCATTAGTTTTGGTACACTTAATAATGTCTTCCTGTTTAAAGTTATTGCATTTGAGAATAGTCTACTAAATTTTTTTTCTGGATTTTATATTTTTTAAAGACATTTGGTTGTTCTTACATTTTACAATTTTTTTAATAATTAAAAATATCCTATGATCGGGGCATTATTTTGTCTGTATTACTTTTATTATCTTTCCAGTCAGCGTTTAAAAATACGTCCTAGCAAAGCAATTTGTACAAATATTTTGGTCTATTATGTTTAATAGAATATTGTTATCGACTAAGGAAAAAAAAATAATTCCTTGCTTGCATAATACATAGGAATTACTTATTTCCACATTGTTTTGCTATTTCTTCACTAAACAAAATTTTCTGCGAATTTATCGCACGGTCCAACTAGTTCATATTATATATTATATAATTATAATTACTGTTATTGCAAATTCAACTTGTCCAGCTTCATATAAGACAAACAATAATTTGAGGCTTTTATTTCCAATATTTTAATGTTAAATGCTATATTGTGCTTTTTTTTTTACTGTTTCATGTAATTACAATTATATCACAATATAATATAAATAATATTATATATAAATATATTAATTATTATTCTGTAATCAAGGAGAAATGTCGAGATCGAAAAATAACTGCTGTTTCTTAGGTAAAATAAAACTACCACGTCCAGATTAAAACCATCTCGTACAAATATTTAGTCTTAAATGTTTATTTTGTATAAGGAGAGTAGAAAGTAACAGGAGCTCAACACATATGCAATTAAGTGAACAGCTATACAATTTGTAAAATAATTGCCATAGGAGAGCGATTGTTATTTCTTAAAATAAAATATGAAAGTCACTAAAAACATTTTTATATAATAGAGAGATGAACTTATTATCTGTTATAAGACAGCTGTTGTCATGTCTCTCCTAGCTCCGAGCCCACTGGCCGCTCCGTGCTAATGCGGATTTATAGTTGCTAGGTCTTAGATTTCAATTTTCGAGACGAATGTGCCCGACCAACTCTCCGAGGAGGAGCTATATCACCCTACAAATCCTCTCCTAGTGGAACATCAAAACGAATTGCGCCAGTCGTAATTTAGTGCCAATTAAGTCGAAGGACGATACAGGATAATTCTGTAACAAACAGGCTTATTTTTTAAATAAGATTAATCGCAGTTCCCTGATTTCGTGCAATAAAAGAAAAAAATGTAAAACTTGCAGCAATAAAAAGACCAAAATGTGTAACAAAAAACAAAATCCTGTCATTCACTTTCAATTGGAATTCAAAAAAATTCATCAGTTTTGTTTTCGATGTTTTAGAAAATTAACAACTTTTATCTAACTTTTCTACCGCTACAAGGTAAGGCATGTACTGCGATCGGGTCAAATTACCGATATGCGGTCTTCAATGAACAAGTTCCGACAAGGCCACGACTCCGAAAAATACATTTTCAGCCTTTGTTCTATCTGTGCCATAATATCATCTCAAGGACGAGTGGACCGATTTTGTTGCTCCTACTATTTGTTTTGACGAACGATGCCTGTGACACAAATTGGACGACTGCCCAATAAGAGAACAGCATATTTTTCTATAGGCTGTATGGCAAAAACAGCTCCAACGATTTTAATGAACCATTCCTATAATTTTCTACTTAAAGTCCTTCCATTTTTTGTACCCTGTTAAAGAATATAAATGAGAATAAGAACTATATTATATTAAACGGCCTACTTCTACACAGACATAATATATTTAATAATAGTCGTTAGAGCCGTTTTAGAGAAAATAGTAAAAATGTGTAAAACCGATGATATAAAGTGGCACTTCCGGTTAGGCGATTTTGGCCAAAAAATTGCTGTGACATCTCAGCCATATAAAAATTTTAAATACGCAATAGTTCATATACACACATACAGACCATTTGCAAAGTTGGTTATTTGGACTCAGGGGTTCTCAAAACGTGTATTTCAGTTGAAAACTCGGATTCGAAAATTAGCAAGATCGCAATACTTTTCCTTACTATAAATTACATATATAAAATAAAATTATTTCAATTTAAAAGTTGCACTCTTGCTCAATCTCCACTTGGTTTAGCCCCAGTGACACGGTTGAGAGAGAAGTGCAGGGATCTCCTGGAGTCATGCTTTTCGCTTCACAGTATGGAGAGAAAAGTCTGGTTTGGAGTTCTCCCAACAGATTGTAAATAATGTATGTGTTCTTTTTATTTATTTATTTTGGTCATTTTATTTTTATTTATTGTATATATAATATTTTTCTGTATAATTTATTTTATTTATTATTATTATATCATAGAGTGTGAATGTTATCTCAGAACACTATTATAAATGTCCTTAAGACATATTGTAATATTATAAAAAAAAAAGTTGTCTTTATCTTTTTTATTTTAAACTGATTTAAACATGCAGACACTGTAGTTGTTACAAATATTTAAATTATAATTGTATTCAATTACGGAGCGGAGTAGCTCAGTGGGTGAGCACTTGCTTCCAGAGCTATAGGTTCCAGGTTTTTATCCGGCTGATGACTAGTAATTTTTCATCAGCCGTGGATCGACACTGGGCACACACCTCCTGGGGCACACCCAGCCTCATTAAGTGGATACTCTTAATAATATAATTAATTAAGGGAGGGAGGAACCTGGTGGTTGAGCGTGATTTTGGTCCAATCACCATTTTGGCCTTGTAACAATAATTCCTCACATAGTAGCCAAAGACCCTTCGTGGTTTGTAGTGGTACAGTTTTTTTTTTTCAATTAACAATAAGCCTAGGGACCAATTTATTTTTTTTTTTTTGTTCTCTGAATAATACCACCTTATTGTTGATATTTCACCAATTTGTTATCCGGTTCAGTCTTAACTCTTAACTTTTTAACTTTAAGAGCCCTAATGTAAGCGAAACGTGGCCGCTTACATTAAGGAATTAGCAACGTCTTAAGGTTTTTGAAAATAAAGTATTGCGTAGAATATTAAGACCGAAGAAGGATGAATTAACCGGAGAGTTCAGAAGGTTACACAACGCCGAATTGCGTGAACTGTATCCGAGTAATATGATTGAGGTGATTTTATTCCGACGAATCAAATGGGCTTGTAAAATTGTTGGGCTCAATAACGAGAGACTTCCTAAGAAGTTAATATTTGCTGTACCGAATGGTAAACGTCCGAGGGGTAGACCGAAGCGAAGGTGGGAATATTGCATCAAAGCCGATCTGAAGGGACGTTTGGACGGCGAACGGTGGAGGGAGGTGTGTAATAAGCGATTGGTGGTATCGGCATCGAACCTTTGGTTTCGCTAAGCCTTTTATTATTATTCTTATGTGGATTCTATGTTAGTCTTCGGTCTAAGAAAAAGCCAATTAAGAAGATAAACAGGTTTAAATTGAAACATTTATCATTTTTATAAAAGTTTGGTTTGTTCGAAGACTTTTTGACACCACTATATGTATAATAACAAGAGAAGAATAGTTGGGGTTATCAGTCAAATAAGAAGGCAAAAATAAATGATAATATTTATTTTGACATTTGCCGACGTTTCGACTGAAGTTCAGGCCATCATCAGGGCTATGAAAATCACTGATCACTGATCAATATCACCCCAACTATTGTTCTCTTCATTATTCACGACAATCAACCATTTACTCACAATCATAGTGTAATGGTTTGGATAATAAACATAGTTTTGGATGTTTTAAAGCTATGTAATGACTTATAGCGAATCGCTAACAATAAGGAAAATAATTACAAGGGCCAACGGAAAGGATCCCAATTATGAACTAACTGCGGCCCTCGTCGCTGAGGAGCCGAACTCATTGAGCTCGAGATGCCCTTCAAGCCTCGAGCCGCGTCAGCGAAGCCGGGCCACCCACAAGAGGCTACTAGAGGCTACAGGCCACTTCATCTCCTAGTCATCGCTTAGCGCAGTTCTGCCATCCAGGCAATTATGGGCATAATTTATAGGCATATCTCCATCAGCGTATATATCACGGTGATGGAGACCAAATTAATGGATGTAATCTTTAATGGCGGATCACATTACGCACCGCCTCTGAAGATCTAGAGGTCATTATGATTGATCATTGGTGTATTTAGAAGTACATCATTGTTAATGTACATTTCCTGGATGTATAAGCATAAGTATTATTTAATAACTACATATCAAGGACCTTTTTTTTTGTAACTATTTGTTTATATTGAAACTTCGGTTGTCAGGTTGCCTAGCAACGCACGGTGCTGTGCACACGCATTAATCCGCTCGACCACTCCGCCCCCACATATCAAGGACCAATCAATGCAATTTATTATTAGACTATGTTTATTAAAACTGAAAATTATTATTACACTATGTTTTATTATTAGGGGGACCGGAGTAATGTCGTTTTCTTAAATTGCATTCTAACCCATAAATATCACACGAGTTATTTAATTTTTAATCATTGATGGAATCACTCTCATTATCAATAACGTTTTGCCATCTAGTTTGTAAATTTTAAATGCGGGATCGATAAAAGTCAATTAATTTTTGTGCAAAATAGATAGGGATGGCATCATTAAAATTTGAAAATCTTTTGCCACTTAGAAAGTTTTGAAACAATACGTACAAATGAAAATCTGATGGTAGTAGTACGAGATACGATTATACTGGATGGCTCTACCTCCCTCCCCAATTTATTAATTTTTTCCAGGGTTTCTCTAACGCAGTGCAATTTTGCATTTTCGTGCAAAACAGAATAACGCATATTCTAATCAAAATCCATGGCTAGTGTTGCTCAAATGTGAGACCGAGACGAGTCTTGGTCTTGCGCAATACTCTCGTAACAGTCTTGCAGTTATCTATTAGCTTATTACTAGAGATATAATACTCTAATTTTTTAGATATGAGAAACCTAATTATGTCTGAATGGAAAATTAGAAGAGTTAAATACAAAAGTACATTGGGTACACCAATTTTTTACATATAGTAACTAAAATTGTCAAGTATTAGTAACTATTTTGCCTCAATTTATATTCCAAAAATGGATTTTTTTACCAGTCTTGGTCTTGATCTTGCAACAGATAAGCGGTGTTGGTCTTGGTCTTGCAAAGAGCAAGTTCAAGACCGATTTTGGGCAACACTATCCATGTCTACTTTTCAATTAAAGATTGATTTACACGATTCAATTGTTCACAATAAAGGTTTCAGCACTTCAAAATCAGTAACGCGGGAAACACTTCACCGACAACACTTCACACAAAAGAGCTTTTTCCGAATATAAACCTGGCTTAGCAGTACTTTGTGGCGATTCTTTTGGAGAGAGCATGAACAAAGTTCTTTGATGCTCGGCCAAAGTTGGTTAAGAATGTTTTACAATTCCTCGATTGTCTGAAACCGATTTGCTTTGACTTCCGCCTTTAATACGTCATTGCCTAACGTTATTGGTCTTTCTGGTCGATGCAAGTCGAAAAGATCACTATTACCGGATTTGAACTTCAAAAACCAAATTTAGCATTTACGAACGTCTAATTTGGATAAACATCGTACGCGATACTGAAACAGCATGCAATGCCGGATATGAACCTCTTCTGGTATTTGGCTGGCCATTTTACCAAAAATTACAACAAAATTTTAATTTAATTATTTGCAACTAAAGTCACAATAAACTTACAATGTCATTGCCACGATATAAATGCACACAATGAGCTGCCAAATGGAAATCAGATAGTGACAATACTTTCTGGTCTCCCTAACACAATCAAATACATAACCTTAACAAATAATAAAAAAGTTTTATTTGTATTATTTCTTCCTAGATGACCAAGTTATGGAAGAGTCCTCTAATTGTTTGAATTCCGAAGATTATCCTTGATGACCTGTTAGATTAGTGCCAAACATTCCCACTCTCTTCTTATTTAGTTAAGCAAAATTCCGCAGATTTAGTAAAGTAAAATGTACCACTAACAACTAGTGTTCCCCAAATGCGCACTCAGTCAGGCCCCGCATAAGAGTCTGGCAACAGTCTTGCAGTTATATATTAGCTTATTACTATAAATATATTACTGTATTTTTTTAGATAGGAGAAACCTAACTAAGTCCTAATGAATAACGTTCAATGCAAAAATATATTGGTTATACCAATTCTTTACATATAGTAACTAAAATTGTCAAGTATTAGTAACAATTTTGTCTTAATCTGTATTCAAAAAATCGATTTTTGTTTACTAGTTTTGGTCTTGGTCTCGCAACAGCCAAGCGTCTTGGTCTTCCAAAATGCAAGACCACTACTTTGACCAATGAAGGTTTTTGGGTTCAGGGGAGGAAGTACTGTTACTAGGCTAACGGTTGTGCAGGGATGTGATTGGGCCGATCAATCACCAGGTTTTTCCCTCAATTAATTATTTAATTAAGAGTATAAACATTAAACAGTCGATCCACTGCTGATTAAAAATTACTAGTCATCAGCCGGATTCGAACCTGGGACCATGAACTCTGGAAGTCAGTGCTCATCCACTGAGTTACGCTATTCCCAATAACATGCTTAAAAGAATAAAATTGGTCTGATTTTGTAATTAAATTAGTTTACTTCAAAATAGTACTGTCACATTTTCATCAAATTGGTCCTAGAAATCAAAATTGAGGACAACGAAAAAAGTTCCGAAAATTTGGTAGTTTCCCCAAGTATTTCAAAACGACATAAAGATCGATAGATCAAATGGATAGATCGAATCAAGGAAGATACCGCAGAATTAGAGAAGGCTGGTTAAACTTCATAGACAATGTCTATTAAACCAAAAAACAAAAACTAAGGTGTGAGGTTTAGACCACACGATAGAAGTCAAAACACCAACAAGGCGAGTAATAATATGATATTATATAACATTAATAATATGAAATACAAATTATAAATAATAACTCATTATAAAGACGATGAAATGCTGAACGTTGCCGTCTCTTTCAGTACGAAGGTCCGATTTTTAGTTTCTGAGATATTTTAATCCATATCTTCAATAAAAATACTTTTAATTTCGTTTTCGACACTATTTTTTCCGTTTCACCTCTCTAATATGGTGTTGCGTTAAATAAAATTTTGAATTCTAGCCTATTGCAGACTAGATGAACTGCTGAACATTTCTACGCTTACAGTATGCAGGTTCGATTCTTAGTTTTTGAAGTATTTTAATCCATATGGAAAAAACACTTCAATTAATTCGCCTTCAGCCGAATTTACTCAAGTGTTACACATAGAAGATCTGATGGCGCAATTCACTTTCTAATTCACATTTATATTTTAATTCACTCTCCACAAAAAACTGTAAAACGCGCTAAAAGAAGTTTTGACTTATCATATTTAAAACTATCACAATTATCAATTCTTCAATACAATTAAGACGGCAAAATAGCAATAAGATATGCAAAGCTAGCTGAAAATAAATGTGTGATGTACAGTTTACAGAGAAGTTTCTAAAGCATATCATACCTTTTTTACTTTCCTACCTATACTAGGTAAGAAAAGTATTGCAATCGGGTCAAATTTCCGATATGAGGTTTTCGACGGATCTATACGTTTCAGAGCCCCCTGACTCCCAAAAACACATTTTAAGCCCTTGGTCTGTCTGTCCGTACCAAGATTTTCTCGGAAACTACTGAACCGATTTTGTTACTTTTTTTTATTTTTTCGGGTTTCGACTACTGATGCCTGTGACAGAAAATCGATGCTCCATAGCTTGCGCACACTAAATGAAAAATATGTTTTTCTACAGACTGTAGCGCGAAAACGGCTCTAACGATTTTGATGAAACTTTACTATAATGTTCTAATCATTGTCCTTTCAATTTTCGTATATGGACTAAATTATCGAGAAAATTCAGGAAAAATCGTTATAAAGAAAAGAAAAATATTAAAATATTATGGGACCTAACTCCCTAAGTATATATATATTTACGGTAAAATTTACAATAAAACTTTTGAAAGATAATTAAATTTCTAACAAAACAAAAGAAAAATCATCGGAATCGAACCAGTCTTACCGATGATACGGCTTATTCTATTTTTTACACAGTTTTAACTTATTACTTTCCTACCTATACTAGGTAAGGAAAGTATTGCAATCGGGTCAAATTTTCGATATGCGGTTTTCGACGGATCTATACGTTTCAGAGCCCCCTGTGTCCGAAAAAATATGACTAAGTGAAAGTAAGAAAATCTGTTGCCCGCATCACATAAGCTTCACTATTTCCTCTTCTTTTAACAGAAATTATTGTTTGACAATACTAAGCTATGGGAAAAAGTTTTTGAACAACAATATTAGAGAGTATTGAAATTCTTACCCTGATCTACCTTAAGCCGGTTTACATTGCTTTAGTGTATTAAATAAATTGTACTCAAATATTTTCTTTGATCCATAATTGGTAATTGGTTGACTGTCGTGGATAATGAAGAGAAGAATAGTTGGGTGAAGAGAAGAAGATTGGGTGAAGAGAAGAAGATTGGGTGAAGAGAAGAATAGTTGGGTGAAGAGAAGAAGATTGGGTCTTCATTTTCTTTGATCATTTTTCAGGAAAATAAATCTAGTTCAATTTTTTTTGTTTCTTCATGAATATATGTAAAGATATAAAAACTATTGTGAAATAGGTAGAAAAGTCGTGTGAGTGGACATACCAGATGTTTTTTTTTGTTTTTTAATCTTTCCAACAACTATCTTAAATCAGCTTAATTAGGAAAAACCAGGTTTTGGAAAATGCATATCCGAATCTAGTGAAAGCAACATGACCTAAGTCGAGATGACTATCCAAGTCCTAACGAACCTCGAAGGCCAGGAAGCCCATCTGTCCCGCGGGCCAAAGTGGTTCCTTTATATTTTGGACGAGGGCACCGCCGGAGTCAAAGGGGCCATTCACGAACGACGATTGCCATATCGGCATCGCCATATCTCTAATGGAGTATTAGCTAACTGCCTTTAATGGAACGCCATTGAAACTCTCTCTGTTCCTCCATGATGGTATTTAAAAATTATATTTCTTTGTCATTTTGTTTTTATCATTGAAGAATTTTTATTTTTTTTCATAGCCCCTTTTTTTATTTTTGTCTTGGATCCCTGAATTTTCATTGTCTTCATAATATTCCTTTTACTGCTTAAAAGCATTGTAAGGCGTATTTTTTTATTTTTCGTCGTTTCTGAGTACTTTGTTCTACATCTGTAATATAATCGGTGATGGGGCTCACCTCAGGCTTGAGTTGATCTTATCGTCTAGAGCTTACAACTAAATTAATAAAACATCTATCTCATGTGATTTGTTGCCAACGTTTTGGAATTTTGGCTGGTAGTAAGTTGTTGAAAAGAGGGTTTACCAATTGTTGGGATTTTTCGATACTTCATATTTTATCTAGTTAAATTATATCATCAATGATGGGTATAAACAAATAAAATCTATTCAATTTAGTTTTGCCCAAAATTGGTCTTGTCTTGCACTTTGCGAGACCGAGATCAATGCTAGTAAAAAAATCGATTTTTTGAATAAAAATTGAGGCGAAATAGTTAATAATACTTGACAATTTGAGATACTATATGTAAAGAATTGCTATAACCAAAATACTTTTGCATTTAACTCTTCTAATTTTTCATTCAGACTTAGTTAGATTTCTCCTATCTAAAAAATTAAAGTAATCACTCTCTAGTAATAAGCTAATAGGTAACTGTAAGACTGTTAAGAAAGTCTTGCGGAAGATAAAAAATGAGTTTGCAAGACCAAGACTCGTCTCGTCAGTTAAAGGTTGATTAGTAAAAGAAATATTCTAATTAAAAAAAAAAAACGACAACGAAAATAATTGTATCCGTTTTTAGATATGAAAAATTACGTATAACTATGTACAAATATAAGCGGGATATTAGTTAGTTCATATTGGATATATAATATTGAAACGTGGTGAAGTATTCGGGTGCCTCCAAACTCCCAAAAAACTCTGAACTCTTCTCACAAAATATTAATTTACTTTCTGTGTTTTTATACAGTATATCCTTTCAGGAACTTTCTGAATATTGACATGCATAGATGTATGGAATAGACAGAGCTGTAATCTGTCGTGGAAGGCACTAGCTTACGAAGTTTAAATACTCATAGACACTAACGAACAGCTAACCTGTAATTTTTAAGTAGATATACCTCATTTTCCATCCCTTAAGACGGATAGAGTTATTTACGTAGTAAGGTTTTTTTTAATCGATAACTTCAAACTTCAGCCGTTTGCTCAAAAAATCGTTCAGATCTTTTAATGGACAGCTCAAACATATAATTCGCGTGTTACTCCGCTTTCAAAACACTCAGGAGATCTCATCGAATAATTTCAGCCTTCAAACTTAAAATATGATCCAACCGTTCACGTAAAAAATCGTTGCTATTTGCAAATTGATTAAATACATTTTATTTAATGACGGAACAATTTATCTGATTTTTTTTACGAAATGCTTAGGTGATCTCACCGAATAAATTTGAACCATCAAACTTAAAATTCGATCCAGCAGTTCGCTCAAAAAAACATTGCAAGCTTTTAGCGAACAATACGAACACATAATCCTCGTAATGCTTCTTTAGGTGGGTAATTCACACTCCATCTTGATTCATCATCAATTTTATTCTATTTTCTTAAGTCATATAACGTTTAGTGAAACAATCTATCTTCAGGTATGATCTAATATTACCTCAAGAATTAATCTAAATAAATTATAACTTAAAAACATATATTCGCTTTTACGAATCCTTAACACAATCCTTTTAAGATTAAAATTAAGGGCAAGTTTAGTCAAAATTGATAGAGCCGTTTCGGGATTACAATCCGATACATAGATAAACAAAAAAATTTCTTAAAACGCGTTTTTTAAATATTATAAATACAATCTTAAAGACCTTATTCGGAGGTCCTATAATATAGAACAAGCATCAAAATAATACTTTAAGGCAGAATTAGGGCCTAAGTGATGAAGTATCCTTGAGGTAGAGGACATCCTGAGTGACATTAAATAATTAAGGACTGCTCCTGAGTTCGCCCAATTACCCCGAGGAACTGAGGAGGCAGTCACGTCTTCGGCCTATGGATCACAAACCTTTGGCATTTGCCGATGTATTTACCAATCTTGGCCAAGACACTTCTTCAATGAAACAACGATTATTGTTTCCAATTTTCAAATCTTCTTTAATATTCACCCTTCATTTTTTACTATAATTTCTAATTGTTTTCAGAATAAGCAACATGTTTAAATCAATCTCCTTATTGTTTAAATTATTATATTTGCATTCTACTTAATATAAATCAACATATAATACTCGAAAAACGTTGGATAGTAGCTAAGAATGTGTAAGCCTTATTTCTTGATTTCAAAGTAGCTAATTATTCCGTGGATAATAATAATAACAGTGAAAAATCATGACTAAACTGGGAGTTTCAGGGAAGTCAGTGAGATGGACGTAGGCTGTACTCTATAAATGTCGAGCATTAAAACAAGGAAAAATATCTGAATCCTTCACAGTTAGAAATAGCTTACACCACAGAGAATATCTTGTTCAACTTAGAGCTGAAGAATGTTAAAATTCAATTCCGAATAACTCAAAAAGTATACGCTTTTTTGGGGATATTGTGATAAGATGATTTAAAGGTATTTAAATGGCCTACAAAACGAAAGAAGTTTCATCGAAATCGAAGCACTATTAGTAGAGATATCGCGATTTTTAAATATTTTTACTTTCACTTACGTATATATACCATATTCACTTACGTATATATTTCACAGCGTTCATATAAAGTGGCACTTCTGGTAAGCCGATTTTAACGAAAAAGTTGCTGTCACATCCGACCTATATACAAACCTTAAATACTTAATATCAGTTTCTTACTACTTTTCGTTTATGAGCTAGACTGTTAACACACACAGACCATTTTGCGACACTTGGTTACTTGAACTCAGGAGACCTCAAAACATGTATTTCCGTTGAAAACTGAGATTCGAAAATTTTCACGATCGCAATACTTACCCTTACTATATATTACATATATACGTAAGTGGAAGTAAAAATATATAAAAATCGCGATATCTCTACTAATAGTGCTTCGATTTCGATGAAACTTCTTTCGTTTTTTAGGCAATTTAAATACCTTTGAAACATCTTATCACAATATCCCCAAAAAAGCGTATACTTTTTGAGTTATTCGGAATTTAATTTTAACATCTTCAGCTCTATAAAAGCAACATCACGCGACAATGAAGGAATGCGCGTCGGAATGAACCTAACATCCTTCGATATGCGGATGATTTAGCTATCCTTGAAAGCAATCAAGAGATATTTAAGAGGCTAGCTAAGACACTGATGAGGAAAGCTGTGCAAACTGGCCTAAATGCCATCTGGCCAAGTAAATTAAAATATATGATAATAAATCGTAAATTCTACCCCAAAAATAGGATCTGCCAAGAAGGAAAATCGTTTCTGAGAGTAGAGAAATAAAAAAACCTCAACTTCACAATATTCTCAGTGTATGACCAACGGTTAGAAATAGATAAGCTCAAACATAGTTTTCTACCCCCTACCGAATTCATTGAATCCACGAAAAATCTTAGATTAAGCGCCTACAACTCTATGACAAACCTGTTCTGATGTACGACTGCGAGACTGGGACACTAATCAGCGCTATAGAAAGAAGTACGGAAAGATTTAAGAGATATGTCCTCAGTACGATATCTGATATGGGGTTAGAGTTATAACAGATGTAGGAGAAAGACCAATAAACAACTGCTTACAGAAACTAATAGATCAATATCTCATGGTACGAAGGCAAGAGGTGAAGATCTACACAACAATCAATGACTCAATAGTTACCAAGCGATCACGTGAAAAGCCAAAAAGCAGTTGGATAGATCGAATCGATAAGATACAGTAGAGCTAAAATACAAGGAGATAATAATGTAGAGATGGTTGAAAACGTTGATATAATATGAGAAGGAGTTGATCGGGGGGTGCGGTCAAATCAATACTAAATTAAATAAGTAAAATTATTTAATTTTTGCCGACGTTTCGATCCACTTTCTAGGTCTTCATCAGGGCGTAGTTGAAACACTGCTGGTGAGTCGGCAAAAATTAAATAATTTTACTTATTTAATTTAGTATTGATTTGACCGCACCCCCCGATCAACTTCTTCTCATACTAGGAGATAATACTACAAACGTTGAAAAATAATTAAATTTCTAGAGAAAAACAATATTTACAATAAAATATAAATAACACAATACAATATTATAAAAAAAAAAAATGAACTCAAAATAACAAAAGAGGGACTCTAGTTGTCGAGTGTCAAACAAAAAAACAACACAAGCTAACCTGGAATAGAACTTCTCAGATAACTGCAAAGAAATAGCCCAAGACAGGCAGAGATGGAGAAGACAAGTTAAGGATGCAAAATATCTATAATACAAAAAAAAAGTAATACAAAAAAAAATATATATATATACATATACATACATATATAATTCTGCACGGGGAAATAATTTCTTAGGTCTCTTTTAAGATGCTTCTGAAATTGTTTTTATTTTTTTCATAACTTCAGCAAGTAGATCGATAGTTGTCTAATACTATAGCTACAATTTTTTTTTAATAATGGTTTTAATTACAATAAGACTAAAAACTATACATATCTTGAAAGATGATATCTATTTACATATTTTCGGAGGATTAAGAGAACAAGAAAATGTTAGTGTTCACTCTCGGGATATCAACTAAACTCGGTTAATTACAGACTAAGGTGTGGAGTTCTTAACAGATGACAAAACTTGAAAAACTTTTGCCAGACTCATAATAATTTGGAAGTGTAATGAGCTGTAAAATATAGATGTCTGTCAAATTTCATTTCCAGACAGACGAAATTGCATGATATTTAGTTTAATAACACAATGAAAATTAAATGAGTGGTTTATTTAGTTTCATTTTAAATTATAAAATCAGTTAAAGAAGACTTTACCTTTAATATTTAATAATTTTAATTCATTTCATACAATAGCATCTTCTTAGGTACTTTTGTGGCATTCATACTATTACTGCATACAGAACATAATAATAATAATACTTTATTTATTCTGGGACGAGTCCCTTTAGAATAATACAGAAAGACATCAATATGGGCAAAGGAGCCTCAGAGATACATAAATAAAGATACAGAGTAATTAAACAGTCAAAGTAATAAAATTAAAAATTATAAGTTAGTTTCTAATTTTAATCTGTAATATGTTGTTTTATTCTTATTCATTTAACTCCAGACTCATAATAGAAGGTCTGTCTTTAATATTCTCTCACAATTGCTTTTACAGTATCTTTTGAGTTGAAGTTAAAACTAAAATAAAACATAAACGTTTAATTTTCAAATAACTTTTAAGGTGCAAGTTAATTGACTGATATTATTTTTTTTATAGAATCATAAACTTTGGAATTTATTTTAGTTAGAAACTATTAACTATCGGTATTTTAATTTCTTGTGGAATCATGACGTTTTAGCTTTTTGCATGACGGTAACTTTTACTATCTTATATAACTCCATTTTAAATTACTTCAGTCGTTTTTTCCATTGAATTGCTAATTATTGGAAATAATAATGTACCATAAAGGAGAGTCGGACAAATTATAGTTTTATAGATTACAATCCTTAAACGAATCGATAAGTTTCGGTAAGAAAATAAAAGATTTAGTCGGTATGTTTTCTGCTGACGTTTTAAGATTTTTTATATCATTTAACTGTTTTGAAGTTACTTTCATTGTTCAAAAATTGCCTTTTTTACTAAATTTAATAACAATTTTTTTTTATTACAAACCTTTTTTTTAAATATTAAATAGTTAGGAAACAAGAACAGAACCAATTTGAAACAAAAAGGTTTTAATGTCTAGGAACAAAATAAACATTTCAAAGAACATATATTTTTTAATGACAATTATTATTCATTTCCACAAAAAAGAAAGATTATTGCTTTGTAAACCTCCTTCTTTGGTGGAATTAAGATCTTAACTTATACAATATCATTGACCCCTGTGGGGCACTCCTCTGATATATTGCCTCCCATTATATATTGCCTCCAATAATATTGAATGTGTAATTGCAGAGCATCGTTGTTGACCATGGCAGAAACTATTATTTTAGACTCGTTACGAATCCTCCATTACCAGATATATTGATCTAGGCCTTCGCTTATTTGATTCTATAAACCGTTCATTATCTGGATTAGGCCAAATCGGAAATATATGGAAAATTAATGGGTGATAAATAGTCAGGACATAGTCATTATATTTTTTTTTGTTTGTGCCAACGTTTCAACCCAAACATGTGGGTCATCTTCAGGGCGTGGTTCGAGTACTTGAAAGCCTTCAGTGCTGGAACCACACCCTGAAGATGACCCACATGTTTGGGTTGAAACGTTGGCACAAATAAAAAAAATCGTACCATGACATGTAGAACAGTCGACTAGCTTCCTTCAATTATGGAAAATTATGGTCTTTATGGATGATTTTATTTGTGAAAGAGTAAGGAGCATTGACCATTTTAAGAAGGATTTTAGATTGTAAGGGTTGAGTACGAGAGGAATTCGATGTTTTAGTGGAGCCCCATAGCTCAACTCCGTAAGACCTAATAGGCCTTATTATAGTCATACATTGTGAATACGTGAAAGCTTGGAAAGTTGGAGTAGTTAGAAAGGTGGAGCGGTTTCTTGTCGTTTTAATCTTGCAGAAGGATTCAAGTGAATTGGTCCAGGTGGAGTCCTAGTTATCGAATTTTTTCAACGAGGATAAGTGTGGTATTATTAAAGGATGCTGTAATAATGAATGAACAGGAGATCATTGGTTTACGACGAAGGATAAAGGTTATTTAGTCGGATTTATTGGAACTTAATTTAATCTTTCAGTTTTAGTACCATTCTTCAAGCTTTGTGAGGCGATTGAAGAGTTTGGGATGCAATAGATTGGTTATTATTGACCGATAGGACACCTGTATCGCCGGCATACGTGCTGATGACAGCGTTAGGATGGAGTAGGATGTATAAATAACTATAAATTCAAAATCGTTAGTTACTTAAATAAGCGCGTTCAAACAGACCGAATATTCTGCTTCATAATACGATTTATATTAGTAAATATTATAGATATATGCATGCATTATTGTTTATCGAGGCAACACTTAAAATTACATCCTTATCTGTCATCTAAGCTTAACTTTACGAGTAAAATAGGGCGACTAACCCTGTGATGAGGTTGCTAAAGATTGTAGGAACTCTTAAACTTTTAATTACTGGGCAAGTTATAATGGAATTCCCTTAATCTAAACCTAATAATAAATTCATCTGAATTCCTGGAGAGGGCGGTTGAGGGTAGAGTCCTCAGACTTGCTGCCCTCCGAGCTACAATTATACCTTCATCGTCAACTTCGTGATTAGCTCTGTTCTTCTTCACGGGTTTTTTAAAAAATTCCATTAACTTAAGCTGCAGCTGATTATGGTAATGATTAATAAAGAAAAAAAAAATAACGAGTATTTGAATTTTTGCAGATTATTTTTCAAATATTTCATGATAACTGATTGCTCAAATTGACGTTCATATGATGAACTGCATAAAATTGAAGCCGTGATAAACTCATCCGCTTTAACATACTCGAGTCTAGCGGCGAAGCACGTTAGGTGGAGCTTACGCTACTGTTGGACATTGGGAGAAAAAACAAAAGTTAAAATTTGGAAGTTTGGCTGCATTAGTGACAAACTTATGTCGTTCAAAAGCAATTTTCAACTTAATTGACGCATTATTAATGCCCTTATGTGAGATAATAGAAGAAGAAACTATCTTTTTTACTTTCACTTACCTATATATGTAATATATAGTAAGAGTAAGTATTGCGATCGTGAACATTTTTCTGAGTTTTCAACGGAAATACACGTTTTGAGGTTCCCTAAGTCCAAATAACAAGTCCCGCAAAATGGTGTGTGTGTGTGTTAGCAATCTAGCTAAAAAATGAAAAGTTGCACGGAAGTGCAATTGCATATTTAAAGTTTTTAAATGCTGGGGATGTTACAGACTTTTTCGTCAAAATCGGCTTTGAATCGGAAATGAAGTGAAGTGGCACTTTATATAATGCACTAAACACATTTTTACGATTATCTCGAAAACCGCTCTAACGATTAAATTCATCACATTAGTGTAAAATTAAGCAGTTTTAAATAAAATGAGGTTATTAATTTGATTTATGCTTATCTAATTTTCAATATTAGATTCTTCTAAAGCACCTTTAATTTTTTTTTTATTTGAAACAATTGACCATTTCACATTAATTTCTAATATGAAAAATAGTTAAATATAAAATATGAAAGAATTTGATTAATAACTAAAGGATAAATAAGAGATCGTAACGGAGAATAATTGTAATTGAGGAACAAAGGAATACGAGCGCACCCAAGCCGAAACATTAGAACACGCTTCCATAAGTATCATGAGATTAATATAATACGTGCTTCGACAATATTATATAAATATACATATATGGTTTTCATAAATGGTATTGATGGTATTATTTTATATTTAATTGTATAGATTACAGCGATATAAACATTAAAGTTTGTATATATAAAGGTACTTAAACAAATAAAAATATCCAAATTGAAATATGAATCAATACAGCGTTTATAATTTTTACTTGCATTTCCCTTTTGTCTGAAAATAATTATTTCTGCTAGGAAGACAGTGGCAAGTGAAAGTTGTGTGATGCGGGCACAGTACTAGATTGTTTATTATTACATTTATGTAACTTTATATATTTATATTTTAGTATAATATGCCGTTAAGAAATAGATAATAAATTACGCAATATCTGAACAATGTAATCATTAAAATAAAAACTAAAAGACATGAATAATTGGTAATTGGTTGACTGTCGTGGATAATGAAGAGAAGAATAGTTGGGGTGCTCATATGCTCATATATTTTCTTAGCCCTGATGAAGGCCTGAACTTCAGGTCGAAACGTCGGCATATGTAAAAAATAAATATTATAATTTATTTTTCGCCTTCTCTTTGGACTGAGCACCCCAACTATTCTTCTCTTCATAAAAGACATGAAGTTTAAATAATCTATGGTATCTAATACGAATTTGTTTTCAATTTTTCTTATACGTGAAATACTTATACTTGCTATACTCATGTTGCATGAAATAATTATTTTGAACTAAACAACTATTATTTATAATAAAATACCTGATATAAATAGCAATTGTCAATTAAGAGTAATAACCTCATAATTCTATAAAAGATAATTTGTTCATAGAATATTTATTTTAAAGAATTAAAATGAAAATAGGACTCAGTATCACGTTTCCAAATATTGCTTCGACATAAAAACATTCGAATAAATACAATATTTTGCTTTTGATAATCAAAGAAAAAAACTGAGTAAGTATAGCAGTTAGCAAATAGAACATTTCTAATTCCTATAGATCTATCTAGTCAATCATTGCTTTAGCAGATACATATTTAAATATCCATTAATCAATTCAGATTTCATCATATCAAGTTTAAATGTATAATATCACACGAAAAGTTTGTGTCCTAAAAGTGAATTAAAAAGTGATTTGAAAATTATTTTATACTAGAAGATAATGGTGGTGTAACAATAATATTTTATATAAGATATAATAAAAATTGATATTTTATTATTATGCTCTTAATGCATGCATCTGTTCGACTAAATGGCTCTATTTCAAATTCAATACCCTCAAAAACACAGACAAGATTTGAGCAATATACTGCAATTTCCGAGTAAGTTAGAGCCGATTTCCAAGAAAAATTACGCTCACCCAAGTGTGTGCTGGTTCGAATCCAGTCTGGATGGGGTGAAATTTAATTAGAAAATATAGCTCCTGGCAAATAGATTGCTTTCCATGTATCGGTGCACGTCAACGCCCGATACAGCGGTAAGTTTCGTTCGTGGTAGTTGGTAGTTCCCTAACTACCTAACAAGATCCTTAAGTAGATGTGGAAGTGCATTCCCTTATATTTTATATATTAGGGACCAATGAAAACTTTTTATTCTGTTCATTGTACCTAGATTTGGTATCTGGAGGTTTTCATTTTTATAAATTAAGACCATTATTCCTTCAACATTTTACTTATATCTCGCCAACGTTCAAGTCTTAATTGAATCCATCACTAAATCTCCATAATCAATGTCATATTTATTTTTCTGAGTACAATTTAAAATGTCCTAATATTTTAGGGCTTCTCCTACGTCGTCTCTGGAGGGAATGTTTTAATTTATTACTTTCCTTCCTATACTAGGTAAGGAAAGTATTGCGATCGGGTCAAGTTTCCGATATACAGTTTTCGACGGATACGTTTCAGAGCTCCCTGAGTCCGAAAAAAACATTTTAAGCCATTGGTCTGTTTGTCTATGACAAGATTTTGTTGAATTTGACCAAGTTTGTTACTTCCTTTTTTATTTTGTAGAGTTTTGAATATTGATGCCTATGACAAAAATTGGGTGCTCAATGCGCAATAAATGAAAAACATATTTTTCTATAGACTGTAGCGTGAAAATGGCTCTAACGATTTTGATGAAACTTTCCTATAATGTTCTAATAATTCTCCTTTCAATTTTCGTATATGGACTATATTCCCGTGAAAATTCAGGAAAAAAGGTTATAAAGAAAAGAAAGTATATATTCTATGGTAAAATTTATAATAAAACTTTTGAAAGGTAATTAAATTACCAATAAAAACATCGAATCAGTATTAGCTTATTCTATTTTCTATTTTAATTTATGACTTTCCTACTTATACTAAGTAAGGAAAATATTGAGATCAGCTCAAATTTCCGATATGCGGTTTTCGACGGATCTATATGTTTCAGAGCCTCATAAGTTTTTGAAACGTAATGAAATCCTCCACAAAACTATATAAAAATCGTTCATTTCGGACAACTATTAACGAAGTTATAGCTATTAATTTCCAATGTAAGATTACGGGTTCATATCCTGGTGTCAGAAAGGGGTAAATGAGAGAAAAAAGATAACTGAGTGGAAGTAAGAAAATCTGTTGCCCGCATCACACAATCTTCACTAGTTCCTCTACTTTTAACAGAAATTATTGTTTGACACAATTAGACTGTAGCAAAAAGTTTTTGATCAGCAATATTAGAGGGTATTGAAATTTTTATACTGATCTATCTTAAGCCGGTTTACATTGCTTTATTTTATCAAATAAATCGTATTAAAATCTTTTCTTAGATAAATTTTCAGGAAAATAAATCTAATTAATATTTTTTTTTTGTTTCTTGATGGATGTGTAAAGATATAAAAACTTTTCTGAAATAGGTAAGAAAATCGTGTGAGTGGACACACCAGATTTTTTTTTCGGACTTCAGACCGAAATCCCCTTTTTATTGAATCCGACAGTGTGTATGTAAAGTGGTTAAATTAAATTACTGTAATTTTTTTTTTATATATAAAATAATGTGAGGAATTATCCGAAAACAAGGGGAACATAATGTGTGCGGTCATACACTAGTAAAACTGCAATCTAGAAGTACGTTGTGCAATATGCACGCAGTAGGCCGTGTTTCGTTAGAAATTTATCAAGTATTTCTTCTTGTAATTTCTTAGACAAAATACTCTATTTTTTTATTTATTTTCTTCTATGACTGATGAATATCGAATATTGTGAAACTTCTAACTAAAGTTGAAGGTGTTAGCTATTGAACTTATTCTAAGTACTTTGAAGAATCTTATAATGAGTAAGCCACCGTCAATGGGAATACCAACAGATCTAATTTTAACTACAGGAGAATGATGAGCTCTAACCGAACCCGATGCGGCATTGTTAACTCCGAGCAATAATCGTCCCCATGCTCATTTGAATACGGCTCATTGTTCGAGATTGTCCACGCTCATTGTGGCCAACAGTTCTTCGTTACGGCTAAATGAGTCCTTTAAACAATTTGTAATGAACAAATGCAAATCAACCAAATAGTGACTCGTTTAAAACTCAAAAACGTGTTTTTACCCGACTTCGGAGAAGCTGTAAGGAATGTGTTTAGGTTGACGACTTATAGTTATGTAACATTTTTTTTTTTTTCAACAAACAAAAAACGGTACAGACCCCTTCCTTTTAATCATCTCATCGTAACCTACAAATATTTTATTTACGGAAATTCTCGGTATTAATACATTTTCAATCTGGAAATCGGCAAACTTAGTCTACTTAATTGAGTACTAAAAATTCATTAATACTCATTTGTTTTCCACTTGAATCGTAAGATAATATGATCACAAAATCGAAAAAAAGATCGTCTACAAAAATATTGGGCCGATTGGCCTATATAATCTCGATGACATTTTGTGGATGGAGGTCATGTCAAACGGACCAATATTTTTGGAGGCTACCTTTTTTTTTTTTAGATTTTATGATCATTCAACTGGAAAGAAAATGATGTTTCAGTACCTCATTCAAATTCATGATGTTTTAGTACCTAATTAAATAGACAAAGTTTACCGATCTCAAGATAGAAAACGCTCCAATTCTCCGAGAATCCTCTTAAACAAAATATTGGTAGGTTACGATGACATACAGCAATTTACTAAGTTTTAGGCGGATTTTAATAATTTGATAAAAAGGGGTCTGTATTACGGACTAATATTTCCATCTAGTCGACTTTTCCTTTTTTTTTATATTTTTAATTTACTTCGAAATATTGAGAGGGTGCAACGGCATTCTAACCCCTCTTTATTTTAATAGGTCCATCCTCCCTTCCCCTTATCCCCCCGATGAACCATAGGGGCTCTAGTCCATTTGATCTGAAAATTATAGTGTGTACAGTAATTGTTTATAGAATAAAATATTGAATACCAAGTCCCTAAGAAAAAGAGGCAGAATATATGGAGCAGATACGTGTTTTTTACTCTGTTGTAAAATCGAGGTAGCAGATGTCAGTGACTCGGTAATGATCTAACTTCTATTTTCAGTTGAGGTGGAAGGACACTGCCTACCAAGGTCAACGAACAGTCCAAGACGAGTAGGTTTTTAAATATTACGTCATCCCTTCGCATGAATGAATTCAAAATGTTATTCATATAATATTCATCACAGAACATTCATATGATATTCATTCGATTATTACTCACAACGATTACTCCATAGTACGTGACATAATAAAGCGGCCTTTAAAAAAAAATCTGCAAAGTGGGTTAAGTACATCTTCTTCGCCACTTCTATTGTTTACTACCGATTTAACTTTTAAAGATGTTTAATAAAAAGAAAATCTTACTTATTTACTAAACATAAGATATTTCTAAATGCGGTTAAAATATTTTCATAGATAAAATGAATGATACAAAATGTATGAGTCTACTTATAAACTCTTTAAATAAAAAATAAAAACTAAGTTGTGTGCTTTAGACCATACGATACAAATGAAAACATCAACAAGGCTATCATAAACAGGATTAAATACTACAAATTTCCCTCGCTTACCGACCACTTGCAGGTACGATTTTTAGTTTTTGAGATATTTTAAACAATATCTATTATAAAACTCGTTATAATTTGGTTTTCGACATTATTTTTTCATTTTAGCTTCTCTAACACGGCGACGCGTTAAGATACCATTTTGAATAATAGCTCATTACCAAATGGATAAAATAATGAACATTTCTCTCCCTAACAATATGCAAGAATACTTCAATTAATCGACTCCAGCCGAATTTACCCGAACGTTACACGTCGGAAATCTGACGACTTAATCTAATGTACTCTCCACGAAAAAGTGTAAAACGCGCCTAAAGAAGTTTCCACCACAAAAATCTGATGCGCTGCGCGCATCACACGACTTTCAATGACCACCTAGTTTTTTTTAGCAGTAATAGGTATTTTAAGAGTAAGGGAAGCAAAATTAAAAATTACATATCTTATAAATTATTATTTAAAGCAATTAATTACCATATGTTTTTCATACTTACTTTAAGATTATATTTTTTATTATTTGGGTGATTCTCATTTTAGGGGCAAGTTTTAGTCTATTATAACATTTACCTGAATAAGTATTTCTTCATAATGAAATATTAAAGGATAATGTGATTTTATAATTACTTAAGCTACAAAAATGCCCCACTCTCGATTTTCTAGTAAACATTTATTTTTTTTCTTTCAAAATCTATGTAAAATGACGGTGAAATTAATTTCTACTCCTAAAGATTAATAAAGGAATTATATATTTTTTAACAATGAAGTATGTTTATGTGTTTCGAACATTGTCCCATCAGTTTGCTGTCATTACGAAGCAAAAAACACAACAACAGATATTTAAGCATTCAAAAGAGAGAAGAGTGGGAAAATGTATCCAGAGTGTAGTGTTAGCCATGGATTTAAAGGACAACCACCAGCGGATGGACCGACCAGTTGGGGAGCCTCGCTCTACGTATCCGTTTCTTATTTGTTGAGCACGTACCTTTATTGTTGTCATTACCACCGTGTGTATTACCTCACTACCTATTCAAATTATTTCATTCATTATAATTTATGTTTGACTGTAGTTTGTAGCAAGTCAGTTGGGAAAAAAAAACAAAAATATTAATACTAGTTACACAGCGGTTTTAGCCGAATAAAGTACGTGAAAATGTCATTACCAAGTTGAAAACTGGTGTCATTCCCACAACCGAATCATTAGCTTTACTCACTTTAATTACTGAGCCAAAAACACTTTTGATCTTTGCCATTTGCTCAGATTAACAGCTGAGCGGCAATAGAAGGTGAGGTAATTAGAAAATTGCCCAACAACTGAGAATCAGCCATTATTTGATTTTAATAAATAATTAAGTGAAATGAAATATGTTTAGTCCGATTAGAGTACCACTCATAAAGAAAGAAACTATATTTATTTATATTTCATTATTTTTTTATTTGTTTGAGCATTGATACATATATAAATTTTTTATTTTAAATTGATATAATCTATACATCTAAATATTAAATCTTACCAACGCTAGAAATTATGATAACCACACCATATAATATTATCGGAATCCATATTTTATAAAGCACGTATGAAAGTACTTTCTATCATTTCTGCCAAAATCGGTTTTCGGTTCTCTGTTTCGATGCCTTATATCTCCTTTAGTTAATTATTTTTCTCATCCGGTTTCAAAATGGTATGGTTATTTATTTGAAATAAAAAAAATAAAAAGTACTTTATGTATTAAAATGCGTCAACCACCAGGGTCATTATCGGAAGGTACGTTAGAAGGAAAAAAAAAATCGAAAATTAGGTATTTAAGCCGTGTTAGATAACATCAATGAGAATAAGCTCTACTTGTATTAAAAACTGCTTACTTCCTTCTACATAGATATAATGAATTTGATCAAAATCGTTAGAGCTCTTTTTGAGAAAACGTGTAAAAGCGATGACATAAAGTAGCACATCGTCAACATCCTTTACTGGTCAGTTATTAGATTCCAATGTGTATACTAGTCATCTACACACCTGAAATACATATTAGCTGAAAACTAAGATTTGAATATTTTTAAGATCGCAACACTTTTTTTCATATATTCACTCTATACGACATTTCGTACACATTGTAATCTTAACAATTAGTTATATTAATTTAAACAAAATTTTATGAAATTGATACTAGACCATGTGTACACAATTCTATAAATTTCCTACAGGTTTAGGTCAAATCGAAAAAGCCGTTTTCCAATTATATGCTTATCAATAACAAGAAGTTGCTTGCCTAACCGAAAGCGGAAATATATTTTTGAAGTAATAGATGGAATTTGCTGAAATTGAAACCTACTTAACCAGTTGACCAATAGCTTCTTACGCTTACATTTAACTTCCGTTACATATTTATTTAAAAAGTTATTTATTAAATACTACAATTAGTTCAGCAAAATATTTTCCAGCATTACCTGGCCGTGAGAAAGGATTCTCTTGTGAAGTCTAGAGACTGAAAAGTATTTGTCGTAATCCAATTGTATAACTTTATCTCTCAGACGACATTATTACTAAAGTCGTTAAAATTAAGAAAGGGCGAAGACTTGGTATCTAAGCTAAAAATAAAACTGTTGCAAGCTTTTGAGTAAACAACGAAATTTAGTTTTCCCAAGCAATCTGATAAAAATAACAATAGCGATTTTTTTTTTAAATATAATCTTTCTAATAGACTTCATCTATTTAAAAAAAAAAAAACAAAAGTAAGAATCAGTTCATGCATACATATTTAATAAAATGTAAATATTTTTTTTTTTTATTCAGTGATATAACATTTTGCCATACGGACAATGGTTATAGTGACATAAGACTACATTGGTCCTATATATACAGAAGTCAAATAACATTCAATGATTATCAGAAAGTATAAACAATAAATATAAATAAAATAACTTAAAGACAAGTAAATTAAAAAAAAAAATTTCCTCTAAGAAAAAAAGTGGCCTTAAAAAATATTAAGCCTTTTGGCGTGACAGACTAATTTTCAAAATAACGAAGTTATATAAGACAAACGGCAATATTTTTGTAGACCACAGTTTATATCGAATTTGTAATCAAATTACCTTACGAGCCAAGTGGAAAGAAAATGATTATTTACGAGTTTTTAGTACCTAATTAAATAGACAAAGTTTACCGACCTCCAAATCGAAAACACAAAAATTTGGAGAATTTTCGTAAATAAAATATTTGTAGGTTACAATGAGAAGAAGCTACTCACGAAGTTTCAACCGGATGTTAAGAATTTGCTAAAAAGGGGTCTGTACCACGGACTATTAACTTGCTAACGTTTCTTTTCTTCCTTGTATTCCTGCAAATCAGCTGTTCTCAATATAACCTTCCTTAGATTTGTTAATAGAACCTCCCTTCCGTTCAGTATATATTTGGATGGCTTCGTCTACAGTAACCATAGATTTTTTTCTTTCCTTTTTTGTTTTTCTTTCACTACATGAGTTGTCTTGTCTTTTCTGTCCAGTATGTTGGAGACTCATGGCTTTGTTGTTTGGATTTTTCATTTACAATATAATTACTTTACGTCTCTTTTCTATTTTGTAATTTACTCTTGAGGTTTTCGCCTTTTCTTTAAAAGTATGTTTTATTAATTTTATAAATAATACTGATGTCTAGTACCACACGTATTTATTTCTCATTATTGATATCCTTTGCATTTTCTTTTTAAACATTATAAACAGTGACCTACCTGCAATTTATATTCAATTAAAAAAAAATAAGAAAAAATGGTGCCCGCCACCTAAAACATATTAGTCTGTGGGCCAAACCTCTCTACCGTGCACTCTCTGCATTTTCTCTTCACCCCCATCCCTATAAATTGCACATCATTGTGTTCCTTGTAACTATTTATTAAAAAAAAGCCAATTTTCCTATAAAAAAAAGTGACTGAACTTTCCCAAAATGGCGTCCAAACATGGCGGATTGATGACTTTGACTTTAGTTAGTTTTTTGGTTACTGATAATCAGCATTTGGCTTAATTTCATCATAGTTGGTCTTTTATTAAAGCTGGATGGTCAGAAAATAATAAAACAAGAACAAATATTAAAAAATAATTGCCTTACGCAATAAAAACACCAGTAAAATGCACTTGAGCGGCCGAAAAGCGGTAATGGCGTAGGTCCCTTCAGGCCTCTACCACTCCACCACTCCATTCAGTACTCATAAATGGGTTATTTATAGTGCTATAATAGCGTTTTTGGTACAATATATAGATTGTATTAATGAAAAAATATTATTATTATTATTATTATTATTTATATTTTATGCAATTCGGACATGCGCGACTGCGCATCTACCAAATTTGTTGTGTTTGTACAGTCTTGGTGTTTAATAAAATTAATTTTTTTTGACACTGAAATTATTGCGTTAATATTTGTTCGTTAATAACCCAATATAATGTACCCAAAACGTTATCATAGCACTATAAATAAGCCATTTATGAGTACTGAATGGTGTGGTAGAGGCCTGTAGGCACCCACGCCAGTACCGCTTTTCTGCCGCTTAACTGCATTTTCTACTGAACTGTTTCAAATATTTTAAAAAGTTATCAGTGCTCTAGAAATATATTCTCCATATGCTTTATTTCGGCACGTTTTGCGTTATTGTTAGCCGTTTAATTAATTACAAACGACGCTTGATTTTCAACTTGAAAATTATTTTGATAAAAAAATTTACTTTACTGGTGTTTTTTATTGCCTAAGCCAATTAGTTTTTAATATTTCTTCATGTTGTATTATTCTCTGACTATCCAGATTCAATAACCAACTACAATCAAAGACCAACTATGATGAAATTAAGCCAAATGCTGATTATCAGTAACCAAAAAACTAACTAAAGTCAAAATCGTCGATCCGCCATGTTTGGAGGCTATTTTGGGGAAGTTCGTTCACTTTTTTTTGTAGGATCACTGGATTTTTTTTAATAAATAGTTACAAGGAACACAACGATCTGCAATTTATAGGGATGGGAAGAGGGGGTGCACGGCGGAGGGATCTGGCCCACCGTGTATAAGGTATAATGTGCCCACAGGTGAAAAAGAGTTGGGGACCCCTGGTGGATCTTACCTGATCCAATGTAATGGAGACTGCATGAAACCATCATTCACTTATGGAGGGTCACGGATAAAAGAATGGTTTCCCTCTCCTTTTTATTTCATTGAATTAATGGTTTCAATAAACTGTGAATGAAAATCTGTATGGGGAGTCAGAATGAATAAAAATTAATTAAATAACTCAGATTTTTTTTTCGTCGAATTTTAACTCCTCAAAAGAATCCAGTTTTATATTACGAGTTAATTGATACCAATGACTTAATTAAAAAAATGTGATTCACCTGTTTTTGTTGTTTTTTTTTCTCTGACAGTTCAAATATTGTGTTTCAATTATTTCTGAACTTCATCGAATTTCTTAATTTATCCTACCGAACCTTTTTAATTAAATATACATTTATACTTGTAGGTTAGGACTTCACTTTATCATCATTATAAAAACAAACATTTTGATCACAACAGTCGTACTTATTTTTAAAACGTTTTTTTGTTATTCTGGGAGAAAGAATAACAACTATATGATATCGTTATTTTATTTTGTATACTTTTTCTGTATCAGTTGCCTTTCTTAAATAATCATTACATCAGCTGTGCTATATATCTAGTATCATTTTTCCAACGAGAATTACGATAAGACAGTGCTTGACAATATTACCACGAAAGATGCTAACATGTAAACTAAGGTTAAGAAAATTATGTTCTACACAAAATACTAAAACTATAACTAAATAGGAAATAATAGTTTTATTCATTGGCAATATAGAGTAAACAGTTCACTTACACCGTATATATACAGATATTATAAATAAATTAAGTAAAATAAAATTTAAAAAACTCAATAACAATACTTAATAAAATGAAATTAAAAAATAAAAATAATGATAAATAACGTAAAATAACATCTTTAACACGTTCTATGTCTATTAACAATATTTACAAACACGAGAATTCCGAACCAGACATATCTCCCCACCTGTGTTGGAAAAGTAGGATTACACGAGATCCCGATGCTTCTTTCTCACTACGTCACTGGTATTAAAAGCAAGTGGAGGTTGAGCGAAAGTGTATTAGCCACATACGCACATACCCCTATAAATACATATTTACTTGTGGTATAGGGGCAACTGCCGTTTCAACCTTCGAGGAGGATTGGCGGGATGGTTGGAGCTAGATCAGGAAAGTTTCAAATGAAATTGAGATAATATGTCTGGGATAAGTTATAAAAAACAACGGGATATTAAGGTCAAGATGTAGGTTTTTGCTGGTAAGATAGAATAAGACGATTCGGATTGGATGCGTTTAATGTTCCAAAATTCAGTTGCTCCTATAGTTTAAATCTATAGGTCTAGATAGTTTTCAAAGTGGTTTTGTAGGTTAACAGTTTGTTTCCAGTTGAAAGATAAGATATCCTGTTTATTAGTCTATATAGCTGGCTAAATTGTTTAAGCTCTTGTCTTTTAAGTATAGTATGTGGGTTCCACGTTGGTTTTTGTATAAGTAGCTAGATCGAGTTTGTTATTGTAGGTATATTATATATATATTTTTTTTATTTAAGGGTATTTTTATTATAAATTGAGGTTTCCCTCAGTCGGTTCGTCCACTTCTCCCAGCCCAACCCTTCTCCTGAGCTACATCTCTCCACAAGAAACAAATTCTTCTTTTCTTTTTCCTACTATCGGCTTCCCACTCAAATGTCGTTTTGGGAAGTCGTTCGCTATCCATCATTCAGCATGCCCATACCAATCTTTTACCTTCCATTATCTCTAGTATATTATTCCTAACTTCCATTCTTTCTCTAATGGTTTCATTTCTGATTATATGCATCCTTGAGATTCTAGCCGACCTCCTACGAAAATCCAACACCACAACCAGGAATCTTTTGCCCTGTGATTTTCAATCGGCCATATTTCAGAACTGTACTTAATTTCTTCATCTTTGTATAAATATTTTCACTCCTGAGCACAGAATTAAGCATAAGAATAGTTTTACGTTCGTTTATCACTCTTTTTTCATTTTCCTATCTTGAAAATTGGGATATTACCCCGAAAACTAATTGTAAATAAATACTTAAAATATAAGTATTTAAGCTTTCAATGTGTCTATTTTTTTCAGTAAATTCTCCTTCGTGGATTACGAACTAAAAATATTGGAGCTTTTTTTTTTTGTTAATACCAAATCCTTGTTAGGCCCTGAACCTCCAACAAGACGACTCCTGCAGGAGAGGGACACTGACAAGCAGCCATTCACGAAGACAGGAGAGGTACAAAGCCATGACAGAAACAACAGCCTTGTAATCGCGTTAGGTTCCCTAATGAGCGGCTTTGTTCTGTTCTCGGATTGGTCAGTTCGTATTAGGGGTGTCTGATTCAGAACCTGATTGGCCAATCGAATCGTAGACGTAAATGTATGTTATTATATTATTAAGATTATAATTAATGTAGCATAATTTTAATAATGTTTGAATTCGGTTTAGGAAATTTGAGGAACACTGAAACACACAACAATAACATAAGCTTATTGATCTGATGTACCGAGTAAAGCGCAAGTCACGCCCAAATAAATTAGGAGGTCATTTAATAATTCTATTGGTGTATTTTACATTACATATTTGTATATACGAACTTAAAAATACAAAATACATAAAATTAAATAATAATTACTTTATTATTTTTTAAAACTATTTATATCTCTCTACTTAGATTTTTTTTTAGCTTAGCTATATATTTACAGTTTTTTTTTTTATTAAAGACATTTACAACTGTATTAAATAATAAATACAACAAGTAACATGATATGCACAACATGAAGAGAAACTACCCATTGGTAGCACTCCAATATATTTACAGTTAAATTTTATATTGATTCTTCTACTTTTGTTGGAACTTACTTAAGCTTTCTGTTATATCAAAATTCTTTCAAGATTGTAAACTTTCATTGTATTGATACATAATAATGGATATTTAAACAGTTTGTTTCTTTATGTAATTATATTTTAGATTTGTTTTTAATTTTATTCATATAGTTATTTATTAATTATTTTCTAGTACATTTTAGGTAGTATTTCTGTTAAATTCCTTCAGGTTTATTTCCATATCATAATCCAACCATGTAAATCAATATATTTTGTATCAATTTTTTTATAAAAACTAATCCATTAACAATGTGATGTATATGATATGTTTTTGGGTGGTGTAAGCAATTTATTTCTGAAAAATATACATCTTCTTTAGGATTAAAAACACAACAGGTTAACAACACTTCAGTTCTTACGTTTGGCTATTTATAATAATGAGGTGCTTCTATAAACAAAATAATACGGTAGTAAGAGAATGATTTTTTTAAAAAGAATATACTCTCATTAAGTAAATATATTTAAATAACTGTACCATTGGAAATATAATTGGTTTTTAATGGTCTTACAAAGATTTTGTTTTATACCAATTTATTTTTAATAAGATAAATTAATATATTAACAAATATTAACCGTATATCAGTTAGTAAGGGGACAAAAAGGTACATATTTTTCATATACTGAGATAATATTTAATTCGGTTTTTGCAGAAACAACGTATGTCGCATTTTCACGATTTCGATAAAATAAAAAAAAAAAAGGTAAATAATAGTGTAATAATTAAAGATACATATATTTAAAAAAAAAAACTTACATCGCAAACCATCAATCTTTACATTATTTATGTCATTTTTAGAAATATCATTAGGTGTTCAGAAAAATTATTTTTAAAATTTTACATTTGTTCTGCAGTTCTGAATCTGAATAAAAAAAAAAACAATCGATGTTTATGATCGATCATCTATGACTCAAATTTTCGTTTTTTTCTGTAACTTTGGAATTAGAACTTTTTTCAGGCATATTTTCGAGCAAACGTTTAACAAAACTTTTATTTAAAAACTAAAGTTATAAGTTTGCTTTCGCTAAAAAGTTTATCGAATAAAATTATTTTTATTCTTAGCTACTCAAATGAACAACATATTAGAATCCTAGGTATTATTTGTCTCCTAGGTATTTTTTGTATATATTTATAAGATACTTACATGCCAGACTAATGCACATATGTTTTAAACTCTGCTATTATTCTAAGGGGACTTCAATCCCAAAATAAAATTATTTTATATTATTATTTATTGAACACGTCCATTGTACTTTATGTATTAGGTTAGAAAGAGTGAGAAGAGAATGTGAGGAGTGGGAACATGCATAGGGGAGAGAAGGAAGAGAAAGGGTACATAATGATAATAAATGAATGAAAGAAATAGTAAAAATAAAAAAGAAGGAGAAAAAAAATAATATATATATATATATATATATATATATATATATATATATATATATATATATATATATATATATATATGTGTGTGTGTATAAAATATTGTATACTATGCTCATACATATTTTTAATCCTATATAATTGTATAATAATTTTACATAATGTCTGCAGTGATTAATAAGTATTCTGTGTTGTTAGCAACCCAATGCAATCGGGCAGCACCATTTTATTTTATGATAATAAAGTGATTCTCTCTCTCATTTCATTTCATTAGAATCAAATAATTCTTTTCAGATAAATTATAACTCTAATCTAAGCCAAATTACAGTTTATTACTAATTTAATTATTTTAATTATTTGAACTAAACCTAAAAAAAATCTTCTACAAACTTTTACTTTAAAAACATTTTTTGTAAAAAAGTTTCAAATCAATAATTTTAAGGTATAGTAAAAGGTACCTATGCAATACCTAGGTACATAAATAATTTACTATACGTATGTATAGTAAATTAAGCATTTTAAGATATCATTTTTTAAGAATAATAATAATCCTTTAATTTAAAATAACTCAATACATTTTTTTATCATTTTAAATTGTCAGAGTAATATATCAATTCTGAAATGTCATATTCTATTAGTTCTTCGTCAAATTCAAAGAATTCTGAACATTATCTTCTCCGTCTAGTGAGGAAAATAAACCCATCATCAAATAAACTTAAAGAAACAAGTTATTAAAAAAAAAACAACTTTATTTTTGTCTTATCTCTAGTTGATTATGCCCACAATAATTAGAAATATTTACATATTCTGTACAAAACATTTAAAAAAAGTTATAGAAATCGGACCGTTTTCACCAATGATACTACTAATTAAATTTGTTCAATAATCTTTTAAATGAAAATTACTTCCTCGTAAAAAGTTGCATTTAGTTGTTTCCATTTGTTCACTCAACAGTATACAATCCGAATTATATTCCACCTAGTTATAACTTATTTAGACAACACCAATATTGTAAATATAGCTAGTCGAGAAAAATAGAAGAACTTATTTATTTAGATTGAACATGTTAAACGAATTCCAGACAGACATATTGTTTAAATAGAATAAAACAGATAATACACAGCTAGTGGGAGATTATGAATATTAATATTGTAGTATTGACAGAAACAGACTAATAATAGTCGCTTGTTTATATTGGAATATCTACATTTATAAATATTTTGAACCAAAGATGAGACAGAAAAGTAAATACACAGCTATATCTCTGTCATGTTTCATTTATATTTTCCTGTCATTTTTCCTTTCAGCGATAAAACAGTATACATATCTTATAACAGTTCTGTTTATTTATAATTTCAAAGCAAAATAATGGATGGAATATATTTTGTTTCATATTATTCTGTATTTATTATCTTTAAAGTTTACTTTGATTTTTTTTTTTAAATCTCATTCCATATGACGATTTTTTAATATCAAAATTTGATTATTAAAGAAGGGCGTGTCTAAAATTCAATGACGTAATTTTAATTTTAATTTAGGAATATTTACAAAAGTACTTACGATCCCTTTTTGAAATAAATTAAGAAATAGTTACCTAATTTTTATTGTTTTAGATTTATTTTTATATATTTTTCAAATGTCTTAAATACACAAATTGTGCTCTAAAAAATTGCTATATATTCCCGCATAACTAACTGGAAAACAAGTCAATCTTAAATTTAAATGATACATTTCGAATAATATGACATTTTAAATTTGGAACTATGTTTTCTTTTTGTTTCATTAATATCAATAATCTCGAAGGCATTTTACACAACACTGGACATACATTAAGATATAATTTATCTACCAACTATATTTAAAAAAATATATAACACTCATTGTCATATTATAAGTTTTATGTGATCATACAATTGTTAAGTCGGAATAATCTATTATTTTATATATTAAGTACAAGAAAATTCAAATATAATTTTTATATTGTAAACAAATATACATAATATTATCAACGTACACACTGATTTTATATACATACATATGCATATATATATATATATATATATACACATGTGTGTGTGTGTGTGTGCACACACTTAGGTATGAAACAATTTAACCTGGCTCTGGGTGCAGTGCCAGAACAGTTATGTCACAGCTGATTTTCTTGAGGCTATTAAAAGACAAACAATGAAATTCATTTCATACCTGTTCAATACAACTGTAACAATATACGTTAAAAATATAACTTCTATTTGAAATAAATTATTTGCTCATTTGGAATACGAAACCTGACATTTTTACAAGAGTGGTATATAGTATAGTTTTATATAGACGCATTTTGTATAGCAAAAAACAACATATTCCATGACCGATTCCTTTTAAAAATTAATGTAAAACAATTCGAGTAAGAAATCAAGAGAGAAATTTGAAGTTTTATACTTAACTTTACGACTAATTCAAAAACCAAATCATAATATCAGCTGGGTGCAGTTTTTTTTCAAATCAATTTTTTATTTTTTTGTCTGTTTAAAATTAAGCAAAATAAATGTTGTTTTTTTTAATAAAAAGTAATACCTTAAGTAATAACTTAATAAGCAAATGAAGAAACTGGATTTTCCCCCACAAAAATCCTCCACTATTGCATCAAATGCCCTTCAGAATGGTTCGAAAAATTGAAAATTAAAATAAATAGTAGAAAATCCACCCACGCGTCTTACTCTCTTAGGAAAGCCTCATGTCCACCCATACGATTAACAATAACCCAGTGCCTTAGAAAAAAGACTTACCTGGAACATACATACTAAATTAAAAAGTAAAGGAATAGACTAGACGATACAACAATCAAACTCTCACATCTTCTGGACTACAGATCCACACTTAACTTATGAAACAAGCGACTGATCTACAATACAATACTGAGACCAATTTGGACATACGGATCAGAACTTTAGGTTTCGGCAAAACAAACACACATAAATAAAATACAAACAACACACAAATTTCTTTTGTAGTAAAAATGTTTACGAAAAATTGTCAACGCAGCTTTAATACATTTCAAGTAACACTCTACATAAAGGCTTAAACATCCTAACAATAAAATCCTACATCCACGACAGATACACTTCATTTCATTCTTCAACTCAAAATCACTTCAATCCATCAGTCCTTTCTATTTCCTGCTCAATGTTGCCTAAAAAGAAAGTGGCTAAGGGACCTACTCCCACAATAATAACAAAATTAAGTTAATCAAGCGAATTCGCAGCTAATGCCTAATACATAAAATATGCTAAGTTCGCTGTAGCGTAGGAGCAAATGGCATAAAATGTTAAGATAAAATAAAACATAAAAGTTCTGTAAAATCTTTATTTGAAATTTTACAAGGAAAATCGTTTTAGTTCCGAAATAACAGAAAAAAAACTTGAAATTAAAGAATCCAGTCACACTGAAGCTGACTGAAAATATAAGTTAAAATTTTGACTTCATCTTCTGTTTAAAATTAAATTTAGAACAGGGCTGTTGAAATAATTTAGTAAAATATATATTTATTTTTGGTCTCTTTAAAACATAATTAATTTACTTTTGAAAAAAAAAGTAGCCCTTTTTGAACTATTATAAAAGAATGAACATAATAATATAGAAACATCATTACCAAGGATAATATCTCACGAATCGAGGATACACATTATTATAGAAAGTTTTTGTTTGTAAAAAGGTTTAGATTATAGTCTCACTATTCAATTACTGTAATTTATAATATTTATATACTTCCATGATGACTATAGCCGTGAACTACAGCTGATGAACCTTCCCGAACCAAGGTTTCGTCGTATAATTGCTAACCTTGTTGACATCATCGCCATTATACCTCGCCTTACTCGTCTCCAACCTTCCTGGTGACGAAACTACTACAGCTGCTACTACTAGGTATTACTACTAGGGAATCCCCAGGACACACCCCCTTACGTGCATATAGATGAATAATGGAACGGAGTACTCACCTGCTCAGGTGCGATGGAGCCGACGTGCGAGCTAGGACTGGTCTCTTCCCCACCTATCCCACTCTTGCTTTCTTTCTTAACATTCGCGTCTGTATCACCTACTTTTTCTTACATTGTTTCTTATAATTTTTCTTTTCACGTTTAAAAGGTCCCTTGTAAAAATCCTGGCATAATGCATCATTATATATTATTCATCAATTTTTAAAAAAAAAATATTTATTTTTTATCCGTACACCATATTTTCGTAAATTCCTCATAAAATCCAACGACTGAGCGAGCACAAGGAAAGACCACCTCGATGGCCGATATTATCGAAATATCGATATCTTTCCGATACTCGATATTTACCATCAATTTTATTGACTATAGATTAGTGTTGCCCAAAATCGGTCTTGGTCTTGCATTTGCGAGACCATGACCAAGGCCGCCTACCTGTTGCAAGACCAAGACCAGGACTAGTAAAAAAAAAAATCAATTTTTTAAATAAAAATTAATTCAAAAAAGTTACTAATACTTGACAATCTTAGTTACTGTATGTTAATAATTGATATAACTAACATAATTTTTCATTCAATTCCTCTAATTTTTCATTCAGGCTTAGTTAGGTTTCTCCTATCTAAAAAAAATACAGTAATATCTCTATAGTAATAAGCTAATAAGTAACTGCAAGACTGTTGCGAGAGTC
This sequence comes from Nezara viridula, assembly GCA_928085145.1. NCBI lineage: Eukaryota > Metazoa > Arthropoda > Insecta > Hemiptera > Pentatomidae > Nezara > Nezara viridula. Next base: position 22,085,231 of record OV725082.1, on the reverse strand, counting down.
TTGCGCAAGACCAAGACCATGGCCAGGAGTGAGTTTGCAAGACCAAGACTCGTCTCGGTCTCGCATTTGGGCAACACTACTATCAATATCGTCCTTTCGATATTTTAAAATAAAAATTAAAACTATCGTTTTCAAAGAGTTTATAAAAAGTGTTCAAACTCCAATTTCAACATTTTTAACTAATGTCATTTTAGTGATATTTCTAGTTGGAAAATTTATATCTGCACAAACAGTGAGCAAGTTGATTCCAGATCATGCGATTGCAGTGTTGAGATATATAACTGCGAATAAAGGTATACATTTTGCCACTAGGAATATCACTAAAATTAATTATAAAAAAATGTTGAAATTGGAGTTTTTCAATTTGTCAACTGAAGTCGTAAATGAATATCTAATCGTTAGATAAAACTTATACGCGTTTTGCCTGTTTTATATAGAATGGAGTAAGTAGTAGAGAAAAATATCGATTTTTTTGGTGCGTCCATGTACTCGAGAATCGATGAAAATATCGACTATTAATATCGACATCCCATTCTTACTGGGAACTTATTTTGAAGATTTTCTTTCCCTCCAGGCTAGAAAAATAGCCACATTTCTCCGAAATTTCAGAAAGAAAAGAGAAATATTTCTAATCTCGAGAAATTCGTTTTGATTAATAAATATTTCATTACTGGTATTGTGAGGATCGATTTAAGTTTCAAATTTGGAATAAAACGATTTACTAACTTTTGACATAGATAATGATAATAAACAGTAACACTAGAAAATAAAATAAATTAAATTAGAACTGAGCGTAATGTTTAAAAGTAATAAGGAAAAATAAAAAGCCGGAAAATGAAACGAAAATCCATATTCCAAAAATTCAATAACTGAAAGTAGCGTTATTTAATTAATTAGCTGTTGATGAAAATGAACCTTTTGGAATTAGGAATTTCATCTTCGATTTTGTTTCAATTTTTATATTTATTATAGTTACATGACGAAGCCATCAAATATTCAATACGTATATAATAAAATATGTAATGAACAATTCAATTAAATACATCTGAATACACTGATTTGTAAATATACTTAATCAGCTGTTTGAAAACTGTATGCAAAAAAACAAATGCACATGCATACAAATCCAGACTTTGGGTGTCATATATAATGGTTGATTGCAGATCATACATATATTTCATACATACATATATATACATACATATATTTAGAGGTCGTAGTCAAACTAAAATTATAAAAATAGACAGAAAAAATTGCTTTAAAGGTTTAACATCAGGCATGTGTTCATATGTCCGTGGGCGTACGTGTATTTATTTATTCACAATTTGGGTGCCTTTTAAATATTATTATTATTATTTGTATCTACATGTGCGTTTTAATCCTAAGATCTCTGCTATTTGTTTTGCTTAGTTGCATAATACATTTTCATAAATGCATAGTAAATTTTCTTTAGTATACATGTATTTTTTTTCATTAATGATATCTCAATTATGATATTTATTATATGAAAATATTTGAAATAATAAAAATATTTATGATGTTTATTATACAAAAATCTTTTTGTTTTTGTCTTCTTGTACTGTACTTATTTTCTTCTACTTATAGAACTAATCCCTGATAACACTAAATGGGTCAGACTCCATTCCTACGATGTATATTAAGCCAATAAAATGTTTCTATTCTATTCTATAGGAAACAATTAAATATTATCTGTTAATGAATAAATTCTAACAAATAAATAAAAATTACGACGTGTAGAATTAAATACATAAGTACTGTATGTAATGGTAAAACATAAAAATATATGTAAAACATAATGTTAAGTAGTATATTTTTAAAATTTTAATATAAGTGGATAATTGAATGCGTAATATGAACATATTTAATACATAAGATTACTATGTATGCAATGAAAAATAAAATTATTAATTAATGAATGAAAAGTATGTAAGCTATTTAAAAAATAATTAATAGGAAAGAAGTAAAAAAGTAACGGTATCCAAGTTATAAACTGTAAAAATTTTTTTATATAACGGTAAAATGGAATATTAAATAATAAAAATAAATAGCCAAAAAAACCGGTGAAAAAGTAGCCAACAAAACTAAGATGTTATAATTACCATAAGTTAGTATCATAATAAGTTTCAGAGAAAAAAATAGACAAAATAATGATAAGCATAGATTAATAATATTAATATTAAGCATAGAATTATTATTATGTACAAACGAAAAGTTTTGCTTTCAGTTTGGTGGGTTACATAGTCCATTTTGGACTTTTATCGCACAATCAAGTATATTTTTTTATTAAAGGGTTTCAGCCCGAAAGCTTTTAGAATGCAGGCATAAATGGTAATTGTTTAATATGGTATTGTTAATGATATGGTATATGAACTAGTGTTATGAAAAACGATAAAAAAAAAAAAAAAGTGTTTATATAAGAATGGAATAATGTGATGTAAGAGTTATGTCCATTTGGATAGATCAGTATGCTGCGTAAAAAGTAACCCTATATAGTAGGGCAGCACTCTTCAGCGGATCCCCCTCACTCCTCAAATCCTACCCGGTGTCTCCTCCTGAACAACTCACCTATCTTATTCCACACCACCGTTAAAAACCTAGGTGTTACTTTTGATCAAACCCTATCCTGAAAACCACACATCTCCCAAATTTCCCGTCGCACTATCTCCACCCTAAAACTGTTCAATCGTCTACGATATCTGCTTCCATATAAGTCCCGTCAACTCCTAGTTTTCCCCCACTTCGACTATGGCTGTATGGTGTACGGTGGACTCTGGAGAGGTTCCAAGGCCAAACTTAAACCCCTAATGAATTGCGCACTACGATTTGTATTCGGAATCTCAAGGGATCCGCATATTACCCAGTATTACACTGAGTTGAGGTGACTCTACCCAACCTATCGCCGTCAGTACTTCCTAGCCACATTTTTGTATCAGATCATTAGAACTCATCGACCCTTCTATATTTTTCACAGCTTACAATTCAAATACTCCATCCAATCCCGTCCCACTAGGTCTCGAACTTCCGACCTCTATCCTCCTCCTCACCGAACTGCTGCGTTTGACAAGTCCTTTGTAATACAAGCCGCCTCCCTCTGGAAATCCATCCCTGCTGATATTCGACACGCTCAATCAGTTTCTCCTTTCGATCCTCTCCTCTTTAAACATCTACTCCTTTCTCAATCCGATTGATTGCCAAATATACTTAAGAGAAATATCTAAGCACCCCCTGGGACTACCTCAATTTGTTTAGGTTATTTTAGTTTCTTATATAAATGTACAATTTCCTTGTTCTTTTCTTTCTCTTCTTCACTATTTTTATTTTTAGTCGACTCTTATTATTGTAAATATATAATCTAATTGTAACCACACAGACATACAATCTGTATTTATAGTTTGTTCTAAAGGGACAACAGTCCCAGAATAATAAAATATTTTTTCATTTCATTCATACTTTCAATAAAGTATTTCTCTCTCTAACGATAATTACTTTGGAAGAAAAAAAAATAACAATAAATAAAAAAAAATAACTAGATGAATAAATAAATAAATGGCGTTTAAGTGGTTCTTGGAGTTCAGTAATTACTAGAACAATAATACTTTTAGTGATAATTTTTTTAGAAATACATGATTATATTTTACCATTTTGGTGGGGAGGAGAAGAGCTTCAGTCCGAAATCCCTCCCCCCGTAAAGTCTACTCGGCAAAAATTATTGAAGTTTGGTTGGGATGTTTTGCTACATCCACCGTTCAGTCCAGGCCTAGCTTCTTTTGATTACCATTTATTTCGTTCTTTGAAGAACTTTTTTTAATGGAAAGCAATTTATCAATGTCGATGACGTTAAAACACACCTGGCTGTCTTTTTTGGAGATGAAGATGAATCCTAGTAAAAAGAATTATTACGAAATAAATTATCCTCAGATTTCTCGTATTTTTATAAAAAGATTCTACGATTACCGAATAATGAACCTTTATATTGAAGAAATCCGATAAGTTATTTCCGATTAGTTAGTTGTGAAAGAGTCTATATGCAACACTTCATTCTAAAAATAGTTTAAAACATTTTCAAATATAGTGAAAATCCGTTTCAACTGTCAGAGTTGCTTTAGAAATACTTAAAGAATTGTTAAATAATCCCTAATAGTGTAGAAAAATTATGGCAATTACAGGAGAAGTTTAATCCAAACTTAGTTTTTGTCACTTATATCTATTTTCTTCTAGGGTCCTCGTTTCGTTATTTCTCGTATCGTTCTATTATTTTTAATGGTCTTTATACTGAACATTTTAGAAAATCCAGAACTGATATTACCTAATAACCATCTACCCCCTTCGAATTATAGTTCAGTCATAAACCGTATGAGATGTCTTCGGAGACCCCGGGGGAGTTTGATGGCCCCTATTCTAGTTTGAGTGGCTCCTGAGCTCAAGAGTAAAACTTAAAACCAGGGCATTGGAGACCAATGCTGCGAGGAATCGTAAATTTTATTGGTACTTGGTTTTGTTGCGGATATCTTGCTCGTACCCTGCATCTTATCAGTCGTTTTTATTTTTCGAAGCCCGGTCTATTGTGGATGAAACCGAAGAAAGCAATAGGATAATTCTGGGTTTCTTTTGAAAAAAAAAAAAAACAACAGGTAATTTAGAATCATTAAAAGAAAAGACATTTAATGCTCTAAATTATAATTGAAGTTTTGTCAGTTAATTTACTTGTTCTAATCAACTAGGAATATAAAAAAACAAAACAAGAATAGGAATAGAAAAACTGGCCACTAACCAGCATTTAGTAAAAATTTGAGTGAAATATACTGGAAATGGCATGGAGGAAAATGATCAATAAAGAACAACTTATATAAACTAGAAAATCAGTTTCTTATGGAATGAAGGCAAGGAGGTTAAGATAGGTGAGTCATGTAGCTCGGAGCAATCCGAAAGCCTCTAATTAACAACAAATGTCTCAATAGTAGACAATAACGTGGAAAGCCAAAAAGTGGATGGATAGATTCAAACAGAGGTTCCCATCCTCCCTCCCGAAGGACGATGACTCAAGAACCTATTCCTCACTCCCAAGAAATTTTACTGCTCACCATTTCTTAAAAACAGAGCAAGCGAAGGTAGAATTAGTAAAATCGTAGATCATATACAATTACACTTCCATGTTTTTTTGTTTTTTTTTGTTCCATGTTTTTTCCTTGTCCCTTAGTCTGAAATTATTCATTCTAAAAATTCACAAGGCCATCCAAATGTTTCGTTCTCGAAAATTAGAAATCACTATAACGCCCTCCTCCAAAACTTTTATGGCGCAACTTGCGCCATGAAACTCCCTTTGGACACTCCAATCCAATCAAAAAAGATATAATAGAGCTTTATGCAGATAACTGCAAAGAAATAGCCCAACATAGGAAGATGAAAAATGTCCGTTAAGTCGGCAAAATAACTATAAGGTCTGTAATGCCAACATATATTATTCAAGTTTCATTTGTTGTGTGTGAAATATACATTTCATTATCCAAGATTGGAAAACCTTGTATTGATACGTTGGGTTAAACAAATGACAACCAGCAAAATTAAAAATTGATAATCGCGTTTTACGTTTCAGGCATCAAAGAACAAATTTGGTTATGTGCCTGTAGTTGAATCCGTGTAACATTTTCAATTTTCGCAGATTTTACAAACTGGTACCTCGATGACTCTTTATCGATTTTACCAAATTTCATCAAGTACTTTAGCATGGGTGAGCGTAAATGTATTTTTTGTAGACATGCATGAATTCCAAAAAAGGTTTATTTTATTTTTTAAATCAATTTTATCGGATTCAATCTACTACTTCCTCTTCCTTGTATATAAGGATAAAGCTATAATCTATAACTGAATATCCTGTAGTTTTTACACTAGTAAAATATGACGGCATTTAAGAAAACTGAAATATCTCTGAGGCAGAAAATTTATTGTACGGTACGATGCAAAGCCGTAAAATTAATCTTACTTTCAAGACTAATTTTAAAGTAAGTAACAAAACAATTAGAAGAAAGCAATTGTATCTATATTAACAATCAGTTCATACAATCGCTTTCTAACATCTCCTACCGGAACTAATAGTGATTAGCATCAATTATTGTTAATAATAGTTAAATATTCATTCATAATTTCTTATTTGTTAGATTTAAATCAAATTAACTGATAGTTCAATAAAACGATTGCTAATAAAACGCAATCTTGTAGAAAAAAATGAAGTAATCGGTTTCTCTGCTATTTTATATATTTTTGAAGTACTAAATCAGTATTCGATGTTTAAAAAAACTTCCCTGGAGCGTTCTGAGATATTTGCAAGGAACCGTGAAATTTAGCACCTATTTCAGATTTGTTATTCTCAATCTAAAACTGTATATTTTTTAAAATACCACTGTATAAACGATTTTATTATAAATTATAACGACCTAAGATTGTCAAAAAACATTATTCCTTTCTCAGAAATCAAATAACTTCATGTAGAATAATTTCAAGACTATTCAAATTGGTGATTTTGTGTATTTCTATTTTGAGATTACGAAAAAAAATGCTGAGACATATAAACGCCATTTATTAGTTTTCTAGCACTAATTTATTGCAGTTACAGTTAAAGGCTCTTAAAATTGCTGAATTTATTATCCTGAACTTGCAATATATTATATATAGCCAATAAATAAGGAAATTTACGGCCCAGAAACGGTAGACAACTCAAAACCAACACTCTTTTAGCAGAAGGATTCGTATATCGAAGTTTAATCTTATCTAGGATGAGGCTCAGTTTTTCCAAATTTGGATCTCTTTTCACTGCCAAAATTTTTGTTAAAAGCAGCGGCTTTAAATGGCAGACAAAGTATAAGTTACTTAAAATTTTATACATATTCTTAATTTACATTCTTACCTTCTCCTGAAATGGATACCGTTTTTTGGCCCTGGCTCAAGGACTGTATGTTACAACATGCATTGACTGGATGCGCTTTTTGGGACAAAGACGTGGGTGAGATAATGAGTAACTAATAATAATCATTACCAGTTATCTCACGTGCAACTACCATTGGACTGTAACTCAATATATCTCCGACTGTAATATACCTTTCTATGCCAGGGAAAAGACTTGCAAAGAAAAATGCAGATCATTTTAAAAGTAATTAATACAAAATAAATGAGCAGTGACCTTTTAACTGAGTAATTTGGAAAATTTTATATAATTTTCAATAGTTTTTAATATCAAATAAACTTTTGTGGGCCACAATTTGGATACCCCTGAATTAATTGATGCTTTGATTGAGGTTGTATAGATTTTTTTCAAAATTATTATTCAAGAAATTTACAACTTAATAGAAATAAATATACATTCAGTAAATATGATACGTTCTGTAACATTGATATAATTATATTGATTTATTTTTATCAATAATCTGTAATAATTTTAATCAACTCCAAAATTTGACAGGCGCCTAAAGGACTCATTCTCCTCTCTCTAAGGTATCCTTAGGCAATCCTCTTGGAAGATATCCTTCACAAACGGATGTTAAAATGTTCGATCTCTGACTATTCGAGTACGGGACTTCCTCGATCGTGACCACTTGATCAGATATCTTCGACAATACATCTTTGATTAATAATATATCTCTAATAAGTGATGAGTAATCTTTTCGTGGTATTAATGATGTCCTGGCGCGAACGGTGGACATTGGATCCGCGTCTGTTTATCTTCAATGTCTGTCGCAACTGCGTGAGGTCCTTCATTTCTTGTCTTAGTCAATTAGTCATTGAATATCAACGAGGGTATGCATTGATGATCATTCCCAGATAATGATAACACTGGTCTAGAAATCTTTTTTTTTCTTTCTTTTTTTCGTTATTTTTTATCGCGCCTTTTAGGCTATACGGAATTTTCCCGGGCCAGAGGATAACAGCGGAGAATTAAAAATCCCCCTCAGCATCGGTACGCGAACTCGTCCTTTTTTTATCTAATAACGTCGGTTATCTGGAATTTACGGTTACATTGTAAAATTTACAATATAGTTCTTTCTAACTTTAAATAAAAATTTACTGCTTTATTTACCGAATTTTAAATAATATCTACCTACGGCCAAATATGAAAATTTATTGGATTTTAAGAACGATAAAATTGCTAGATCAATAAAATTTTATTTTTGTTAATTCTTCGACTACTAAAAGTAATACAATCTGCAAAAGGAATAGTAAATAATACAATTTACCACGTTGAAGGCCAATAGGTATTAAGGCTAAATGTGTTGATTTATACCATATATACATATAATGGAGAAATAAATATGAATAGTAATTTTTAATATTACAGTTCTGAAATCGATGGAATATACATATATATATATTTTTTTTTAAAGGAAAATTTTCCGATCAATTTTGTAAATAAATATGTTTTGATGATAACAGTTAACAACAATATTCTCCACTTATTATTCCAGACTCAAAATATATCACATAGAAAACAATATTATATTTCTGATTTTAAAAAAGTATTGGTCAAGAATTATTTAATATGATTTTATCATTTATGGTCAAAATAAAATTAGCCATTAGTAAAAATCATCAAGTGATTTTAAAAATTCCAGATAAAAAGTTTTATTTTGATTTTTTTTTAATTATCGATTTCGAACTCTGATAATAACATTAAAAAAATAATTAGTTAGATAGGTGGGCTTATGAGGACTATTCTCTCCCCCTCTAAATAATTTCAGAAAGAATAAAACATAATATAATAAAAGGTTTGCCGAAAATTAATTTTTTAAATGTTTGTTCTATGTATATACATGATGCAGCTTAGGCTTCTCAGGTACTTCAAGAACACTTAGACGACATAGCTTCTTGTGCTAAAAGGTGGAGGATACAAACTAACGAGCCAATTTGTTTCATTTACACTTAAACATGACTCTTGACCTCCAGTGTTCTATAATAATATCGCTCTACCACCTTCAAAAACTGTACGATATTTGGGTCTCCACTTGGACAAACGACTGACATGGACATACCACATAAAACAAAAAAGAAAAGAACTTAATCAACGATACGGACTTCTTTCAAGGCTATTTGACAGACGTTCTAAATTATCTGTGACTAATAAATTAACTATTTACAAAGTCTTCATTAAACCACTTTGTACATATGGAATCGAACTATGAGGAACAGCAAAGATACAAATATAAAAATCATCCAGTCATTCCAGTCAAAAGTCCTTCGGAAAATTGTAGACGTATACTTTTATGTTTCAAACCTTACGTTGCACACTCACCTTAACACTCCTTTCATCACGGCAACTGCCACTGACCGCTTTAATAATGTTCGTGACAGACTGACTCTAAATTCAAATCCACTTACTCAAGCTCTATCTACTGCCACAAATCCATATAATCCGCCCAGAAGACTGCTGAGGCGCTGGCCAAGAGACTTATTGTATTGAGCTGCTTGCTGTACTATCTTTTTTTGTGTGTGTTATTATGTGTTATTTTACTACTTTCTTTTTTGTTTTGTTATTACTATTTTTATATTTGAATGCTGCTGTTTATTCTCCTTGAAATCATATTCTCTGAATACCGAGGTAGATGGAAAATTTATTGTGAGCCAGAAATATGTGTAACTAATAAATAAATAAATAAATAAATATATATATATATATATATATATATATATATATATATTGTATTTGATGTAATAATATTTATAAATTTTAATAATAATAAACTATTTAGTATTATATTATACAATTGAGTAAGCTGCGTTATATAATTACTTTGTAGTTGTTAAAACATAATAACTATTAATTATTGTATTTGCATTCATATTTTGTAAACATTTTTTTAAGTAAATGGGTACCAACAGGTAATACCCATTGTGGTCGAGGCACGTTTTTTTATAGACTAGTGGTAAATAAATCTACCTAAACAGGTTTCTTATTTTGTTTTATTGGTCGCTATCACGCATATTATTACGAAGTAAAAACACACTCATAATAATAAATCAGATAGATTGTTGGCGAGATTAAAATAATGACAGTAAACTGTAATAAGAATATAAAGTGTAGTAAATTGCAAATTGAATTCCGCTCCAGCCATAATGCAACGGCATAAAATGCCTGACCACAATGTATTAAGACCAATTGCCTTATTCGGAAATCTTCAGTTTCTTGCTGAAGTTTATAAAGATCAACATATTCCATCAATATTGATATGAACGAAGATAATAAAATTTGTAATAGGTACCTTTTAGCCAATTTTTTACTCATTTTTTCTTTCCTTATCTATAGTAGGTAAGGAAAGTATTGCGATCGGGACAAATTTCAGATATGCGGTTTTCGACGGATCTATACGTTTCAGAGCCCCCTGTGTCTGAAAAGCACATTTTTAGCCATTTGTCTGTCTGTCTGTTGCCAAGATTTTCTCGGGAATTACTAAACCGATTTGGTTACATATTTTTTTGTTTTGTAGGGTTTTGACTACTGATGCCTATTACGTAAATCGGATGCTCAATGAAATGAAGAACGTGTTTTTCTATAGACTGTAGCGCGAAAACGGCTCAAATGATTTTGATGAAACTTTCCTATAATGTTCTAATAATTGTCCTTTCAATTTTCGTTTATGGACTAAATTCCCGAAAAAAAATTCAAAAAGTATACATTTTTTGGTTAATTGAACCTATTAGTATTTGGAAGCTTCCTGAATTTCTTAATCAAACTAATGAACTTTTCGTCTCGTGATTGTCTAATTTGAACAAGTGTTCGCCCAGTGGCTGAAATTCGACCATGATCATTATTCAAAATTTGAGGAAAATATAAATGAATTTGTATGTTTCCATAGTTTTTTTTTTTTTTTTTTTTTTTTTTTTTTAGCTCTGGGTCTCAATTTTTTTTTATCATTATTTCTTACAGACAACCAGTTGATTCGTTTTAAAAATAAAATGTCATACATCATAATAATCATGTCTGGTCTAAACAACATTAATATACATATCTTACTTAAAAGCATTTATAAATAATAGTAAATAGGCGATCATAAATAGAAGTGTTTCTTTTTAATAAAGTTTATCTTTTATATATATATAAAAACTGTATCATTACAGTACTCTTATAAACTCTATAGGAGGGGTCTTGGGTTCAGTACAGTAAGGAAATACTATTTCAAGGCCAACACTTGTGCAGGAAGGTGATCGGGCCGGAATCACGCTCGACCGCTAGATTTTCCTCCTTGATTAATTATTTAATTAAGTGTACCCACTTCATAGAGGCTGGGTGTGCCATAGGTCTCTGAACCCCAGGGTCGATTCACAGTTGATTAAACACAACAAATAATTATCTGTCATCAGCCGGATTCGAACCTGATGAGGTTTGGAAGTTAGAGCTTACTCACTGATTTACCTTGCTCCCTTTAGACATTTCATCACTTGATAAGAAATATAGTTCAACGAGGAAATAATTGGCCGTTGAAGGCAGAGGACATTATCAAGAAATATAATAAGAAAATGAAGAAATTTACTCTTGAAGTTAATTTTAACTCCATTAAGACAAATGACAGTTACATTGTACATTATTCTTATTCTTCGGGAACTTAATGTCCCAGAATAAAATTTACATTTCTTCTTCTTAACATATTATTAAATATACATATATAAATAGATGCATTATGCTTAATGCACAGATCATGTACAAATTAACATATACAAGCTCCTTTTACGAGGTTAGAGAAAAATATTATTAAAAAAAATATTTAGATCACACGATGGAAGTGAAAACATCAACAAGGATAGATTAATAATATAAAATAAAAATTATAAATAATAGCTCATTATAAAGAGGATGAAATGCTGAACAATTTCCTCGCTAACAGTAAGCAGGTCCGATTTTTAGTCTTCGAGATGTTTTAATCCATATTCAAAAACACTTTAATTAATCGACTCCAGCCGACTTTACCCGAGTGTTACACATCGGAGATCTGTCGGTTCAATATAATTCACTCTCCACAAAAAAAGTGTAAAACACGCCTAAAGAAGTTTTCACAGAAAAAAAGATTTTTAAAAATAAATAAATACAGGGTGTTTCGTAATTGCACGGCACCATTTTAGGTATGTGTCCACTAACACAAAATAAACAAAAAAGTTCATATTAACATATATCTCAAACTAATTTATTAAACAGATATCAAAGGTTAAAGATTTATTATTTATTTACTAGATTAAGACTGACCATACAAAGTTTAACGTGATTAATACTAAATAACAGGTTTTAATCACCTGATAAACAAATAAACGATAATCAATGACAGTAGTTGCTCATATGTTTGTCTAGATCTGTGTGTTTTAGTGTGAGTGAATACTGTGACAGGTTAAGGTATCATGGGAGACACCATAAATTACTTAACTTTTGCAGAACAAACATACATGTTTTTAACTTATGGCGAGGTACATAGAAACGGTGCTCCTCCTGTTCAAAGATATCTTGAAAAATTTCATAATATGTAAAAATTTCACAGTATTCACTCACAAAGAACTAGACAAACAGATGAGTAACTATGCAGATGAGTAACATTGCTTATCATTCATTTGTTTATCAGATGATTAAAACCTGTTATTTGAGATTAAACACGTTAAACTTTCTACAGTCAGTCTTAATGTAGTAAATAAATAGTAAATCTTTAACCTTTGACATCTGTTTAATAAATGAGTTTGAGATATACGTTGATATGAACTTTTTTGTTTATTTTGTGTTAGTGAACACATATCTGAAATCGTGCTGCGCAACTTAGAAACACTGTACAATGAATAATATTATGAAAAATCAATACATGTTAACATTAAAACTCAAATATTCGAATTATCTTGTATAGAATTACTCCTATTTACTAAGATTTTAATAGGAGCATTCAATTATGCAGTTAGGTGAGGTAATGGACTTTAAGAGTTAACCTCTTAACCTTTAAAATTCTCATTGTCAGTACAAACTACAAAGAGTCACAGTTACACATTATTGAGAAATATCTAACTGAAAATAATTTTTAAATTGTAACGTAGATAATTACACAGCTATATTAAATGTGGATAATTGAATAGGAAAATGCATTCATTTCATATATCCCTGGCAAGATATTAAATAGTTGCTTCAAGTTGGTAGCCAATGTATGCCACTAGATTACTTCTTTTTTTTTGTTAGTTTTTTATTTCAAAAGTTTTCCGTGTTAGTAAGTTCAGAAGTCCAACTTCAGAGCTTGTTTAAAGTTTTAAAAGCGTCCATTTGGCTTTGGGAAATTCCCCTACCTCGAGTTATTCTTCTCTCTCGCAGTGAAGTAGAAGTTTCTATATTGCAATATATTAGAAAAATTTAGATTTTAGTTGAAATTATTTTCATATGTCTTCTTATGAATATAATTAATGATATTTATAGATTTGGTTTCGTAAATTTAATATTGTTTATCGTATATATTTCATAACTTAATTATTCACTTATGTTGTTAGTATTACCTGGATTTAAGAAAAAATATATTTTTATGAAAATAAATATATTTAAAATATACATAACTGAGGAGCGGAGCAGCTCAGTGTGGAATTAGGCCCCTAACAAAAGGAAAATTTTAATTTTTGAATAAATTTATTTATATTTTTTATATTCTACATTATTATTCCGAATAAAGCAATTGATTTCTAATGAAAACAAAATAAGAAGTTATTACACATCTTGAAATCATTTTCCTTAAAAGGAAATACAAAAGAATCCCACATGACTGCCAGGAAGTTTAATAATATTACTAATTGTATTATTTCATATCATTGGCCGTTGTTGAGATTCCATATAAAACATAATATGCAAAGAATGCATATAATGTTTATATAGTATATGATATTTATATAAATTACAGAGTATATAATCTAGAGGAAAGATCAAAATAAAGATATTGAAAGTCAATAAGTGAGGCAAACAATTCTATAAATAATAATTGTGGATTGATGGTTGACTGAAGTGAATAATTGAAGGGAAGATTGGTGGAGTGGTCAGTAAAAAAAATAAATATAATTATTTATTTTTGCTATTTTTTTTTTTTTTTACTGCTCACCCCAAGCATTCTCTTCAATAAACAGATAATACATTTCAATGGACAGTGACCATTTAATTTTATCTTTGTGACTCGTAAATTTAGTTAATGCCTCTCATTTTAATTTCCATTTAAACAATAAGTTTTTTATTTATTTATGGTTTATTGAAATTAAAAATGGTTTATTGGTCTGCCAATTGAACGCAAATAAAGAATCTGGTTGCCATTATTATTTTGATTGTTGTTTAATGTAAATAAATTTGCTACGTTTTCAAGATGGCAAACCCGGAGCTATACAAAGATTGGCAGAGTTTGCAATTATAAAACCAAAGCTAATAAACGCAAGAGGATTTCTAAATATATAATTTTTTTCGATCTACAGAATGTTTTTCTAAAGCAAAATACAAGTATATAAAAATAAAAAAATAGATAAATATATAATAATCCTAACAAATAAATTGCTGCCAAACGAATTATAATTTAATTAAGAAAACAATTTCATTTCATCTTTTGATCCTTAGTTATTGTTTCAAAATATTTTAAAACAATTTGTTTACTAACATAAATAAAATGTTTTATTATTTTTTTTTTTGTAAACTATTCTTTCTCTAATGTTTTTGTCTCCAAATTATCTTAATTTATCAGTCGATTCTGTGAATATTCCTGATGGCGAATCTATTCCATTTTAACTATTCATCTTTCAGAAAATTGATAATTCCGTTGTTTGTTTTTTTCGTATTATGTATCTTATTTATTATTTTTTCTAGTTGTTGGCGCTAACATGTAAATATACCTATACATATATATCAATCTATGCATATGCGTGTATAAGTAAAATGTTAAGCTCTCTAGTATATATTTTTTTTTTATTTATTTATTAATGATATTTACAACTGTATTACAAGTAAAAATACATTCAGTAAATGTGTACAATAGAATATAATAACATGAAATCATTTGGTGAGAAACTACCCACTGGTAGCACTCTAAAAATGTATTTACAAAAGGAGATCTCGAGGCCATCTTCTTTTCAGACGCCTCGGAGGGTTGTCAGGTATCGAAAAGGAAGCAAGGTTAGAAACGAGAGGGTTAGGATGGTTCTGAAGTTTATTATGGAAGGAAAGGTATCTGGATTGGGCCAGGTCAGAAACATAAGGAACATTAAGATCGTTATGGATGATTTTGTTTGTGACAAAGTAAGGAGCTGTGAGGATTTTACGAAGGATTTTGGATTGTAAGGATTGGATGCGAGAGGAATTCGATGGCTTAGTGGAGCCCCAGAGCTCAATTCCGTAAGTCCAAATAGGTCTTATTGTAGTCATGTATATGAGTCTTTTATAATTGACTGGGAGCTTAGAGCGTTGGTCTAGTAAGTGCTGGAGTAGTCGGAAACGTCGAGCTGTTTCTTGTCGTTTCAGTCTGGTATGAGGATTCCAAGTTAGACGTCTGTCTAGGTGGAGTCCAAGGTATCGAACTCTAATATATTTAAAAGGTTTTTAGGGACTATCATATTTTATTTTCTAATCTCAACAAATTAAAATGCTGGAGTTCTCTCTATTATACAAAAATGTTTTAGTGACCGTGCAATATTTTATTTTGCAATGTCAAAAAAAAAATATTGGAATTCTCTCTACTATATAAACATTTTTCAGTGACCGTGTAATATTTTTTTTCTATCTTAACAAATTAAAATTCTGGGATAAAGATTTTTTTTTGTGGATCTTCCTCTTCCTCATCTTTAAGGCTATAAGGGATTTTGCCAGTTATAAATTGTAAATATAATTTATAATTAATATTTCATATTATTAATCTCACCTTGTTGATATTTCACTTCTATCGTGTGGTGTAAAGCAAACACCTTAGCATTTTTTCCGGCTAAACGATATTGAAAAAAATTATACAAACTGAACTACATAATACATGTAAATTACAGTTATACAATTTGAGCAAGGAGTAGTAAAATCAATTGAACATTTGTATAGTTTGTAAAATGGGGGTCGGTCCGCCGTTAGGAAGACAAGGGGTGCCCCCTAAGTATTTTAATTAATTTACTACTGCTTTGTCTTTATTTTTATCATAATTACACATTTTTATCATTCCATAAGGTATTATTGAGAATTCAGAGAAATATTTTTGAAATTGGACATTTGTATTATCAGCTGTCACGTAATCTTTATTTTATTTCTGTAGAAATATAATTATCAGTCACGTGCTCTATAATTATAGTGAGGTATGAACATATAAAATTTACACGTATTTTGACATTATAACATTTTTAGTCACGTAATAAAATTTACTTCAGTCATTCATTTGATTTTAATTTTAACCCATTATGACTAAAATACTGAGGAGCGGGGTAGCTCAGTGGGTGAGCACTGACTTCCAGAGCTCAAGAGCTCAGCTTCGAATCTGGCTGATGACTAGTAATTTTTAATTAGCTGTGGGGTCAGGAGCCCTCCTGGGGCACACTCAGCCTCTATAACGTCCGCTATTATTATTATTATTAATTAAACAATTAATTAGCCTGTCGGTTGATTTCGGTCCCATCACCTCCCTCCACAACCGTTGTCCTTTTAACAGTATTTCCTCTCATAGTATTGCGGCCAAGACCCTCCATGGATTGTAGTGGTACAGGTATTTTTTTTTTTTTTTACTATTGTAATCAGGAAAGATATCGATAACTAACTGGAACATGACCGTCCAGGATGTTAGGAGTTCCTAGTATATTCCTGTCCCTCTCGGGATTTCCTAGGTCCTATCTATATACTACAGTTTCCTCATTAGTATCAGTCATGGTCAGTTATACTACAAAACTATCAATGAAAACCGGGGTCATAAAGTTCCCATGTGTTGAGTGTTTAGTATAAGAATATACGTCAATTAGTTCTTAGTATTGCGTAGTGGCTATGGAGTAGATGAATGGAAGTGGTATAATACGTCTATATATGGATTGCAAACAAAAAGGTCTATGATATTCGTCAATACGTCATGATTCACACACCCCCAAACATTTTACATCCCGTTGTTCATTCATTGTGATTTATTGTTTACTTTGTTTCCCCCTTTTTATTCACTACGCAATTCTCCAGGAAATTCATTGGGTATTCTCTATTTATTAGGCAAGGTCAAGATTCAATCCATGAATTAATCATGATTTTTTTTCTTAGAAATTCTGAAACCAACTTTCTAAATATGTAATCATTTTTTCAGTTATATATATTTCAATAATAATTATTGAATTATTGAATAATACATTATATGAATACAATATATATTATTATGACTAAAAGAAAAAAAGATTATTTTATTTTTTTACAAACGCCTGAAATAGTTAAAATATTAATAACCTAGAGAACGTATTTCCATGCAGTAAAAACACAAAAAACGTGTAAAATTGTGTTTATAACACCTTAAAAATGCATAAAGTATAGTTTATTTTTAAAAATATAATTAAAAAGTTCTTACCTACCCTTGTGTTAGGATTAGAGTCTCTAAATTAAAGTTAGGTGTAATGTGATGTTACCTAAGAAAAAACATATCATAAAGTTAATTGTATATTTCATAACAACGAAAAGGCTTAATGTTACAGGTGTAAGTAAATTAAAATTTAAAAAAAAAACGCTGCAAATTATTTCCCAATGGTTTATTATTATCAAACAATTATACATCTAAAGTAATATTACCTTCCGAGTGATTAATGTAATAGGTGATTCCAATTATTGGACTAAATATTTTTTTTAATCATTAGTAATTTGCTAAAACAATTAGCATTACTTCAGCAACACATTCAAAGGATATAATCTTTGCAGTAGAACATATAAAAAACATCTAGAGAAAATATCTTTGCTCCTATTGTCCAATCTTAACGATTTGTTTTTTCGTTTTTTAGGAAATTCCGTAAACTTTTAAATAACTACAGACAAAAAGTGTATACTTTTTGAGTTACTCCGAATCTAATTTTACCATCCTCGTAATTTTTTTCCAGCTTCTTTTCTTTGAAGTATGTTATAAAGATAAATTTAAAGGGCATCGAGAAGAAGACTTAAGTGAAGTTTCATTGAAATCGGTACATTCGTTTCGGCGCTACAGTCTATAGCAACGCAGGTTTTTCGGTCGCATCTTGAAAGGAAAAGGCGGATAGCAATGTCGATGAAGGAGGATCATCTTCGGGTGACCACTAATTTTAAATACAAATTTGAAAAAAAAAATCAGTCCAGTAGTTTCGGAGAAAATTTATTGACATGAAGAATTTAAGTCCGAAAATAAATAAGACTGGTTGCCCGTTTTTTTTCAACCTTTTGAAAGCAATGTAAATACTATGTAATATTTAAAAGATAACATTAATGCTACCATAATTGAGTAGCAAGACTTTAAAACTACCAAATTTCGCGTCATATAAGTTGAAGTGAATTAAAAACAACCTTTGGAATGGGTTGGAAACTGACTGTAATGTACTTCCAAGTCCAGAAAACAAGTTGGTACGAATTTTGAAGTAATTATAATTTCGGTTAACGTATATATATATATATATATATATATATATATATATATATATGAATCATAGCATGCCAATTATCCCTATTGCTCGCTCTTTCCTTCCGATTTCTCACGCCCAGTGTTCTAAGGTCGCTCTTAACATCTTGTAGCCATCTTTTTCTTGGTCTTCCCCTTCTTTTTGTGCCATACATCGTAGAGAACAATGCCCTATAAGGCATCCTGCTGTGGTCCATTCTAACCAGGTGGCCTAACCATTCCATACGCCTAATTTTAACGAAATTAACTATGTTGGGGCTGTTATATAATTCATATAGCTCCGCATTTTTTCTATATCTCCACACACCCTCTTCACAAACAGCTCCATAATTTTTTCTCAATATTTTTCTTTCAAAAATATTCATCATACTAATTGTGCTAGTACAAAGGGTCCATGTATCCGCTGCATAAGTCACAATAGGTCTTACTAAAGTCTCATATAGTCTTATCTTTGTTTCTCGTGACAAGAGCGATGATCGAAAAAAATTTAGGTTGGCATAGTACGCCCGGTTTCCAGCCATGATCTTCTTGTACAACTCAGCAGCAATTTTATTTTCAGAGTTCACTTCCACCCCTATGTAAATTTTTTGACACATTTGAAAGTAAGACCACATATTTCAATGCTCTGTGGACCAGCCTCATTATCGGCTCCGACATACATGTATTTTGTCTTAACTTGATTGATTTCCAGCCCGACATTTTCACCTAAGGCTTTCAATATTGCAAAGATTTCTTTTATTAATCTTAAATTCCTGGTAATTAGGCATATATCGTCTGCGTAAGCACATATTTGCACCATTGCGTTAAGTATGCAACCAGGTGAATCCAGTTAACGTATATATATATATACAATTATAATTTAATAAAAGGTATATAAGTAATTATAATTTTGGGCAACGTCGTGAGTTTTCCAGTATTCATCACAATGTCTGATGCTGCTAGACTCGAGACGTTTAATGTTATGGCGCCTTAATACTCTGGGCCATCAATGCTTAAAATCGCTCTTTACCTATTCCAATGCTTCCATTTCATAATAAAACAATCCTATTTTGAACTTTAATTATATATAAGTTCAATTATTTTTTCATTTACTGGCTCATCCCTCTTAAGGTCAAATATTTTAAAGACCACTTTCCGCCTGGGTCAATTAGTGAAGGCTAAGATGTGGAAGAGAGGGGGAGAGATGTAGAGGTGGCCTATACTACTTAATCAATTTAAAGTTTCAAAAACCTAAAGGTGTTTAATATACACATTTTAAATATATAAAATGCATACGGATATATACTTAAAAGTCTTTTCAAGCAAGTAAATAGCAGTAAGTAAAATTATCTATTACTTACACATAGATTTCCAAACAAGATTCGATTACCAAAATGAAAACTATTTTTGTTTGACCATAATAGGAATAATAATTTGTTATAGCATAGGATGTAAATAATAAGATATTTATATTTTTTTTTCTGTTTTAGGTGAGCGAGAAATCCTGAATTAAATGTCCCAAGAAACACCATTGAATGTAAGAAAAATATATATATATTTTTAAGTAAAAAATAATTTAAATTATTTATTGAGCATCAAGCAGCTCATGTACTGAAATATTAATGTAATACTAAACATAGCTTCATCTTAATTATGAAATTAGAGAATTTTTAGAGAAATATTTGAGAAAATGTTAGCCTCTATTAATTTGAGAAATAATTAATTATTGATCAAAAGTGTACTATTGACCCCACAACAAAAATAAAAATGTCAATGAATTAAATGATAAAACACTTTGTTACGTTTCCTACTTTCCAATCTGACCGTTTTAAAACAAATTTTGTTTGTGAACACCATAATCTAACAACATAATTGTGTAATACATTATTGAAATTATTCCTTTAATTACAATTTTTTTTTACCTTTCAGTAACCTCTTATTTCGCGACTAGTATTGTAAAAAATTAATGATGTCTTATATATTATTAGTTGTAATTTACATAAAGTCGTTTTTAGTTTAATTTCAATATATAAACTTATTTTAATAATATATATTGTCAAATAGTCAGATAATTAAAAATAAATTTAAATAAAGTTTATTACAGAATATATATATATATATATATATATATATATATATATATATATATATATATATATATATATATAACTTATTATATTCTGTAATAAACTTTATTTATATTTGTTTTTACTTATCTGACTATTTGACAATATATATTATTAAAATAAGTTTATATATTGAAATTAAACTAAAAACGACTTTATGTAAATTACAACTAATAATATATAAGACATCATTAATTTTTTTTATGGGTTTTTAAAGAAAAAAAATTTGTATTGTAATTAATACATAATTTATTTAGATGTAATTATGTAAACATAATTATGTTTATACCAATATTCCCACAGAAATCTGCACGATATGTAACTTGAATAAACTCCTTTCTACCTTTATGAAACTCTAAAACAAATGTATTACTATATAACTTTTTAACTTATTGTAGTACTGAAAAAATAGTTATATCGTAATAACCTAAGGATAAAGCACTAAGATATATATGTGCATTGCATGTACTTATATTGTAATACTTGAAAAATGGAGGATAAAATACTACATAACAAATTGTTTAAAACTAAGATCATTCAGCCTGAACGAACGAGATATTATTTTAAGTAATAATAGTAGTTTACGCAGTAATATTTATATACGAATTGGCCTAACCTACCCCAAATAACGAAAAATAATACCAAACCACATAATATAAGCAAATACTTTATTTATATAGACTTATTATGTATTTTAAATATAAAAGTATTTAATCAATGCAAACATATTTGAATAGTTTAATTAATTTAATAATTATAAATAGAAATTACGTATGCCTGATTTGTATAATATAAAAATAAATGAATGTGCAACATTGGTAGGTGCTCATGGTTGGTACGAAGAGAACTGAATTGTGAATTTGCTTCCATTTACTCTTCCTTTACTTTAATTGTATGCTATTAACTTTACTAAAAGCTTTCTTCATAAAATATCTGAACGGTTCAAAATATTGTAAATTTATTATAATACAACGTATAATAGTAAAATAATAACATGCAATAATTTACATTGTGATAGCCATAATAATTTACATTGTAAAAGCTATAAAAAGCTTATATAACGGTGCCAAAGCATGTGTTGAAACCGGAGCCTCTGTTAGTAATAGTTATATCATAACAAAATGTTTAAAATAGGGATGTTCACTGTATCCGCTTCTCTTTAACAATTATCTAGGAAGGGCACTAATAGAAAGGAAGAAAAAATGTAGAGATATGGGCATAAAGATTGGGAATGATTGGTTATTCAATCACCAGTTGGCTGAGGATCAGGTACTAACTGCTTTAGAAGCAAAATATGAGAAATATATGATGAGAGAGATTCTCCAGGAATATGCAACCTGGGGGCTGAAAGTCAGCAAAGAATAAACTGTATAATATATGGCGTATAATAGCCAAGGTGAATATCTAAAATTGGACAACTGAATGTTGAAACCTGAAGCTCAATTTAAGTATCTAGAAATTGGGTGAATACAACAGGAACATCGGATATAGATATTGAAAAGAGGATAAGCGAAGGAAAGGTAATCCTCAGAACCTTAAATTCGGTTACTGTGGAGTAAGGCAATGTGCTTAAAATCAAAAAAGTGATTTACAAATCGTTCCTAGAAAGTGTTACTCTCTATTCAGCCGAATCTTGGGAAATTTAAGAGATACAATAAAAAAGATTACTGCCCTAGAAATGGACTGTTGCAGAAGATTATGTGGTGTTTCTCGCCTTCAAAAAGTTCTGTGAAATAAGGAAACGAGTAGTACAAATGGAGATCATCCTCCACACCATCGAAATTACGAAGCTGAAGTCTGAGCATGTAAAGAGGGTGGAAGATGGTAAACGGAAAAGGGACAATGGGCTAAGCGAATTTGGGATTGGAAACCAGAAAGTAGACAGAAGAAAGATCGCCCGAAGAGAAACTGGCAAAATAGAAATAGATGGCAAAAACTTATATTTGGTGACGACATATGACCAATGTTGTTAAGAGTCGTGAAATAATATAGTCCGTGGCACAGACCCCTTTTTATCGAATTATTAACATCCGCCTGAACCTTGGATCGTAAGATAATTTGATCAAATATCGATAAAAAAATGTCGCCTACAAAAATATTGGGCCGTTTGTCCTATATAACTCGTTATTTTGAAAATTTGGAGGTGTAGGACACGCCAAACGGCTCAATATTTTTTAAGGCCATCTTTTTTCTCGATGTTATGATCAAATTATCTTACGATCCAAGTAGAAAGCAAATGGGTATATACGAGTTTTTAGTACTTAATTTTTTTATTTTTTTTTATTTCTTTATGACATTTAGAACTGTATTACATAAATACATCAAGTAAATTTGGACATAATTGATATAATGACATGAATACACTTGCTGAGTAACTACCTAATGGTAGCACTCTAATGATATGACTACATTAGGAGATTACGGGGCCATCTTCTTTTCAGACGCCTCGGAGGGTTATCAGGAATTGAAGAGGAAGCAAGGTTAGAAACGAGAGGGTTGGGATGATTCTGAAGTTTATTATGGAAGGATAGGTATCTGGATTGGGCCAGATCTGAAACATAAGGAACATTAAGATCTTTATGGGTAATTTTATTAGTGACAAAGTAAGGAGCATTGAGGATTTTACGAAGGATTTTGGATTGTAAGGATTGGATACGAGAGGAATTCGATGGTTTAGTGGAGCCCCATAGCTCAACTCCGTAAGTCCAAATAGGTCTTATTATAGTCAAGTATATGAATCTTTTGTAATTAATGGGAAGTTTAGAGCGTTTGTCTAGTAAGTGCTGAAGTAATCGGAAACGTCGAGCGGTTTCTTGTCGTTTCAGACTAGTATGAGGATTCCAACTTAGTCGTTTGTCCAGGTGGAGTCCTAGGTATCGGATTCGCTCAACAGGGATAAGTGGAGTATTGTTAAAGGAAACTGTAGGACAGGAAGTCGTTGGTTTACGACGAAGTACTTAATTAAATAGACAAAGTTTGCACCCCTCCAGATTAGAAACGCACCAATTCTAAGAGTTTTCGTAAATAAAAATAATGAGATGAAACTATATACAAAGTTTCAGGTCGATGTTAATAATTCGATAAAAAGGGCTCTGTACCACGGACTAATAATTTATATATCTATGCATACTTCGTTAAAAACATTAATATTTATAATTTTTTATTTATTTTTATTTGTTTATTGATAAATATTACAATCTGTCTCAATAAAGGACATTTATAATAGAGTTCTGAGAGTATATTCACACCATATAATATTTATTATTAGTAAACAAGAAAGGCTCTATTTGTACGGACTATTCTCCCAGACAGATAAATTTATATTCTAATGTATTTAAATTAAAAAAAAAAACATACAAATTTAAATGATATTTTTTGCATTGGTAGTACGCATAAATTAAACAAACTAAAAAAAAAAAATGGTTAAAATTTATTTTTAATGTTCTTGGAACTCTAAAATCAACATGACATATAATATTTATTTATTACGAGGAAACTCTAGACTACAACAAACCAAAACCATTAATCTTAGCCACGACAGACGACAGCTTGGCTTTCACTGTCACTCCGCCAACTTCATCCCATCAAATTCATTTCGAGAGTATTTATGATTTATAGTGGCTCATGACATCATCAATGAGGATTATAGTAAAGTTGTATGTATCCAATTTGAAACTGTTTTTATTAACTAACATTACATACTGACACCATAGAGAACATTTATAGTAATGAAAAAATATTTCGTTCATTGTATATTAACGGTTGGAGAGAAGCGCTATTAGTGCAAATAGGATCAAGTATATTTTAATTTAAACCAATTTCACCTAAACTGAAAAATTATATTCCTTAAGGTAGAGTGAACGCATTTTTTTTTTTTTACGCATATATTTTTAAAAAGGTTCGTTTGAATTGGCTCAAAGCTGGAAGCAGCGAAGAATGTGAAAATGCGACTAGAAAAAGAGAACTGGAACTTCCACAAGTCAGAGAAGAACTTCCAATTACTACAAAAAGAAAAGAAAACTGCCCACAACATCACAGGCACAGACTACAAGGGAGTGGGGAGGGACTATAAGGGGTGGGGGAGAAGGGCGATCGCGCCCCCAATAAAAATGTTGACCCCTCCCCTCCAATAATTTGAAGAAAAAAAAATCGATAACAAATAAGATACATAAAACATGTAAACTAAAATTGGTTAAGAAAATTCGGAAAGCTGGAAATATTCCTATTATTTCAGGGATGATCATATAGATAAATTTCCACGTAATCTTCTTACGATAAATTTGGAAAAATATATTTAATAAATATAAGTATAAATATATTTTATAGAGAATATTTTTTTTGATATTTTTAGATAACTAATTAGATAGAGAAAAATTTTTATTTTTATTTTAAGGTTGTACAAACTAAGAAATCAAAAATATTTTTCAGTTGTTAACGTTATTCATTTTTACCTGGAAAAGTCATAGAAAGTATACCTATGTTATGAAGGCTGTTCCCATTCCTTCCATGTTTAATGGATATAAATTACACAAAAAAAAAAAAAAAAAAAAAAAAAAAAGTTCGAACTAAATATATAAATTTATTTTTAAATATTCAATATCGTATTATTATTATTTTATTTACACCCTACATTGCCTATAAGGCAATACGGGTGTTATGCAGCAGTGAATAGCAACGCATGCGTTACAATTCACTGCTGCATTCAGACGAATTACATTTTTTACAGCTGTGCACACAGCCTGCTTTTTTTTTTTTCTTTTTATCCAGCATCCTGTTCCACCCTCTCTGGCGGTCTTTCGTATACAGGTCCATTTCTTCTTCCCAATGAAAAGTGGTTTGACCCAACCAGTTTCTTCCACCCGTATACGAATGCCTTGTAATACGGGTATTTTTCCTTTGTCATAAGTTGAGGGAGATCGCTCTCCGTCAGAGCGTAGAGCCCGGTCTCCCTCAACAACTTAGCCCTCAGTGTCTCAAGGGCGGTACAGACTAGGATGATATGCTCGGCGGTCTCCGGCACTCTGCAACTTGGGCATAAGGGATCGATGTTCTTGCTATATTCAACGAGCTTTGCTCGGAAAAACCCCTCATTCAATATCGTATTACTCGTTTCACAATACTTATAATTTGGACACATAATAATAATACTGCTGCTACTTTTATTTATTATTATTTTTTTGGCCCTTCGCCCCCCTAATCGAAATGGCTCCTATGTAACATCATAAGACGAAGTTCCTGAATTTACAAATGCATTAATTAAAAATACAAGGAGTAAATTTGAACCAGTAATATGACTCGTGGAAGTATAGGTATTTGGATTTGGCCAAATCTGAAACATTAGGAACATTGAGGATTTTACAAAAGATTTTGGATCGTAAGAGTTGTAAATACGAGAGAAATTCGATGGTTTAGTGGATTCCCAAATCTCAACTCCGTAAGTACAAATAGGTCTTTTTTTAGTCATTTATATCAATATTTTGTAATTAATTGGAAGCTTACAGCGTTTGTCTAGTAAGTGCAGAAATAGTTTTTTTAGGTCTGAAAAAAAATTGAAACTAGAAATATAATGCTCATAGAACAAAAATTACGAATTTTTTCTCGTCTATGTAAATATTAAGTTTTTGTTCTTACAGGCTTTTGCAGTTTGACTGTCATTATTATTTAAACGACTGCTTTCTTATATTATCTGGCCTTCTATATGCAGCCTTAAAACAATGACTTTAGAAAGCTCAACACCAATAACTCGTCAACTCTCATCATTGACAATAATATCCACGACATTCTTCTAATCCTGACGACCTCTAACTCGGAGTTTCCCATTCGGGTCAAGACGATCTGTTGGCAAACCTGAAGCACGACCCTGAACCGCTCTTCTCCAATGAGCTTGCATCACAGTTCATATCCGGCAATGCACGCCTCATTGACATTTCCTGTCCGTGAAGTCGCCCGAAGGCTCCGGAACCCACTTTATAAACGGACGTTGCATTGACCCCTTCATGAACCTTCATCAGGGCTTCATCTAGGTTACCCTCATCAACCAGGAGTTGCTAAACGTTATTAACCTAATCGAGCCAGAGTGACGGAGTACAAAGAAACGTGAACGGGTTCGTGGTTAAAAAAAATCATCGAAGACGGACTATTCTTAGCAAAACTTGTTATTCACACAAATTTTTTAAAAATGTTTAACACAATCTCTTATACGAAATATAAATATTCTATAACATTACATAAAAACGACCGTATCAATTCGACTTGGGTTTCGGCCGACGAATGAGGAAAAATGTATCAGTCTATACCAATCAGGAAAATTTTGATCAACTTGAATTGTGTCTAACAAATTTTCATTTCAAAGAGAAACGCCTGACTATAAATAAGTAGTGAAGTTATAAGCTTCAACAAATAACATTTTTTAGTCATAAGTAATAAAGATACAGACGTCTAAAATTTCTGAACATAGTCGTCATATGCGTGGTAAATGTCGACTTTGACCCGTTTAAGAAAGCAATAAAGATAATGGTACAACAATACTTACTTCAACATGGTGAATTTTATCTGAGAATGTCGAAAATCAATAAACTTCTATTCGATTCTGTTATAATAATGCATACACTTTAATTTATTGGAAATATAAGAACCTCAATAAAAAAAAAAATATGAGAATTAATCGTAGGTATGTTAAATAATGATCTTTTAATAATAAAAATACTTTAACAATTTGGTCAAATGATTTCTAAACCTTCAATAATTAATAAATCAATAGTAAATTCGTTAATTATTGCAGTATAAAATTGAACATGATAATAAATAATTCCTTAAGTGTGTTATGTAACGTTCTCTACCTCCAATAACAATTATAGTAAAAAAAAAAATTGACAGTTTTTCATTCAATTGAAATATTATTTCTATACAGCTCACTTCAGATAATTTAAGGACTGGCTCATAATAAAATAAAGTAAATTCCCGAGTAAAATAAATTATTTTATACTAAACCGGTATTCATATATTAAAAAAAAAAAGGATTTTATTTTTGTGATAAAATGTGACCTCGTGTAGAATCGAAGAGAGTCGAATTTATTTTAGAAAGGTCTGCAATGGCCCTACCTCGACTAATCCTGTAATTAAGTAGAGTTTCCAATTTGGCAAATTCAATTTATTTTCCTTTAAGGCTAATTTAGGTTTCATTTTATTTTTAGGGGCAATTCAAATGGCCATCAAGCAATTCAAAACCAATATAAGGCTTTCATTATTCTGATTTTAAAACACAGCAGTATATATAAATGTTAAAAAATTAAATTATACAAATTTAATTATAACAAGGAAGGAGATGGTCCGGGTTGGCGGTTATAAATAGACTAAATAGTGGTGAAACTATTTTATTAAAAGCCAATGTTTCGACTCGACTTTGCAGGTCTTCTTCAGCACTAAAACGGACAAGATACAAAAAGATATAAAGAATTGTGGAAGTTACATAATATTTAGACAAAAAATTATAAACAATGTGAATAAACTTATTAAAATTATAAACAGTAAGTACATTAAAATATAATCAGAGTAAACTAAGTAACAAGTAAAGAGATGGTAACAATTGTTGTAGTATAGTATATAATATATGCAGTTGTGAATATACTCCTACAGATCTACAGGAGAGATTGGTAGAAATGGAAAAGGGATATGATATGAAATAATGGACATAAAGGGATGTAAAGAAACAAAATAAAAAATAAAAAAAATAAATTAAAATAAGTAAATAAAATTAGAAGTTAAGCAAGAAGTTTCACTTAGAACTGAAAAACCTGAGTAAGCACCTTTGGGAAAATTTGCTGATTGTGAAATGGTGAGGGGTAAGCAGTAAAACTAAAACAAAACTTGGAATATTACAGTATCAAAAATTTGAAGATATGGATGGAAACAAAGGAAAAATGCTATATCTATGGACTAATAAATTATAAATATATAGATATACATACAAAATAGAATTAAGAAAGTATAGATAGAAGTACAATGTGAGTAAAAACAAAAATGAAAAAAAAAATACCCTTAATAACACAACGGTCAACTATTAAGTTTTCAATGTAATTATAATAGTTTACAATAAAATCTAAGATAGTTAAAAAATATAATTGAGGATAAGTGCATTTAAAAATATACAGTTAAGTACATAGCTGGTATGGTATTTTTACCCTCTACTTCCACGTTATTATTTTTTTCCTCTCCTTCCTCGCCTTAAAGACTATATGCTGTTTTCCCGGTCCAGGGAATGAGGGAAGGAGATTAATGCCAAAGTTAAAAGCCACACTGGAACCAGGACGCGAACTCCTACTTATTTTAACTTTCTTTAACTTCGGTGCTGTGTACACGCGTTAGCCGCTCGGGCACACTATTTCCTTCAGTAGCGGATCAATCTATTTATGTGCCATCAGCTGGATTCGAACCTGGGACCTTCAGCATTGGTAGTCCTACAATTGAGCTACCCCACTCCCTGCTTAAAAAAAATTATTTCTTGTACTTAAATCGTTTTTAAAACCTTCACGAGTTTTGACTTATAACAGATCGATCCGTTCACTGAAAAAATCGTTGCATAACTTTTGAAAGTTCGATTGAACACATTTTTTAAAACAATCTGTCAGTGTTTTAAGCTCAAATTGTTAAAAAAAAACTAAGGTGTCACATTAAACATTATGAGTTCTTAAACTTAAATATGAGAACTTAAAAATAGGTCTGGCCATTCGTTATAAAATCTTATACGGCGAGCGCATTAAGGAACTTCAATTTAAATTATTATCCAGCGTTAAGCGTATTAATTAACGATAACACACGAGAGATATTATGGCCTCGACGGAATGTAAATTATCTCAGAGTGTTGTGAAGCCGGGCCTTGGGATCATCGTTGGCTTCTCCAGTTTACGATCCATTTCAATTAGATATCTGGCTACCAGGCCGCGCCACAGCGCCAGATTTAATAGGCATTAAAACCCTCGGTAATTAGTATCATAAAGCCCCGGCAATGGCGATGAAGCAATGTAAGGAAAATTAAATGTATTTTATAAGAAAATAAAACAAGTTACTATGAGCGTTTAGAATATATGGCTCATTCTGAACAATTTTCTAAATTAAAAATTCGCAAACAAAATAAACTGAAGGGTAAAAATAATTCTTTTCACAATTAAATTCAAACAGGGATGAACAGAAGGGAGTAGCCTGGTACAGATGGTGTCATTAAAATTTTTGGGGGGACACATTTAGCGTGGTTCTGGATTATTGGAGGAAACCATATTTTTCTAGGGAGTATTTTCAATTTGAAAGAAATTTCATATCTGGAAGCAGAGATGTCCAGCCCTCCATGGTCGACGGCGTATGAAACACCTCTTCTCCACTATTAAAAACATTTCATTGTTCTCCTCTTCTTAAAAACCCTGCAAACGAAATTAGAATTTTAAAAAGTTAAAGATCATATACAATTACACTATTTCCGATCTGATCCATGTTTCCCCTTGTCCTCTGATTTGAAACTTTTTATTTCCAAAATTCAAAACCCTGTCAAAATGTCCCCTCTCACCTTAAAAATTTTGATGGCGCAATTTGCGCACCGAAACTTCCTGTGGGCACGCTGCCAGCAGCAAATGAATGATCTACATTTATCTCATTCTACTTTCTACTCTGTTTAACAACTGGAGAGTCATAAATTCCTTGTAAGGACGCATGGATCTTCAGAAGGGATAGCCACATCTGACTTCAAGATAGAATATTGATTAAATCGAAATCAGGAAAGTGGGGGAAATAGAATGCTCATCTGGAAAATAAAATGAAAATACTCTAATTCAACCCATGATTAGTTTTACTATTATTTATAAAGAAATGTTTTTTTCTTTCCTATTCAGCCTTTTCAGGTGTACGGGTTTTTCCAGGCTAGGGTAGAGGACTGGGATTAGTTTTAGGATTGAATGCCTTACGCACAAGGATTCAAAATCATGATCATCAGATTAACAGGTAGCTAACGCGTGCATTGCAAATAAGTGAGCCTCTTCGGTCACCCTCGATTAAAAATTATTAACGAGAAGGATATCAGTCAGTAGAGTTTAAAGATATCAACTTATATAAAATGTATCAGGATAAAAAAAAAATAATTTGTGAAATTCAACATTTGAAAGATAAATTAAGGACACGTGCATTGGCAAATATAACAGCTTGTCTTTTCTTAGCTGTGATGAATATCTCAACTTTGAGTAGAAACGTCGGCAAAAATATAAATAATTATTATTTATTTATTTTTACTTTGAATTTAAAATAAACACCCCAACCCACTTCTCTTCCATTTTCTATTAACATTTACTTAGAAAAAAAAAAATATACCCAAATGTAAGCAGCAGAGTAGCTCAGTGGGTGAGCACTGACTTCCAGAGCTCGAGGTCCCAGGTTCGAATCCGGCTGATGCTTAGTAATTTTTTATCAGCCGTGGGTCGACAGTCCTAGGGCGAACCCAGCCATTATAAAAGTGGGTAGTCTTAATTAAATAATTAATTAAGGGAGAAAACATGGCGTGATTGAGCCTGATATTGGACCGTCATCTGTAGTAACAGTACTTCCTCACATTGTACTGAGTCCAAGACCCTTCATGGGTTGTTATTAGTGGCACACATTTTTTTTTTTTTATACATACATAAATATAATTGAATATATTGTAAATGTTATTACTTTATGAAAATAAAATTTAAAAAAAAAACGCTGCAAATTATTTTACAATGGTTTATTATTTCCAAACAACTATATATCTAACATTAACTTCCTAGTTAAAAAGAAAAATAAATAAAAGGTAATCCCAATTATTTTACTAAATTTTTTTTTTAATCATTAGTAATATGCTAAAAAAAAAATAGCATTACTTCGGTAACACATTCAAAATTTAAAAACCAAACAAAGGATATAACATTTGGAGTAGAACATAAGGATTGCTCCTAATTGTCCGATTTTACCGATTTTTTTTTTTTTTTTTTAGGAAATTCTGTAAACTTTAAAAAAAAAAACATAGACAAAAACGTGTACATTTTTTGAGTTATTCGGAATTAAATTTTACCATCCCTCGTAACTTTTTTTCCAGCTTCTTTTCGTTGAAGTATGTTCTATAGATAAATTTAAAGGGCGTTAAGAAAATGACTTTAGCAAAGTTTCATTGAAATTGCTACATTCGTTTAGGAGCTACAGTCAACGCAAGTTTTTCGGCCGCCATTTTGAAGGTAAAAGTATACATTTTGACATTTTGATAGTAATGTCGATAAAGGAGGATCATCCTTGGGTGACCTCTGATTTTATATACAAATTTGAAAATAATCGGTCCAGTAGTTTCGGAGAAAATGCGTAGACGGCGGACGGACAAAAAAATTTCTAATCCTTTTTCGAATTCTACGCATCCTGAAACGTGAAACCTCAAATTTTGAGAGGGGGTTAAGTTTTTGAATTTTTTGGTCGATCACAATGGTTGATTATTGAAAATAATAAACCAAAATATTTCATAATATTAATTACAAAACTGCTTTGTTGATGCTTTCACCTCTATCGTGTTGTCAAAAACACACACCATAGTTTCTTTTAATAGGCATTCAATAAATAGTTCATATTTATGATTTTTTTTTTTTTAGCGCCACTCAAAACATCTTGATACATCTTACAGCTAATTACAGGTTTTAAATAATACAAAGTTTAGTTTCTGAAAGCAATGTAGGAGACTCAAGTATTTATTTTGGACATTTTATGATAACCCACCTATCGGTTACGTTCCGATTGCCTGTGTGATAGTTTGGTCTTTACATGTTATCAATAAGTTAAGTGCTGGTTTTAGATAAAAGTTAATACCACCGATATGGCCTGCCACTTAAGCCCTTAGCATCGATTACACCAGAGCCCTCGCCGTGACCAAACAGCCTTAATGTGATCACCTCTATGAGGTCTTATTGATTGATAGCGTCTCTTCGACATCTAAAGTCATTATGAAACACACCTTCTACCATCAGGATAATTTTTTGAACAGGTTAAGTAGTACGAGAGAAAGAGATAGATCTCTTTTGTATCTAATTAATATTTACAAATGTCCTCAACGAAAACCTAATTTATAATACAAATATTTTTTTTTCTTCAAAATTTCATGGTAGAATAGAAGATATAACGATAATTAGATTCAACGTTGGAGAGCTGCCAAAGAATTTTCTCATAGCAAAGAAATTTGCAGATTGCAAAATTAATTTGATGTTAATTTTAATGTTTGGTTAATAAATGAAATGAAATAATTTTTCAATAAAAACACTACGATACATGACGAAAGCACCATGGTACATTTTCTGAGGTAATAAAATAAAATTTAAAGGAAGCCACATTTTAAGAAGGATAAATAATGCGCTATTCTATACAGAATATTTATCTGCACCTGTCGACGAACCTTAGACAATCAGTAGATGGTCTAATAAAAGTAATGAGTAGTAGCTCTTCCATGTTTTGTTAAGGAAGGAGGTCTCTCATCCAGTGCCTTTTTAGTCCCCTCCTCGTATTGATGGAAATGTCAAGCCACGTCTCTAATTAGTATGATAGTGCGTCCGTGTAAATTAGTATGAAGTCGTCCTTCATGTGCTAGTAAACCATAGGCAGGTGGAAGTATTTTTTTATTTATTTATTAAAAATATCAAACATCTTAGTATTCCAGGGATCATAGAATAATTCTCCTATTATCAAGGAAATCTTAAATTTGACATGGTCTGATTATAGTTTTAGAGAAAAATTATATGAAATGAAATGAAAAAATAATTTTATTCTACTGTCTACTATCCCCTAAGAATAATAACAGAGTTACAAATTTAAGGGTCTTAGTCTGACATAATAATAAAAATACAAACTAATTTACTGTTAATTGTTATTTCAATTGTGCAATAGATTGAAATAAAATAGTATACAGATGCAAGTAATTTTACATGTTAGGGGAAGTTTGAATGTGGAGCAGGTGGTGGAACAGGAGTTGCTTGAAGGAATTTGTGGACGAGGATTAACGCATGGAGGTAGGAAGTGAGTTCCATAAGGAAGCAGCACGAATGACGAAGGATTTCCTGAAGGAGGAAGTTTCATGGGAGGGGATATATAAGTCCTATAGGTTGAGACCTGGTATTGAGAGAGTGGATAGAGGAGCGTTGAGTAAGGAGTTCCAGGATGTAGGGAGGGTCTAAAGACTTGGAAAAGGAAAACACCAAGCAGGAATTGTCGTTGGGAAGTAGGATAAGGCCACTTCAACTGGGTGTAGCAGAGTGAAAGATGTGAACGCCTGGGGATCCCGAAAATGTATCTTATGAAACAACAGCCGTAGTCGAAGTGGGAGAATACAATGGAGGTTACAAGGAGCTGTCTGGTTTGTAGAGGAATACAATCACGGAATCCTAGGAGTTTTTTAAGAGCAGTTAGGGATTTTCGGATAATGTGGGAGATATGGTTAATCCAGGAGAGGTTCTGGTCAAAGGTTACTCCTAGGTTGTTGACTGTAGCGAAAAAATGGATGGGGCGGTTATTGAGGTTAAGTAGAGGAAAGTAAGGAAGGAAGCTAATGAGATGTCTGGACCCGATGAGAATAACCTTGGTTTTATCTGCATTCAGCTTTAATTCATTTATTTCTGCCCATCTGCTGATGCAATCGCTATCTTCGACTTGGCATCTCAGAAGGTTGGAATTTTCGGTATATTTGGAAATCATCGGCATATAGGTGGAAAGCGTTGGATGGCATTAGGAAGGTCACTAATATAGATAGAGAAAAGGATCAGGGAGAGTGAGGAATCCTGAAAAACACCTCGTGTTAATTGAAGGGATGATGATGGTGGTTTGTTCGGAATTGTAACTGTCTGAGATCGATTGGATAAGAAGGAGAGGAACCATTTTAAGACGCTATTTGATATGGGCATGCTTTTGAGTTTGGAAAGAAGGATCTCATGATTAACGGAATCAAACGCTTTGGAAAAGTCATCGGCCTCGAAATGATTGAAACCACCCATTTTTTTAACTTTTATTTTAGTTGCAGTAAAATTAAATGTTTTGAAATTGGCATTCATCCAATCTCAAAGAAAATCCCTTTCCGTGAAATGAGACCTAATTTATTAAAATCCATCGTTCCGAAAAGCCCAAAACGGTATCTATTTTACCGTATTATATCTAGTGTAGATGTAGTTTATGAAAAAAAACAAAAACATTTTATGCAAAAATTTCCAAATTTTTCTATTGCTTAGAGCCCCTCCAAGTTTTAATTCGGCTCTGATTCTTTGTTTAACGTTGCTTCCCAGTTTCAGCAAACGTTAACTGAGAACTATAAACGTCTTGCAATATCCTTCGTAAGGAGTTAATAACCGAGTGAGAGAACGTAAAAACGGAAAAAGCAATAATCCGGGTGTATGGAAATGTCTTTGTGCAGAGGATGTGAGCCAGTTCTCGGCCAACAGAGATTAGATCTTAGGGGGTTGTCATTCCCTCCCGGCAAATGGCCTCTTTTACGGCCTAATCAACTTTATCATCGCCGGGCCTTCAACCAACCAGAAAATTACCCGCACTGTCTCATATAGGCCAAGTTTTAAAAACGAAACTAGCACAATCTGGCCGGAATTGAGAATATTGTGTCAAATCCATATTGAAACCAAAAAATCATATTTTCCTTTCTATATCGCCCAATATCATATAGAAAGAAAGGATTCAATATTATCATATTATCGAATGAAAAAAATCCAATATTACATCACGAAATTTTGGTTTATTATTTTCAATAATCAACCATTGTGACCGACCAAAAAATCTAAAACTTAACCCCCTCTCAAAATTTGAGGCTTCACGTTTCAGGATGCGTAGAATTAGAAAAACGAATAAAATTTTTTTTGTCCGTACGCCGTCCGCAGTCCTCGAATTTTCTCCGAAACTACAGGACCAATTTTTTTCAAATTTGGATTTAAAATCAGAGGTCATCGTCACCCGAGGATTGCGGAATTTCTTAAAAAAAAAACAAAATTGTTAAAATCCGACAATTAGGAGCAAAGATATGGTCTCCAGTTTTTCTTTATATGTTTTACTCCAAATGTTATATCCTTTGTTTGGTTTTTAAATTTTGAATATGTTACTGAAGTAATGATATTTTTTTTTTAAATTACTAATGATTAAAAAAAAAAGTTTAGTCCAATAATTGAAATCACCTTTTATTTCTTTGTCACTAGGAAGGTAATGTTACTTTAGATGTATAATTGTTTGGAAATAATAAACCATTATGAAATAATTTACAGCGTTTTTTTTTTTTCATTCACAATATAATCTTCAATCAATTAAATATTCTAAAAACATAAGATGAGCCTATACATACATATACTAATATTTTTTAACCACGGAAATACTTTAACGACAGTATATAGTTTTTATGTTATTTATTCATTTTTATAACTTATATAGGTTTGAGTCATAAAATTGTTTATATATGTAATTAAATTTTTTATAAAAACAAAAAAAAAAGATGGGAATACTAACCCTTAAATATCTCCATATATTACAAAATGGAGTTACAATGCAATAAAAGAAAACAGCCCATGTCAGGGGCTTGTTGATGGAACTGATTTTTTAAGAATGGTTTTGTGAATATCGATCTTATTTATTAATGAAAAACAACGTAAATGCACTGAGATGACATAACCCTATATATACCAATTATCCTTATATATCAATTACAAGAAGCGCTTAATTTTCTAAATTAACAAAGGGAAAATTCATCGAAGTTTTTAGTGAGGTAAGGTTATGAAAAGTCACTTAATTACTTTTTTCATTAAACCGACAGTACATTTATAAAGTATCTAATCAATTTCATTTTGATTTCTATATCTTTCGGCATTGGCAATATCGATATTTTTTATTCGATATAGACCGAGGTATAGACCTCTTTTTAACAAATTATTAACATCCGGCTGAAACTTCGTAAATGTCTTCATCTCATCGTAACCTACAAATATTTTATTTGCGAAAATTCTCGGCTTTGGGGCGTTTTCAATGAAGGAGGTCGGCAAACTTTGTCTATTTAATTAGGTAACATAAACTCGTTAACGCCCATTTGCTTTCCAATTGGATCGAAAGATAATTTGATAACAAAGGGGGCCTACAAAAATATATAGGCCAAACGGCTTAATATTTTTGAAGGCCGCATTCTTTCTCGACTTTGCGCTCAAATTAATTAGTAAGGTAAAATTAAGGTAGCAACGTTTCTCTTAAAGAATATGTGTACTGTTCTGATAATTAAGAAGGCTTTATACAATTAATAATTTTACAACAAAGAGTGATAGTGTTGTGTTGGGAGTTGCCTTATTAAATAATAAAAATAGTCTCAAACAAGTTATTCATTGCAGGCAATTATAACTACAGATTATGGGTTCGCTCCTATGGTACAGAAAGAATGATTAACTTCGCGGATTACGTAAAGACATAGCTACGACAATACAGTTCGTTCAAACATAACCGAACATCATGTAATCAAAGGAAACTTTTAGTTCCTCCAATACTAGGCCAGCAGATTGTCTAATATATTTACCAAGATTTCGACTATCTTTTTATAATGAAATGTCATTTTCCCACTCACGCTGCGGCGAACTTCTGCCAGTCATTCTTTTATAACATTACGAACGCTAATCTTTCGGAGCTTATTTCGATCCCGTGACTACACGAATTTCGTGTTATTTTATGAGTTAAGTATCAATGGACCTCATCAAGAAAGTTTCTTAATGTTAGTAAATGTTTTTATAAAACTAGTAAATTATTACATTGTGTTTTTATTTATCATAATCTTGTATTAAATGTAAATACTATGAACTAATTAGTAAATATTTTAGCTTGAGAGATTGGAAGGACCCAACTACAATTCGCATCTCAACTAATTAAACTGATTAGCGTTTCAATCAAGCAAACCTCATCAAGAAAGAGTCCACTTTTCAGTAAATAAAAAAAAATTGTATATCTTTCACTGTATTTTCATGTCAAAATCCATTAACAAACTAATAGCATCGAAACTCTGACGCTAAATTCTACCCACTCAATAGTATCTATGTTTATATAAATATAGCAAACAATTCTTATTTACAGCCCTCTATTTACCCATGTAGTTTATTAACACTTAAAACCAGCATAACCGCTAGAAATTAATATTATGATAATTTTTTTTATTTATGAATTATTTATTGAATTATTTATTGAATAATTATACATTCTGCCACACACAAAGGCAACAGTTTTTAGTGCTAGAGGTAAGTAATCATTCATATAATATATACAAGAAGAGAACAAATATAAATACGTAAGTAAGCATTATTACGATAATAATTCCATAGAATAGGGAATGAAACAATAGAACGAGATATATATCTATAGATGATTCAATGAAGTAAAATACGGTATTGAAAGCTCTGAAATAAAAAAAATCATTAAACTTCCGGAGGTCTGTTCTGAGTTTAATAGAGAGATAGTTACAATAGGAGAAGTCTCAAAATACATTGAGACAACTCGAGTAACGATTGGGCCATGGTTAAAGACTCAATGAGAGTGATACTATTCAAAATTAAATACCAACAACCAAACTAGTGTGAGCATTAAGAATTATTTGGTGGAAATTATTTTTAAATAATGGGAAAGGAAATAATTTTCTTCTGGATCTTTTCTCCGTCTCGAATCACCGGAAATAGAGAAGTAGATAAAGCAGCCAAAATAGTGAGAATACGAAAAAGAATAACAGTTTCTATAATTAGTACCAGTAGAAATTGTTTTACAATATATAAAGAAGGATGTGTGGATCACTGGAAAATGTGGCAGATCAGATGGTAACAAAAAGTATCTAAATTAAAAGAAATATAAAGCCACTGTTCCAAATGGAAAACTTCTAACCGACTCCTTTGGAATGAATGAACATTCCTCTATCGATTAAGAATTGGGCATTGTGAGAAAAACGTTGATCAACTAACAGAACAAGACCCACCAACCTGCGAGAGTAGTAAGGATCAAAGAACAGTCCAACACATCACTCAAGACTGTCCTATATTAAAAAATGTAAGAGAAAAACTAAGGTGTGTGCTTTAGACCACACGATAGAAGTGAAAACAGCAACAAGTCGAGATTAATAATATGAAATAAAAATTATAAATAATAGATAATTATAAAGAGGATGAAATGCTCAACAATTTTCTTGCAGTAACTATTCTGTACTGAAATACAGTACGCAGTAACTATTTTTAGTTTCTGTGATATATAAATATTTATTATATTGATTCATCGAAAAATGTGTAATTTTCCTCATTAAATTAATTAATGAAAATATCGATTCTTTTACTCTCCTCTGTAAAATTAATATCACAGTTCACATCGCTCGCAGTCAGAGTATTGACAGGATCTGGAATATCATATGTGTAAATGATATACAATTTAAAATTAAAATATTGGAGGGACGATATCTATAGTAGATAATATTGAAGTAGATACTATGGTAAATATCGGAAAGAAAAATATCGATATTTCGATATCTATGGATGGCAATTCCTATACTGCAGGATAGAACTTAAAAAAAAAAAATAAATAAATGCAATTTTACTGAAATTATATGACTTCATTGAGTGTTATCGCCATAGTAAAATTGTGTACAATATTTTCACGAATTACGCAATTCGGTGGATCCCCAATTCCTTTCACTATCCTCCGGAGGTTAGCAATGAATGGTGTGAATCTCTGTCATGCCACTGCTTGCTCAATGCGTCCTACAAGTTTATTGCGAATGTCACTCAATGCTGCAATCTGATGCTTCTTGTAAATATCCTATTTGTGCCGTGAAAAATGTCACCTTTCCAAGGTTTCTTTAAATGTCACAACCGGAGGAAAACCGCTGCAGAAAGTCTTATTCGTAGAAAGATGAGTTATGAATGAAGATTAGAAAGTAAAAAAAAAAAAAAAAAAAAAATGAAAGGTAGGTACTCATCTTGTATTTGGCTCAAAGTTAGAATGAGGTTAGGGATTGATAAATAAATGATCAAGAAGATGTTAATTTCAGAGAATTCCATCCACTACTTTAAAAAAAATCTTCCACTTTCGAATCTAAAACCTGTGTTTATCACGCCTGTAGTTTGGAAACGGTTAGTTCGATTTAACTCAAACTTGAAGGAAATGCCTAGAATAATGTAGGGATTCCCTAGTATAAATTTAATTAAATTCCAATCAACAATTAAAATTAATATAAATAACTGTTAAAAATATAATGGTTGTAAAATGTGGAAGGCATTGATCATTTGAAAAGAGGTTATGGTCATAGTATTGTTTTATAATATTATACAATTTTAGACTGTATTCTTAAAGGTTATTGAAACTGGAAGTTTTTTCGGTTGCATATTACTGGCACAACACCCACAGCTGTTATTAAGATTTTATGTAATTTCTGTGATTGTGAGGGTTGAAACATAGATGGTCCAGAATAGATTTAGCCGAATACCATATACTAACGAGTTTTTATTGAAAATATGGATGAAAATATCTCAGAAACTAAAAATCGGGCCTGCATACAGTAAGCGAGAAAATTATTCAGCATTCCATCCTCTCTAGAATGGGCTATTATTTATAATTTATATTTCATATTATTAATCTCGCCTTGTTGATGTTTTCACATCTATCGTGTTATCAAAAGCACACTTCTTAGATTTTTTTTGTGAGGGTTGAAACATAGAAGGTCCAGAATAGATTATGCCGAATACCATCCATAGCTTTCGTTTAGGAATAATTAAATTTTACACAGAATGCAAAAATAACGTTATATTTGTCATTTTGTTTGTTCCTTTTGAAGCTCTATTAAAGTTGTATCGATTTCTCTCTCAAACTTTAAAGTAGTAAGGGGCTTTGTTCCAATTGTTATTGTTGAAGGGTAAGATTTAAGTATTCATTTCCTGTAATTTATTAATTTCATTCACATTCTTATATTTCTACTTGAATTAGTTTTGTTTTAACTGATGGAAAATGTCTCTGGGTATGGTAAGGAAGCTATACTTGGCTTTTATTTTGATTTTGATTTGAATGAATTATTTTAGATTCAGATTTTGTTACCTTTACATTTCATTTATATAAACTTCTAGACATTACACTCAGTTTCATTTTGTTGTCGAGCGGTAATATTTTTGAAGTGAAAACTTCTTTAGGCGCGTTTTGCATTTTTTTTTTTTTTTTGTG
The DNA here is from genome assembly GCA_928085145.1 of Nezara viridula. Classification (NCBI taxonomy): domain Eukaryota; kingdom Metazoa; phylum Arthropoda; class Insecta; order Hemiptera; family Pentatomidae; genus Nezara; species Nezara viridula. The sequence goes on along the minus strand of OV725082.1, from coordinate 22,044,286 downwards.
GAGTGTGGATTAAAATGCGTCAGATTTCCTAAGTGTCAACGCTCGGGTAAACTCGAATAGAGTAGACTAATTGAAATGTTTTTACATATGGATTAAAATATCTTTGAAACTAAAGATCGGACCTGCATACTGTAAGGGAGGAAATTGTTTAGCATTTCATACTCTCTGTAATAGGCTATAATACAAAATCATATCTTGACGCGAAGCCATTTTGGAGAGGCGAAAAGGGAACAAATAATGTCGAGAACCAAATACAACGAGTTTTATTGAAGATATGGATGAAAATATCTCAGAAACTAAAAATCGGACCTATATTGGGATTCTCTCTATTATATAAACATGTTTTAGTGATGATGTGATTTTTTTTTTCGATCTCAACAAATTAAAATTCTGGGATAAATACTTAAAATTTATTTTTGAAGCGAAAAATTTTTCAGCCGCGTTTTGGACTTTTTTTGTGGAGAGTGAATTGGATTGAGCCGTCAGATCTCCGATGTGTAACACTTGAGTAAAATTGACAGTAGTCAACTAATTGAAGTGCTTTTGCATATGGATTAAAATATTTCAAAAAGTAAAAATTGGTTGTATGCATATTGTTAGCGAAGGAAATATTCAACATTTCATCTTTTTTTGTAATGGAGCTATTGTTCAAAATTCTATCTTAACGCGAGGATTTGTTACAGGCGAAAATGAAAAAAAATACTGTCGAAAACAAAATTATAACGAGTTTTATTGAAGATATGGATGAAAATATCTCAGAAACTAAAAATCGGACCGATACATACGGTAAGCGAGAGAATTGTTCAGCATTTCATCCTTTCTGTAATGGGCTATTTATTTATAATTTATATTTCATATTATCAATATCGCCGTGTTGTGGTTTTCACTACTTTGATTTTTTTTTTTTTATGGCGTATTTAAAGTGATTGAACCTTACGATTTATAACATATTTTAAAAATACTTTGAAGCTCTTTGAATTTTTTTTTTCGTATATTGTTCAAGAGTTGTTTCTATTGAAAGCAGGAATAATAAATTCTAATCCATATGCGTTTTAATTTTGTCCATGTTATCCATTAATATTTTAGTTAACTATTTAGTTATTATTTTTATATACATCTTTTTTATTTTAAATCTTCCTCTAATTTCTAAGTTTAGATTTTTTTGTTGGGATATTATTGTAATTGCATATTTTACGTTTTATTACTGCATATTTGATGATTTTTTTATTACATATTATATGGCATATTTTTTGAGTTTTTACTGCATACAAATCCGGACTCTGGTTATGAGCTATGAGATAAGGGTGTAGTATAGACCGAATGGAGGATATGTGGTGAGTCCCTCAGTCTTAAAGATCTTTTCTATCAGCCGCTCGCATTAAATCTCCATTACCTCCAGCCTTCTCCAGCAGGATATCTTCTCCGGTTTGCGATGGGGTCGGAACACTACCAGTACCAGGCGAGGAAGATGGCTGATATTTAATATTCCGCTCCTACGAAAGGACTCAATTAGCATCACAATTAACTCGCTGTAATTGGCATTCCTCTCACCGCCTCGGCCAAATTAGCTTTTTAATTAATTAATATTTTTAAATATATCTCGAGATCTGTCGGCGATGTCAGTTACAGAGCTCTCAATGCTTTGTTATCTGAGAGTTTAGAAGAATTCATTAGGTATGGTATATGATATGGTATACGGTGGCTCACCGCCAAAATAATACACCTGGATATTGATGGAAATTATTGAATAAATAAATATTTCAATTTATATTAAATTGAAAACATCAATTTTTCGTAATCAATAAACATCCTAGTAATATGCTACTTTCTTATGTTACGTTTCTTGGTGTGGAGGTGTATTATGGCTTCTGGTGTAGGAAATCTTTACTTTATAGTGGAAATATTCTCGTTTTGAGAAGAAAAGTGAAAGAAATTGCGAAAAATCTGAGCTAGAAACAAATTTAGTTTCCATCAGGATAATAATACACTCTGCCATGTTAGTTAAGGAATGGTTGAATATTGCACGGGTGCTCAACTGTGTTAAGTTACTAAATCACACAGCAAACTCGATAAATTAACACATAATATTTTTAAAAAACGACAAGAGAGAGTTAGATGGGCCCCTGCAATAGCTAATATGGCAAGAACAGTATCCATGATCGAATAAGTGAAAGTCAAGATCAATCAATATATGTGGTGATAGAGGATTCCCAACTCAAGTTTTTCTAAAAGCTTCTCTAAATTCGTCAGTGAGGAAGAAAAAGACTGTTTGAGGTGGATATAATAACTAACTTTATAGTACACACTAATTTTTAAATATAATCACTAATCAAGCTATACAGTTTTGATTTTTATGAAAATCAGTATTTAAGAGGTTATCGAGATGCGAAAAACGTAGATCAACTTTGTTTCTCTCTAAATAATTCTTTACTCTAAAGACCAGATTAGAAAAAATATACATGGCATATAGCTATCGTACGGGAACATATTTGACCGATCGACAAAGATATGTGGGATCAAATATTTTTTTAGGGAGAACAGTTTATATTCGTCTTTAGTAACTCGAAAACCTCTATACTACTAATTTTCAAAGTAACTGAAACATTAAAATTTTTTGCATGAAATGTTTTTCTTTGCCTAGATAGCTCAAAATCTAGTCAAACACCAAAATTATGATAACTTTATAATTACTTCATCAAATCATACAAAAACTATTTGGGACTTACGAGAACTTTATGCTACACAAAACGACATAAACACGAACTCCGTAAACAAGTCAGAAGCAAAGATATAAAATAAAAATATTTTTGAGCAGTTTTTCTAAATGTATAGCTTTAAAGAAAAAATGAAATCTAAAACATACTGATGTGGGTTTGAAAGAGAGGTAATTCAACATTCTAACGATTGTATAAACGTTGAATTAGGAGAAAATCTTGAAAAGTTATTAATGATTAGGTAAACGGTCGGATAAACAATCCTCCTAGAAAATCAAATTCTAAAATATGAAATTGTTGATGTCTATAAATTTACTATTTATGAGCTTAAATGAGCACTAAGAACGAATGAACGTTCTTTTCCATAACAAATATTTAAATAACCTACTAACTGGAAGTGCCTTTTCGATTTTATTATTTAAGATACTTTAGAACTCATTTAATACCATGATCAATATTCGCTTATTGTACACACAAAAAGAAGAAATAAAATGGTGTATAAAAACCTAAAAATCAGGGAAAAGGCTAATAATAAGATAAATTTTGTTTGAAATTGCATAAAATATTTTTTAAAGTGAAAACTTCTTCAGGCACGTTTTGCGATTTTTTTGTGGAGAGTGAATTAGATTGATCCATCAGATTTCCGAAATGTTAACGCTCGGGTAAAGTTGGCTAGAGTCTACTATTTGAAATGTTTTTACACATGGATTAAAATATACCAGAAAAAAAGTGGGGTCTGCATACTGTAAGCGAGGAGATTGTTCAGGATTTCATCCTCTCTGTAATAGGCTATAATTATTTTAAAGCAACTGTAAAATTTTATCTTAACGCGACGACGAGTCCAGCAGGCGAATAGGAAAAATAGTGTCGGAAACCAAATGATAACGAAGTTAGTTGAACATATGGAGTAAACTATTTCAAATACTAAAAATGGGACCTGCATACTGTAAGCGAGAGAAATGATCCTCTTTATAAAGAGCTATTATTTATTATTTATATTTTTAATTTACTTTATAGGTGTTCCATTTAAGCATTGTCTCATATAGTCAGCGCAGAGCTCCACGCGCTTCTATCTCGCCTATCATCTTCCTCCAGACCTCGACCCGCCATCTCCTCCTGGACCCTCTCCATCCACCTGCTTCTGGGCCGTCCACGACCTCTCTTCTCTGGTGGAACCCAATCCAGGACACCAATATTCCTCCATCACCTTTCTCACATGCCCATACCATCTTAGGCAGCGTGCCCTGATCTTTCCATAAACCGATGTACCCACATACATTCTCTGTCGAACTACCTCATTCTTAATTCTATCCAGTCTGGCAAGACGGAGACACCTTCTCCAGTAATCCATCTTAATCGCCTCCACCTTTTGAGTACAAACGGGAGTTCATGGTACATGTTTCAAATTCATATGTGAGAATAGCTTCTGCTATTGATTTGAATATTCTACGCTTGTTCTCGGTGGAAAACTGCGTGTTCCAGAGAACTGGATGTAGGATTCGGGTAGCCGTACGGGCTTCTCCACCTTCGTATTGACGTCATGCTCAGAAGACCCCGTAGCGCCCAGGTACTTGAAAATATTAACCTTTTTGCAAGACTCCTTGTCCACAAGAAGTGCTCCAGTATCCGTTTTGCCTATGGCCATGTATTCGGTCTTCTCGAATTTGATCTTTATTCCAGCCGTTTCGTAAATGGTCTAGAACTGGAACACCATTACTTCGAGACAGACCTTCCTTCGCACAAACACGACCTGGTCATCAGTGAAAAACAAGGGCAGCAATTGCTCGTCATCAATAATTTATATTTCATATTATTAACCTCGCATTATTGATGTTTTCACATATACCGTGTGGTCTACAGCACACACCTTAGTTTTTTTTTTATCGGTTTCTAGAGCGCATTGACAAAAACCCAATATTTTTCATATTTATATGAGTAAAATATTTTTTGACCAAGTATCACCAAAAGAAATTTCATTGAAATCGGTGACACCACGTCTTAACCTTGTTAGACTAAAAAACATGAAGACGAAGATTGCCAATTATTTTTTTCTCTGATTAAGTATAAATTACTTATACATCAAATATATTTTATTTTGTTTTTTAGTACAGAAATAACTAATCACCTTGTTAGCTAGTTAAGGAAATTTACGTCCACTAATTTTAAAAATTGGTAAAGTCCAGCCCCAAACCAAACTCAAAACTCTTCCGGCTGTTGACTTACGCAGGTTCAAAGGTTATCTACTTATTATTTAGCAGAAGGCACTCGAATAGTACAATAATTTTAAAATTTAATATAAGCCAATAAAAAAGTGTCTTCCAGGAATAAGTTGTTTTGTTAGAAAGACATTTTTGATATTGTTTTGATTTAAATTCTCACTCATTCTTCAGCCCTTCAGTATCCCTTCCGGCTTTAAAATGAATTGTAGTAATTTCATTATTATAAAAAATAAAAATTAAAAATGTATAACAGTGAATGTAGGATCTAGCCTCTAGTCAAAAATTAAAAATATCAAATTAGTTGTCTTCTGTGAAACGTTCTATAAAAAATCAATCGGGGGGGGTGATAGGACATCACTGATAGAAAGGATTTTAGAACAGATGAGAAAACTAATTTTAGAATTGAATGTGTTTTTACTTCTTATAAGCATAAGCATAAGTTCCACAAACATTTTTTTAACGGTATAGAAAAAACACAAGAATAGTAATATTTGAAAGTTTTAAAATATCAAGTAATTCAGCGTATTTGTAAAGTATTCTAAAAATTCGTATGTATTTAATTTTCAATGTTGCAATTTAATTTAAATTTTCTTTATATTATACATTATTTTAATTCTGAACCTCAACACAATGTTTCATAAAATATTTTGACGTTGATGATTTTTGCACGTTTTAAGTGTTAATTTTGTACATTTTGATTTTTATTGCACGAAGATCCAGTCTCTAAATATAACTTTTATTAGTTAATTTCTTACAGCTGTTGCCCAAAATTGGTCTTAGTCTTGCACTCTGCAAGACCAAGACCAAAACCGCCTAACTGTTGCAAGACCGAGACCAAAACTGTTTAAAAAAATCTAATTTTTGAATAAAAATTAAGGATAAATAGTTACTACTATTTGACCATTTCAGTTACTATAAGTAAAGAATTGGTATAGCCAATGCATTCAATTCTTCTATTTTTTCTTTCGTGCTTAGTTAGGTTTCTAGTAAGTTAGGTTTTTATAGTAATAAGCTAATCGGTAACTGCAAGACTGTTGCGAGACTCTTGCACAACACCAAGATCAAGTGAAAGACCGAGACTCGTGTAGGTCTCGCATTTGGGCAATACTACTTTCTTTATAGAGCACAGGGCATTAATTTGAAATCTTCCAAATTTAACTGATAAACAGACATTTTATAGCTTTTTTTTGTAAAATAGTGTAGTTTGAAATTTTCCTTTGATCAGTAAGTTAAGTGGTAGTTTAAGATAAAAGTTAATACCACTGATATGGCCTGCCACTTAAGCCCTTAGCATCGATTACACTAGAGCCCTCGCCGTGAGCAAACAGCCTTAATGTGATCACCTCTATGAGGTCTTATTGATTGATAGCGTCCCTTCAACGTTTAAAGTCATTATGCAACACCTCCTATAATCTGGTATACCATTTTAACAGAATGAGTGATTTAAGATAAAGATACAGGTTATTTTTATAATAAACATAGAATTCATAACACGAGAACATATTTTCAACAAATAGGTTAAACCTTGTAACGCAAATTTGTACTAATCACTTTAGTATAATCAGCTATGATAAGAAACTGCATTTGTGAATTTTAATTACTATGAAATACCTTAAATATTAGCAAAACATAAAATAAAATGAAGATATATACTGACTGCAGAAACATACATATGCAAGTCAGCAAAACGGCATTTTTTTAAAAATTACTTCTCCATTATCTGGTTTTCATTTATATGAAATTTCGATTTTCATTAGTTAGTACATTCGATAGTTCATTAGTTAGTTAGTACTCATTCCTAAATGAGCGAAACGATGATTAATTAGTTACCTTCAATTAGTATATCTTCAAATTTTAGATAGTGTAATTTTCTAGGTTTTGTCCCATTATCCAAACAAGTCAGCTTCCTTTATACATGTCCTTACCCTCTGGTTTTCCAGTTGTAAGTGAAACTCCTAGCTGAACACACCTGTAAGTCTCTAATTTCATTCTTCCATTTTATTTACATATTTATTTAATTTTTGGTTTCCTTTTTTCTTTTTTTTCTCCACATTCCTTTATGTCTATTATTTCATATTATATCCTTTTTCCTTTTCTTTCAATCTCTCCTGTAGATCTTTAGAAGTATATTCACATTTACATTTATTATATATCACACTGCAACAATTGTTAACAACAATTGTTAAATCTATTTACTTCATTTTAGTATCTTGTTACTTAGCTTACTTTGTTCATATTTTTATAATTTCTATAAGCTTATTCACATTTTTATAAATTTTGTATAAACATTATGTAACTGCCACATTTCTGTATCTTTTTGTATCTCGTCCGTTCTAGTCCTGAAGAAGACCTGCAAAGTCGGGTCAAAACGTCGGCTCTTAATAAAAATAGTTTTACCACTGTTTAGCCTATTTATGACCGCCACCCCGGACCATCTCTTTCCTTTATAATGCAACTGTCAACTATCAAATATTCATTAATTAGTTACCTAAGGCTGTTTGAGAGATTTAATGTATTTTTCTTTTTTCATTAGAGCAAATAAGTGAGTTTGGCACTGGACTCCTATGATCAAGGTTCCAGGTTCGAATCTGTCTGATTCAAGTAATATCGACACTCCTGGGGCACACCCATCCTCTATAAAGTGGGTACTCTTAATTAAATTAATAATTAAGGGAGAAATCCTGGCGGTTGAGTGTAATCCTGATCCGATCACCACCCTGCACAATCGTTTTCTTTGTAACAGTACTTCCTAACAAAGTACTAGGCTTTACAACAGTACTTCCTGAATCCTAAACCCTTCATCATAGTGGTACAGTTTTTTTTTCACCTAATGAAACCACAAAATAATTAAAACGTGCCTTAAAATTAGAATAGAATAAAAATCAGAGGCGGTATTGAGGCTTTATGTTAATAAGTAGGAGGCCGAGAGGAAAGTGCTGTATCTGTATTCATGACTGAGAGGCCCAAGGGTGGCGGTGCCCCTTCTACTCATGGAGATCCTTCATGGGGTGAAGGAGCGAGGGACACGTCTGTCTGGGAGGGAGGGAGGAGGAAGGAGAGATATAGGCCTTCTCGAGGAATAAGGAATCAGGCTGGGATTAAAATATAATGAAAGGAAACAGGAAATCAGAGAAGAAAAAGGTAGTCAAGATATAGAAAATTTAAAGTTCTAATTCATTTCCATGGGGTAACTAAAAAGTTTTATTCTTAGCCAGTGTAATTTTTTTTTTTTGCGTAACATCCATCATCGTGTTTCATCTCCCAATAAAGAACCGTACAGTTAATAATGTGGAACAACAGCGCCTGAATTTGTCCGAGCGAATGCGCAACTAAAGGATATGGAAATAAAGTTTGAGAAGTTGGTTGAGGTTTGCACCATAGGGAATAAATTAAAAAAAATAAAATATTTTATTGACTACTAGATAGTTCATCGTAATATAATATTGAGGAAAGATATGGTCCGGAGTGTCAGAAAAAACAATTTTATCTAAGACAAAGTTTCGACCCAATTATACAGGACTTCATCAGGATTAAACCAGACAAGATACAAAAGGCTATAGAAAATTCTGGGACTTACGTGGTATTTAGACAAAAAATTAAGAAAATCATAAATCGAGTAAATAAAAAGTATATAAAAGTACTGAGAATATTAAAATATAAATAGAGTAAATGAATTATTAAGAACACTCAAATATAATACAAAGTAACCAGAAATTATAATAAAGTAAATCAACGTAACAATAGATGTAAATGGGAAAAAAACAACTAATTATATTAAAATGGATGGATGATACACGTGATCTTGAATATAATATGAAAAACTTACGAAATATCTTCTAGAAAATCCCTTTCTTTTCAATATTTTACTAAGATTTTTTATATTATAGTCTTGTTCTTTATTTTTTTATTTATTTTATAATATTCATTTTTTTTATCTACACCTATTGTTATCAACTTTTATTTACTTTCTTATTATAATTTCTGGTTACTTTGTTTTATATTTAAGTATTTGTAATACTTCATTTATCCTCCATATCGAATCTGATTATTGGAGCATATCAGCGCTGTACCTTACCCACTATAATTTACTATAATCATAGATAGGTCCAAACAAACATTTAAATGCTTAGTTTAAATGTTAAAGAACATTTTCGAAGAACAAATCATAAAAGAAAAAAAAGAAATCGTAAGTGGCTTCAACGCCATTTTAAAATAACTTGAATTATTAATCAAGGCAGCAATGATTAGTGTTAACTTTTGAAAAGTAAAATTGAAGTATTAAAATATTCATGGCGTTTTATTTCCTCGGAGATATCTGCGCAAACTTCATTATTAAAATGGAACTATATATTTTCTTATTAAATTAATTAAAGCCGACTTTCCTTTTAATGCCTCTTTCACCATTTCCTTTGAGACATTTCTTCGACCATCGATGAAAAGGACGAGATAGAACGAAAAGATTTTCTGAAAACATTATCGGGTAAAAGACATTTTTTAAAGATGTCTTAAAGAAAAATTATATATTCAATATATATAAAATTTCTAGTTTCTGGCAACATTTTTTTATATTTAATGTAACCCTAATAGTGGCGAAAATTTTTACTTTAATGTTGTAAAAATTCCTGACAGGTCGTGAAGTTATTCAAAAAGACTTCTATTCAGAATTTAATTAATTTATATCCTAAATTAAAAAATAGAAAAAAGAAAAAGAAAAAAAAGTTTCCGGCGAGAACATAGTATTCTTACCCAAAAACGCTACGCCATTACCTCATATCCCGCGATACAGACCGCGTTTTATCCAATTATTAACATCCTTATAAATATTTGTGAACCGCTTCGTCTTATGCTAACATATATTTTATTACTTACGAAAATTCTTGGAAATTGGGCGTTTTCAATTTGGAGATCTGCAAACTTTATACATTCAATTAGGTAATAAAAACTCAAGAACACCCATTTGTTTTCGACTTGAATCGTAACATAATTTGAATCACAAAATTGAGAAAAAAGTGGTCAGCAAAAAAATTGGACCATTTGGCGTAACCTACACCCCCAACATCAAACTAATGAGGTTAAATAAACCAAACCGCCATATTTTTGTAGGCCACCTTTTTCCTAGATTTGTGATCAAATTATCTTACGATTCAAGTGGAAAGGTAAAGTGTTTATTATTTTTTTGGAGCTCATTAAATTAATCAAACGTAGTTCTTCTGAAATTATTCGTAGATAAAAAAATTATAGGTTACGATAAGATGAAGCTATAGGTGGATATTAATAATAAAAAGAGGTCTGCGCCACGGACTATCAAGAGATTCCGTTTAAATATAAGGAGGAAATAAAATGTTTAAATTGAAACAGTAATGACAAAAAAGTTGAAACAGTGTTTGATTTATAAACTGACACATAGTATTATATCACAAAAAGAATAATCACTTTTTAAATAAATAAAACTTTCGAGATTGTTAACATCATTTGCTTACATTTACATATCACTCATCCAGAGGAACCATGATGTAACTGATGATCATACAATAGCCCAAAATAGACAGAGATAGAGAAGGTTGAGCAAGGCAGAGAAATATCTAATAGGTCTGCAAAGCTTTAAGTTTTATATACTTTCATTTTATCGGTCTATATCATTCTAATGTATTTTTATCTTGTATTAATAGTCTTAGGAGAGGATTAGTTCAGTGAGCAAGGTACAGTGCTCAAATGCTCAAAGTTTGAGACAGATGTGGTAGTTAATTATTGTTTCTCTTACGTGTAGTGATGCCCAAATGCGAGACCGAGTCTTGCAGTTACCTATTATCTTATTACCATAGATATATTACTATAGACAATAAACGTTGTAGTGGCACCAAAACTTTTGAAAAATAAAAGTTTTCCGTTTCATGCCCTGCTGAAAATAAATAAATATATATAAACAAAACTAAACTAATCTGTGCTTTTAATACAAATATTGAAAGTATTACTAGTGCCAGAAATATCAGACCTCTCTTACTTACCTGAAAGTAAGTAAGTGAAGTGTAAGACGCAGGAGAGAAGACTTTGGTCCTGTTATCCGATTTGTCAGGAGTCTTGAGTATTTTTACCATTACTTGCACCCTTATATTCGCTTCGACATCCCGACGTAATGGAATTTAACTTCAATCCTCTCTTGTTACGTGTTCTCTCGGCTCAGCTGACAATGTTATTCGCCGAACAGGAGTTGGAAATAAGTAGCTACCCTCTTCTTCCATAGTACCACACTTTTATTTTTCCAGTCTGAGGAAGAGGAGAAAAGAAAATTTGGAGGCGTGGAAAATGCAGGAGACGTTAAGTCCTATTGGAAGGCAGCCTCTCGTGAAGGCACCTCGCCCGGCCTATTGATTCGGTTCCTCACCAGGCTCCTTCATTCCAGATCTCCCTCCCGGGTCCTCCGCTCTATCTCGAATTCCATTACATCCTTAGCCCGCCGAGGAATTTAGAATTCGTTCAAGGAGGGAATAGTCTGTTCCTTGTATGGGTGTCATTTGTGATTGGGGCACAGGAAACAGCTATCTATTTCGGCTTACTCACTGAGAAATGTGTACAAGTTAAAAATAAAAGGCATCATCAACTCGGCAATTGAGCATATTTATCTATTATTATTATTATTTTTTATTTATCTGTTTCACACTTTACATGGTTGTTTGGGGACCTAATCAACCAAATATTATATTCATATGTTTTCAAAATTATTTTATATTTGTAAATTTACGAACAATGCTTACCGTGCCCAACAATACTGCCATTTGCATTTTTTCCATTGTCACAAACGGCACAAAAGTCCAGCTCACGCAAAGAAGATTGAGATTCTTCTTGTATTAATCCATTAAATGAAATTACTAATGGTAAACTCCGGCTTTCCTTTAAATCATACAGTTGTTTTAATTCTTCTGCCAATTCTACATTTTTTTTTTTCCAACACTACCTAGTGCAGATTATCATCTGAAGGAACTCCAATTTCTATAATAGACGCTATTTTCTTTTCATTATCGATTATTAGAATGTCAGGTCTATTGTGTGGGACAGTGTGATCTGTAAGTATAGGCTGATCCCAGAATATTTTGACATTACGCTTGGAGATGACTGATTCAGGATGATATTTGTAATACGGACAATAGTTATCCCTCAGTTCCAGCTTTTGGGCCATGGCTTGATGTACTACTTTAGCTTCATTGTTAAACATCCAGAAGTTATATGCTGAATCGACTCCACTGATTTTTTGCATAGGCGACATAAGTCTTTTATGTCTTTATTTTCTCCACAAATATACTTTCTATACGCCCTTCTAGCTAATACCTGCTCTTGGATAGCTAGCACGAATCCTTCGGTTTCCGGAAAAATATTATCACTTTTAAGCCATGTTAACGCTGCCTGAGGGTCTATTCCTGTCCATGTCAGTGAATAATAAAATCGCCCATGGAGTGGTTTGTCTTTCCATTTATCTATCAATGTAGCATAGCCTGCATCAATATTCGCGGTCGCAGCATTTAGTAGATTTAGAGCTGTGTAATTTGCATCTAGTGATGCAATAGTTGAGATGATGCTAGAGGTATGACGTCTGATGTAAACCCTAAGGATATTTTCTTTTTCACGGCATAGCTTCAAGAGGATTATTATTATTATAATTTTTTTAAATCAACATTACTTTATTGGGGAAAGTCTGTCACATCCAAGGACACTAGTAATAGTGATAGAGTAATAAAAATAAATTAAATAGCATAATAATAATACTAAAAGTGGATGTACTTAATACTAAAAAATAAACTAACTAATAAAAAAAACAACTAAAATACACATGCTTTTACAGAAAATAATTAACTCGACAGAACTTTGAACCAAGCCTTTCCTTCCACTCGTGTAAGGAAAGACAGGACTCTAGGATATCCCTGCGTCTCTCGCTTAACCACATTACCCGTATTCAGGACCAGTGAAGGAGCTATCAATAACGTACACGGCTTGAATGGAGTATCTGGCCATTGCCAGAGCTCCGATGCATGTTTATTTACAAAACGTCTCTGGGCCACAGCTGCTTCAACCTTCAAAGAGGATTGTAAGGATGGGCGGAGCTAAATAGGGATCATGCAAGAGGATTTGGATGATATGTAAGGTTCTAATGAAATTGGGAGAATCATCTCTTATTAGAAATACACCTACATGATATTCGTTAATTAATCGGAAATATTTAAAGATGTGATAACATACTTAAATATTGAAAAAGAAAACTAATTCCGCACTAAAGATGAACATTTTCCTTTAGAAAATTATCTTCCTCAGTTTTTCCTTTATGCCAATGATTTTTTCCTTTTAATTAACATTGAAAAACTTAATTAAAGATAATTAAATATAATTGGAATTTGATGAAGTATTAATGAACATTCTTAGAAACTATTTAAGAAAATAAAAACTGATTAGTTTTTAATCTATTTATGGAGTAATATAATATTCTGTCAATTATTAATTATTAATTTAAAATTATTTACATTTCCATCATAAAATATTTTTTTTTTCTTTCAAAATGTTGTTGTTAAGATATAAAAAAAATCTTATCGTCGGCCCCACGTTTAAGTAACGAATGTAAAAAAAAACACGTTTTTCAATTTCATTCGTTTGCCATAATAAATTAGATAAAATTTAATGTTATTCGCCGAACAGGAGTTGGAAATAAGTAGGTACCCTCACCTTCCATAGTACCACACTTTTATTTTACCAGTCTAAGGAAGAGGAGAAAAGAAAATTTGGAGGCGTGGAAAATGCAGGAGACGTTAAGTCCTATTGGAAGGCAGCCTCTCGTGAAGGCAAATAAACTAACTAATAAAAAAAAACAACTAAAATACACATGCTTTTACAGAAAATAATTAACTCCAGAGAAATTTGAACCAAGCCTTTCCTTCCACTCGTGCAAGGAAAGACAGGACTCTAGGAGATCCCTGCGTCTCTCGCTTAACCACATTACCCGTATTCAGGACCAGTGAAGGAGCTATCAATAACGTACACGGCTTGAATGGAGTATCTGGCCATTGCCAGAGCTCCGATGCATGTTTATTTACAAAACGTCTCGGGGCCACAGCTGCTTCAACCTTCAAAGAGGATTGTAAGTAAGGGCGGAGCTAAATAGGGATCATGCAAGAGGATTTGGATGATATGTAAGGTTCTAATGAAAATAAAATTAGTTACCATAAAACCATTTTAAGTGGACTTTCAAGAGGCTAAGCTCTATTTTTCGTAAATTCATTGATCATTCGTGGGAATCCGATTAGACCACAAATACTCGAATTTTAGGAAAACTCATTTAATAAATTTTATGTCTATATTAATCAAGTATTGATTTGTTATAAGAGAATAAATAAATTATAGCAAGGCTTCCATTTTTTTTTCTATGACCTGGGGCAGGAGTGCCCATCACCCTAATTCTAAGATCGGTGACGCAAGAATAACTTCCCTCCTTCCAAGATATTTTATTGCTTTCTTCTTCTTAATAACAGTGCAAGCTAATGTATAAAATATTTAAAAAATAAATGACATGTTAAATTAATAAATTTCATTTTATTGTTAAAATCCCATATGTAGTCGGTTAATTGTAAAAGTTATTAAGTGATATTTCCTAACCTTAGATAACAAAGAACTTAGATGAATTTTCGCTTACTAAAAGTAGAAAATTGGGCGCTAGTAACAATATAAAAAAAAATGTTTGTCTCAAGTTTTCATCAAACAAATAAAATGGGTTGAAATATATATATATATATATATATATATATATATATATATATATATATAAGATAATAATGGAATCACATTTTTATTTGTCAGTAATTCAAAAAAATGAACAAATTCATCTTATTGCATTGGTTTCTTTTGTAAGTACATTTAAAAGTAAATGCACGAATAAGAGTAGAAGAAAAAATCTGGAAAAATATAAATTCATTTTCCTCAAATTCTCAATAATGATTATGGTCTAATTTCGACCAAAGTTAAAACAAATTCTTATAATATATGTTAAAAAATTAGTTTGCAGTGATATATATAATTTATAAATATTGAAATTATTTCACGTTGTTAGAAATATTCACATATGAATAGTTTTATTATTGTTGTAAAAAGCCTACAAGTCTCAAATTCTAAACTCTCTTCGTAAAGTTTATGCTGAAATAAAACTGAGTTTATTTCAAATAAAGAATAATCAAATTTATTTTATTTGAACTTAGGGATCAAATATAACGGTTAGTTATATATTTATGTTTAAACCTATATCATAAATAAAGTAGTTTAATAGGCGATAAATTCCTTGGCAATTCATACGTTTCGTAATATTTCCTAATAACAAATCTTTTATATCTTTCATTTTTGTTAGACAAAATTAAGAAAATTTACCTGATATATTTTTTTTAAACTGACACATCTCCTATGTACCTGTGTTTATACCATGATCTGTGTAGTGTGACCAGAATGATCTACGATACTAGAGAAGAGGGATGACGAGAAAGATTTAATGATGCTGATGAGGATGATGAAGGCAGGCAGGTGATGATGATGGGCCTACTTAGTGCTCCAGATTGATCGCCGTCTTTCGGAGCAATTTCCTTCATCAGTTTACCACCTTCCCCCTGCCTACAATAGTATAATTTCACACTTCAATCATCGCCTCATCATAGATATATCTTTACAATTTATCGTTGTTTTAATTTTTTATAACGCTTTAATCAACTTAAAGCACTTTAATCCTAAACTTTAATCCTAGTAAGGATGTACATTTGTCATTTTCGGAAGGACTTTTTTTAAAACTTTTTTTTATTTTATTATAAAAGTAATAAAGTTTGCCTCATTTAAGGACACTAAGTATTAGGGCAAAGTGAGAATCATTCATATCATTTATGAAATACAACAATAACAAAAGCAAAATAGCATTAAATAAAATTCATAAAAATACATTCATACTTATTAATAACATTTACAGTCAGCCCAGAGACCTCCGAATATGGCCCTTTTCCCCACCCATCGAGGACAAGGCAAGCCTCTAAAAGATTTCAAACACTCATAACTTAAGTAGAGAGTTGGAAGCCTCCAACTGACACAACTCCAATGACATATTTAAAAAAGATCTCGAGGCCACTGCCGTTTCAATATTCGAGGAGGATTGTAGAGATGACTAGAGCTGAAGAAGGATTGAGCTAAGCATTGTGCGCAGATTACAGAGGAAGAATTGCGATCACACCCCCAATAAAAATGTTGAGGGGGTGAGAATATTGTTTTGCCCCCACGATAATTTAAAGTAAAAAAAAAAATGGAAACAAATAACAAGGACCTATTTAGGCAAAGGCCTATAAGTAGGTCCTTAGTCATACATGACTAATTTATCACGGCCTAAATATTTCTATTGTTTAAATTCTCATTTTTATTGAGGGATGATTATGTAGAAACATTTCCTATGGTATCATGATCCATTTCCACACGATTTTCTTATAAATTGTCTACGATAAATTTAGAAAAATATATTTAATAAGTATAAATATATTTTATAGAGCATGTTTTTATAGACATTTGACATAAGAAATCAAAAATATTTTTCGATTTTTAACATTATTTCTTTTTAGGATGGAAATGTTATGAAGGCTGATCCCCATCCTTCCATTTTTAATGGATACAAATTATAATAAATCCAATATTTCAAGTATATTCCACATGCTCATAAAAATTTCTTACAACTTCCAAACAAATATATAAATTTATATTTAATTATTCAATATTATATTTGCTCGTTTCACAATAATTGTGTTAAATTTTTACACATAAGAACTACCACTGATTTTTTTTTAGCTTTGCCCCGACAATCGAATGGTGGATAAGATTCTAATCTAAGTTTGAGAATCGAGATGGAATAACGTCAAGGACGTAAGGGATGTCTTGGTTTAGTAAAGTTTTGTTTTTAATATATAGCAATAGCTATTTATATTATATAGTTATATTTATATTTGATTTTGTATTATATTTGAACAAGTGATAAATTATTTTAGTATTGAGAGATTTATTTATTTTTTCATCCACTTTTCGGAACCTTTAGGAGCCCCTTTCAATTAGGTCAAATGGGTTGAATAAAACTAATTTGAAAGTACTTTCAAATTGGATGTCCTGTTAACTATTTTACCTTGATTTTTATTCACAAAAACGCGCTGTTGTTTTGTTTATTTGAGGTTGGTCATCTTCCTCCGGTCTTGCAAATATTTAATTTTTGTAAATGTTATTTAGAGAAATAAAACTAAATATGGGATATATCAAGAAATAACCATTGTTTAGATTTAATCCAAGGTAAAATAATAAAGTATTGTACAATACATCAAAATACAATAATCAGTACTTTTAGTGTTATAAAGACCGTGTTATTAAATAAAAGGAATTGTGGTTTTAATACCAATATTAGGAAACGATTATCAATACCAATATTGCAACCAAATACTCAATGACGCCCAAGCCACAGTTCGGTTTAACTGCAAGACACTGGAGTCTCGCAGGTCAGTCTTGTTCTTGATCAAATCTTATAGGGTCTGTCTTGGTCTTACAGTAGCAACAATCGGTGGTCTTTGTCTTGTAACAATTAATCGTTCTTGAGCAAATTCAAGAACAAGGCCCCTTAAAATGTACGATAAAATAATCGAAGAAATCTTTAAATAAAATATAATCCAATTTAAACAAATTGATTTAAATATGAACGATATTAAACTGATTTTTAATGCCTGATATCAACGTCATCTTTAGCTTTTTGAGTTGAATCTACACAGCAATTTTATGATCAAAGCTTCAAAATTTAAAGGCTTATGCCGTACTAAAATAAAAATAAAATTGATTATTCAATTTATAATTTATATTTTAATACGTCATATGTAGTACAAATATGGTAAATAAATACGCAATAGATAAATAGTAAATATTTATCTACATGGGTGTGCGGACATTAATAATGTATGCTAGTTTACCAATAGAATTATTTATTTTAAAATCATAACCGTACCTTATTGTAAATTTGAGAGTAACTTTATCGTTTTTTCTTAGTAAGTTCAAAATTGTAATTCGTTAGGAGATGATTTTTACTTCGTTTGTAAGGAATAACTTGTTAAGAATTAATAATTCATAATAATTAATAATTAATAAATAATTGTTACGAAGTGGATCGGTACACAGCTAGGACAATACTAAGGACGAAGTATAGCGTTCGAACTTGCTTAGACAGGTAGAGTCCAAGGTTCAAAGCTGTGAGTTTATATGACAATAAAATAATTTCATGGTGTACATTGCAATATATAAATTATAGAATATATCGAATGAGTACATTAAAAGTAGATATTTTTTCACTGGTAGTATTCATTTATTTATAAAAGACATTAGTATTTCATTTTAAATTACAGAAAACTTTTCGTCCGTTTCTCAATTTTTTTCGAGATCGTAATTCGGTTGAAGTTTTGCAAGAATAACTTAAATATTTTTTGTATGTAATGATAAGTGTATCGTTTCGGAGCTAGGTCTACTCAAAGGGTAAACTATTACAGTATACATTTTCATTCACACATTGGTTAAAAAAAACCAAAACAATAAAAACTATTCTTTTCTACGAATGTTGTTTTTATTTAATCATCAAAGTATAATTTCAAGATAATTATTCAGATAAAGGCAGCACGGGTTACACGTGGTTCACAATCACTTAGGTCACACTTGTTCATGAAACGCCGAAAACAGTCTTTCGATTTAATTAAAAATATTTACCTAGCAATAAATAAATATATTTCAACTTAACATTTAACAATTTCGATGCACCAGAGGTTTTCGTACATATTCATATTGTATAATTATTAATAAATTTATTTTACTTCAATTTTTTTAAATTAATAATTTAAATGCAGTCTTCTGCTTTTTAGTACCATTTTGAGTCATTTGGAAATTTATGAGGCCATCTTCGAATATAATTGAGATGGTATTTTCCACCGTTATCCATCAATTTAGTTTTAAGATATTTTAATGACGTTATATTTTAATTATTGAACTGTAAATCGACAGAAATCTATAAATGTCGGATGTGATTTCAATCTGAATTCTGGAGAGAAGTTTCATGAAAATTTGGATATACAACAGATATTCCCGTATTTTCAGAGCTTGAGTCTAAGGTTTAACATCCTGATAAAATTTTGAATGTTCGTTCTTTAACCATTTTGGTCATTATTGTTCCTTAAATTTCCTAACCATTTTTTTTAATTATATACTTTTTTTTTATCAAACTAAATCCCTGACTCGAAGATAACCTCATCACTGCCCAAAATGACTTGAAATGGTACTATAAACAAAGGAATATATTCAAAATTTTTATTTTAAAAAGTGGACTAAAATAAAAATTCATTTTTATATAATATGAATATGTACGAAAACTTTAGCAGCATTAAAATTCTTATTTTATACCTATTTTTATTTAAAATATATGTGTTTGTTGTTCAGGAAATATTTTGATAAAAGTGGTATTGAAGCTATACTTGGACGTTTAAACAAACAAAATATCTAGTGAAAAATTCTTTTCATTGTTATTTTTATTTTAAACCAATACGTGTATGGAAATTTTACTGGCCACTGTATATTAGTTTAACAGGCAGAATTATTTATTTTAAAATCAAATCAGTACCTTATTGTAATTTTCAAAGAAACTTCAATGTTTATTTCTCTGATAATTCAAAATCTTAGGAGATAAATCAACTTCTCTTGTAAGGAATAACTTTAATAATTGTAGCGAAGTGGATAGGTACAGAGCTGGGACAATAGTGAGGACAAAGTAGCGTTCGAACATGCACAGACAGGTTGAGTCTAAAGTTTAAAGTAGTGAGTTTATATGAAGATAAAATAATTTTATCGTGCAATTTATAATAATACAGAAAATAATGAATTCGAACATTAAGAGTCAATTGATTTAACTGACAGTATTTATTTATAAATTGCATCAGTAACTTATTTTAAATTACAAGTAAAAACTTTTTCGTTCATTTCCCTGTTAGTTTAAAATTATAATTCATTAGTAGATGAAATCAGCTTCTTTTTAAAGAAATAATCTAAATAATTTTTGCGAAACGTAATTATTCAGATGAGTACCACACAGGTTCCGCGAAGTTCACAATCACTTCGGTCACACTTGGAGTGCTGAATGCTGGGTTTATCCGCAAGGCTGTTTTCGGCAGGACTTGAAATCGATAATTATTTTTTCACAAATGAATGAAATAATAATTATATTTGATTTTTAATTTTAAAATCATGACTGCTTTATAAATAAAAATTTAAATCCAATTTATTTCGATTAAAAATAATGATCAATCAGTGAGTGATACATACGGTTTTACATAAATAATAATGATTAAATTGTGATAAAAAAAATAAATATCAATTTTTACACACAAATTAAACAAAATTTTAATATGTACGTTATTATTCTACACATTTTTAAATATTATACTTCTGAAATTGCTTTAATTTTGAACACGATGCCTGCGCTGTATATAGTATTACTCAATAATAATTATTATTGCTGATTTTTAAAATTTTGATAAACGACCAGTTCATGATTTTTAAAAATTACAAATAAGAATGTTGATCTGATTTGATTTTGATTTTTTTATACCTATCAATTTCAAACCCTGGTTTTTGCGTTTCATGAACAAGTGTGACCGATGTGATTGTGAACCACGCGTAACCATGCGGTCCTCATCTAAATAATTACCTTTATTTTTTTTCTAATATATAAATATTACTTATAAAACATTTATCTACATAGTACATGCTTCAGTGTACATTAATAATCGATTTATTTAACACATGGTATTATTTATTTTAAAAAAAATGAAAGACTGAAATATGAAATAAATCTTATTAACTGTTTTTGAAATATAATCTTTTCACGAAAAAGTATGGTATATATTTCTAAATATGTGTTTGTTTAATAAACCACGTTTCCGCATTACTAGAAATTAGTAAATAGAAATTGATAAAATTTATAAGAGGATAAACATCCTCTTGGATAATTTATGAAATTTCCAGAGATTATGCCACGAATTAACACTCAATTGGGTTATACCGGATTAACACTCATAAGTGTATATAAAACATTATAGGCTAATGGAAATTTTCGGTTCTGATAATCATGTTTTTTATACAAAGCTTTTCTACTTTCCTTAGGGTGATTGCAAAATACTTAATTATCTAAAACTTGGCTAATCCTATTATAAGTTCTCAGTCACTGTATTAAAAGGTAAGAGTACAAAACTCGATTACAAGTCTTTAATTATAACATCTAAAAAAATTAATTTTTGTCTCATCTAAATTAAATAGGTTGAGCAAGATATCGCACAAAGTGATGTCTACGCTCCGAACAGCCACCTTTTTTACCTAATAATAATAATAATAATAATAATAAAAAGGCTTAGCGAACCCGAAGGTTCGATGCCGACACCATCAATCGCTTATTGCACACCTCCCTCCACCGTTCGCCGTCCAAACCCAGTGCCTTCAGATCGGCTTTAATGCAATCTTCCCACCTTCGCTTCGGTCTACCCCTCGGACGCTTACCATTCGGCACAGCAAATATTAACCTTACTTTTTTATCTAAACAAATTATTTTTCTATTGTTTTTATCTAAACAAAACTTGAAGTCTTACTATATTAATAAATTTTAATAAAAATACTATTTGTTCTAACTCATGATTCATTATATAGGATATTTTGCTTCCTACCTAATGATAAATTCAGAAAATGAATGATAATCAGTTTTATCAAATTCCATCAACTACTTTCGGTTGCGCATGCGGAAACATAGTCACACCTTTATTTCGAAAAACGTACCAGTTCCAACTCCATCATATGCCATACATTTTTTATATACAAACATATACACATATTTTTAGGCATATAAGTAGAAATACATTTAGGAATTTACTTTCACACCAAGAAGTTAATTAAAAACCCTCTTGAAAAGACTGAAGTTTCCCCCTCAGCTAAAAATAAGAAGAAAAAAGGAGAAAATAAAAAGGAAAAAAAAAAGCAATTGAAATAATTAATGCCTATTGAGGCCTCCAAAGGAAAGTTATAATCATGGACTTTTAGCAAGTAGCAGTCAAAGTTTAATCAAACTTTAATTGCCACTTGAAGTAAGGTTGAAGTGTGAAAGGGATGTGAATCAATATTACTTATAAATCATTTAGTTCTAGATGCTCAAGTTATTTTAACAATTAAAGAGTGTGATGGTCGAAATTTATTACAGGCTCGAAATAAAAAGGTAGTTGTGGTATCGATCAGATTCTAAACTGGACCGCTTCTACCTGTGAAACATCTTTCAGAGATCATAACTTATTATAATAAAATTAACGAATAACAATAACTTTTTATATAGTATTTTATAAATTATATCATAAACATAACGTATTTAATATGTAGGATGGTGTTAATATTAACGTTTTCATCAACAGTATTTTTCAGTAAATTTTATATGAAACTATTAATCGAAAAATTAGATTTAAATTCTGCAGTAAATACTTTATTTTCCTAAAAATATCGTATAATTGTCATTGAAAATACTATAAATCATGAAAAATAGTTCAATAAATTACAGATTCAGATTAAAAATATTTAGTGTAACCAAGTATAAGACTTGCATTATAGCATTGAGAGCTAAGTTTGAGAATACAAGAGATATTTTATATATCTTCGCTAATACACAGTTTTTTTTAATATATGCAATGTAGTAAGGGAAAGTGAAATATATATAATATATACTGCGATCATGAAAATTTTCGAATCTATGTTTTCAACGAAAATACATGTTTTGAGGTCCCCTGAGTCCAAATAACCGAGTCTCGCAAAATGGTCTGTGTGTCTATAGTTAAAGAATCGGAGACAGTGAAGACTTTATAAGTAATATTTTTATTCATAATGTCAGTTACAAATGGCATCTAACATACATTGTAATATACTATGGATATATGGGTTTACTACAA
Organism: Nezara viridula; assembly: GCA_928085145.1. NCBI lineage: Eukaryota > Metazoa > Arthropoda > Insecta > Hemiptera > Pentatomidae > Nezara > Nezara viridula. The sequence goes on along the minus strand of OV725082.1, from coordinate 22,021,321 downwards.
GAGTTCACTTCAGGTCTCCTGGCAAGAGTGTGACTTCAAGAATGACTGCAAGAGTGATTAGTACAGAGGATCATGGGGTTTATATATCCAAGAATAGCAAGGAGGTGAAGAGAAGTCGGAAGAGGACGGCAAAGGAAGTTATCGATAGTTATCATTCTTAAGATGAAGTCTGTGAGAAAGAGACCTTTTGCTGAAATCTGTTATCGGGAACTAAGTCTTGATAATGGGTCTTCTGTCCAGTCACTACATTCTATACAACTATTTTTTAGCTATCATAGTTTGACCTGGCTATCTAGGGATAGCTTTGTGCTTTTGTCCTTTGAGTTAAGAGAAGTGTCAATACAATAAATGATACACCAATTGGCATATTTAACAAACTCCATCATTAAAATAAGATTTAAATTAATATTATTATTATTTGATACGGATTAAGTCCATTTCGTAACTTATGAACGTTCTAGCTAAAAAACGAAAAGTCGTACAAAACTGATATTAAGTATTTAAGACAGGCATATGATGTTACGGTAACTTTTCTCTTATTTTTTATTTATTTTCATTGTTTATGCAAGTTAATCATTCTACGAATAAGAACACGAATGTTTAAAAACTAAGGAAAGTGGGCGGGCGTATATATATATATATATATATATATATATATATATATATTTATTTTTTGTCTTCAAACATTTATCTGTGCCTGTCAACGAACTGTTCAAATTCTGCAGAACTGATAAAATTAATAAAACTGATATGTTAGGCACGGGGAAGGATAGCGCCCAGAAGCACCTCTTCACTGGTTTGAATCAAATACCATGGTTTGATAAGGAAGGAGGTCTCTCGTCCAGCGCCATTTTAGTTTTCTTCCCGGATTTATGGGCAACTGAAGCCATCTCTTATTAGTATTTTAGTAAGACCGTGTAAATTAATATGAAATCGTTTGTAAAGAGTCCTTATTAGAGTTGCCCAAATGCGAGACCGAGACGAGTCTTGGTCTTGCGCAAGAGTCTAGCAACAGTCTTGCAGTTACTTATTAGCTTATTACTACAGAGGTATTACTGTAATTTTGTTGATACGAGAAAACTAACTAAGCTCAAATGAAAAATTAGAGGAGTTAAATGCAAATGTATGTTGTTATACCAATTATTAACATATAGTGACTAAGATTGTCAAGTATTAGTAACTAGTTTGCCTTAATTTTAGTTTAAAAAATTGATTTTTTTTAAAGGTCCTGGTCTTGATGTTGCAACAGTTAGGTGGCCTTGGTCTTGATCTTGCAAAGTGCAAACAATACCCAGACCGATGTTGGGCAACACTAGTCCGTATATGTTGATCAACTTTACGCAGGTGACATTTTGTATGTAAGGTTTTGTTAGTCACGTACCAAGGTGCTTTAGTAAATTTATCAATTTAATTTCTGTCTTAGTTTTAGTTTTAAAGATTTGGAGAAAAGTGAGTAATGTAGATTTAGTCGTCTATTGAAGGTCTTCTGTTTTATTTTAACACTTAGGTCCCATGGCATACTTCTGTCAAACTCCAAGATAGTGTAAGGTATCCGTCTGAGGAATTTGGTTGTTTTCTATATAAATTAGAAGGAAGGAATTTCTTGTATTTTAACTGAGTACATTTAAGTGTAAATGGAATGGTTTCGATTTATCGCGGTTTAGTTGAATTTCCATTTATTTGTAAGATTATTTAATTAATATTCCAGAGATAATATTGACATAGACAGGAAAATATACAAAAATTAAACTTTAGGCATTTTAAACAATAAAAAAGTTTTTAACAGTCGGCAAAGTGCGGGTATAGTCTCATACAAAAGACATCCCAAAAGGTTCGTATTTTTTATTAAATAATTTAAAATTAATAAAAGAAATAAGCCTAAAAAGAAAAAAATATGAAATAGTAGTAATAGAATTAAAAAAAAAACTAATGAGAACAAATAAAAAGTAAAGGGTTACAATGAAATCATGTAAATATTATTGAAATACAATTATAAAAATAATAGTGATACCGAAGACAGCAATTTGGAAAAACTGAAGTTTTTTTTGGCTCAGCGGTCTCTGAATTATATAAATCTGTAGGAAACTGCATAAAAAATTGAAAAGATTACTATGCATTACATACCGTTTCTCTATGTGTTTAATTTCTGTTATGGATTACAGATAATCTCCTAATTTGATTAAGAATTGGTCGCCCTAAAACTCCTACTCTATCTACCTATCTAATAAATAAATAAATATGTTTAATTAATTGAATAACGATTGTTTTCAATAAAATAGCACGAAATATCAAAGATAATAAAATGCATAGTTTATGGAATATGGAAATGGAAATCCAATATGGAAGTGCTAGTAAATTATTTATTAATTTTTAACATAATATTTTCATAAACATTTTTTTGAAAACCATTAAGTTTCAAATAAGAAAACTAGATGCAGAAAAATAAAGATTAGAAAATATTTATTTTTATAACACTGATAATATAAAGTGGTAATTTATTTACTTTTTTTCAAATATAACTTTGAGAGTTACCAAAGTTTGACTTGTTAAGGCGCTAAGAATTTCATGAAACAACCATAATTGATGCCAAAGGTAGAAGTTTCCTACATTTTGATGGTGAAACAAAAGAAAACACAAAACAAGCTTAGTTAGTAAGGCGAAGGAGTTCTAAACAAAATTAACAATATTAATGAATTGTGGATATCATATTAATAAGGGTGTGGATATCATCATATCTCCTTCAACTAAACCTCTTAAAAATAATAACAATAATATATAAATAAAGAAACTCATTAGTCGATGAAGTATCTCATATTCAGTAATTGGTTGACCGTTTTTTGAACAATGGTTTATACTAGACGGTGATATAACTAGTTGAATACAATAATCTTCCATATATAGGAAATGGAATTCATTATGGACCTAAAGTAGTACAGAGGTACTTTGAAAATTTCTAAATTATTCATATATTGCATAGAAATATTCTTAAGACTGCACTTATGACAACAATTCGCCTTTAAATTTACCTGAAAATATTATCAAAAATTTGCTCAAAGTTATTTGAAAAAATTTACAAATAATATTTCAGGAACGAAAAAAAAAACCCTGCACTTTATAACCCATTTAATTTTACAGGTTTAGTACTTTTAAAGGAAGTACTGATTCTTGGTAACACAGTGGAGCAAAGAATTGATTTGACTAAAGTCCTGCTCAGCCGCCAGGTTTTTGCCATAATCAATTGTTTAATTTACAGGACCCAATTTATAGATGCTGGGTGTGCCACGAGAGGTTCCCTCGATCCCTAGAGTTAGTGCCTGACAAAGCAGAAAAAATAATTGCCACAGTAGGATTCGAATCTTGGAACCTAAGCATAAAAGCACAGTGGTTTATCCACTAAGTTCACGTTTTGGCACTCCATGCTGAGAGTACTCATTTAATACACAAGAGATTAGAGATTCCAAATAGCAGGAATTTTTCATTTTCTATAAAATTTATAACGGAAAATTCCTCTTTTATTAAAAATGTATATAATAAAAATAATCATCTCATAATGTACCGCCGTAGATTTATTAATGGTCTGATTAATAATATAGATTTAACAGTTTAATAAGAACTGTTTTAAATTTATTTCACAAATAAAAAAAAAAAAATGTCCATGTTATTCATTCTCGTAAATCAGCTAAATTAATTTTTGCTTGAATATTTGATTTAAAAGAAAAGAAAATAGAAATCGAAAAATCCTATACATCCTAGAGGAATGTACTTTCACATCTACTTAAATATTTTGATAGGTTGTTAGGAAATTGACATCTACGAATATTCAATCTTAGTGTAGCAATCGGGTGCCATCTTATGGAGTCTTCTCTTACCTAGGGTAGAGAATGAGAGATTAATGTCAGAGATTAAAAAGCCCACTGAGCACCAGGACTCGATCTTGAAATTATTTTATCGGCCACCCCTCCCCTAATCGGGTGTTTTCTACCTCACGAACGAAAACTCTTCCGGATGTTTTTATACAACGACACATAGGATGAAAACTACTGCTATAACATGTAATGGAATACACCCGAGTATTACACCAAGTGTAAATATTCGTAGGCGTCATAGTCTCTAACAAAATACCAATGTGTTTACAGAGAATATAGAAGAACATTCCCTTAGAATTCCCAATTCCTGTAGAGGGTGTTTTTTAAATTCGATTTATTTTAACCGTTTTATATTTCAAAGTATTGACAATTCATACTCATCACGAAATGATATGATATGCAACGGATACAAATTTGAGAATGATTAAAATATAATTAGAAAGTGGGGTAGCTCAGTATCTTAGCTTCCAGTGCTGAAGGTCCCAGGTTCGAATCCCGGCTGATGGCAGAAAAATTATTTATTCTGTTTCATTGGCCGTGGGGCGACCGTGGGTAGGTAGTCCCTCCTAAGGCACCCCTGGCCTTTTTAAAGTGGATCACTAAGGAATTAAAAATAAATAATTAAGGAGAAAGACCTGGTGGTTGAGCGTGATCCAAGTCAAATTACCTGTTTGTACAACCTTAGATCAAGAAACAGTGCTTTCCCTAAATAGTACTGAACCAAAGACCCTTCATGGGTTGTAGTGGTACAGGTTAAGGTTAAAATATAATTAATCATTTTTTCATTATTTTGAGCTCAAATCGTTTATAAAAACTAAAAAGTAACCGAATAATTTAAGCTAAGCAACTTAAAATCGCCCCCCCCCTTTCGCTCAAAAAACCGTAACGTACTGTTAGCCGACAACCCAAGTACAAACTGCTTGGCCATACTAAGGTTAAAAAGTATAAATAAAGGTGGGTTTAAATCCGGATTCAGAACTCATTTTTGGAATTAAAACAGGTAAACTAATTATAAAACTTAATGGATATACAAACAACAATTACTATTATTATAAGATTAATATAATACAATAATAAACAATTAATTAATTAATAATTAATAAGCAAAGATATAATAAGGATGAGACCAGAGATGAGAGAGGCTGTTAAACAGAGCGGAAATACCTGTGAGGGGAGGTAGGGACGAACCCATTGTGATCGGACTTATCATTGTTGGTCTTTTGACTAATTTTCCAGCCAATGAAGTAGCTTGTTGTGGGAGCCTGATCCCTCCTCTGTCTTTTGTCGGCTCTCATTGGTCGGTTAGAGCTTATACCTCATGGTGTGATGGCTCATCGAGAAAGATGTTTTAAAATATTTATTCAAAAACAGTCCTTTAGTTATCTAGAAAATAAACAATTATTTTTGAAGTAAAAACTTCTTTAGCCGCGTTTTGCAGTTTTGGAGAGTAAATAAGATTGAGCCGTCTGATTTCTGATGTGTAACGCTCGGGTAAAGTCGGCTGGAGTCGACTAATTGAAGTGTTTTTGCTTATGGATTAAAATATCTCAAAAACTAAAAATCAGACTTGCATATTGTAAGCGAGGGAAGTGTTGAGCATTCTATCCTCTTTATAATGAGTTATTATTCAAAATTGTGTCAACGCGAGGCCGTGTAGAGAGGAGGAAAAAAAAAATGTCGAAAATCAAATTATAACTAGTTTTATTGAAGACATAGATTAAAATATCTCAGGAACTAAAAATCGGATCTGTATACTGTAAACGAGGAAAATATTCAGCATTTTATCCTCTTTATGTTGTGCTATTATTTATAATCCATATTTCATAATATTAATCTCGCCTTGTTGATGTTTTCACTTCTATCGTTTGATCTAAAGCACACCCCTTAGGTTTTCTTTGTCTAAAAACGTCTTTGCATTAGCGAAAATGGGAGAAATTTGGAGCTGTAGTTTAGAACTTTGTATTAAAAATTAAACTTGAGTAAATACATGAATTTTTAATTTTTATTCGTCATAACAATACAAAAACAAAATTTTTCGAATTTTTCTAAAGATGGGTAGGTAGGCTCTCATTGGTCGGTTAGAGCTTACACCTCATGATGTGATACTTCATGGATGTTAGCCCGCTATAATAGTAAACATCATCCGATCGAATCCGGACCCTACTTCCCAATAAGCCTGATTCCCGCGGAAAGTTTGACAATTAGGAGAGACCTAAAAGTTGAAAGATACTTGTAAGAACAGGCTAGGAAAAAATTAAATATTAAAAAAATGTTAAGTTTAAAATGTGAAGACGTGATAACCGAGAACGTTGAGGTATGAGTGCCCGGTTCTGAATATTGTGGGATCGATTCTCACCTGGGTCGGTTAATAACTTGAAAATGAGAATTGCAGCTCGAAACGTTAAAACGTGAATAAATGATAAAATTATAAGGGCTTATACATCCTTGGAGATGTCAATTATAAATTATTTTTTCGTTTCATAAACCACATTCTTTAATGTTACATTACAAACAGAAAGAAACCATTTCTCCAGCTTTATACAACGGCTAAGATACATAAATTTAGGTAAACGTACAGGTGATTAATACTTAATTTAAACGAAAATTGTGAATGTGCGGTTGAATATTTCTCAGAGAAGTCTTCTCTAAAATATTCTAAATTCTGAATATAGGAAGCTCCTCATAATAATTTAATAATTTTCTGGTCCTTGAACCATTCCTGCGGTTCCTTATGAACAAGTTGTCAAGCGAATTCCGGCCTTTAACGAGCTGGGCTCAAAACCAAGCCGGGGAGAGGCAGCGCAAGTTATTTTGTTAATAACAACTTAAACAAGAGCTTAACCGAGAGCCATGTCTGATAATAAAGTAAACCGTTATAACAACAAACTTAAACTAAGATTTAATAATATACGTAGTTTGAAAACAAGATTGAGTGTCGTTCATATGTAAAATAATAAGATGAAATAAAATAATTTCAAATTTGGTTTATTATTTTCAATAATCAACCTTTGTAACGGACCAAGAAAAAAAAAGTTAACTCTCTCTCTTAAACATTTGAGGTTTTACATTTTAAAGTATGTAGAATCCAGATATAGAATAAAAAAAATTAGATATCAATGTCAAAGGGCAAGGCCTTTCAAGATGGAGGCCAATGGCTTATGCCGTATAGACTGTAGTTCCTAAACCGATGTACTGGTTTTAATGAAACTTGGCATAATTCTTCTCCTCGAAACCCTTTAAATGTATGTATTTATATAATCCTGCACCATTTCAACCCGTGAAGGGTCTTGAGTTCAGTACTATTCAGAGAAGTACTGTTTTTTAGTCAACGGTTGTACAAGAAGATGATTCGACTCAACCGCCAAGTTTTTTAACTTAATCATTTATTTAAAGGTACTCACTTTAAAGAGGCTGGGTGTGCCCCAGGATGGTTTCCCAATCTCAGCTTTGAGCCGAGATTCGAACCCAGGACCTCGAGCATTGGAAGACCAGTGTCCTACTACTGAGCCACCTCACTCCCTAATTATGTATTTACGTGTTTACTACGCACTACGTACGAAAAAAATTTACAAGATAAGGGAGGTAAAATTAGATTTCTGAATAGCTCAAAACGTATAGAAATATTTAGTGTATACAGCAATATAGTAATGTTTATTTTAAAGTTCATGTAATTTCATAAAGAATAGAAAAAGAATGATTGAAATCGGACGATATGGTGTTCTAAGTATTTTCCACATGTTCAACTGCAATGCGAATATCCTTTGTTTTGATTCTTAATTTTTTTTGGTAATTCTTATATGAATTGAAACAATCGAGATTGTTGCCTTATTTGTTAGATAATTACTAATGATGAAAAAAAATATTTAGAATTACTTTTATTTATTTCGGTCAATGTGACAAGAAAAGTAATGTTACATTTAATATATTACTGTTTGGAAATGATAAAACATTGAGCAATAATTTGCAACCGGAAAATATAAACGATCTGAAATTAGAGTTTTCAAAAGAAACGCCATATTTATGATAATCTTCGTAAATAAAACAGTTTCAGGTTACGATAAGATAAAGACATTCAAGAACAGCCATTTTAGATGGATATTAATGATTTCATGAAAACGGGTCTTTATTGCTGACTAATAATTACAATAATATTTATTAATTTATTTTATTTTCGATTATTTATTTTTTCATACTTTCATAACTTTCAAAATTTACAATTGATGCGTGTTGTGCCCATGTACAGCATTAAAATTATTGTACTATTATACTATTGTACTACAATAATACATTTTTTTTATATTCATTATATTATTAAATAAAATATACTAAGTAAAAAATAATACTATTTTAGAATATAACTAAGTCTAGATTAATTTTAGATCAGAATATGTTAAATTCTCATAATATTTATCACTTGTCCTAACTTTTTATTTTTTTTATTCCATTTAGACATATAATATTCTGTCTCGTGGACAATACACGCCATATATACAGAAAATATAAAATTAACAAAAGAAAAATAATAACTAAATAACAAAAAAAAACTATGTACAATAAAAAATAAAATAACCTACAAGTAAATAGATAAGCAAATTAAAAACACAGTCATACCTATATATAATAGACAATTAGGCTGAGAATCCAAAGCCAGGCTTCTCCCTCTAACCTGAGATAGAAGGAAAAACAGCTAACTTTGTATATACAATTAAAATAATATTCTCAAGATTTGTTAACTAAACAAAAATAATATTTTTGACTAAAATTAGGGTTGTAAGTAAAAGTTATGTGAGACACAAGGCTTTTTTTAAAGATAATATTTAAGATAGGATCACTTTCATGGTTTGAATGAATAAATGAATAAATCAGAATGCATTTGTGTATATTCGTACCGAAACATCTCTAAAAAAATTATATTTTTTTACTTTAGGAATAATATAGCCATCAGTTACAGGAAATCAGAGCTAACATTGACAAATATCTGTAATAAGCCTTGAGGGAGGGTGTGGCCAGTTTTTGCCCTAAGATCGATCCTCCAAAATGTATATACTACATTCAGCCTGGGTTTTTGCCCTGTCGGTTCCAGGAGAATTTTCTATAAGGATTATTTATTATGGAAAAGCCGATATATGCAATATATCAAAGTTCGATAAGAAAATAATACCGGCCAATGAATCAGCCCTCCAGAGCTCAATATATTTTCCAGGATATGTATGCCTATGTCACGTTTAAATTCTATTTCCTCTGAGTCAGAAACATATAAGTTGCAAGTGCTAGCAAAGCTTGAGTGAGAATATTCACATTGTGATGGACTTACTACATTTAATTGAATCGCTTTCACAAAAAAGCCGGATTGGAACAACTGAAAAAATGCCACAAGTCAAGGAATATCATATTTACTCAAAAAGATCTAGCAGTATTTATTTAAAGAGAATCTTAATTAAAAGGATATATTTTAGAACATATTATGATTAATTGTAAAACATAAATTTTCAATTTTTAACTTTATTGTAAATGTCTTTTCACACATTTTTGCTTTTTGGTCTATTAAAGTAATAATCAAATTAATTTTGTAACACTATTTATTATTGGATGTTTCGGGAATTTCTTGTCCTTTTCAGCAATGTTGCATGTCCCAAGAATTGAAAAAAAATTGTTAATCATGTACAATCACACTTGCTGAGTCTGTCCATACTTCTTGTTTCCTGGCTTGAAATTTCCTCCCAAATTGAACTGTTTAAAAATATGGTTCCTTCCAAAAAGTTATAACCACATTAAAATGTGCCCCCTCCCTCACAAATTTAAAACCACATAACAATGGGCCTCCTCAAAAATTTTCATATCGCGTCTTGCGCCCTGAAACCTCTTTCTGTGCACCTCAGAGAGTGAAACAAAGCTAAATAATTTTAATAATTGTAATTATTACTGTCTGCTATTATATTACTGGATGAAAATTAAGTGTTTCCATATAACCTAAATGGTATTTTCATATAAAATGTAGACGGATTTCCGAAAAGAAATGAATTTTGCATTTAAGTTTATCAAATTACCTTTACTCTTCGTCGTAAACCTATGACTTCCGGTCCAACAGTATCCTTCAACAATAGCCCGCTTATCCCTTTTGCACAAACCGATACCTAGGACTGCACTTGGACAACCGACTTACTTGGAACCCCCATACCAGACTGAAATGACTAGAAACCACCCGACGTTTTCGACTACTGCAGCACTTAATACACAAACGCTCTAAACTTCCAACTATTCACAAAAGACTCATATATATTACTATAATAAGGCTTATTTGGACTTACGGAATCGAGCTTTGGGGCTCTACTAAACCATCAAATTCCTCTCGTATCCAATTCATACAATCCAAAATCCTCGATGCTCCCTACTTTGTCACAAATAAAATCATCCATAACGACCTTAATGTACCATATATTTCCTATTTGGCCCAATCCAGATACCTATCCTTCCATAATAAACTTCTGAACCATCCGAACCCTCTTGTTTCCAACATTGCTTCCTCTTCTATTCCTGATAACCCTCCGAGGCGTCTGAAAAGAAGATGGCCTCGGGACCTTCTAATATAGAAATATACTTGGAGTGCTACCAATGGGTAGTTTCTCTTCATGTTGTACATGTCAAGTTACTTATTTTGTATTTACTAGTTGTATTTATCATTATACAGTTGTAAATTTCAATGCATTTAAGTTGGATAAGGTTAGTAAATGCACTTTTACTGCTAGCGGTGAGAGAACATGTATTTAAATGTACAACTTTTCTAAAAGGAATGGGACTTAAAATCTATTTAATATGTACTGATTGAAAGGTAACAAAGAAATTATTACACTTTAAAAATACAAATTAAATAAATAACGCACTGTTGTAGGCTATGATTGTGTAAGGAGGCTTCACTTCTTGAACCTTTGGAATAATGAAATCATCGATTTTTCCGAAGCATCAGATAAGGAAAACAAAAAGCCTGACATGGAGCGAAGTATAAAAAGCAATACTTGAGCATCACGATCTATTGTTCAACTCTTGGATGTCGATATCACCCGGTGTGGGAAGGGGGGAGGGAAGGAAGGGGAAACAAAGGGTCCTGGCAAGGAGTGAAAAGGATTCGGGTCAGCCAGCGATGAACCCAAGCAGTCAGCTCGGCCATAAACTTAAATAAACCATAGTATAATACCACAGAGCAACACGTTTGGCCTTTAAGGCAACGGAGAACAATGGTGACTATAGATCGTTTGAAGCAAAAACCAAACGTATATCGCAGGATATTAGGTCTTTGATTAACAATTAAAGTTTAATCTTAAATTAAATATCTGGTGGGATGAATCACACTATTGTTATTCACCGCAACACATTGAATAAATAAATAAAGGAAGGAGATGGTTCGGGGTGGCGGTCATGAATAGGCTAAATAGTGGTAAAACTATTTTATTAAAAGCCAATGTTTCGACCCGAATTTGCAGGTCTTGTTCAGGGCTAGAACGGGCAAGACCCTGGATCGGGAGACCCTCCTGGGGCATACCCAGCCTCTATAAAGTGGGTATCCTTAATTAAATAATTGACTAAGGGGGAAAACCTGGCGGTTGAGCGTGATCTCGGTCAAATCACCTCCTAGCACAACCGTTGACCTAGAAACAGTGCTTTCCCTAAATAGTACTGAGCCCCAGACCCTTCATGGATTGTAGTGGTACAGGTTAGGTTAAGTAAATTAAAATATGAACAGAGTAAGCTAAGTAACAAGATCCTAAACTGAAATAAATAGATGTTAACAATCGTTGTAGCGTAATATATAATAAATGCAAAAGTGAATATACTTCTACAGATCTACAGGAGAGATTGAAAGAAAAGGAAAAAGGATATAATATGAAATAATAGACATAAAGGAATGTGGAGAAAGGAAACAAAAAATTAAATAAAATGGAAGAATAAAATTAGAGACTTACAGGTGTGTTAAGCTAGGAGTTTCACTTAAAACTGGAATATCAGGGTAAGGGCAGGTATTGGGGAAGCTGACTTGTTTGGGTAATGGGGAAAAACCTAGAAAATTATAGCATCTAAAATTTGAAGATATGGGAAATACAAGGGAAAAATACTATATCTATGAAATATTAATTTAGAAATATATACTATATAAGCATATAAAATAGAATTAAGAGATTATAGATAAGAGTACAATGTGAATAAAAACAAAAATAGAAGAGGTAAAATATAAATATATAAATAACTTCATTTACATGCATACATTGCAGAACTAACTTAGAAGTATAGAGAGGGAAACAAAAATTAATAATTATAATACTATTTACCATTATTTAGCCTATTTATGACCGCCACCCCGAACCATCTCCTTACTTTATAATGCAACTGTCAGCTAATAAATATTCAATATTATTAAATAAATATTTTAATTAATAAAAAACTCAAGTACAGAAATTTGGAAATTCTATCCATCCTAAGGGAATGTACTTCTATATATACTGAAACATCTTGGTACATTGATCGACGACTAATTAAACTTGTGCAGTGGTCGCACCGGTGTAGATACACCGATGTATTGGAGGAAATCTATTTTTCAGAAGCTTTAATGGTTAGTGATAGACACCTGACTATTACATCAAGCTTAAATATTCATAGATATCAATTTTTCTATCAATCTACCAAAATAGTTCAGTAGATATGGAAATACATTCCCTTGGGGTAGAAAGAATTTCCCAATTTTCGTAGTCGGTTTTTTAAAATTAAAATATTTTTTTTCATCTTAAATTTTTAGTTTTTTAAAATATTAACAATATTTTGATAACATATAATTAATTACATGCTATCATTTCAAATCAATTAATAATCGAGATACTTACACTAACAAATTTTTTTCAGTATTTTGAGCTTAAATTGTTTCAAAAAATTCACTGGATCTAAATTAATTAATTAAGTAATTACAGTCCTTAATGTTAATAATCGATATCATCAAAAACTTATTACGTATCTTTTAGCAGATTGATTAAACAAACTTTACGCTGTAATTTGCTACGATTTTGAGCTCAAGTTCTTTCAAAACACTCAGAGAATCTCATCGAATAATTTGAGCCATCAAACATAAAAATATTTAAAAAGAGCAGTTTGCCCAAAATAGAGTTCAAAGCTTTTAGCGGACACTCGGAAAACATTTTTGCCGTTTCGCTTTCTAAACATTCACGAGAGCACAACGAATAATATAATATATCAAACCTTGAAAACTAACCAGTGAAAAATCTTTATATATATTTTATACAGAGCAGAACTTTGAGGTTCGGCAAAACAAACGCATATTAATAAAATACAATGAAAAATTCTATGAAAAATTGTCAACGCACCTTGGTACATTTCAAATAACAATCTACGTAACGACTTAAACATCCCAACAGTAATATCCTACATCCACGACAAATACAATTTATTTCATTCTCCTACTCTCAATTATCCAAAACCTGCTGTAACTTTTTTCCTTGCTGTTACCTGATTGACGTAGACAAAAAATAAAATGACCAACGGACCTACTACTACAATAATAACAAAATTAAGTTAATCAAGCAAACTCGCAGTTAATGCCTAATTCATCAAATTTACTATGTGCGCTGCAGCGCAGGTGCAAATTGCTTAAAACGTCAAAATTAAAAAACTATTTTAGTAAATCGATTAAACATCAAGTTTCGGTATTTTTACCTCAAATTGTTTTATAATATTCAGGAGATCTTACCAAATAATTTGAGCCATGGAATTTAAAAATCTATCGAGCCGTTCACTTAAAACCGCGTTACAAAGCTTTTAACAAATTGATTAAACACATCTTAATTTATAACGGGACAGTATTTTGATCATAAATTGTTTCAAATAACTAAGGGCATCTCACAAAATAATTTGATTATTAAAATTTAAAAAATTTAGCCAGCCATTTACTCAAAAAAATAGTTGCATAGCTTTTAGCGGAGGGCCCAAACACATAACCTTCGTTTCGCTTAGTTTATTCGGATAATTTTTTTTTTTTTTTAAGTTTTGGGTGCATCACACAACTTTCATTTACCAGTAGGGATAGCTTCTAACATCAAACGTATTCAATCCTTTCAATCTAAAGTCCTTCGAACAATAGTTGATGCTCCGTTCTATGTAAATAACAAAATCCTACACCATGACCTTAATATCCCATTTGTCCTAGACCTTATTCCAGAAAAATTTTCCAAATTTCACCAGAACCTTACCTATCATCCAAATCCCCTTGCACAATCTCTATCCAGCACCACCCATCCTTACAATCCTCCTCGAAGGTTGAAGCGGCAGTGGCCCAGAGACCTTTTGTAAATAAGCATCTATTGGAGTTTTGGCAATGGCCAGATCCTCCACTCAAGCCCGAGTGTGTATGATTAGGTTAGTTCTTTTGTTTATATACATTTATTTTATTTTATTGTATTTATTTTTATTTTATTCATTGTATTTATTATTATTAAGTTTCTGTATTATTTTATTTTATTTTTTTATTGTAAATAGAGTGTGAGTGTGCTTTCTCTGAACACTATTATAAATGTCCTTGATGTGACAGAATGTAATATTTCTAAATAAACAAATAAAAAAAAAAAAAAAAAAACCAGTAGGGTTACCTAAGAGTTGAAATATCAATTTTATACGATTTTTCGTTTTTTTTTTTTATCTGCTTACAGACTACCGATAGTGTTCTTGGTTATTTGGACTCAATAGACATTAAAACGTGTATTTCTTTTGAAAACTTAGATTTGAAATTTTTCATGATTGCATGACTTCTCTTAATGAATATCTCTTAAGTGAACGTAAAACGCAGTTTTCGGCGCCCTGAAGTATCAGTTTTTGCCACCCTTTACCTAATTTTCAAAAACCTAAGGAATTAAATCTGGCAGCCTACATGATGAAAAAACTATTATAATGAGCAGAAATGTGAGTTTCTTACCAAAAATATAAGAAGCGTACTTCCCGGGTGAAACCTGTCTAGCTTCTAATATTCAGCGATTTTTTCGACCTATAAAACTAAATAAATAGTGGGAGATGTTAGAATATGCGAGTGCAGAAGAGATTCTGGCTTCAAATGAGTGTCTGTCGCCAGATCTAGTCTATTATCGACATTCAATATTCTTCAATAATTGCAGTAGGTGCTGAAAATTGAGGGTTTTACCCTGCTTCGTATCTACTGAATACTACTACCTCACGGTAAGAAAGAATATTTCTAAATATTTCCGAGTATTGAAAGATATTTTCATGACTCTAAGGAGAGATATTAAAAACCTACTTTAACCTTCTGAGTGTCCGTTGTTGTCCTTCGGGGTCGGCTAAGAGGTCAAAGGTGACAGCTGTTCGTCCTTAACCTATAATTAAGGTTAACCTCAGAAGCACTTCGGGTCCATGTTTTTGGTAATCACAAAGCAGTAAATGGAATAACGTAACAATCGTAATGAGCTTCATTGTAATTTGAAATCTACGAAAAAGAAAAAAACCGATCGGCTAATTTACATCTTCACTTCTTTTTCTTCATTAACTGCGATAATCTCAACAATTTTCTCAATCAACTGTTTATTCGCTCACGTAACCCTTAAGTCTCCCTCCCGCCTAACTTTTATTACAAGGGTAACCCATCTGTAAGCCTAACGGTGGGCCAACCCCCATTAATAAATTATACAACTGCTCATTTAATTATAATACTCGTTCTTCAAATTATATAACCATAATTTACATGTATTCTGTAGTTCAGATTGTATTATTTTTTATCAACATAAATAAACAGAACGAAACCACAGTTCCGACAAATCTTTAATTTCTTTAAAAATCAATATTACACTTCCCGCCTTGTTGCCAATTTATATTGTATAATTAAAATTATTCTTGTGACTAGTTTTAACATAATTAATAACTATAGTATAGTAAGGTAATATATTATCGTATGGTAATATAATAAGATAGAAATAATTCTGGGAATTAGAACTGTAGTCCCTTTGTTACGGTCCGTCCCGTTGTGTGTACATAAAATATAATATTTACACGTAAAATTTATGTACTCTTTGAAAGCACTTCCAAATCCTTTTTTCAATACGCTAACTCCAGTACCAGCTCCAGTTCGATGGCAAAGTTCAGTCTTGTTTCAATCTTAGATAGTAAGTTAGTTATTAAGTAGTAACTAACTTCAATAAGACAATTTAAATTTCAATAAGGCCTTAAAATGTAACACAGTTACTTAATTGTAAAATAAATTGTTCATTTTGTATTACATTATTGGGATTAAGAAAAAAAAAAAAACATGTGCTCCACTAAAAACTTTTTTGTATAATATAAATATCTGCCAAATAAATCAATATTGATTTCAGAACATTAATATTGGGTGCATAAGAAAATTCGCATATACGCTTCACAAAGATTATACTTTTATTTAAAATTGAAGAGAATAGGGAAAGGACAATGAAAACAAGTGTCTACCTTATTTCAGAGCCATTATATCCTTAAAAATTACATTAATTTTAATTGTTAAATGAAAATTGATGCTAAACCATTGATTCATTATTCATCAAATTTTCTCTAATCACTGGCCGTATTGAATGAGCCTTTGTTGAAACATAGACGTGGAGGGGGGAAAAAGTTTGCTTGGAATAACAATTAAAAACAGATGAGTACTAAATCACTACCTAAAAGGTTTATATTTATTTTTAATTTAATTTAATTTTTTATTAATCTCAAAAGTAATATAAGTAATATATATATGTGTGTGTGTGTGTGTTTCTTAGTAAAGGTCTTAGGCCTTCATCAGAGAATGTTTTTGTGTTTTTAATAATCAATTAAATACTTCTGCAATCATTCCTATGGTAAAAAAATACTCCTCTTTTTCAAAATTTTTATTTTTTGAGTCACAAGAAATGGTGGAGCAAGTGCTTAATTTTACGACATTTAAAAAAAAAAATTAGACAATTTTACATCACAATTACTTTTTATCAAAACTCATATTAATATTAAATCGGTTCCACGAAAACATTCAATGATTGTCCTACAACAGTTTGTTTATAAATTTGGACATTACACCGCTTTTAAAAAAAATATTTTATATTGTTTTATATATATTTTGCATATTTTATATACATACATTAATTGTATTATTATTTTTGATTATTATTTTATGTTTTCTGTATATATGGTGTGAATGTTCATACCTCACTATAATTATCGTTAGTGTGATAGATTGTTATATTACTGAATAAATAAAACAGTTAAACCACTCCTGCTTTAATTCCCTCACTAATAAGATTGAACTATAATTCTCTATTTAAAATCGTCAGATGAAGACTATAATACTTGGATGAGTTGGACAGAGATGGAGACACCTGCAAGTCGGACTCAACAGGTAGCCCTGATCTACGAGCCCACTCCACCTTCTTCCAACCAACACTTTTATTATTTACCAGTACTGTTCTTTACCGTTTGTTTTTCATTTATGAATGGCCATAAAAGAAATGAATGTCCTTCATAAAACACTTAAATGGTTCCTACTTTACCAGTTTTACACCGCCAGGGCACTTATACCTATTATTATTCCATGAGTTTGGGAAAGCAAGAAATTGAAATATAGAGTTGTCTCGGTAGATTACGCAATTCACTATATTCTTTTAAATTATTTATATGAAGGAAGTGATGTTTACGTTAATATATCTATAGCATTTATGAAGTAAAAAGTTCTTTAGGAAAGTTTTGCACTTTTTTTTGTGAGCAGTGAATGAGACTGTGCCGTCGTATTTACACGTGTAAATAGGATAAGTTATCAAGTTTGTGGTTAGTGAAATACTTAAAAAACTTATATGACAAGCTTACAATTAATGATCCTTTGTAGATTTATTATTTTTTTTTTAAAGTTCATTTGTTTATTAATTCCAATTCATTTATTGATTTTACTGCTATTTTTTAAAAAGTTTATTTATTTATCTATTCTATCTTATTATCTATAAGGGTCCATTATTATCCTTATTTATTTATTTATTTTATTCTATCAGTCGATTTCTTTTTTTTTTGCAATCCAAGCTAGTTGTTTAGTTGATCGGGCGTTTATGACCGGGACGTTTTGCACCTAGACATCGAAACAAACAAATAAGCAAAAATCTCATGGTAGATTTATATACGAACTTGCTTTGCACGCCATTTTTTAGGGATTAAAATATTTTTCTCCGATTTAAGTACAGAAGAAACAGCTTAATTAAGTAGTATATAAATGTAAAAACTATTTATAATATGGTACTAACTACAATGTAAATGTAAAGCGGTTAAAAGGAACAACGTTATATGTCATGTTATATAATGATTGTTGGCATAGATGATAAATCTGCAAATACTTATTACAAAAGTACTTCCTATTCGAACTAATCTAACAGAAATTGATAGTATCCCAAAACATTAAATTAAAGTTGCAAGAGAATAAAGAAAAACTTATACTATGCATCGATAACAAAAGAGAAAAACATGTGTTGAATAAACATAACCTTATGCGGAGAGGTTTTAGTATCAAACAGAATAATGTCCAAATAATTTTATTTTATGAAGCAAAGTATTTATATACATAATATATTATAGAAATAATTAACCGTAATGAAACTGTGATGCTTGATTTCCTAAAGAATATATTATATTTTTTTATTTATTGAGTACTACAACAATCTTTCACATGGACATTAGTTATAGTGAGGTAGGATAACATTCACACTATATGTACAAAAAATATAAAATAAACAGAAGCAAAATAACAATAAATAATAATCAAAATGTATTTACAATAAATAAAATAAAATAACCTAAAAATAAGAGAATTACAACTAAACAAAAAACACATGCATACCTATATAAACTAAAGAATATAAAGATAATTTTGATGCCAAGGATCCACATGTCCTAATTCGCTGAAACAGTGGGTGTAAGAAAAAATAAAGTAAGGCTAAAGTAAGATTTTATTATTAGAAAAAGAACTCAAGTCTACCTAATAATATTTAAAAAATATATATTAAAAGAATATAAATATAATTCGATGTCAATGATACTCCAGATTAAAGGTATTAACAAATTTAAAAAAATGATTTAGGTATTTTAAGGAGATTCGAGAATGTTTATGTATGAAACATGAATAGTACATAAATACATGACCAATAATAATCCAAATCATATACATTAGATAATATTGCTAAAATGTTGCATGTTATAGGTCAATAATGGAAGTAATAGCCTGGTTTGAACCAGTTGTGTTGCATCAACATTTCAGCAAACCCTGACGTGTCGGTTCAAAGGCTAGCCAGTTGAAGGTTAATCGATCAACCAATAGATCAACTGTAGCAGACACTTCAATAACTGAGGCATCCATTTTCTCATTGATATTTCATTCATAAAATTTATGAATGAATTTATGTTAAATAAATTCTAAAAGTACTAAGGCGGCTTAGTTCTGGTCTTGAGAACTAGGCAACAGGTGAAGGCTTATACTTCTTAATACCAGGGTGAGAACAATTTATCCGTTTTTCTTTCTTTCTTTTTTTTTTATATTAAAATTTATTTAGTGCAGTTATAACTGTGATATGAGATACAATAGGCATAAATTGAATGACATGTATCTGATGCGAGTAGAAGCCAACGGTAAAACTGAATTTTATTTCTTAAATGCAGTAGTCGAACCAGGATTTAATTTTTTAAGGGACATCAACCCGAAAACTTTTTTTTATAAATAACGATTATTACTTTGGAAGAAAAAGAAAGAGACCAATTATCTATATGAAATTATATTTAAGCAATTCTTGATGTCCTATTCAATGTAATTACACGAAAAATAATTCTTTTACAGATATTTTTTTAAGCATATAAAGTTATTTTTTTACTATTTTGGAGAGAGGAGGAGCTCCGAAAATCCACCCTTTTCCCTCTAGATACACCTTTTCTTAAATGTGATATAAACTTACAAATTCTTATAATACTATATCACTTTAAAAAAAAAAAAAATGAGAATATGTAGATAGACTTATATAAAACATGGCACAAACCAGAAGTAAAGAAAGAGTAAAAGAGTAGGCATATCTGTATTGCCAGGCTACTTTACAATAATTGGATAGAGTTACCCAATTTTTTCCGTTTAAATGTGCAATTGTTTCCCCAAATGTCAGACTATCTTTTCAAAAATATTTTCTCTTAAGTTCTACCAGAACAGTACATACTCCAAGAAATGCACGATATATTCTATTTCATTCCTATTGCATAATGTAACAAATATATTAATGTATCAAATCCTCAGTATATTCCCTGTCCACAAGATCTCGACCTTCTAATCTTTACATGCCTTCTCACAGATCTGGCTCATTCCAAAATTCCTTTATTGTTCGCTCTGACAATTTCTGGAATTCCCTCCCTATCAAAATTCGACATTCCCTATCGATATCCACATTCAAAACCCTCCTATTCCAATGCCTATCCCAAAAACAGTCAGATAGTTGCTAACCATTCGAGCTGATTTTTTATACAGAATTTGATACATTTTTATTTTTTAATTCTTAATTATTTTCTTAAAAGTGTATACTGGTCTATCAGTGCAAATAGCTTTAAGTGTCTAGTCATAGTATTAATTGTTTTGTATATAATTTCGTTTGTTTTGTATATAGAATTTTTACCTTATATTTTTTTTTACATTATTTCTTTTTTTCGATTGATTTTATTTTGGCCAGATGTAATCTTTTAATTTTGTTCTATTTTGGAATTCTCAAGGGACTGTGTCCCAGAATAAAGTTATTTTTCTATTCTATTCTATTCTTAATGAACATAATTTATTACTTTTTTCGTAATATACCCTACAGTTTAATTGTATTAATTCTGCTCTGCCTTAAATATTAAACTGCTGGAATATATGAGTTAAATATTTCCCACATTAAAAGCATAGGCAATTTAAATCATCGGAACTATTTGAAAATAGTATTTTTGGCGGCTTTGCGGTGTGCCTTTGCTTTCCTTCCTAAGTTTTTTTTTCCTTTGTGACGAATTTACTTATTTTTAGTACTTGAAGGAGAACATAAACTTTAATCTTGATAAAGAGTTAACGATGATATAAAGCTGTGCTCAACAAAACGCTTGTTGTGTAGATAATGTATTTGTTGATAAGTGATTAAGGACTCAACAATTGTTAGGAGGCTAATATTATTGGCAGTAGGCGAACCGCTATATCCCCCCAGTGCCTAATACGACCCTACAATGGCTTGCTCGGTTCGATTTAACCTCACTAACAAGAGCCACCGTTCGCTGGGAGCTAATCTCAGGCTGCTTTGTGCAGACCTTAGCGAATTTACTTCACCACAGTGGAGCCGACCTAAAGCGGTTTAACGATATTTTTATCTCTCATCGTTAAAAAAGAACTTAGACATTAACCAGGGGCGAAAATTGAAACTTATTAATTTTATAAGTATATAAAATCTAATATATAATATTTCCGAGTTTGATTTAGAATTTTCCGAACGAAATTGGGAATTTTCCATTAAAAATTAAGATTTTTCCAAATATTTTTTAACACATCCACCAAATCACTTTTATTTAATTTCCTCCAACGCACGCCACACAGACTTTACAACATCATCTAACAAAACTGAACGACTGGTGCAAACTCTGGAAAATTCGACTCAACCAAGACCAATCACAACACATCACTTTTACTCTTCGACATGAACATGTCCTCCTATTTACCTTGACAATGCCGAAATTCCTCAAACAGATAAAATACAATATCTTGGACTGACATTCGACAGAAGAATGACATGGGGTCCACATATCAACAAAAAAATAAAAACTTTAAACCTCAGACTACGACTGTTATACTCACTTCTCTCAAGACGCTCAAAATTAAACTTAAAACAAAAACTGAACACTTACAATTATCTACTTAAGCCCATATGGACCTACGCTTCACAAATTTACGGAACAGCCAAAACGACCCACATACGAAAACTACAAACTTTTCAGTCTAAAACTTTCAGAACCATAACCAAAGCTCCATGGTACGTCACAAACATTACATTACATAAAGACCTTCAAATGCCAACAGTTAACGATCACATACGGACACACTACAAGCGATTTCACAATAACTTACATGGACATACTAACACACTTATACAAAGTATGGCTACATTTAACATGCCCGAAAACACACTTAGGAGGCTCAAAAGGAGCTGGATGAGGGATTTCCTCGCTTAAAAATATGCTAAAATCAAGACAGGAAGGGATGCCGCTGGGTACCCCTCTCTATCACGCCGATCAAGCCACCACCTGTACACTTACCGACAGCAGACCCGCTAATTGTCATTGCTTATGGAAGGTGTGGGTGAATAAATAGTTAAAAAAAAAATTAATTTACATAAACTGAGAGGAGATAAATGTTGATGCTTGACAGCTGTCTTATGTCATGTGTCATATAATATTGTTTGATATTGTGCATGCACACATCTTTATACAAAATTTACGTTCGCCCAATTTGAAGTATTTCATATTTGAAAGGCGAAGCAAGGCTCCAGAAGATCCCAGCGCCTCTCCACCAGTCGCGTGCTTCACTGGAATCGACATCAAGTGGAGACAGGCAGGGAACTAGAGTCACGAACACCTAGGACACTATTCAGACTAAAGATTGTATGCCGGTCAAGAATTATCTTGCGATGGAAAATAAAGTAAAACTATGTTATTAAGAATTTTACCATTGTTCACATCTCGTAGCACCAAATAAAGTTGTTTTTTTTTTCATTATATTTTTGTATACATATTTCTAACTTGTAAATGATTTCTATCTAATTGTTTTATTTTTTCAGTTGAATTTTATTTTCATATTCAATTCGAAAAGGCAAACACAAGTTTAGTCTGATTGCTTTGAGGTTAAATTACGATTAAGTCCCTGGGGAGCGGGGAGGTTTTGAATTAAGGTTGGTGTTCTAATAAGTTGGAGCCTTCCTTTGATCAAAGTTTCAAACCGGTCTAGGTAAAAACATACTTAACCTCCTCTCCCTTCTGCCATCGAATATTCTTTTTGAGGGGGGTTTTCTTTTCACGAAAGAGCAAAGAGCTTAAGCAGGACTGTGAAAGTAGCAAACGAAGTTCACCCAGACATTGAATAAAAAAATAATTATAATGTTGATTGTTTTTAATTTTATTGAGGTGTTGTGAGCGCCTCTTGTTTTCATTTAGCTATCATTTCTTATACAATATTAGGTTTATAATAAATATATAATGTCTTTACATTTATATACAGGGAATTGTAATAGTGGTAATAGAGGGGAATATTTATAGGAGTGATTGCGGACCTCAAGATGATACAAAAATGTTCATATAAACAATGGGCCCATTTTCAGCAGAAAAGTGTTTTGTTGAATAGGATACGTAAAGCAATAACTAAAGAAATATTCAATTTAAGTAATTAAAACTGAAACTGAGACAGAAACTGAGTACATATACGTACTTACTTAAACCCAGATGGACATACTCATCACAAATATACGGCATCGCTAAAAAGACCTAGCTATAAAAACTTCAAACCTTACAATCAAAGTTATTGCGACTCATAACCAAAGCACCATGGTACGTGACTAACAAAACTTTCTCCTCCAATCCTCCTCGATAGATTTTTATCAGTTCGAGAGGGCTTGGAAATGTCTTCAGTTCGTCCAATCTCGACATGAGTTTCCGAAGGTTCAATCCCTCTACAACTCTCAAAAAACATCCCTCACAAGAGCCTACCCAAGACTCACTAACTCCAATCTTGCAATTTAAGTAAGTGATGTCACTTCCTTAAATAACAATATTAGTTCAAAATATGGAAAATTCGATTAAATCATGACAAGTCTAAAGATGTAAGATTTACTATTCGAAAAATCACCTGCCTTCCAGTTTATATTGAAAACAATCAAATTCCTCAAACGGACACGCAATGTAAAAATTAAACGTAAAATACGTAACAAACGACTCAAAATTAGTTACTCTTTTTTAGCTAAATCTTCAAAACATAACTGATACAGAAACTGAATACATACACATACTTACTTAAACCCATGTGGACATACATCACAAATATACGGTATTGCGTAAAAGACCAACCTACAAAATCATCAAACCTTTCAATCAAAATTATTGCGACTCATTACAAAAGCACCTTGGTACGTGACTAACAAAACTCTACATACTGACCACCACCTTCCAACAGTTGACCAACATATAGCGAGTCTTTACCAACGATTTTATACTAATTTAAATAGACATCCCAACTGATTAACAAGAGACATAGCCCATAGCTGACATACCCCAGCATATGAGGAGGAGACTAAAAAGGCGTTGGATGACAGATATCCTTCCTTAAACTAATTAATTTTATAGGTATATAAAATCTAATATATAATATTTGCGAGTTTGATTTAGAATTTTCCGAACCAAATTGGGAATTTTTCAACCAAATTTAAAATTTTCTATTTAAAATTAAGATTTTTCCAAATATTTTTATCACATCCACCAAATCACTTTTATTTCATTTTGATAAACTGAGAGGAGATAAATGTTGATGCTTGAAATATAAAGCTCTAATTTTTATAATAATATCGTTACGTATTTAATGACGTATTATGTAAAATGGAAGTAATTTACACGACCATAGGAAAATATTTTACTTTTTTTGCACGTTGACAGTATTATTGCAGTTCGAGCAAAATCGAGAAAAAATAAATCTAAAATGATTGTAAATTTGTATCGTATAAATCACTGTAATAAATGAAAATAGTGCTACAGAGAATGGAGCATGATTTGAGTATCTCGCTGGGCTAGGGGGTCCATTAAATCAAAGCTACAGATGGAAAATATGAGCAGAGCTGTGGTCCCCAAAGCATAAAATGAAATCGGACCCCATCTATAATAGATATCACTCTCTGAGCCAGCATCTTTCTGTTTGCTGGAATTCTAATGCGATGAATGAGGCAACAAGCAAAAAGGGATTTCAGGAAGAAATGACGTATGCCAAAGACAACAATTAATATGGTGTATCAAACTGTTACACTGTTAGGTCATTGTTTAAATTTAATGCACTTAACAAGTAGATTTTATCAAATGTACTTGGAAGAAACAGGGCTTGAATCTTTCATGAAATTTTTTTAATTAAGTTTCCAAAATGAATAATGAAGAACTTATTTATGATAATTGGTTGTGGGTTTATTGTGAAAGTCTAACATTAACCATTAAGCGCTAACAAAAAAATCACGATAAATGAGAAATAAGAAACTCACTTTTTAAAAATATGAATTGCTTTTACAGAATTTTTAAAACGTTTTTTTAGAAAATGTTCTTTAATTCCTTAAAACGATAGGTTTTCACTAGGTAGCACCGTTCCAGAAATATAAATCAATAACCTAAAACAGTACAACTAATTTCGATTAGACACCATGTTATATTTCGGTATATTCATGTCATTCATCAAATGTTTATTTTTAATAAGGAAGAAAAAATTGTCAGAATATGCAGTCAAAAATGTAAAACTATGAAATAAAATATTTAAAAAAATAGAACATAGAAACAATTAGAAAATACCATTTGAAAAAAAAGAGTAAAGAATAACAGTAGAAAAATGATACAAAACAAAAACAATTCAATAAATAAAAAGTATGTAAAAACAACGTATATAAAAAAAAGAACAAATATGACAAAAAAAGAATAGAAATCGAGTTTAATAAATATAAATAGTTTCTTAAGAATTACCAATGGTTGGAGAGCTGGATGAGAGATGCAGTAGAGAACGAGGTAAGTTAGCGGACATTTAATGAATATTTAACCGAAATTTGGCTTTAGGACCAGTGACACGGTTGAGAGAGTAGCGCAGAGATCTCTTGGAGTCCTCCTTTTCCTTCTATAGTTGGAGGGAGAAGCCTGGCTTGGGGTTCCCTGCCTAATTGTATATATTGTATATAGGTATGACTGTGTTTTTATGTTTTTGATTTGTATTTAGTTATTATTTTACTTTTATACGTTAATTTTATATTTTCTGTATATATATGGTGTGAATGTGTTCATACAACACTATAATTATTGTCCACGTGACAGATTATTATATTTCGTAAAAAAAAATGAAAATGTTACCATATAATAAGAAGTAAAAAACATTTAATTGGTTAAGTATCAACACAATACACAATTTATTTTTGTACAATACATAATTTTTTATTTATCAAAGTCTTATTCTATACGGTTTTTGTCATATTTGTTATTTTTTATTTATAAACATTGTTTTTGCATACTTCTAATTTATTGAATTATTCATGTTTTGTATCATTTTTCTAATGTCATTCTTCACTTTTATTATTATCATCTCATTTATTAACTTCTATTACTATTATCTTATTATTGTTATTCTTTACTCTTATTTTCTTATACTTTTACGTCAATCATATTTCTGAAGTTATTATATATTTTTTAGCCCTGATGATAATGTAGCAGCACTAATCAATATTGCATAATATCTCTTTGGCTTGACTACACAGCCACTCAGCCTTCCGCTGTTCTGAGCACATGTTATACAAAAAGGTCCAAAAGAACGTACTTTTGCACGAGAAAAATACAGGAATAGTCAATGAAACTTTACTGGTAATTATTTTTTTCTCTATGGGCACTCTCAGACATAAATTTCAGACAGTATATCATTACAAGAGAGTTCAATGTATACTCAATGAAATAATGACGTAAACCGGTTGAAGGTTATATTTATCAACAAAATCATAAATTATCATCACAATATTCTTGCATAAACTTTAGTCAGCGCCATTGGAACGCTGCGCTTTCAACTTTATGAAAACTAAATGGAAATCAATTTGTTTGATACTGGCGACTGGAAAACACATTCCCTACAGCCGCTGTAGAGGCATCAGTTGCATTATAGAGTAGATGACATCACGACAGTAGATGATTGAAAAAGTTCCTCCCCTCTGCTTATCAAACTTCACAGCTTCACTTTGAAAATGAACACTCTCAGGTGTCCTGTAACTCAAAGTGTGGCCTGACTTTCACGATACGAAATTAAATACTTAAAACATAATTTAGTTCTTTACTGCGTTTCTAAAGTGCCTTGTCTAAAGAATAAAATTTAAACGTAAATAAGAGCTCGTTGTTATAGCTTGTTTCAAAGAGAAAAAAAATTCTATCTTGACTGGCATATGCGTGCCCACTTACATGACACATTGGAGTTGGTACGAGGTAGGGCCATAGTTCCTTTTTTAAAAATTGTTATTCTAAATTTTATATTTTTTTTTTATCATTATTAATTTGCTAACAAAAATAGACAACACTGCTTCAGTAGATGTAACTTTTCAATAATAAAAAACAGAACAAATGATACAAGCTTTGCAGTAGATCATATGGAAAATATTTAGAACACCATTTCTTTCCACTAAATTGTCCGATTTCAACGATTTTTTTTTTTTAGTGATTTTATTTCATAAACTTTTAAATAATGAATATGTTTATAAAAAAAATCTACAAAAAAGTGTACACTTTTTGAGTTATTCGGAAATATAATTTTACCATACCTCGTAACCTTTTTTACCAACTTCTTTTCGTTGAAGTATGTGATATAGATAAATCTGAAGGGCATCGAGGAGAAAACTTTAGCCCATTTTCATTGAAATCAGTATATTCCTTTAGGCGCTACTGTGTATACCAAAACAAGTTTTTTGGCGCAATACGTTTTGTTTTCAGAATCCCAAGAGATACTCATATAACCCAGTATTACACCAAGTTGAAGTGGCTCTATCCATCCAACCGCCGTCTGTACTTCCTTGCTATCTTTCTATACCAAGTCATCAGAACTCATTGACCTTCCTATATGTTTCACAGCCTACAATTCAAATATTCCATTCAATCCCGTCCCATTAGATCTCGAACCTCCGACCTCTATCCACATCCCGACCGAACTGCAGCGTTTGACAAATCCTTTATAATTCAAGACGTCTCCTTCTTGAATACCATCCCTCCCGATATCCGACGTGTAAAATCAGTTTCCTCATTTAAATATCTCCTTTTTAACCACCTACTCTTTTCCCAACCCAATTGATCATGAAATGTAGATAAGATAACTTTTTAAAGTGGCCCCAGAAATGATTTTCTTTACTTATGCAATTTTACTTTCCCACGTTTGTATTATACATATCAGTATGTTTTAGTGTAATTGTTTTATTTTTTTCCCAACATCTTAATCTTAATAAGAATTGTAAATAATTAATTATATGTATGGCCACACAGGCATTTATTTGGCATCTGTAATTTGTTCTAAAGGGAAAACAGTCCCAGGATAATAAAAAATATTTTCATTTCATCTTGAAATGCAAGGACGCTTGGTAACGTTGAAGTAGGAAGATCATCTTCGGGTAACCTCCAACATAGATTCAAAATTGAAAAAAAAAAAAAATCGGAGAAAAGCCTTATATTTTGAGGTTTAGTTAAGTTGTTGGATTTTTTGATCTATTACAACGGTTTATCATTGAAAATAATAAACCTATAAAAAGCATTTTCTTATTTCCATTAACTATAATATATATATATATATATATATATATATATATATATACTAAATAGATAAATAAATGGCTGTACGGTACAAATGGCTTGGGATAACACGGGAATTATGTGAAGATAGGACAGAACACAAGAAATTTCTGAAAGATGCGGTGCCTGTGGTGGACAGTAAGGAACTTCCATCCAGGAGAAAGTGGATGGAGGAGAAGAAGAAATTGAAAAAGAAACCAATATCATAGTCGCGTAGTACTTCCGGGCTGTTTCGCGTTAGAAAATAAAAATATATATCAATTTATTTATAATTTTAAATTGGCAATTCAGTTATGGAGGAAAGATTACTTGCGATATGCAAGGAAAGATATAGATATAAAGAGAATGAATTTCGCTCAATGAAATTGAATCTGAAGAAGAGGGGGGGGGGAGAGAGGCAGTGATATTGAATGGAGCACAGATAGCCTACTCCCCCCTTTCTGTTCACCTTCCTTTTATTCTCAATTCTTATTCATCTCCAACAACTTTCTAATACAGAAGGATAAGTTATGGCAGCGGAAAATACTGACTACCGGAGGGAATTTTCCACAGCTTCCGCTAGTGTCCTTTAACTTATACGTTGCTCTGCCTTGCCTGGGATGGTACTTTATATTCTCAGCTGGAAAACTGCCTGTATTCTGCCAGACAATTCTCATATAAACTAAATAAAAGTGTACATCGTTAGAATACAATTGGAACCTGACACCTGAAAGACTAATTATTTATATGATTATTTTTACTTTCACTTACCTATATATGAAATATATAGTAGGGGAAAGTATTGCGATCGTAAAAATTTTTGAATCTGAGTTTTCAACGGAAATATACGTTTTGAGATCCCCTGAGTCCAAATAACCATGTCCCGCGTCCCGCCAAATGGTGTGTGTGTATGTGAACAGTCTAGCTCAAAAACGAAATGTCGTACGAGTTTGATATTCCGTATTTAAGAAAAGTATATGCCTTAGATGTGACAGCAACAGCCAGAAGTTCCAATTTACAAACACATTTTTCTCAAAACAGCTCAAACGAATTTGATTAAACTCGGTGTATTATTGTAAATTTAAGTGGTCTTTAATATCATTTAGGTCTTATCTCCATTGATGTCACTTTACTGAGCTTAAATGCCGAATGTTCAAATAGGTCTTCCTCTATAGTACCTTTAATATGATTATTAAAAAAAAAAAACTCTTATATTGGCAGTATAAAAAATGGCTAAATACGAAGTTTGAAAGAATATGATAATTGGAAACTGGAGACAAATATTTATCCAGGTTGAAAATGAATCTCCTAAAATAACAGTCAGATATACGTATAATATATCGTTGGAAAAATTTAAAATGTGAACTTTTAAATTTTTCTTAAGTTTGAAAAAAAGTAATTAAAATCTATCGAATCAAGCATATTTGCCATTGTTTAAAATAGTGTTTTAACTCTAATTTCAACATTCCTTATTATTAATTTTAGTGATGATTCTAGTGGAAAAAATTATACTTTTATCCGCAGTTCTGTATTTCAACACTGCAATCACCTACTCTGGAATAACCTTACATAAGTATAGATCCAACTTTCCCAACTAGAAATATCACTAAAAGACATTATTTAAAAAAGGAATCAGTCATTCTGTCAACTAAAAAGCTCAGAGACTGAAGTTGTGTGGTTTATAAAAGCAGATGGAGTGACTAGATTTGTATTGCCTACCGTCGATAAAATAAAAAGGATTTTTGTAATTTTAATGGTCTTAATGATTTGTTGTCTGTAAGCTTTATAGCTCAGTTTAAAATATACTTTAAAAATTGTATAATAGCCTAACATTGCCAGAAAATAATTTCTATTCAAAGTAGAGCGGTAAGAAAAGTTGTGTGTTGTGCGCACCAGATTGTTTTTTTATTTATATCACTGGTATTATCATCCACGACATCTTGAAGACTTAATTCATAAAAATATATCATATTTTATTATTTTATACAATATTACATGTACCTATACATATAGATCTCCATATAAAATTGTATATGAGTAAGATTTACACAGGGTGAGAATATAGGAAAAGTCGGTATTTTAACATGCCTAGAATGGTGCTATGATTGAAGTTTTAGTTTATATTCAAAGATAATTATATGTAGAAGCATATCCTAGGATTCTATGATTTATTCATGTGGACTCTTACATTTTTTCGTGAAGACTTTATCACATTTCTCACAGCTAATTTGAAGCATTGAGAGTTCATTTCACTGCCTCAAACTTTTAAGTAAAAATAAAATTATATAATATATTTAATCTGTAGTTAATATACCCATACGCAAAAAAAAAAAAACCAAACAATAAGAATAATACATAAACATATATATAAGTTTATTTTTATATATACTATTATATTGCTCGTTTTGCAATAATTATGTTGATTATCACTCAATTTTATACATAATATAAAGTTCCGAACCTTTTTTTGTGAATCCATGTCCCTCCACAACTAAAATGAAAGCCTGCGCCAATACTATTAATAACATTTTATTATATAAATTTAGGCAATATAAAAAATAAAATATATATAGAAATACTCATAAATATTCACAAAGATAAATATCTTTGTGCCATTGTGCTATATACCACAGTTCTCAACTTTTTTTATCGAACAAATAATTGTGCACTCTCGTTCTACAAAAAAGTAAATAAACGGCACACTAATAGTTAAATATATAATAAAAATAAGGAGAAGAAACAGTGACGAAAAACACACATATATATAACATAATTGGTAATTGGTTGACTGTCGTGGATAATGAAGAGAAGAATAGTTGGGGTGCTCAGTCAAAAAAGAAAGGCAAAAATAAATTATAATATTTATTTTTTACATCTGCCGACGTTTCGTTTACATCTGAAACGTAGGCAGATGTAAAAAATAAATATTATAATTTATTTTTGCCTTTCTTTTTTGACTGAGCACCCCAACTATTCTTCTCTTCATATATTTAACAGATATTAAAAATATATAGTAATTATTAGTTTTTAAATAATATGTTGTACTTTTATAATTTTCATTTTCACCTCCCTTCATATGAAAATACCAATTTCTAGTCAATATAGTATAAGTGAAAGTTGTGTAATGCGCGCACCACATCAGATTTTTTTTAAAAACTTATTATTAGTTATATAAACCCCCTTTTTATTACTTATATAAACAGCGCATTTAAATTCTGAGAAGTCCTTTGAAAAAGTATTATCTTATCTTTTTTTCCGACATGTATTTGTAAAGGTAAGAAACAACATTATCAATTAAAATTTTTATATCTTCAAATAATCTCGGTAAATATTTCACTTTATTAGAATTTTTAAACACATTTTTAAAATTAACAAAATTTAACACACATTTTTATTAAAGTTTATTCCATTTCTGAATTTTCCAATTTATTTGTTCTTTTCAACTGAACAGGAGAATTATTTTTTAATGTTCAAATTCTGCATTTTCTAATTTTTTTTTTTTTTTGAGGTTTTATTATTAAGAGTGGATCGTAAAATTATGGGAATATTTCTATTTAGTTTGAAACATATTAAAATAATCAAATATAAAAAGGGAACAGGAGAAATCGAATGATATGAAAAATTGCGAAGATGGCAGATTGAACCTCGAGTCAGTTCGTTAGGGTCCTGATTGTTCACGAACTAGGTCACTTTTGGTTGGCTAAGAATTCTTCATCGCGCACAGGGCTTGAAAATTGACTTTTTTCGAGAAAAAAAACTAGTAGATATACCTATCTGTAAGTCGGAGAAAAAAAATTTTGATACTATCATACTTACAACTAAATTTTCTATAACATATATACAGTAGAACCTCGCTTAAGCGGCTCTCCGGATAAACTGATTGTAAAAAGAAAAACAGAAAATTAATTTATATTTCTCTCAGAATAGGTAGTTAGTTTCTGCTAACTAAATTATTGAAAAAAAAATGAGATAGTTGTATTTATTATAGAAAATTTTTACCTGTGAACTTATATTAAGAGCAAACGAATAAAGGAAACAATTATAAAGTAACAAACACTGCACCGTTCCGGCTTCATCACTTACTTATATGTGTGTGGTTAAAGTATTGCGATTGTAAAAAAAAAAATAATTACATTTTTAACTGAAATACACGTTTAAGGAGTCCATATAACCAAGTATCACAAAATGATCTGAATGAATATTCCCGAAAACTAAAAAAAATAATCTGCTTAATAGGAATAACACAGAGAAATAAAATATGGCATCATACTAATAAATCATAATGTAATAATTTAAGCTCTTTTGTAAAAAAAGTGAAGTTTTACATACGAAGGTAAGTTTTGTACAATAGTAGCGATATTATCTTTTTACAAGTCTGTAGAATTACTCATATAATTATTCGGTGACGCTAAATCTTTCTTGTATTGACATCAAAGGAGGCAGACCATTGTCCATTGTCAGCATAGCAGCAGCATCTTAAATAATTAAACAAAGGGTTACTCACTGTGGTAATAAGAAATTCTCTAGCCATTGTTTAAAGAGAGGGTCGCCAAGCGGTATATTTCATTTATGCAACGAGGTCGACTTAGAAATTTGTTGATACAATTTGTACGGTATTATTAAGAGAAGCAGTAATATTGCACTCGTGCCCTTGAAGGGTATTGCATTCATATATATGCTAATATAAACAATAGTACCAAGGGTAGCTAGCCCTATCCTAGGGAAGAGTATGGAAATGTTGGAGGGTTGGAGCATTGGTGGGACTTCCATAGAAGATGTTGGAGGGTTGGAGGGGTCTGTCATAACGAGTGCGCGCTGATGAGAGTCATCTACTACAAACGGTTCTTTGATACATCCATCTCCATCTCATAACTACCGTACCAAGTAAAGACCGTACGTCCATAAGGATATCAGGACATTGAAGGCTGATACAGGCCTCTCATTGTGGTAAAATGTAACTACAAATATAACAGATTGATCTGGTGAGTTAGAAAAATACTATGATAAAAAATTAATTATTTGGAATAAATAACGGATGATTGAGATTATTAAAATATGAAGGCATTATTAGAAAACTTGGAGAATTATTTAATTAAAGTTGGAAAACTGGAGAATAAACATAAATTCCAAAAAAACCCACAATTAACTTTCGCCGTAGACCTTTCACTTCCTGTCTTATCCTACAGTCCTACAGTATCCTTTAACAATACCCCCTTATCTTTGTTGAAGAACTCTGATAACTTGGACTCCACCTGGACAAAGTTCGAACTTGGAATCCACGTACCAGACTGAAACGACAAAAAACCTATCGAGGTTCCCGACTATTTCAGCATTATTACTAGAGTAATTACTACAGCATTAATTAATTATGCTGCTTACTTTGTTACAAATAGAATCATCCATAATGACTTTAATGTTCCTTATATTTCCGATTTGGCCCAATTCAGATAGCTTGTTAGAGCTATCCTTTCATAATAAACTTACGAACCATCCGAACCCTTTCATTTCTAACCTTGCTTCATCTTCGATTTATCATAGCCCTCCGAAGCTTCTGAAATGAAGATAGTCCCGTGATCTACAAATGTAGATATATTATTAGAATGTTACGAGTGGGTAGTTTCTCTACAAGTGATTTCATGTCATCACATTGTTTTGTATTCAGTTACTGCCAGTTCTGATGACGGTTGCAAGGTTTAGACACTAACCAGCACTTTAAAAAGAAGTATTGAGAGATTTAAAAGGAAAATCTTCCGCACGATAACAAGAGCGATCTAGGATGAGTGTACCAAAACATGGATGGAAAGGGCCAATAACGGACTGATTACCAAAACAATCAATATCATATAATATGAAGAAGCCTGTACACAACAATGAATGCCCTAATAGTTGGCAAGAGACCTTGTGCAAAATATGCGTTGTCCTGAGCAACCTGTGATAACTGTAAGTTTACGAGTTCAAATCCCGGCGCGCGGGAGTCTATTTAACTATGGAATTAATTCTTCACCCTTACCCTGCCCAAGGAATAAACCCTTAAAGCATGAAGGCGAGGAAGGGGTGAACAAAAAAAATGGCAATAGACTACGTGGAAGATCAAAAAAAAAATTGCATACAGAAAACTGGTTATAGGTTATGGTAGGCAGAGAAGACAGAAGCTGGTCCAGGCGCCAAAAGATAAACAAGATCTGTAAAACCAACAGAAATAAAACAAGACTCTAAATTACGACCTTAACATCCCGTCACAATTAACAAAATTTCACCAAAACCTTATTTACCATCCCTACAATCCTACCCTTAGACTCAAGCGGCAGTGGCTTCAAGACAATTTTGTAAATATATGAATAGGGTCTTGGCAATAGCCAGGTTCTCCATGCAATGCCCGGATGCTCATCCTTATTTGGTCCGAATATTCTACGAATACATTATTTTCAAAAACCCTAAGACGTTGCTCATCCCTTAATGTGAACGGCTACGTTTCGCATCCATAAGGAACTGTAGGTAAGATAATGGTTTTATAGATTCTAGTTTTTAAGTTCCGGGACAAGAGACACGAGCTGATTAGTTTTGTCATAGAAAAATAACAAGCATTTTCCGCCTTCAGCCTAACCTTAATCTCCTCTTCAATTTCTTTTTATAACTCCGAAGTATTTACAGAATCAGTGTAAGAGAGCATAAAATATATTATTACATATAACATAGACATTAATATATTCTGAACAACTAATATAATCAAACCCTTATCCCTTCAAACACTTAAGTCGATTATTCTCTTAAACATATAGATGGTAATCCGAGGTGGTATTTCTGAGAACTGAGAGGGATTCCAAACTGGTGATATTCCGTACCAAATTATATTGTGGTATGCCAACAAGAGCATTTAACGCGTTGTTGAATACAGGGAGCACTGGCGTGCAGATAGGCCGAGCACAATTAGAGGTCTCTTGATACTGGCCGACCTTACAGCCCAACCTGTGGCGGCCACTACCACCATGGGCCATATAGCCACTCCACCATCAACAAGTTACTAAAAGCTGTTTCGTTATTAATGTGAACGAATAGAGGTTTCTAAAATTCAATTTCGTTCTGAAGAAACGAACACTAAATTATTATAATTACATTTTACTAGATTGTTAGCTATCATATTAAATTCTTGGCCTAAAACGGTTTCATCACTGCTCACATCATATATCATTAAAAAAAAAAAAAAAAACAGTTTCAATACTGCTATCCTAGATCTTTTTTTATTCTTGTTCGTCAGTTTTTTTTTTATTATAAAAAGTGTAAAACAGTTACTTCCTCAACCCCCGTTGGTTTCTTAATATTTAGCTTGGACTTATCTAAGCGAGGGATGTACCTAAATCTTAACGCAACATCTGTCTTAAAAATGTCAGATGATGGTTATATTGTAGAACACGAAGAATAAACAAATGATAAGAATAAAAATCTTCTTGCCATAATAAGAAGATAAGTCGATCCTGATGACGACGGAACTTGTCGAAATGTTGATCATGTACATTAACAAAATATGGAAAAACCACAACTGAATAAAATATGTTTAATCAGGTATGGAACGATTTTTCGAGTGAACGGTTGGAACGATTTCAAAGTGTTTTTATTATTACGAGTTTCCACTAATAGTGGGTTTCCTTAACCTAAAGTGTTTAGATTGCTTCTTTCCATAATATCCTATTTAAGATCCATTCATCCCGTAGACCACAACCCATCATGGATTCCTCCACTTCGCCTTCCTTGGTCTTTTTAAATATCCATACCACTTAAGGCGTTTATTCTCAATCTCATCCAGATTGGTTCTTTTAGGCTCCATCTTTTCTCTGATGGTCGTATTTCTCACTTTATTCATTCTGGATATTCCCGTCGCTCGTCTTCAGTAGTCCATTTCCATGGACTACTGGCTGGTTTCTTCCTGAGATTGCTTCTTACGGTCTAAATTTCTGGCCCATGTGTCATAATGCTCAGTACTATACTATTGTAAATGTTTTTGTTTTTTTAAAGTTTGATATCATAAATTTTTTGGTGAGATCCGGTGATTATTTCGAAAGAATTAGAGCTCAAAATTCTGACAAATTACTGAGTAATACGCTAAAAGTAAATTGATGATTTTCTGAGCGGATGACTAGAAAAGTTTCAAAAATCACTTGATCAGTAGCAAGCATAAAACAGGCTTGAATAGTTTGAAATCTTGGTAACCGATTTAATAAATAATCAAGAATCTGACGACCTGCTTACACTATATTGGCGGACAGGGGTAGTCACCTGATGATAACTAAAAATGTTAAAACAATTTATTTTAATTTTAAAATATCAACTATGCAAAGAGCTATCTATATCCGTCTTAAAGAATGAGAAATTAATGGGTTTTTAGTGTTTATAGATATTGAAACTTTTTTGTCCTCACCTTTCTCGCCGCTTTAGGCTATACGGGATTTTTCCGGGCCACAGGGTGAGGGCGGGGTTTAATGCCAGAGTTAAAAGCCCCTCCCCGAAACCTATGTGGGAACTCCTAATTATTTTATCAAGTTTAAGGTTGGAACTTGGTGAAGTAGTCTTCCACGAAGCATTAAAGCACTTACTCTTCCATATATCTAGGTATGTCAATATTCAGAAAGCTTCCAAAATCGTACATAGAACACATAGAAGTTAATTAATGTATTGTTAGAAGAGTTATTGAGTTATTGTTAGAAATTATATATATATATATATATATATATATATATATATATATATATAATTTATGTGTATTTATGTATGTGTACATATATAATTTTTCGTCCCTTAAGATGGATATAGTTATTTGCGTATTCGGTCTTTTTTTTTTTAATTAAACTTTTTTTTAATGTAGAAAATATTAAATATTCCTCAAACATTTTAAATGAATACAAAAATCAATACTAATACAATACTAGTTTTACAATAGTAGTATACTATGTAAAAAATTATACAATATAATTATTAGTACATTGTACACTATACTAGTGTAGGTACCACACTCCCATTGTTAATATTACATAACTGGTGATGTTCAATGATGCACGGTAATTAGTTCTGATTAGCGATCAGAGGAAGGCAACCAGGATTGGACATAGCTGCAATTGGAATGGACAAGATTTACCTCTGTTCATAATCGCTATTAACGGGACTAGATGCAGCAGTCGATGGATATAGCTGCTATAAAACAGGACATTATAAAACCGATAACCGTTTACCAGGACGGTTCAAGGTAATTGCTTAGTCGTGGAGACAATCCAATCAATGAGTGATTGTACAGGAGAATGGGAAGGAACGATTTTTTAAAATTTGGAATATATATACGTGGAATTCACACGTAGTTAGGAGGTTACGTACTAAAAGTCAAGAAGAACTTCTAGGAGAGGTAAAAGATGCGGAAGATACGGTGGCATCCACAAGGATTAACTGTTTTCAGTTTTTCGCTTATATCAGGAAAACTATACATTTTAGCGATATAGTTCGAAATCTACGAAAGAATTTCTGACAATAGTGATGCTAAAACCCGAAGCGATTGCCGAAATCGACTATTGCCGAATTTCAAGAACCGGGAAAATGCCAAAAATTACTTGAGCAAAAAACAACAGATAAAAACCGATTGGAAGTGTTAATAATTAAGCGACGAACAGTTAACAAAAATTGTTCCCTTCTTCTAGGACACGTTCTAGGCAATGGATATAATGAAATTCTACAAAATTTTGAATGTTTTTTTTTATGAATCTGAGATACAAATTTTAAAAGAGTGTAAAAAATCACTTGATCAGTAGCAAGCATAAAACCGGCTTGAATAGTTTCAAATCTTGGTAACTGATTTAATAAAACAATCAAGAATCTGAAGTGTCGAAAATTTCCAAAAATTAGTCGATATGACAGTTAAAATCAATTTTCTGGATATTCGAGATACAGGAGTAGTAAGAGCTCACCGCTATCGGCAATGGCCGAATTTGAAGAAGCGGGGAAAATGACAGAAATTACGTGAGCACCAAACAGCAGGAAAAAACAGGTTGGCATTGAAACTGTCAGAAAGTGTTAAAATGCGACGATCACTTAAAAAAAAAACATTAAAAAAAATTGTTGCAATCTTCTTAGAATACTTTCTAGGTAATGGATATCATGAAATTTTATAAAATTTTGAAAGCTTTTTATGAATATGAGTTACAAATTTGAAAAGAGTGACAAAAATCACTCGATCAGTAGCAAGCATAAAACCGGCTTGAATAGTTTCAAATTAGTTTCTTGGTAACTAATTTAATAAAAGAATCTGACGTTTTGAAAAGTTCCAAAAACTACTCGATAAGACAAAATTTGCAACAGGGATGACATTTATTTTTCACAGTGAAAATAAATTTTCTGAATATTTGAGATTCAGGAGTGCTGGATTGAAGTAACTTCAAAGTTGTTAACACTATTATAAAGTTTTATAAAATATTAGGCGAAAGGTCAACAAATGTACACAGTTTTTACATCATGAATTATTTATTCGACATTTCGGCTTCAGGAGCCAATTTCAAGATCCTGCAAACTAATATTAATTCAATTGTTATACTTCAAAATACATCCTTATAAAACACATATTAATTCAACAGCAATCAGTTATATAAATAGTCCAAATTCTATTTTATAAAAAAAAAATATATAACATAGCATTTTGGTTAAAATTAATGTAAAATTTGTATCATCTACCTACCAGGCACCGCTTCATAAAATTTCCTAAAATGTATCATTATAATATAATTCGTCGTTTTGTCATTCTTTTATTTCATCGGCTGTCGTTTTTCACTTCTAAAAGTTATAATAAATAAATAAATAATTAAAATAAAAAGTTAAAAAGTTTTATTTGTTTTTATTGTTACTTTAAAAGTTTATAAGGATGTATTTTGAAGTATAACAACTGAATTAAAATTAGTTTGCAGGATTTCAAAGTGCCTCCTGAAGCCGAAACGTCGAATAAATAATACATGAAGCAAAAACTGCGTACACTTGGCCTAATATTTTATAAAAGACCTTAAAAAATGGCAAACCTAAAAGATACGACTAGAAAACAATATTATAATGTATAGAATCATTGAAACCTAAATTAACGAAATGTTGATTGGCTCAAAATATTTACTGATATTTGAAAAGAATTGTTAATTTTTCAATATTATGATTTTTTCACTCTATAATAATATTCCGTAGTATAGACCCTCTCTTATAAAATTATTAACATACCCATAGACTTCGTGAATGGCATATTATCAAAATATACAAATTTTTTATCTATTGAATTCTGAGAAATGAGGTGTTTTCTCATTTAATTAATTAATTTCATTAGTTATAAAAAATCATAAATACCCATTTGCTTTTCACTTGAATCGTAAAATAATTTGATCACAAAATCAAAAAAAAGGGAGCCTTAAAAAATAAAATAAAATAATTAGCCGTTCGGACTATATAATCTCATTATTTTGACGTATTGGGGATAGATGTCACGAGAAATCACCCAATATTTTTGTAGGCCACCTCTCTTCACGGTTTGTGATCAAAGTATCTTGCGATTCAAGTGGAAAGCAATTGGATGTTTATGAGTTTTTAGTACCTTATTAAATAGAGAAAGTTTATTAATCTCAAGATTGTAATCTCCCCATTTCCGAGAATTTTCGTAAATAATAAAGTTGTAGATTACGATGAGATTAAGATATTCACTAAGTTTTAAGCGGATGTTAAAAAACTGATAAAAAGCAGTCTGTACCGCGGCCTGTGGATGAAGTAAGGAAAATTGAAAGTTTATGGAACATTTTGGATAGAATTGACAGTAAAAATACTTTATCTGCTCTTGTGCGATTCGGTATCATACAATTATGATCACAACGTCAAAATTTTATTATGGATTATTTAGTAAAATGCGCACAAAATTTAGATGTGTGGCTTTTCATCATGGATCCATCTGATTTACCAAGTACTTAACTGAAAAAATATTTGTAATAGTGGACTGATGGTTGATTGTAGTGAATAATAGAGTAGAAGTTGGTTGGGGCGTTCAGTCAAAAATACAAAGTAAAAAAAAATAAATACTAATTTTTTTGCCAACGTTTCGGCCCAAAGTACAGATCGTCGTCAGGGCTAATAAAAGACAAGGTAACAATAGGTATGGGAAGCTATAAAAAGAAAATAATAATATGTAGGTGAAAGGTATAGTCTAATAACATGTAGGTAGTATAAACGTAACATTAATAAATAAGTAGAGAGGCAGAAATAAGAAATGTAAACAGAGGAAATATAAAATAACGATAACGAAGTTACTTTCCGTTACGAAAGTAGCGGAAGTAATGTTAGAATATATAACATAACGGTAACAAAGTTTGAATAAAATAATAACTGTCAGAGAGAAGAACTTACGAAATAAATAACAAACTATTCAGTATCAACAAAGTTTGAATTAATCTATTATCTATTTTTTATGAGGAAAATCTATACTATCGAAACTTTAATATTTGATAATTTTTTTTTATTTTCAGGATAAATATGTGGGGTCCAAGTTAAATAAAGCCATCAGTCGAATCAGTAAATTAGATACATCGAAATTGGAAGAGACGACATGAAAGTTATTAAAGCTAAATATTCACTTTGTTTATTCGGTTTAATATTGTATATTTCATAAGAGCATGATGGCAATGAATATCAATTTAGTGCTCTGTTTTTCAAACAAGTACCTATAATTAGTTTTGTGATACATTTGTGAATAAATAATTCTTAAGTGGAACTGACTAACAGAATCGATAATAAATATGAATTATTATTTATGTATTTCGTCTCTACCCCTAATGGACATTCGTGAATTAAATTATAATTGTATATCTTGTTGTAAAATTCTGTATCTTTTTTAAACAGTCAAATATATTTTTTTTTTATCATCCTGGAGAAATGTTTTTATTGTTATCTGCCTTATGTCGGTATAGCAACTATATTATAAAGTACGTGCATAACTGTTCTAGAAAATGGGCAATGATTACACATTTCGGCTTTCAATTCTCACAAAAGGTACCTATGGAGAAAATCAGTGCCGATAGGCGGCCGAGCACGATTTCTCTTCGTCTTAAACTTCGATATTAGATCTCTAAATAAATTCCAACATATCACCTTTACCCTTCGTCGTATACCTATGACGACCTGCCCTCCAGTATCCTTTAACAATAGGGTACTGTTATACACTTATAACTTATCTCTGTTAAACAAACCCGATACATATGACACCGCCAAGACAAATATCTAACTTGGAATCCTCAGACCTGACTGAAACGATAAGAAACCTCTCTACGTTTCCGACACTTACTAGACAAACGCTTAAGCCTGTAATTAATTACAAAAGACCTATATGTAATCATAATAAGGCCTAATTGGAATTGAGGAATTGAGCTTTGGAGCTTCACTACACGATCGAATTTCTCTTATGACCAATCCTTACAATTCAAAATAATTCGAAAAATCCTCAATTATCTTTACTTTATCTGGAATAAAATCATCCATCTGACCTTTAATGTTCCCTATGTTTCAGATTTGGCTCAATCTATATACCTATCCTTCAGAACGATTCCAACCGATTCGTTCCTAACATAGCTTTCTCCTCTAATTCTGATAACTAGAGACGAACACCGGGTCAAGAGTAAAAATTTGAAAAACGAGCAGCAAAAAGCTCAAAATCGAACAGTAAAAACCAAAAATGCATAAAAATGTGTACTTAATACCTTAAAACCTGTAAAAATGTTTGTTTAATTCATTATATTAATACATTGATATTTTATCAAACATTGTGTTAAGCTTTTGAATTAAAATAATCTGTGACCAGAAAAACAAAAAATACAATGAAAATAAAATTCCTTTAGAATTTTTGGAAACATTAGAACTACATTGTAATATTTCGTGCAATATTAAATTTCAATATGCCATTCTACAGATCGTAAAACGGGTAGATATTCGGGTTTGAAGTTTTAATAATGCAAGAAAATAAAATGTAATATAACATGGAAATCCGGTCTAATAACCCTCTGAGGTGTCTGAAAAAAAGAAGACCCTGTGATCTCCTAATGCAAATATATTTTTAGAGTGCTATCAGTGGGTAGTTTTTTCAAGTGTTTTCATGTCATTATATTCCTGTGTTCACATTTAGTAGATTTTTTTTTTAATACATTTGTAAATATTATAATTGAAAATAAAATATATTTCTCCTAATCTATTTATAATATTTTCTTTGCTTGATGCACCCAGCTTTCTAAGAAAATATCCTTCAATTTAGTTACTTCCGTTCC
This sequence comes from Nezara viridula, assembly GCA_928085145.1. NCBI lineage: Eukaryota > Metazoa > Arthropoda > Insecta > Hemiptera > Pentatomidae > Nezara > Nezara viridula. The sequence goes on along the minus strand of OV725082.1, from coordinate 21,978,558 downwards.
TTTTCCACTTGTAACCAAATAGGTTGGTTACATGATTTCATTACACAAAATACCAAAATGAACTGAAACCCATGAGAAGAATATAATCATACTTTTATTTGTTACTTCTCCCCACAAGTTTACTATTTCTTTGATGATTGGTTATGAGTTGTAAATGGCAGCAAGAACATTTCATAAGCATTCAGCAAGAGTCCGTTACATTGACCTAGCAGTTTTTTTTATTGATATCTCCTATCAAGCATAAAGCAGTCATAATGGCTGTCGTCTACTCGATATATAGAGAGCATTTTTCTGGAAGATTAAACAGAAGCTAGTCTTTCAACTAAACCATTTCCAATCGCTTGTGTATTGTTATAAATAAAATAAAATTCTTCATATTTTTATGTTAGTTTTAAAAAGAATTTTCGAATTTGAATTAGGTAATTATTTTAAGTTACCTTGCGGTTTTAGGTGAAAACTTTGAAGGAAGCTTAACCTGGCTAAGAATTTATTTTGTTCATAATAACAAACAATAAAGAGGAAAGAATACTTGATCGCTAGTAAAATAATAATGGACAATAAATAAACACAAAGATAAGATACAGATGAATAAAAGCAATAATGAAATATTGAATAAAATATATTTATATCTCAACTTAACTTTTACGAAATTAATTAATCTTCTACTAATAACAGCAGGCAATATTGTTTTGCTATAGATCTTCTTATAGATAGTTTATGAGCGCTCATATTTATCTGTAAAATTGCAGATGGACAGTGGAACAATGAGTACGCAGTATGGCAGAAGTGGAGAAAAACTGCAAGTGTACACCTGGAAGTACACCAGCTGTCAACACTCCAAGTTCACGGGCTTAACACTTAAAACTTAGCATTTTTCTATATATATATATATATATATATATATGGCTATAATACACTCATAATAATGCTCACCACAACAATCTAGGCCTATAAACTATGAATAACAGTATATTATCCATTAAAACAGCTGATTTCACTTTTATTATATTTTTACATTTTAAATATTTTATAATTAAACTTTAATTGATTGTAAATATTAAACTTTAAAAAATAATGAAATTAAAACAAAAAAATTAATCAAAAATTATAAATCCTTTTAAATTATTTATGTGACTGTTAAAAGATCGATAAATCGAATCGGATTGAACGAGGCAAACAACAATAAAGGGACGAACAAGAGAGAGGCAATGGGTTGGGGTTCGAGACCCGGCATGTCAGTGAGTGATTGCATATAAGCAACTTTAATTAAACGTCACTTAGCCCGAACTGATCCTCCCGCGGTGACAACGGCTCTTGGCAAACATTTACAGCAGCAATAGCTTAGCCTACAACATTGTTGGTTTAATTGAATAAATTAGTATTCTGATATTTTTTTAGTCAATTTTCAGTAGATACATTATTTATTAATCTATATTATTCATTAATACTTGACAATTATTTTTTACTTTGTTTCTCGAAAAATATAATTAAAAATATGGTGCGGTGGGCGCATCACACAACTTTCACTTATCACCCTTGTTTAGTAGAAATTGGTATTTTTATACATAGGAAAGAGTAAGTAAAATCCACAGAAGGTACAAATATTTTTAAAACACTTAATCACCATATGTTTTTGAGTAACGTCTAATCTATTATATTATGTTTGTATAATCATTGGTATATAAATATATTTTAATATTTACATTGATGTATCCACACAATTAAATATTAAGTAATATCAATGCTATTATTTATAAAAACCTCATATGTATAGGCATCTAATATTATCGGAGCTCGCATTTTATTAAGCACGTGTTACATATGGAAGCTTTCAAACACAAACACACACACATGCGCGCGCGCGCACACACACACACAAATACCCACGCACACAAACCATTTTGTGGGACTTGGTTATTTAGAGTCAGGAGACCTCAAAACGTTTATTTTCGTTGAAAACTCAGATTCGGAAATTTTTAAGATCACAATACTTTCCCTTACTATACACTACTTATATAGTGAAAATAAAAATCGGTAGTTTATTTTTAATTTTACTTGAATATATTTCCTGAATATAACCGAACGAAAAACACTAAAAGAGACATCAGGTTCATTTCATGCCGATTCAACATTAGGTCTGAACCTCACAATCTAGATTTTCTTGAAATACGGCAAAATTGTGCGAATTCTAGAGACTTCAAAAAAATATGGAATATCACTGAGATAACTCAACCCTGTTTATATTAGACAACTGTAAAGAACTCATAAATTGACTCGAAAAACGGAAAACAAAATAAATAAAAAATTGGCGTAGGGATTTTATTAACTTACCTGAAGGTCTGGATTGATGTCATTTTTCACAGTATATTGAATATTCTTCCCTTTGATGAACAACACAAGTAAATACAAAAACATTTTTTCCAAATTTTCAATTTTAATTTTCTCCGAAAGTAACTATTTTAAAATTATCAATTCTTTTCTATGATTAGGTACAGTTGTAGTGAATCATAGGGAATAATTTAATCGTACGGATGACAATGGATTCACTGCTAAAAAAATTTAAAACTATTTTTTTTTTAAATAATAAGTCAAAAGTAACATTGACTATGTCAAATAACAGGATCATGAAAGACAGTAAAATAGGCTCTCAATGTCTACTAATTCAAATTTATTGAGATCTTTGACATATCATTTTTTGTTTTAACAACTTTTTTAATGTAGTTTCGGGAATGAAAGCATGGACCCATCAATTAAATATTAGGTAATAATTGGGAAAATCCAACCATATTACCTTGTTACTGTAAACGAAAGGTGAAAATAAACAAACACAGCTACGTTTCGTTTGTTCTGGTATCAGCAGGACAAACGAAAAACAAAACAAACAATAAAACGAAAACAAACAACCTACATATGAACAATCACGTATATACAGACAGGAAAAAAAAAGAAATTAACTGGCGAAAAGACATAACAGCCAAAGAAAAGACATAACATACAAACACAAAGATATTGTACAGGTATTCATTTCGTACCACTACCATTATCGGAGAGACCTTTAATTATTTCTAATAAACAAAATTAAAAATATTTTCTCTATATATTCTACATTTAAGCCTCATACAACTACTTCATAAGTAAACCTAACTAATATTAAAACGAACTAAGACCTACCTAATATAAATCATTCAATTTTACGTGTATATAACGAGTTTAATGAAAATTATAATAATAATAATAATAAATAATAATAATAAAAGGCTTAGCGAACCTGAAGGTTCGATGCCGACACCACCAATCGCATATTATTCACTTCCCTCCACCGTTCGCCGTCAAAATTCAGCCCTTCGGATCGGCTTTAACGCAATCTTCCCACCTTCGCTTCGGTCTACCCCTCGGACGTTTACCATTCAGTACAGCAAATATTAACCTTTTAGGAATATCTATTATCTAAAAGTTTAATAAGTTGTTTTGGCCGGATATTGCTAGGTAGAATCCATATTTTAGAAGAAAGTTAGAAATTGCTTTTAGGAATATGCACCACAAATGAAAATTATAATTACAATAATTATTACAGCCTTTTTGAGAAAACTGCAAACATTTGTAAAATCAATTACACAAAGTGTCTATTCTGGTAAGTCGATTAAATCAAAGACGTTTCAGTAACATCCTAGGCATATATCTAACTTAAATATGTATTGTCAGTTTCGTAAATCTATTCGTTACTAAACTATATTAAATTAAACTGTTTCAATATTTACAAAATTCGGCATATAAGCCTCATAAAATAATTTGATGCCGTATAAAATATAAAAGAGAGGCGATTTTACCGAAAAGGTTGCTATAGTTTCCTAGGTATATATTTTACTTAAATGCGTAATTTCAGTGTCGTTCGTATTTTTAAGCTATCTCGTGCACATAAATATACATCTTTACACTATGATCTTTCATGGGTTTTGGGTTCAGTAGTGTTTAAGTTGATTTGGCCAGGCTGAAGTTTTTCCTCTTGATTAATTATGTAATTAAAGGCACCCATCATATTAAAGAGGTTGCTCCATGAGTTTCTCCTGATTTCAAGGGAGCGGTGTGGCCAAGCGGACGTGTGTGCACAGCACAATGCGTTGCCCGGCAACCTGATAACTGAAGTTATATACGATAAAATAATTGTGAGTTCGCGTGCCAAGGGGGTCTTTTAACTTGACATTAAGCCCCCGCCATCAACCCCTGGTCCGGAAAAACCCGCGTATAGCCTAAAGGCGAGGAAGAGGATAACAAAACAAAGAATGTCTCCCGATCTCAGTGTCGATTAACGACTAATGTACCAAATCTTGCCGCAATCGGACCTGGAACCTTAACGATAAGACATGGTTCCAACAGAGCCTTATTCACTGAGCTACTCCGCTCCTTTATATGTATATATGAAACAAATAATGCCCATCTCCGATTTGAGCTGAGATCTATGTCCATGGCAGTATCCACCTCGCACCCTTTTTACACCCATGGATCAGTGATATAAATTCAAAATGAACAGGTAATCCTTTTTATAAAATATTTGTTTACGATACCGAATAGGGCTTTCACCAGCTGGTTCATTGATATCCCACCCCCACTGCGGGACTCCGTGCATAAGTCAAAATATTACTGGCTCACTTTTTAAAAATTCTAGAGAAACTCAATTATCCACAAAAAACCTCTTATCGGGATACTTGACTCCATTTCTCTGACACCCAGATATCCCGGATCCCTCCCAGAACTAACGGCGCACCCAGAACTCGTCCCCAGGACTCGAGGGCAAAGGGTATTCAAATCCGGCGGCTGCTGCTGACGTCACAGATCTGGCTGTCTATTGATTGGAGGAGCTCGCCCGAGATCAGAGGGACCCTCCTGTCACGTGTTGTTTCACGGTGTTCGCACTTCTCACCTCAACATCAAATTGTATTTTTCATTAAATATATTTATAATAATATTATACATGTATTCATATAATTAAAACGCAATATCGCTAAAAAGATTCAACATATACACCTCCAGACATAATCCTGTTCTAGGCCAAAAGAATCGACATTCCAAAATTTAAACAGATCCAAGGTTTTTTGAACAAGAACATTAACACATTATTAAAATTTCAAGAATGGAATATTAGAAATTTCGTAAAATTGCGGGGGTGGGCGCTTGGTATAGGTCCTTAAACAGTATCGGTAAAGTATTTTTTCTTGATAAAAATTAAAAATCTTTTAATTTCTAATATAATAGGCTTAAATTATTTATTATTTTAAAATTCTAAAACAATTAATTGGAAGGTAAATTACGCAACATTGATTTACCCCGCTAATTTCAGAAGAAATTAATTTTTTTTGTGGTTAATATTCCCATGTATTGCTAAAAACATAAACATATTACTAAAATTACAAATGCAAACATTAGATAACCAATATAAATTATGACAACTATTTTTTTTTTCAAACTAAAAATTAATTTTAATGTTTTCCATTTTTTTCCCGTGGAAATTCCATTTAGTTCATATGGAAAACATAATTTTACATAATAATGTAAAATTTTATATAATTGATATAATATATAATTAATGATCAAAATACATTTCGTCACTCTCCATTAACTTCTATAACATTTTATGTTAGTTACTAAATTTTCTAAAATCTTTAGCTTTCCAGAGGTATATTATATATATATATATATATATATATATATATATATATATATATATATATCCAGAAATTAGTTTTTAAATAAGGTTCTTTAAAAATTCATATTTATTCATTTTGCATTAATATTAACTACATTACACTTTTAATTATTGTAATAAATAAAAATATTTTTTCTACTGTTTATTTTATATTTATTTTGTACAACTAGTGTAAATATGATCTTACCTCACTATAACCATTGGCCAAGAAACAGAATGTTATATTATTCAATAAATATACAAAATTAAAGATTATGAGATATCGGCACTTTAACACCGTTAGGCAGTCAATCAGCATAATTTAAGTTCATTCGATTTTAAATCAATATCGTTTGAGTTATTTTCGAAAAAATTGTAAAAATATTTATAATCAATTATATAAGATGACACCTCCGGTAACTCGATTATAATGAAAACGTTGCTGAAACATGTCCACTTTAAATATTTAAGTTCAGTGTCGTACTTATTTTTGTTTTTGAGCTATGCTGCTTGCATACACTAAAATACATTTTTGGTAAACTTGGTTATTTCGACTCCAAGGGGTATCCAAACCTTTTGGCCTGCGGGCCACATTGAGACCTCCACTAAGTCCCGCTAACCACTTGATGAAAAAATAATCTTTTTTATAAACGAGAATTCAGTTGTGAATTAAGCAGGAGAAAAACCCAAGCAATAAATGTTATTGTAATCTTGTATGAGTAATTTACGAGATTTTATATATTTTTTTTAATTTTTCATGTAATCAAAGAAACTTTTGCTGTACATAGTTCCGCTCCTCTTCTCTAGACTATTGCCATTTAAAACTAGGATTCAAAATTTTTCACGACGGCCATAACTGTCCTTACCATATAAGTATTTCATAAATAGGCCAGTGAAGATAAACAAGCCAACCTTTCGCAAATTGGAAATGATCAATTAGTTCAGATTATTATTCGTTCCTCACTACTTTTTTGGATTTTCAATTTGTTTTCTACTTGATAAACTAAAAAATACATAATGATCACCATTTGTATATTCTATAGTAAATTTATTTTTCTTAAGTTAGTATTTAAAATAAAGTTAACATTCTTATGATTTATTAACTTTTACAAAACAAGGGTAGTAAGAGAAAGGTTATGTGCACAGCAACAGGTTTTTTTTTATTAAATATTCATTTAAAATAGGAACAAAATATCATTCATATTGCACAGAATCTAAAATTGAATTCTCCTCAAAAAGGGCATATGAGCCCGCATGTGGGGCCTTAATTATTGTATTTCTGGAAATAGCTTCTTTAGCAACTGACTAGTGGGGTGGATAATGACAATATAAACTGATGCGGTGCATTGGGGCGCAGTGCATAGACTGAAATACTGCAAACATTTCAACCAAATGAAAAAAAGCAGAACATGAAATGATTTAAAGAAGTATATATTTATTTGTGATGAATATATTAATCAGGATTGGTTTTTCCACGCTTTAATTTTAAAAGAAATATTAATTCAAAGGAAATAAATGTAATATGAGTTATATGAAAAATGGGCAATAAATGGAAATTACACATTTTACTTCTGTTTGCATATTTGCTAATTATTTTTAGCAATATATTTATGGTTTTAGTAATATTTTACCTTAATTGATTAATAATTGAGTTTATATTTCATTATTTAAACTTTTATCAATGACGATTTTCAGGAATTTGGAAGTAATCATTATATAAATAGGCCAAGGCAAAACAGTCCGTTTTTCTACTATGTTTCTTGACCTATTTCCTTTTTTCTTTTTAATAGCTATTGACGAGCTTTTGTGTTATCAGTAAAAAAAAATTGAAAGCAGTGTATATAAATTAAAATGTGAATGTTAGTTTGTTCAAAATCAATAACTTCCAAAAGTTCATCACAGAGTGCTTTAATATACATCGTTACAAACAAATTCAGGAGTGTTTTTATATGCATTTCAATACCATCCGGCCTTTATTTTCAAAATGGCGGCCGAAAAAAATTAACGATGGATTCATAATTTTATTCGAGATTAACTGCATAGTACATAATATTTGGTTGATTGTCGAAATCGAAAAGAATCATGATAAGATATTTTTATTACATTTATTTTTCTAAGAACTCTATTATGAGAAATTTATATTTTGCAATAGTATAAGTAATAAAACAATAATGATTATGGTCGAATTTCGCCCACTTGGCGATCACTAGTTTATAACGTGATTGAAGTGGTTCTTGTGAGTCTTAAGATTGTCATTCCAGATTGACCGTGTCGGGCGGAATCTTAAGCGGACTTAATGGATAAAATATTTTTTTTATAGGAGCTAAGGGGAAGAAAGGATGTGAGTCACAGGAAAGCTCTTGCATTCGAACGCAGACAACCCTATCTATTTTACAGTAACAGACATTATATAGTTAAATAATTAAAATATAAATATAAAATTCCCTATTGGAACTATGAAGAGAAACGGTTGACTTTGTAATCAAACGCCACTTCGCCCTTGGATTGACCAGTTGGGTGCTGTAAAGGTCGGAATGTCAACATCAGAGGGCCATTGAAACGAGCGATATCATTTTCAGTCTGTAAATATCCGAGATAATGGACTACAGAGGAGCCGTAATGGATGCAGGGTCAGCCCAGGGCACAAAACAAACACCACTATTTATGTCATTCCCGTCGATATGGAGCTCTTGGAGGATGTGGAAGCTTGGTCTAGTAGGAAGGTACGAGCTGATAAATATCGCTCAGGTTACAAGACAGGTAGTTTCTTAAAATATTATTAAATTTAGTTATTAAAAAATAAATGAATTTAATCCTTCAGCAAACCGGTCGTCCCTAATCATGTACCTAATCCGGTAAACATAATTGAAGTTATAACTGTCGGAGATTTAAATGTGCATAAAAAGTACACCAAAGTATACACCAATTTTATTCTTTTCCTCTCTTCCCTACCTATTAGGCAATACGGGCGGTTCACTATTAAATTTTGTAATGTGAGTTCTATACCTGCATTTGTCCTCTCCTGCTCTTTCTCTGTCTTATTTATAATTCATTCTGTCAGTGTCAAGGTGAAGTGGAATGGGTACACAGTATTCCTCCACTCTTATATAAATTCCTTGAAGTTTTTTTTTTTTTTTTGTTCTTCCCTACCTCGCCTTTTATTAGGCTATACAGGATTTTCCTGGGGCGGAGGGTGAGGGCGGGGAATTTAAAATCCCCTCCGGCACAGGGATGCGAACTCATACTTTTTTAATCTTCTCAAATCCGTAATCCGTTTGCCAGGCAATTCGCGGTGCAGTGCACACGCTTTAGCCCATTCGGCCACTCCGCCCCCTAAATTCCTTGAAGTTGTGAAATTTTCTGTACCAACGAGTTGGGATAACTCGTTCTTCGTTAAAACGGAGAGCAAAGTTTCTCAGTAGTCTGGTGTAACCCATGTTGCTTCTGTCGGGAAACTGACGGTAAAGAAATATTTTTTTAGAGTTGAACTTAATGTGGTCATAACCCACCACCGGTTTTATTCCTTAAACATGTTTTCGAGAAGGATTTTCTTTCATTTCCTGAGATCTTCATTGATTCTGGATCGAACATTTTCTGGCAGATTCGCCGAACCTTCTCTTTTCATTTGCAGCCTAAACTTATCTTCTTTGTAAGAAGTCGAGAGCTCCTACTCCTGCAAGAACCTACACCGCGTCATTAGAACGCTCTGGTGACTCTAGGCAGAGCTATCCGCGGGATCGTTGCCAACCTGTTCTTCTGTTGGTGAGATAGAGCGTCCAGACAGAGGAGGCTTAACTCAGAATACCCTCGATCACTCCTTTATATATTTTTGTTGCCGCTGGGAATCTGAGGCCCCAAAAAGCTAGGATCGATAGAACTGAGTCCATTAATACCTAGGGTAACCCTGCTCCTTAAATAGTCCAAGTGAAGCGACACGTTAAATATGTTGCCAATTCTAACTCCAAGATAGACCTCCTCACTTATTCTCAGGATTATATCAGTAATCGAAGTCAGTAAAGTCCGTCACTGCATCATCTCATTTATAGTCGGCATGCTTTTCCTCCAGCGTTGAATGAAAGGAATCCAGTTCCCTCTTAATATAGCTCTTATTGAAGCCGTGGTTAGTTCCATTAATTTTCAAATTTTCGTAACTTAAATTATTAATCATTAATTATTTCTAGCACTAGATTTATAAAAATCACTCAAAATCCGCATGCGGCCTCCAAGAACGTAATTTACGGAGGTCACATGCGACCTACAGGCCGTAGTTTCGTCGCCTATGGTTTATACATTAAATAGTTTTAAATAAAGAGGACAAAGAAAATTCTTACAAATTTGTGAAAGCTAGATAGTTAAGCAAAAGGAGAAATAATTGATGTTTAAATGAGGTTAAATGTGATTTTACGAATGGAGATGGGTAACAATTCTATCGTTCATTCGAGAAATTTCTTCTCTTGATTCCTTTTTCCCAATTTTCATCGCATAAGTGATCTAAGCCAAATGCTTAAGCAATAATAATATGTTCTTATTTCAAATTGCCAAGCATCTACTACAGCTAATACTTAATTATTAGTCCCCCAAAAATTAAATTTTGAACCAACTACTGATTTTTACGATCCCTTTTCTGATACTCACCTACCTCACTTCCCGGTTTCCCAGATCAGCCACTGTTGTCTAAACGACCCTGAAGAAATGTTTGCCAAACAGTCAAGTGTTTTCTTGTCATTACAGTGCAATGCTTCTTTTTTTATTTTTGTCACCACAAAATCTCTCATCCTTCAAAACCTGTTAGAATGTGCAAGCGTCCAGTTGGTTCATTTATAATGAGTGCAACGCCAACTGGTAAATGTGGGGGCACCAATATTATTTATGCGGTCTTCAATAGGTTATGAGCGTCCTTCATAAATTTCATGTTTGGTATTAATTTATATCTATTAGGACAATATAAATATCAAAATGTATATCTATGATGAAACAAATCAAAATACCGACAGTGAAATATTTAAAAAGAAAATAGATGCCTCTTTGATCACTACCTATCTTGAATATAGTCAGTAGTATAGACCCGTTTTTATCAAATTATTAACATCATAGCCATAACCTAAAAATATTTTATTTACGTAAATTCTCAGAATTAGGCGTTTTTAAAACAGAGATCGAAAAACTTAGTCTATTTAATTAGGAACTAAAAACTCATGAACATCCATTTGTTTTCCACCTCAATCCTAAGTTAAGATGATCACCAAATCGAGAAAAAAAATGTGGCCTACAAAAATATTGGGGCGTTTGGCCTACATAACCTTGTTATTTTTGACCAATATTTTTGTATTCAACCTTTTTTTTTTAATCATATTATCTTACGATTCAAATGGAAAGCAAATGATTATTCACGAGTATTTAGCACCTAATTAAATAGACAAAGTTTGCCGATTTACAGATTGAATTCCCAATTCCCAGAATTTTCGTAAATAAAATATTTGTAGGTTACGATGACATGAAGCTATTTACGAAGTTTCTGGTGGATGTTAATAATTTGATGAAATAAAACGGTTTGTGCCACGGACTGCCAATGATGATAGATTCTCTATCTTATTCTTTTGAAATAAAATAAAACAAAAATAAAAACAACTAATAATATACCAGTATACATTGGCACAATATTTAATATTCATTCGAAAAAAAAATGTACATTCTGTTTTAAGATAAGGCGATTCTTTTTTTTTTAAGAGTATTTTTAATTTAACACGTAATAATATTAACTGAGTCAAACTCACTTTCTTCTTTCGGCCAACTCTTCGGACCTTGAAGATCTTTAGTCGCCTAAACCTGTCAGTTCCAGTTCTATCTTGGGCTATTGATTTCCACCCTCGCCTTTGATGCTTTGTTTATTTTATCTACCCATCTGGGATCTCTTCTTTAACGTCTGGCTTTTTTATCTCATGACAGTTACTATAATGAATGATAATGTGTCATCCTTTAGTCTTCCGAGTTCCTGTGTGGAGCTGAAGTCCAAGTTCTAAACTTATCATTGTTAATTGAATTTTTATTAGTAATATTTAACTATAGTAGGTAATTTTGATTTTTTTTTTTTAATTTTCAAAGCACTTATAATTGAGTTATGTGAATAATTTAATTTTTTTTGTACTAACAATAATAGCACGTTATTATTTTAATAGGTTTGATATAGAAAAAAACCTTATACCAGTATACTTCATTATCAAAATCTAAAGATGGCAGAACTTTATTTTTTGTATGTTAATATTATATTATTTTTCATAATACCAATGCTCTTCAAGGTAAAGATATTATATTATGAAAAATAACATGAAAAGATAAAAACATAATACGGAAGTATTTTAAAGGGGAGGGATCCCAAACAGGGGACAGGCATTAAAAACGTTCTCTATAGTTTGTTTCATCTACAAATACGATGAGAATTATGGTTAACATTTTAAGACTTTACTTCTTTTTATTTGAAATAAAAAAAATAAAATAAAATAAAATTATATAAACTAAAAAGGAATTATATTTTTTTATTAAAACATTCTTATCTGAAAACAAATTTGTGTGATGTTTTTGCAGCAAAATTATCATTTTTTAAAGAAAAAAAAACTTAACTCCTATTTTTCGTTCCTGTTAGAAAAGAATCTTGCAAGACCAAGACCAAGGTTGCCTAACTGTTGCAAGATCAAGACCAGGAATGATAAAAAAATCGATTTTTTTGATAAAAATTAAAGCAAAATATTTAGTAATACTCGACAATCTTAATTACTATATGTTAATAATGGGTATAAAAAAACTAGTAAATCTAGTCAGGAGGTGCTTGACGGAGACACTCAATAAAGTTAGAATCGGTAATAATTTGTCCGGAAAATTTGAGGTTCGTTCGGGCTTAAAACAGGGGGATTCTCTTTCGCCTGTCCTGTTCAATTTGGCATTAGAACATGCCATTAGGAAGGTAATGCGAACCGAGAAAGGGTTGGATCTGGGCGGGACAACATCCTTGCTGGGCTATGCTGATGATCTGGTACTGTTAAGCGAAGACGTTGAAACTATAAAACTAACTACGACAACGTTAATGAAAGCCGGGAAAGAACTAGGACTCGAAATAAACGTAGATAAAACAAAATATATGGTTAGCTGCAAAAATGGCGATACTACTGGTGACATCGATATAGATGGTACTATGTTTGAACAGGTAGATAAATTTAGGTATATAGGTTCAACGATAACTAGAAAAAACGAAACTGAAGAAGAGATTAAGGTTAGACTGAAGGCGGGGAATGCTTGTTATTTTTCTGTGACAAAGCTACTTAGTTAGCGCCTCTTGTCCCGGAACTTAAAAATTAGAATCTATAAAACAATTATCTTGCCTACAGTTCTTTATGGATGCGAAACTTGGCCGCTTACATTAAGGGATGAGCAGCGTCTTAAGGTTTTTGAAAATAAAGTATTGCGTAGAATATTCGGACCGAAGAAGGATGAGTTAACCGGAGAGTTCAGACGGTCTGTAGCTGTATCCGGGTAATATAATTGATGTAATTTCATCGCGGCGAATCAAATGGGCTTGTAAAGTTGTTGGGCTTAGTAACGAGAGAATTCCTAAAATGTTAATATTTGCTGTGCCGAATGGTAAGCGTCCGAGGGGTAGACCGAAGCGAAGGTGGGAAGATTGTATTAAAGCCGATCTGAAGGGACTGGGTTTGGACGGCGAACGGTGGAGGGAGGTGTGTAACAAGCGATTGGTGGTGTCGGCATCGAACCTTCGGGTTCGCTAAGCCTTATTATTATTATTATTATTATTATTATTATTATAATGGGTATAACCAAAATACTTTTGCATTTAACTCCTCTAATTTTTCATTGTGGCTAAGTTAGGTTTCTTCTATCTAAAAAAAAATACAGTAATATGTCTATAGTAATAAGCTAAAAAGTAACTGCGAGACTGTTGCGAGGCTCTTGCGCAAGAACAAGACCATGACCAAGACTTGCATTTGGGCAACGCTAGTTAGAAGTTAAAATAAACCAGAAACCGTAATTAAGAAAAAAAAATTAAATTATTTATTTATTGAAAATATATTATTTTTACGTGTTTATAGGTCAATAATTTGCCTTAAATACCTTTTTTGTTGCTTATTATACTGCTTGTCAGGATACACTTTAAGGCGGTTTTTGTTGTGGATAAATCCAGACCTTAATTATCACATAAATATATCTACGGTTATCTACGAAAATTTCATAATAACAATTTTCTATTATACTTATATACTGTCTGCTACAAGGGGTGTATCGGTTCTACCTGACCAGAATGTCGAGGAAGATTGTAGACGAAATTTCCAACAAAAAAGTTCATTTGATGTATGGATCGATTCAGAACGGAAAAGATTTGTGTGTTGTTTTTAAAGTGATGACGATTTTTTATCGAGTAAGATGGAATTGCGCAAAAAATGTTGAAGATAATTATATTCTAAGTGTATTATCATATATCGCCTGACACAGCTTCTTGGTTTTGCTGATGATATTGACATAATAGGACGGTCTGAACGGGCTCTCAGAGAAGCGTTTATAGCCCTTGAAGCAGCTGCAAGACGACTTGGTCAAGAAGTCAATGAGAGGAAAACTAAGTATATGAGAGTTAGTGGTGAGGTGGATCTGAACTGTCCATTTGAGGTAGGCTCTTTTAAGTTTGAGAGAGTAAAACCTTGGGTTTGAAATAAATAGCAAAAATGACATGGCTCAAGAAATACAGAGAAGGATCACGGCTGCCAATAGATGTGTCTTTGGTCTTGGCCGACACTTAAGAAGTAGGTATCTCGCAAAGAAGAACAAGCTGATTCTATACAAGACCCTTGTAAGGCCTGCTTTGACATATAACTCAAAGGCTATGACAAAAAGCGATGAAATGAAGCTGAATGTGTTCGAGCGAGGAGTCCTCAGAAGGATTTATGGTCCAATAAAGGAGGGTGATGTTTGGAGGAAAAGAAAAAATAGGGAGCTCAGTTCTCTCTATACAGACATCGACGTAGTCACGTATATTAAACTGGCCAGATTAAGGTGGGCAGGGTATGTGGTCAGAATGAGCACCGTTGAAATACCCAACAAAATAATGATGGAGGAGCTGCACCTCGTAAGACGGGTAGGAAGGCCGAGGACGAGATGGTTGGACAACGTGGCCTATGATGCGAGAACCCTGCTTGGTGTAAGGAACTGGAGAGCTGCAGCAGAAGACAGAGCCAACTGGCGGAGGCTCTTGGAGGAGGCCCAGTCTCGGTAACGGGATGTCGTGCCACATATATAGGTATGTATTATCATAAAGTATATAAAATTTCCTTTTAGAAAAAAGCACCTAATTACATTTACTAAGGTCGATAATAAGAGATGAAAAGGGACTTTCAGAAGGTGTAATTCGGCCGCTATACTGCTGTAATTACAGTACCCATACCCGAGCACCATCTGTAATCCCAATTCCTGAAATAATTCGAAATAATGTAGGCTTTTCGTTATTAGACCTCGTGAAAGTTCTTTTTATCATTGACCTTAGTAAATTTAATCGTTTTTTCTCGAGGGAAATTTTGTCTACATCACGATGGTTACCTTAAAATTTAATTATCTTGAACAATTTTTGAGAAATTGCTTCTTATTAAATAAAAAACGTGACCATCTTAAGAAAAATACAAAATTGGTCTTAACTCCTTATTCGTTCGGAATCGTCCCATGTATCAAATTAACTTTTTTGTTGGAAATTTTGTTTAGAACCATCTCCCACAGTTTGGCCATTAAGAATTGCGTATTACTGTGTACTATGTACTGGTGGATCAAAGTATGAAGCTTCCAAAATGAAAAAATTGTATATATTTTTTAATTTATTTCATTTTTTGTCTGTAATTAACCTGAGATAAATACTTAAACAATCGAACTGCGTACAATGTTCAAGTTATAGCAAATGCA
This sequence comes from Nezara viridula, assembly GCA_928085145.1. Lineage (NCBI taxonomy): Eukaryota > Metazoa > Arthropoda > Insecta > Hemiptera > Pentatomidae > Nezara > Nezara viridula. The sequence goes on along the minus strand of OV725082.1, from coordinate 21,962,930 downwards.
TTTCAGATACTAAATGAAAGCACGTGTCAAGAAAAAACTAAACGCATTTTTTTACCGTCCTTGAAAAACCACAACATTATTTTATATAACTTTGTCTTTTCCTCCCAGAGTAATTACCGTTATTACCTGGCTCCTCAAAAATTAAATCCTGGATCCGTTACTGATGTAATGTATCTCTGGTTCTTTATTATTGAAAAATTATTCGGTTTATTATAGATATTCTTTCTTTCTTTATACAAGAAAGATTTCCTAGTAGTAACTGGCAAGATAGCAAGCAAATGCTAGATACTAGATACTAGATATTACTATCTCGAAGTTTCCAGATAGCCAAACTATAACAGAGGAGAAAGATAGAGACAGAGATGGAAGCCATTAGATCGAACAGCTACAGCTACTTAATTTAGTCCGCACGCGGGTCGTTCTTGGTTGACCCTTTCAAATCCTGACCACGCCCGCCGCCGCTCTAGTTAAGGAAAATAGGGCAAAATGGATTATATTATCTGAGGGCATTTAAATCAATTTTACATCCTTTAAATAATAATAAACCATTTCTTCCCTAAGGCTAAACGAAAATCAATTTCACTTTTTTTACTAAGAATATTGTTAAAGAAAAATTTTTATTCCAAAGTCCTTATTAACATCTTAATCTTGAATCATGGTAATTTTCTGCCCTCTCAATAACCCTTTCATTTCTAAAGAATATTGAAAGGCTATTGTGCTACTATTATTCATATTTTACATTTTACATTATTTCTAAATATATATCCCTTTTTCGGCTCTCAGGAGTGATGTATTTTAACGAATGAAGTATCCATTGAAAGGGAATATTTGATAGAGACGTTACAATCATTTTAGAATCGCAGAAGAACTTATTTCAACGCGGAGAACTAACTTTACATAACTATATTATAGAGAACAACCTTGCCAGTTGTTTTTAATAAATTATGATCCATTTTTCCATTTACTTGAGTTTTAACTCCCTGTAATACAATGTTATTCATTTATTTTATTCTTTTACGCCATTTTCAACTGCGCAGTAGCGCATCTAGCAAATTTCAAATAACTTTGAAGAATTTATTAAATATGTCTTCAACACGAATTGTACCGAATTTTGAAAATCAATAAAAGCAATCTCAGAAACCTCATTAAGGATTGTGAAATATTTTCTTCTTTATTTTTTAGTTATGTAATATTTTTATACAATATATTTAGTGAAGGGATACATTTTTTGAATATTTTTACCTAGTTTCATGATTTGATTTATAAAAATAAAAAATTAGTTATAGTAACAATTTTATGAATGACTAGCTGACCCGGCCACGCGTTGCTGTGGCTCATTCTGGTTAAATAAAAAAGAAGTAGAAAAGAAATTAAATGTTTCTAATATATTTTATGTAGCAATATGTGAATATGCGATGTTCTTTGTATAGATATAGAGATTGTCTGGTTTTCTAAGTCAAGAATTTGCAGCATATAATTGTTTATATCCCTCGATTTGCAGGAAATCAAGAAATCTTCCAAATTATGATGGGTATAATCTAACAAAAATTGTGTACTGTTTGAGTTATTCACAAATTTAGTTTTGGATCCATCGTAACTTTTTTTTCATAATTTTTTCGGGTAAGGATTAAAATATATATAAATTAAAAGGGTTTCAAGGAGAAGACTTTAGCCAAGTTTAATTAAGATCGTTACAGCCGTTTGGGCGCTACAGTCTATAGCGACAAAGGTTTTTGGGCTGCCATTCTGAAACGAAAGACCGGAGGGTGGTTAAATGTATATAAAAATACTCCTGAATGCGATAGAAACATTATTTAAATATTTCAAAGCGATCGGTGAAGAAGTTTCCGAGATTAACGGTTTTGAGCAAACGAATGTAAGTACTACGTTTTTATTAATATAGATGGAAATAACTTCGAGTGGACATTAACGGTTAGCAAGAAGATTGTACATAGTTACTTAAACATACATTTTTGTATCATTAATACTTGTAAATAACTTTTTTCATTATGTAGGTATATATATTAAAAAACAAGCACTTAAACTAAATAGAAATAATAGGAGAAGGGAGGGAGGAGTTTTGCTTGGCAATGATAAAAAATGGCAAAACGTTACCAGGTTCGTTATTATTTATTTTTATTCTTTACCTACATTTTTGCATTTTAAGTCTTAGTGGTTGGAATTTGTAATTAGAACATAACTTAAAAGATAATTTTAAATTAAAATTCTAAAAAGGCGTTTTTTTACACCTTCGGCAGTAGTGTTGCCCAAATGCGAGACCGAGGCGAGTCTTGGTCTTGCAAACTCAGTTTGGTCATGGTCTTGGTCTTGCACAAGAGTCTCGCAACAGTCCTACAGTACAGTATTTTGTAGATAAGAGAAACCAAACTAAGTCTGAATGAAAAATTAGAGGAATTAAATGCAAAACTATATTGGTTATACCAATTATTAACATATAGTAACTAAGATTGTCGAGTATTAGTAACTATTTTGCCTTAATTTTTATTGAAAACATAGATTTTTTTTACCACTTCTGGTCTTGGTCTTGCAACAGTTAGGCGGCCTTGGTCTTGGTCTTGCAAAGTGCAAGACCAAGACCGATTTTGGGCAACACTATTTGGCAGAAATAGAGTTAGTTAGTAAAAAAACGAAACGTATCCTTCGCTTAAGTAATAGAAAAATATAGACAACGATTGAAAGTTATTGATGGTTGTTACACTTTTTAAAACTCCTCGGGCATCCGGAGCCTTGAAAGATGGCGACACCAGTACCAGCGCTAATTACTCGACAGAATCTGAACAAGTAAGTTGGGAAGAGGAACCAAACAAGGTAACCTAATTAATTGGAACTAGGGGCTCTTCCTTTGGGAAAACGGAGGGAGGAGGAAATACGGGGGGAGGGGTCGATTGAGTGTGCCGTTTGGTTCGCGGTTCGCCGAGGCGGATTAAATTATATTACACAAAGGGAGATTAATTATTATCTATTTCTTATTTGCTCCTAGAATCTATGAGGGGGAAAAAAAGTCCGGCAGATAGCTCACAGTAGCTTTCTCAACAAAAAAAAAATTATTGTTGCAGTTTTTTTTCTCTCTAAATATTCGAAAATTAAAAAAAAAATATATATATATAGATTCTGAAAAAAATTGTTAGAGGTGTGGATAATGATTAAAAAAAACTTTTTTATCATCCTGGCGTGAGCTCTGAGAATCTTGTACACGTCCCACAGTGGGATGAGTAGATCACCATAGAGGTATAGCTCGCGAACTTTGACCCAGATTAGAATTTTCTTCAGTGACTTTAAAATGTGAACAAACATATACTTTGGGCTTTGAAGTGTATCATAGTCTGTTTTCATGCGATTACAAAACATATTAATGGTAAAATTTTAAATATTTTCAAAAGTATGGGCGCTACCAATAAGTCTTGTTGAGTAATTTATTTTCGAATTCAAATTCTTCATTACCAGACTAAAACGACAAGAAACCGCTCGACGTTCCCATTAATTTAGCACTTACTAGACAAACGCTCTAAACTTCCAATTAATTACAAAAGACTCCTATATATGACTATAATAAGGCCTATTAGGACATACGGAGTTGAGCTATGGGATTCCACTAAACCATCGAATTCCTCTCGTATCCAATCCTTACAATCCAAAATCTTTCAAAAATTTACTGTTAAAAGGGCTTTGAAAAATTGTAGTAAGTTCTAATACAAATATGACAAACAAAATCTGAATATTATAATCTTTATCAAGGAAAAATAATAAATTGAAGCTTTACAAAAATTTACTGTCGTCATTTTTTCTCAAAACACGGGCACCAAAATTACCGTATTTTTTTTTACAGAGCTCAAGATGAATCTCAATTTATTTGGTAATAAGAATCAATGTAATTAATATTGGCTTTTAATTTATCAAACAAGGGAGTTTTTCTAAAAGTGAGATATTTGTAATATAGTAGAACGGTGATCGAGAATAATAATATTTTTTTTTAAAACTGAAATTACCTTAGGATATCCGTTCAGAAAATGATAAACTCCACTTTCATTTAAGTATAACTTATCTATTAAATATATTTGAACTAACAATTTTTGAATGCAGTTCCTAATTACCAAACAAAGTGACTTACTTAAAAAAGCACAAATCTGAAATTTTCTATTTTTCAACGAAAAATCGGACCATTGTCTATATTATATATATATAAACTTTTTGAACCCTCGAAGCCCAAATTCACCTCTAAATATTTCCTTCTACTTACGGGACACCATTTTCTATTTGAATTTAATGAAATTCATAATACACTATTCGTACAGTAATACTCAACTTTGGTTCAAATAAATCGAACTTTTTGGAAGCATGTATAAGAAGGTCAAGGATAATACGTTTGAGAATAAGTTAGCGAAGTAATCAATGGATTAAACCAAATTAATACTAAATAATTTCACACTAATCCTTAATTATCATCCAAATTTGAGTTAAATCGGACGAGTTTTTGAAATATAGGTGGGTCAATACTTTTTTGTATTAATATAATAAAATAGTATGGAACCGTGTAGGTATCAACTAGCACGATACTTAAAGATTAAACGGGTGTTGCACCTAAGAATTCTAGTAGAAGTTTACAATTCTGAAGACAACATTGAGTAGCAAGTTAGCAACAAAAAAAAAAAAAAATGTGAATTTAAAAAAAATGTAAGAATGTAAAAATTATTATTTAAAACATTTTTTAAGGTTGTTGTTATCATGAAAAAACATAATAAACTTTTCAAATAAACGTTTTTGTTGTGTTGTAGTATCGTTTGAAAGAAGGTTCTTTGTTTTCGAGTTTTCCCTATTGAGATTTTCTTAATATAGTCGCTTCTATTATATACCATCAGGAAAAATACACATATAAAAGAATAAAAATAAAACAGGGAAGCTGACAAATTTCCCTACATCTTTTTACTGAGACCCAGCGTGACTACTTTTTATTTATTTTGCTTTTAAAGTTTCCCGTTGTTTCATTATCTATTCTATAATAGAAGAGCAAAATCAAATTTACTCTAGAACAAATTCTCTTAAGAATAGCCTAAATTTACAGATAAAGTACAATTTAAAAAAAAATCATTTAGACTAGAAAAAAATCTATATATAAAAATAAAATTCATCTTGTAAAACAATATAAAAGAATTAGTAAAACCCAAAGAAACTAAGAATAACAATTATAAATGATATCTAAAAACCAAGAGAACAATAATTAAAATTAAATTAATCAAATATTTAGATATATTTAAGAAAATACAATATATAAACATAAATGGTCATATCACTCATACGGTGGAACAACAACGGAGCTTTAAATTTTGGAAAACTGATTTAGCACGTTGAATTGTCAGAAATACGTGCCTAATGGAACAGATGTCACAGTATAATATGAGCGAAATTTGAATGGATAAAAATAATTTCATACATGTACAATCAATTTTAAAAACTTTGTTATTTGTATAAAAATAATTATAATTATAATCAGAAACAATTATTTTGCCGTTTCCAGAAAATTGTATGGCTTGCAGTAACGTCATTGTTCCACCGCGAAGCGGTTATGGTTAAGATTAAAATAAAATCTAATACGGTGCGTGCATTCCATATTAATAAAAAATATTACAAATATTGCTATAATTTAATTGTAAATTTATTGAGTGAGTCATTTATTTTTGGTTATAAAAATAATTTCAACAATATTCATTTATTTCCTGTAGAAATTTTATTTTGTTTCTATGAAAACTTTTATCTTCTAAAACAGTAAAAAATTGTTTGTAAGCTAACCTTAGATTCTTCTTTAGCTACCCAAAAAATCTGAGGTATACCAAAATATACTTCTACAATATTTTGCTTTATCTGTCCTAGTTTGACTAGATAAAATGGGATAGAGGTAGTCGAATTAAGATTTATAGTTCGTAATACAGACCCCTTAACATCAGCCAAAAACTTCGTGAATGGCTACATCTTATCGTAACTTACAAATTTTTGATTTTTGAAAATTCTCAGAAATCAGGCGATTTCTCATTACAATTATTAATTTAATCAGTTACTAAAATTCATGAACATCCATTTGCTTTTCACTTGAATCGTTAGATTATTAGATCACAAAATCGAAACAAAGAGGGCCTACAAAAATATTGGGCTGTTTGGCTTACTTAACCTCGTTATTTTCACATTTTGGAGTGGAAGTCACGTCAAACGGCCCAATATTTTTGTAGGCCACCTTTTTTTTTTTTTAATCGATATTGTGATCAAATCATCTTACTAACAAAGTAAAAAGCAAATGGGTGTTCATGATTTTTTAGTATCTAATTAAATAGATACAGGTTGCCGATCTCTAGATTGTAAAACGCCCTAATTCCGAGGATTTTCGTAAATAATGAAGTTGTAGGTTATGATGAGATGAAGCTATTCACGAAATTATAAAAATATATGTTTGGACTACGTTTCAACAATATTACATCTACTTTCACTTAAACCTCGGATGACGACATTGAGTGCAATAAAAAGAAAATTGAAAGCCTTTCTATTGTAGTTACAAGAGGCAGAGAGTACATCCATTCCCCTATATCTAATTGTCTACTAATGATGTTATACCTTATCTGCACACCTGAGATCTCATTAAGATAATTTTCACTCAGGTTCCAATAAAAGGGTCTTCGGCCGATTCACCTGTTGCTCTTCCACCGAACCTGTTCAGGAGGCGAGAACAATCAAGGGATGGTGAAAGAAAGAAGGAAAAAAAAAGTGGCGAAAGGGTCTACAAAGTTTCAACGTGGTAAAATAACGAGCCTGTTAAGCACCTTTTAAAAATTCCTCTCCCGCGTTAAAATATAAACCGTTAAAGAGAAGCAGCCTTATCTTCCAATTTCTTACCAGTTTATTGCCCTATATTGAAATATGGCCAGCATAAAGTTAAGCTGTCCTAAACCGATAATATAATTTTATTAACAGCCCCTAATATAAATGGCCGTTCCATCAGTTTGTGGTCCAATATACCAGCCATCTTAGCATATTTCGCTCAACATTCATATAAATGCAAAATAAATCAAGAATGTTTATGTCAAATTAAACTTTTTACAGGTTTTTGGAAATATTTGTGTATTAGCTATGATACTAATTCATTGGAGCTATATGGCAGTTGCACTGAAAATATAAGTAGACAATAAACGAAAAGTAGACAGACGACTTTGATAAATTATTACAGTTTAGGATCAGTCAATGAAAAAGAATGTTTTTTGTTTTTTTCAATATTATACAAAAACACCTGGTGCGTTGCGCGCATCACCCAACTTTCTCTTACCAACCTTAGAGGAGATAGATATTTTCATAAAAAGGGAAATCAAAGTGAAAACGACGGTATAACTCATTTAAACCTATTAACTACCATGTTTTTTTTCCGCCCATCGAATTTGTTAAATTTATATGTTTGAATCGCTTTTCGTTCCCTTTACGATTATGTATAATATCAAATAATACTGATTATTGGGGAGAAAACGGATCTTTTGAAAAGTTCTGAGTTTTATCGGAATCATTAACCACAAAGCTTGTCGAAAAAATAACGTTAATAAATATTATATATTATTAGATATATATCGGTAGATCCTCAACATTTCGCGTTAAAACCTTTTTCAATAATTATGGATAAGTGATAAATAAAAGTTAAATTAACGAAATAAAAGCCCTTTTAGAGGAGTATGGGGTATCTGTAGAAAGGATCGTCAAAGGTCGGTAGCTCTCGGCTGTTTCCGTTTAGCTTCCAGCCCTTATTACTGTTTTAACCACTAATCTACATCCTATATATATATTGACATCACACTCGTTGATTGTCGGAACTTCTGACAGGTGTGAGTTGAAAAATTAAGTTAAAAAAAAGCACTAATCAATTGTCTTCATTCAGTATATTATTTAGAGAAAGAAATTTTGGAAATTAGTCGTTTAAATCCTGTTAGAGAACATCAATCAAAGAATGAGAGTTAAGTTATAATTAAAAACCGCTTAATTTTACACTGATATAATGAATTAGATCAAATTAAGAATGAATGATCAAATTAGAGCCGTTTTCGAGAAAATTGTAAAAATGTGTAAAATCGAAGAAATACTTAATCAAGCTTAAAAATCGATCCATCCTTCGCTCCAAAAAGCGTAACATAGGTTTTAGTAGACGACCCAAAAACATAACTCTCGTTTCGCTTCACTTAATCGTGTAAAAATATAAAATAAAATACTGTACTATGCAACATGTAACTAATGACTACATCTGTAGAGACTATAACTGTAGAACCTCCCTTCACTACAGATTCCAACGATACTATCTCTACTGATTGGCACCATTAGTTACTCAGCTGATTACAATACTAAACGCTATCCTATGCAAATCTAACAACTAGGACTGGATACACTGGTTTAATGAGATCTGTATTCTAGGCGAATAGCTCCTTTTAACGAAGGCATATATAATACTATGTGTAAATAATAAGATTTTATTTTTAGAACCAATTAAGATTTTTGAAAAAAAAAAAAATAGATATTTGAAGAGTAGTGGTTTAAAGACAATGTTGTGGAGAGAAAATAAAGTTCACTGCATATACAAATAAACACACACACACATAAATATAGTTTAAAAATTATATTAAAATTATCTGAGACCAGTGATAGATTTTATATAATATAAAATAAGGCTGTGTTTATTTCTTCACCATATTTATTTTAATTTACATAGCTACGTTTCGGGCGGTAAGCCCTCTTCAAGCCATTTTATTTTATAATAGTATAAATAGTATTTTATAATATTAGAAAATTTTCACCTAAAACAAGCTCATATGGATTTTATATAACTTTTTCATATATATGGTGAGTACATGACCAATCTAATTAAGTAAATAATATCTGAATTAGATCTCATTTAAAAAAAAATTATTAAATGGTATAACATTCTGTCAAAAAATAGGACGGTAGTTATAATATCTCACTTCATATAAATTGACATAAGACATATATCAATAAATAATCAGAAAAATAAATAGGTAGCCAGTTCTCATATAGGACTAGAGACCTGGGCACTAACCGACACACTAGAAAGAAGGAGTGCAAGATTTGAGTGAAAATTACTTCACACGATAATCAGAGTGATCTGAGAACATAGCACTGACATACAGAGGAAAAAGACCAATAAGTAGCTGCTTACTGTAACTGGTCAATTATTACCACAAGATATGAAGGAAAGGAAGCTAAGATGGGTAGGCCTTGTTGCTCAAAGAAATCCACCAGGAAGCCTCTTTATAATAATGAATGCCTCATGGTAAAATACCAGGTGGGAGACAAAAAAAAAACAGATAGAGAAATTGAATAAACAAAGATAAAATATAGCTGCATGCCGATAACTGAAAAGAAATATCATAAGATAATAATAAACAAAAGATGGAGAAGGCTGGTTAAGGCGGCGAAAGATCTACAAAGTTTGTAATGACAACAGAAATTTTTTTATAAAATTGAATGGACTTAGTCACTTTGGACTATGTCGCAAAAAATATACTTTAAAAATAGTACAATAATTTAAGAAAAGAAAATATTTTCCCGCGAAATAATTTTTGAGAATGATTTAAGAAAAAATTGCTCTAAGAAAAAACTGCCATATATCACGTTAAATAAGCTAATCTTGCCTTTATAAAAAGGATTTAAAAATATATTACTTAGTTAGAAAGGATTAAAAAAATTAAATACTTAGTTTCGGATCAGTCGATATTTTGTTGCAGTTTTTTTAATCATATATAAAAAACTTGAGTTTCTCTAGAAGATTGATGCAAAAATGCAAGTTTTTTAGGCGTAGATGCGAAGAGTGTTGTATTTGGTTCGCAGTATTTTACAAAAGTACCATATATGAAAATGATGTGGGAAAACAAAACGACTAGAAAGCGTATACATTTTGATAAATTTATAATAGCAAATGTTCTTACGAACGCTGTCTAAAAATTAAAAAAATGTTTAATTCAGCAAACAATAATTCAACGTAAACGAAATTTCTAGTTATTCCATTATTTCTATTTCAAGTATATACTCGTTTTCTCTGCAGCCTGATTTAAATAAGCCAAAATATAGTTGTCAGAGGAGCACAAAGCTATCTCATAAGTTGACTTCAATACGCTTAAAAGTATTATTGCAATCCCTCCTCTTTAATTATAAAATAGGAAAAGGTTCAGCGATCCCAAAGGTTCGATGCCGACGCCACTAATTGCTGTCTAGACACCTCCCTCAATTGGTCACCGTCATAACCCAGTATCAGCCTTAACCTTCGCTTCTGTCCATCCTTCGGACATTAACCAGTCGGCACAGCAAATATTAACATTTTAGAAATTCTTTCATTCACTAAGTCCCACAATTTTACAAGCACATTTAATTCGCCGCGATGCAATCGGCTCAATTATATTAACAAGTCATCCCACCGGTCTGAATATTCTACGCAATTCTTAATTTTCAAAAACCTTAAGACGTTGCTCCTCCCTTAATGCAGCCTCCATCCATAAATAACCGTAGGTAAAATAATGGTTTTATAGATTCTAATTTTTAAGTTACGGGATATTGGACGCGAAATAAGTAGTTTTGTTGCAGAAAAATAACAAGCATTACCCGCCTTCAGCCTTACCTTAATTTCCTCTTCAATTTCGTTTTTTCTATTTATCGTAGATCCTAGATACCTAAACTTCTCTACATGTTTAAACATATTCCTTTCAATATCGATATCACAGGAATTATCGTCATTATTGCAGTTAACCATATATTTTGTCTTATCCGTATTTATTTCGATAGTTAAAAGCCTTACTTTTTTACTAGCTTTCATTAACACGTTTGTCGTATTTAGTTTTATTGCTTTGGTACTTTAGCTTAACAGAACTAAATCATCCCCTTTAATCATAGTCATTGCCATAATAATTTTATAAAATATAGAACTTCACTTCATACACTACTTATGAGTAGGGCAAAGAAAACTTCCTTGCAAGTAATTGGTATATTTGTCACATATTACCTCATCATCAGAATTTCTTTTTATAATTTATTACAATTAATTTTCAAGAATAAACGTATAATCATAAATATTTTGTTTGTGTGCTCCTTCGGAAGTGCAATATTTTTCACTAATTAACTTAAATATTATTTGGAGCAACACATTTCTTACCTAAATTTCTTTTCTTTGCCAAGCTCATAACTGATAACTTGGAATTTCCCAAATAAAGAAGAAAAAAAAAATATTTTCACATAATATGTTCAAAAAGCTAATCTTGGCTTTATAAAAAGGATAAAAAAAGATTGTTGGTGAGAGGCGATATATCCTAAAAGATGACTCCAGGACTACCTCACCTACACACGATTGTCATCACACTGATGGATCAGGTACCCGCCTCGATAAATCACCATTGGACCAGACCCAGCGAGATATATCTCCGTTCGCTCCCGGCGGTGGCCAATTACAATTTATCTTCCTTTTGAATTATATTAGACTGTATTGGTAGGGGGGGGAGAGGATTGTACAACACAGCAGGTATCGCTTACCTCGCTCGTTTTTCAGCCCCCTCCCCACCCTCTCGTACAGATATAGTCATCTATTCTATTGAGGGTTATTTTAGCGTGGAACATTTGTATACTTCAAGTGACATTACGATTATGCTGTGAAATTAATTTCAAGTATTCTTTAATATGTGTATATTTATATTTATAAATATTATTTGTTTATTAAATTTTCTGACTTTTCTCTATCTTAAATACAAATTTTATTCTTCGTTGTAAACCCACTACATCCCGTCCTACAGTAAACATTAACAATACTCGACATTATCATAGCGATTAACATTCAATGTCGTGGCCGGATAAAGACTTTAAATACGCCTTTAAATAGTAATTTGCAATGTTTTCATTATTGAATGGCGGAGAAAATAGATTATTTGAATCTTTGGCGACTACTTTAGACCAACCTGTCCATTCTTATTTTAAAGTTTTATGATATTTTTCTTCACTTCACTCCCCTCATTAATGAGCTGCTTCAGCTACGATACTTTATTTCCAAGATGATTTAGAATTGAAATAATTTTTGTAATGAATAATTCATTTTTTTTTTTAGCCTTCTGAAAGTTTTATCTCTTTTGCATAAATTTCACCCAATCAAAATAAAAGTTAACTTGAATTGCAAATGACCATTATCTTAAAGGAGTGGTATTTTTTTTCAAACATTATTTATACCTCTGGTTTTAATAATTAGCTAATAATATTTATTTAGGCAGAAAAATTATATTGTATATTTTCCACTGAATGAAAACGCTATAAATTATTACAGAATTATTTATTATTAAGAAAAATTTTTACCTAAAATATGTGTGGCATTTAACATGTCTACTTATCCCTTATTACTAATGGGAAAAATGCAATAAAAAAAGCGTTTTCTAACATTGACCTTAGAAGACATTTTTAGTTAAGAAATAATTCTTCAAATCATAAGATCAAAACAAAGAACATCGACTGAATAAACAATAGAACATTTTAACCTTCACTCTCTGGTCAGGTAAAAACCCTAAAACCAGTAAAATTATGGATTTTTTAAGTGAAAATTTTTTTAGGCTCACTTTTTTGTGGCCAGTGAATTAGACTAAGTCATCACGCTCATTCGCATAAAATTGGCTCGAGCCGACTAATTTTTGCATTAAAATATCTCAAAAACGAAAAATCGGATCTGCGTACTATAAGCAAGGAAAATGTGCAGCATGAATTTTAAATGAACTGTAATTCTAAATTATTTTTGGACGTGACGCCTAGTTAGAAAGTCGAAAAGGGAAAAAGATACCAAAAAAACAAATAATAACGTCTATTTTGAACATCAAAAGTAACCTTCATACATTACCAATGATTTTGAGTGAAGATTTCAAGATTGATTTCTCAAAAGATTCGTCGAAGTCTTTAGTTGATTTTTTTAAAATGAATATTAATAAATTTGGATATGTCGAATGATCCAAATGAAAGCACAACAAAATATAGAACAACGATTGACGGATTTTTTTTTTCAGATATTCAAAAAATATATCAATTAAAAGTTAAAAGTATTTCTGACATATTTCAGTTATCATATCATATCAGCGTATGATACAAATGACCATCAGTCAGAGTTTAACAGAGTAATTTACACGCAATTATAATTGTACATATTTTAAATGTTGATGTACTTCATCAATATAGAACAAAAAAAATTAGATTTTATATTTTATTTCCGTTTTGTTTATGTTTTCACTTCTATCGTATAGTCTTAAGCACCGTATTTTTTCTTTCCTACCTATACTAGGCAAGGAAAGTATTGCGATCAGGTCAAATTTAACGATATGCGGTTTTTGACGGATCTATACGTTTCAGAGCCCCTTGAGTCCGAAAAACGAATTTTTAGCCATTGGTCTGTCTGTCTGTGCCAAGATTTTCTCGGAAACTACTGAACCGATTTTGTTGCTTCTTTTTTAATTTTGTAGGATTTTGACTTCTGATGCCTGTGACAGAAATTCGGTGCTCCATGCGCAATAGCTTGCGCGCAAGAAATGAAAAACATGTTTTTCTATAGACTGCAACGAAAGCAAAAACGGTTCAAACGATTTTGATGAAACTTCCCTATAATGTTCTAATAATTGTCCTCTCAATTTTCGTATACGGATTAAATTTCCGAGAAAATTCAGGAAAAAAAGTTATGGGGCCTAACTAGCTAAATATATATTATACGGTAAAATTTATAATAAAACTTTTAAGACGTAATTAAATTACCAACAAAACAAAAGAAAAATCATCGGAATCGAACCAGTATTAGCGATGATACAGCTTATTCTATTTTTTACACATTTTTTTAACTTATTACTTTCCTTTCCTAGTTATACTAGGTAAAGCGCCGTTTAGCCGTTGCAAACGCTGGTCAGAAAGGGGTGAATGAGATAAAAAAGATGACTAAGTGAAAGTAAGACAATCTGTTGCCCGCATCACACAAGCTTCACTATTTCCTCTACTTTCAACAGAAATTATTGTTAGACAATACTAAGCAATGGCAAAAAGTTTTTGATCAGCAATATTAGAGATTATTGAAATTTTTACACTGATCTACCTTAAGCCGGTTTACTTTGCTTTAGCTTATCAAATAAATCGTACTCAAATCTTTTCTTTGATAAATTTTCAGGAAAATAAATCTAGTTCAATTTTCTTCTGTTTCTTCATGAACGTAGGTAAAGATATAAAAACTATTCTGAAATAGTGAAGAGAAGAATAGTTGGGGTGCTCAGTCAAAAAAGGAAGGCAAAAAATAAATTATAATATTTATTTTTTACATATGCCGACGTTTCGACCTGAAGTTCAGGCCTTCATCAGGGCTAAGAAAATAACCAGATAACAAGGTATGAGAAACATAAGTAATGATGGTAAAAAAGATAATAAAAAATGAGAAAATAAAATAGATTAGATCTAGATAAAATAGATCTAAATAAAATATTAGAAAAATAAAATAGATAGATATAAAGTAAAATGAAATTGTTAGAATAATGACTAAGAACTAAGAGATAAATAATACAGACTGTTATAAACGATATGTAACGGTAAACGATAGTTTTTAACGGTAAACGATATGAGAGCGGTGTGAGAGAGGAACCGGATCTTTTAGGTTATGTTTACACAGTCATATTTTATCTAGATCTAATCTATTTTATTTTCTCACTTTTTATTATCTTTTTTACCATCACTACTTATGTTTCTCATACCTTGTTATCTGGTTATTTTCTTAGCCCTGATGAAGGCCTGAACTTCAGGTCGAAACGTCGGCATATGTAAAAAATAAATATTATAATTTATTTTTTACCTTCCTTTTTTGACTGAGCATCCCAACTATTCTTCTCTTCATTATCCACGACAGTCAACCAATTACCAATTATTATTCTGAAATAGGTAAGAAAATCGTGTGAGTGGACACATCAGATGTTTCTTTAAATTTATTTATTCGGTTTTCACATTCTACTTATCTTAAAATGTAAAATATCATTATTTTTTTTTGTCTGTTGTAAAGGTTCTTTATTGAAACTAATTACCTAAAAACTAAAAGTTAACCGCATATAAATTATTAATTAAACCTTTGCTGACTAATCTGGAACAATTATTTTTTTGATCCTATTGAAGGTAGAAGGTGGATTCAAGGTGCTTCCCGGTGCTTCATCCTAAACCGTTTAATCACCAGGTTAAAGTGACATATGATCACCAAGGCACACAAGGCACACTCACCGGCTAAGAATTGGGTGATGCCAACCGGAGCTATATTAAACTTCGTTGACATCACCATGCTTTATATTCATTTACATATATTACACACATCATGCTAATGACATGTGGTTTGTCATATGCAAATTTTTTTTAATAATCAGTATAAAAAAAAGACATTCCACATAGTAAGGAAGCTAGCATTTTTTTTATTACGTCATAAGCAAAACAAGATCTCTTCATTTCTTTTGAAGAAAAAAAAAAGTCTGACGGCTTAAAAAAAAACTGCCTACTTTTTTAGTCTATACAATGTTCTGTTTTCCTTCCTTTCTTTTTTTTAACTAAGTGAATTAACGTAATAAG
This sequence comes from Nezara viridula, assembly GCA_928085145.1. NCBI lineage: Eukaryota > Metazoa > Arthropoda > Insecta > Hemiptera > Pentatomidae > Nezara > Nezara viridula. Next base: position 21,947,294 of record OV725082.1, on the reverse strand, counting down.
AAGCATGTTTGTTCCCTCTCTTATTCCCTAATATTAATTGAGTAATTATATAGGTACGATGATATTATCATCTGGTCGCAGTCACACAATAGATCTTTTACAGCCTATAGTCAGCATAAACAATAGATAGATTTGACGTTCTACTATTGACAAATTGTTAAAGTACCTAAGTCTTGATATTATCTTTCCTTGATGTCTGTTGTGAATATATGATGTCCATGAAATTTCTGTATTTTAAAGTTTCGTGATGTAACGGATAAATAAATATTTACAATAAATTATTAAGAAATCATCTGCACTTTTGATTAGTTAAGATCACGATACTTAGTTATAAATATTCAGTCACATAAAACAAATCTAGCAGAAAAAAAACTGTACCATAAACCATGAAATAATGAAGGGTCTTGTTGAGTACCGTTTTACCGGATTAGTACCGGATCATGCTCAACCACCAAAGTTTCCTCTTATTTAATTAATAGTACCCACTATACAGAGGCTGGGTTTGTTACAGAAGGGTTTCTCGACCTCAGGATCAATCCACGGATGATAAAACAGAATAAATAATTACCTGCCACAGTTGGATTCGAACATCGGACCTAGAGCTTAGCGATCCTGTGCTTAACTTACTGAGCTACTTCCTTCCTCTAAATTGGAAATAAATCTTTCAGAATTGTTTCGAAATTGAAGGATTAAAATAAATTCCAACAAATCCGACATTTACACTTCGTCGTAAACATATGACTTCCTGTCCTGCAATATCATTCGATAATACTCCACTTGTCCCACTTGAATAGATCCGCTACGACTCTATCTGGACAAAAGTCTTACTTGGCATCCTCAAATAAGACTAAAACGGCAAGAAACTGCGAGACGTTTCCGATTACTTCAGTACTTACTATAAAAACACTCTAAACTTCCAATAAATTATAAAATACTTATTTACATGACTAAAATGAGGCCAATTTGGTCTTATAGAGTTGAACTTTAGATCTCGAATTCCTCACGTATTTAATCTGTAGAATCCAAAATCCTCCGAAAAATCCTCAATGCTCCCTACTTAGTAACAAATAAAATTATCCACGACCTTAATGTTTTATAGTTTACAGACGTAGGTCAATCCAGATAGCTATTCTTACATAATAAACATCAGGTCCATCCAAACCCACTGGTTTCAAACCATGCAACCTCTTCGATTCCTAAGAATCCTTTTAAGTATCTGAAAAGAAGATGGCCTCGGGACCTTCTAATATAGATCTAAAATTGGAGTGCTATTAATGGGTAGCTTCTCTTTAACTAGTACAGGTCTTATTATAATTTCAAATTTACTCGTATTTTTAGCTAATACAGTTGTAAATTTCAATAAATATACTTTTTAAAAATATTTAATTATACATTAATCGCTTAAGGCAACTGAAATTGGAAGAACAGATAGTAATTATCTGTACAAGAGTTTTCCAATTGAGAACTCCAGACAGGAAAGGAACAAGGATTCCCCGAAGTGTCGACCTGGGAGTACATGGCACATCAATCTGTTTGTGGCTTTATTCAGGTCTCGGTCCGGAAAAAAAAACATGTTGGTCTACTGGTACCAGTAATTGGAGGGGTCAGCAGGTGGAGCTATCGGTTCTTTTTGTAGGAAATGTTCGAACTTGTCTTGTTGTAATTAAAGGTAAAAAAAGTCTTGAAGCTCTACAAATTTTCATATTTGGTACATCTCTGAGCAAAATAAAATTAATAACGATTTTTTGCTTACATAGACATTTTGATACGAAACTTGAAAGAAATTGTTCAAAATTTGGTCTAAAAAACAAATTTCGTTTTTATCAGGATAATGACCCTAAACACCCTTCCATCATAGGTCAGGAATGCCTACTTTATAACTGCCCCAAAAATTATAAAAACACCACCACAGTCATCAGATCTTAACGTGATAGCCTGTAGGCAAAATTGGAGTTAGAAATTAAATTTCTACATTTGGAAACACGAAATTTCTAGCAAAGAACACATAAAAAAATATCTCCTAAATGAGTAGATGACTCAAAAATTTATCAAAAAATTAGTCGACTCTATTGAAAACTGACTGAAAAGAGTGGTAGAAAATAATGTCTTGCCTACAAGGTATTGAACTAAATTAATAGTATTTAAAAGTTAATAGGAAGTGAGGTGTATCATTTTTACAGTGAGGTAAAATTATCCATTTTTTAAATTAATTTTCTCAAATAATCACAATTAAATATTTCAATTTAATTTAGTTTGAACATATTTATAATGACATTATAAATAAATCTGTTGAATTTTTTTACTGTAGTCATTTCTCTATTTTTCTACGGAGTGTATCAATTTCACTACGAGCTATTATTTTTCACCTTTGTACCAATAAACAATCATTCCAATAAATTATAAATACAAAGGTTTTTAATAAGAACATTTGAAAAACAAAGAAATTTACAAAAGAAAATTATAATAAAAATATGTTATTACATATAAATATGTGGAGGATTCATAATTCAGGAAATAGAGAAATAATTGATCTTTAAATGAATCCAAGGTGAAGTTATATGTATAGCAGTTGATAATTAATTCCAAAACGAATTAGCAAGTATCGTCCGCAGGTTTCTTTTTATAAAATTATTAACATCCGCCTAAAATTTCGTAAATGGCTTCATGCTATCGTTACCTACAAAAATTTGCAGTAGCTAATTAGTCCAAGTAGCTAAGTCCCGCAAAATGGCCTCTATGTGTGTATGTATGTGAACAGCCTAGCCCAAAAACGATAAGTCTTTCAAAACTGAAATTGGGTATTTAAGGTTTGTATATGCCAAGGATGTTACAGCAACTTTTTCGTAAAAAAGTGGTACTTGATGATTTTCATATCACCGGAAGTGGTACTTAATATAATCGATTTAACACATTTTTAAGAATTTTCAAAAACGGCTCTAACGATGTTGATTAAACTCACTAGGTCAGTGTATTAATAAATGGTTTTAAATTTAAAGATTTTATTCTCATAGATGTTCTCTAACCGGGCATTAATAGCTAATTTTCAATATAAGCTCATTTAAAGTACGTTTAATTTTTTTATTTGAAATGATTAACCATTTCACAATTAACAGTTATTTAAAAAATAGTTAAATATAAAATGAAAGAATTTGATAATTAACTAACAAAATAAATACAATACATCAGCCGGCTATGAAAAACATATGGTAATTTATTGTTTTAGATAATGTTTCATACCGTCAATAATTTTTACTTTCATTTCCCTTTGTCTGAAAATAATTATTTCTGCAAAGAAGATGGTGTTAAGCAAAAGTTGTGTGATGCGCGCAGCATTTTTGAAGGATGTAGTTCTATCAGCGGGAATGCACAAGTATTGGGAATAAAATGCCACTCCTGCTTTAGTTGGAAATAATTGACGGCTGAGTACGTCGCAGGTAGATTTCTCAACTCCTAACTCGATAATATAAAAAATTACCTGACACAGCTGGACTCGAATAACAGCGAACACGTAAATAATTTATTTTCTTGGCAGTACTGCCAAAATAGTGAGACAGAGGCAGTGCCCTTGTCACTGAAAGCCGAAGTAAATCAGGTGATACTTGGAAAAATAGTAAATATAGAAGAGTTGAGATCATGATACTTTTAACAAAGGCAACTGTTTTTATAAAGATCTAGACTATATCTCTCATCCGGTGGAACAATGACGCAACTGTAAAATTTTGGATTTTACTTTAAATGTTTCTTCGAATCGACGTTATAGTACAATCAAAGCAAAATTTTAATTAACAAAAGAATTTTATACTGATACAATCAATTTTAAAAAATATAATATTTACAGAATATTTTTTTTTATATTTCAATATTAATCTGCACCTGTCGACGACCTAAATATTCCTATTAATTAAATATTCATTTATATGCAGGGGTAATAATTTAGAAACTTTTTTTGTGGACAGCTCCATTTTCGCGTGATTTCCTTATAATTTTTGAAACTTTTCAATCCGAAAATTCCGTAAATAATTGTGCCTCCCTTAACAATTGTGATGACGCAATTTGCGCTATGACAGCCCCTTCAAAGCAGCTCCGCCTTCAATCAAAATGAAAATTATATGAAATTAAAGCATTAAGTTTGGATAGCACCAATTTAAAGTTTAGAAATAATTAAACACAATATTCGAGAACAATATTTTTCCACAGAGTTACTATTACAGTAGATTAAGTCAGATACAGTGCGAAGCACAGACAGTGTGGCCAATAATAAATATAGTGGAAGAAAAGGCTGAATGTTACTGACTATAACATGGAACGGGTTTCTGTTTAGGTAAACATGGCTGGTCGAAATAGAAAAAGTGTATAAAATAGCATAAAATTGAAGTGGAAAAAACATCGCTGTATATATATATATATATATATATATATATATATATATATATATATATATATATATATATCGTATACATATATATACTATATATACTATTTATACTATTTATATCGCTTAGGTCTGGTTGCCCCTCAAGAACACTTGCATGCAAGAAGTTGAGGGATAATCCAAAAGAAGTACTTGTAGGAAAGTAATTGTCATTCTATCATAAAGTGTACAAATTGTGAGCTGGCAGTTGCATCAACTGTCGTTATTACCCATAGAGCAACACCACTTCCAAGGATTTCAATAAAGTTAATATAATTGCAATCCTTATCAACAAAAATAAATTCATATATACAAATAAATCGTAGCTGATATCTTTACAGATTACAGGCTCTAATGAGGCTGAAAATACATTGGACTGTGGTCGAATCCTTTGAAAAATTAAAAAAAATTAACAGATAAAAAAGGGCTTAATCTGTCACTCTGAGGGATAGTATATCCAAAAGGACTATATCAGGATCCTATGGCGGAAAAAAAACTGACTTTTCTTTAAATTAATGGACCTCGTTAGCGGTGGCTCAGTTTTCGAGGGGGGGGGGCGCACATTGATACTGTAGACTCCCCTCACAATCTTCTCTCACGCTCTCCCTTCTTCTGATATTTATACCCACATTGGGGCACATTATTTATTCCATTACATATCGTCCATTTGAGGCTCCGAAAGAATACAGTGACTCAGACTGTAAGGTCAAGAATCGCGTAAGTCAAGGACTCGGAAAAAATATATACCTATATGTTGTTTTTTCTTCAATTGCTTATACTTTCTGTTTATTTATTTTTATTATTTTTTGGCAGTAGAAAATATCCTCTTACTTGGATATTATTTCGTAAGAACGATTTAAAAATTATAAATTGAAAAAAGAAATTAAACATTAATTTTCATAACATCGGAAAGAGAACAAATTTCGTCACTTTTAGTCCTTAACAAATCATATTTAGATACCTAAAGAATACAAGCAGCTGTGCACAGCAATTACATGAGCCGTTTAATTTCAAAGTGAACGTTAATTGTTTTTCTTCCTAAATCGAAATGTAAGTATAAATTCCTATGTAAAAAAACTATCCCAAAAAATAATCTGAATATTAAAAAAAAAAAAATAGTTGTGTGAAAAAACTTCCTTCTCAAAACTGACTTTTTTTCAAGACACGTAATGATACTTAAATTTCTCATTTATTTAACAAAAAAGATCATCATAAGAGTTTTTAACCTTTAAATTCAAATTAAGTTTAAAAATAAATTAAATATCCATATTTTATCGTACTATTATTGGGAAAAAAGAAAACCCGTACCACTACAATCCACGAAGGTTCTTGTGTTCGCCACTATTTAGGGAAAGATTGTGTTTCTTGGTCAACGATTGTGCAAGGAGGTGATTTGACTGAGATCACGCTCAGCCATCCAGGATTTCCCCCTTAAATAATTATTTAATTAAAGGTACCCACTTTATAGAGGCTAGATGTGGCCCAGGAGGGTCTCCTGATTCCAGACTTGCCTCACGGCTAATGAAACAGAATAAATAATCTTTCTGCCATGAGTCGGGATTCGAACCCAGGACCTTGAAGATTGGAAGATCAGTGCTCTACCACTGACTTATCCTACTCTCATTGTTATTGCAAATGTAGAGTTAAATTGATATTATGTTAAATTATGTAGAATATAATTTTAATAACTCCCTCTTATCCCTCATAATCTTTTTTTTTCTCTGAACCCAATTTTTCCTCTTCGAATACGAATTCCGAGTAGCCTTTTGTTGTTCCGAAACGGGTCTTGAAGTTTAATTACAAAAAGGGGACTTATTTAAGCTCTCGTTTTTTTTTTTTTTTTTTTTTTTTTTTTTTTTTTTTTTTTTTTTTTGCAGAATAGACGGTGCTAACATACACGGTAGGAAAACAAATTGTCCTATATTTTATCATTTATTCCTCTATAAAATTTTTCAGTCAAGAGTTTTGAACGACACATTGTTTAACACAAAAAAAAACTATATTTGGCCTACTTTATTGGAAGCCTCTTTTAGTTTTTGTAATTTTTTATGAATATAAATTAACTTGAGATGAGTTTAAAAGTCATCTAGTCAAATGGTCCGTTGATAATTGTTGGTCTTTGTTGCATGGCCTCATCTAACATAATAAGGTGTACTGCGGAATGATCAGGACAGAGTTCGTACTCATAGAATTAGGTACGGTTCGCAGGCATTTTGTAATAAAGTAGTACAAAAAGAGCAAATAAATGTTTAAAGACCAACAACAAAACAAATAATAAAATGATAGTAAAGAACTTTTTATAATTAACATAATTAATTATAAAAAAGAAAAGATAAAACAAATAAAGAAGAATAAATTAAAGCTTTGAGTGTTAGCAATTGTTATATTGAGAATATACTATCTATTCACGATTGGAATTCAAATGATGGGGCCTCATTTATTATTGGGTGATATTATTTATCGGTCACTTCTTACGAAACATTTTTAACAACACTGCCCAGACATATGAATTACTTGACCACATAAGGCCCGGTTGCTAGTGTTGCCCAAAATCGGTCTTGATCTTGCAATTTGCAAGACCAATACCAAGGTCGTCTAACTGTTGCAAGACTAGGACTGGTGAAAAAAATCGATTTTTTAAATAAAAATTAAGGCAAATAGTTACTAATAATTGACAATCATAGTTACTACATGTTAATAATTGATATAACCAATATATTTTTGGCATTTAACTCCTCTAATTTTTCATTCGGACTTAGTTAGGTGTCTCTTATCTAAAAAAATACAGTAATATCTTTATAGCAATAAGCTAATATGTAAATGCAAGACTGTTGCGAGACTCTTGCGCAAGACCAAGACCATGACCAAGACTAAGTTTGTAAGACTACATCAAATCGCTCTAAATCGCATTTGAGCAACACTACAAGCAAGGACAACCGCAATTTCAAAATGGTTTCTTAAAAATAATAGGTAAAATACGTCACTTGAAAGATACAATTTTGAAATACTTCAACAATTGTTAAATTAATCTAAAGTAGATTATATCTAAAGTAGATAATCTGAGCTCAACTAAGGATAATGATATAACTTTATTATTCCTTAAAATATTAAATAACTATACAATTTAATATGCTCATATTACCGCTGGCTCATCGGCGATGTCAAATTATTATCAGATGATGCACCAACAGTCGTGATTAAAGTTAACATTCTCAGTTAACTAAATCATGTTAAAACTTAACCAATGTTAATATTTGGGCCTAGTTGCTCCAAATAATTTTTAAACAGAGTTAATTAACAAGATGTTAACGCGTGACGTCATAATATTTATGACGTATAATAATCCGTGGTACTTTTTATCAAATTATTATAGCTTCAGCTTATCGTAACCTACAAATTATTTATAAAAATTCTCGAAATATGGGAATTTTCAATCTGGAGATCCCCAAACTTTGTCTATTTTATTAGGTACTAAAAACTCATGAACACTCACTTGCGTTCCACTTGAATCGTAAGATAATATTATCACAAAATCGAAAAAAAAAGGAGCCTACAAAAATATTGAGCCGTTTGCCTATATAACCTCGTTATATTTATACTTTGGGGGTGGAGGTCATGCCGAATGGCCCAATATTTATATAGACCACTTTTTCTTTTCGATTTTGTGATCATATTATCTAACGATTCAAGTGGAAAGCAAGTGGGTATTCAAGAGATATTAGCACTAATTAAATAGACAAAGTTTGCCGACCTCCAGATTGAAAATACCCTAATTCTGAATATTTTCGAAAATAAAATATTTGTAGGTTACGATGAGATGGAGCTATTTACGATGTTAATAATCTGATAAAAAGGGGTCAGTACCTCAGACTATAACAAGAATCGTTGATTGTAAAGGAACTTGGTTTATATTACGTAACCTTTCATCCACTTGCCTGTAAACTTTGATATTTAAAATTAGCGAGGTGTTGGGTTATTTCATTGATTATAGGATGTTAATTATTTTAAGTACGACGAAAAAAAGAGAAAGCAAATTTTTCTAAAAGTGGAAAATAGATTGATAAGTCTTAATAAGTCTTCATCTGATGACAAACTTTCTTCAGAAGAATGTTCTTCTGATGATGAAATCATATTTGCAGTCGTCTTAAAAAACGTACACAACAAAATAAGTATACAAGTGTTCTCACAAGAAAAAAATATTTGTTTGTTCTTAGAACTAACCGTATGTAAGGTTATATTTAAACATCGTTTAAATATTTGATCAAGGTCTTATGTTAGATTAGCTAGTTATGATAAATGAACACGTTGTTGAGTTTAGTCAACATTGGTCCAACTAAAATTCTGTTAACTAGTGTTAAACGAATCATAATTAGTAGAATTAAAGTAACCAACGGTCGGTGCAACTTTATAAAGACATTATATGATCTGAAGTGATCTCGCCTGATGGTTGATAACCAAAGTACTTAACTATAGTTTCCAGGACAAAGAATTGGACCATGTAAAACGGCCTTAAGAAGGGATATCTAAGTAAAATAACCGTTTTTATAGTTTATCTACTATTCTCTGTTAGTAATGATACGTACGAGCTATCGCCAGAAAAACTTATTAATCAAAAGTTTCATAATTTCATAACATTCTACTTTTCACAAATATCGACCTACAATACGAGGTCGTATTGCACCCCCACTTGCACAATGGAGGGGTAGTTTTTATCTGTACTTAGTCTTAAAAAAAAAATAATTACGAAAAAATAACTGAAAAAGACTTTTTAGAAATTCCGATTATGAGAGCAATTACTGGAAATAAACAAACTGTGGAACTTCTCCAGGCTTCAGTTTCCCAGAAGTCGAAATGAGTATTTTATAGAATTTAATTTTAATCCATCACAAAAACGAGTTCTTCGTAAATACCCCTTAAGAGGATTTTATGTGGCCCGCGGCCATTCTAAGTGGAATTAAAATGATTTTGAAGTCTTCATTAGCTTCAATTCGTGGGAATTTAGTATTTAATTAAGATTATAAACAACTAAGGCAATAAGTCAACCTACCAAAGCTTTCAGTTTAAAAGTAAGCTCAAAATTGGAAACGTGCGTGGAAAGAAAACGCTTAAGTTTAAGCTGCAACAGGATTGAGATCGTATCTTTTAAATAAAAATATATATATTCATTTTTAACTTAGAACTTGATATAACAATGCGTCTAAGAGGAGTGGTGGGTGGGGACTGGGGATATTACCTATGCCCGCTGTAGTGTGACGCATAAGGCTTCCGGACACGATGCTGTCAAAATTTCTCTCATTTCTAATTTATTAATAAAAACTATAACATTAAAATTTAAAGTAAGTATTTTTATTCAGAGACGAGAGAGTCAGAAAAAATAAATGTAAAAATATTTCTCGGCTAGAAGTTTTAAGGCTACACTAAAAAGTATATGAAATCCACCGCTATGAGTTATGCGTTGGCATGTCATGACGTAGCTCTGTCCCCACCATTTTTCTTTTATACTAATTATGTTTGGAGATATGCAATAGATTATTTTAAATTCGGGACGTTTTGCTATAACCTTGTAATCTGATTTTCAAGAACCAATAAAAATTTAAAATTGATACAAGAATCCAATCCAACTAACTTATAATTTATAATGTAACTATATATAATGTAATGCAACGAACAGAGAATATAATGTAGCTATATGTAATGTAACGTAACGTCTGTAAAATACATCTTAACGAAAAGAGAAAATTAGACGTCTAACTATACCAATGGTAGCCATTTGGTGCAAAGGAATCTAAATATAAGGATCAAGGCTGTTGATTTCGATTACAAGGTCTGTAGTAATGGTTATTGAAACTACCTCTGCTAGCAGGGATCATCAGACTAACAAGGGAAGGATCATCGATTTCTTGGTGATCATAGGTCAAAAAATATTTGAACTCTAGTATTATCGCCAATGCGCATTAAAATTTATCTGCTTGTAATTTTTAAGCTGTTTTGAAAAATAGTTAAATAGAAAAAACAACTTTTTCATAAGATTGATGAACTATTTCATCTTTGGTATTGCAAGGTTTGATCCAAAATATCAATTTTGAAGGAAACAAAGCAGTTACGTTTGCCTTTTAAAATAATAATAAATATTGCTGCTAGTAATGAAAGTAAAGAACATGCTTAAAATGAATGTAATGTTTAAAACGGACACGATAGAGAAAATGAAAATAAAACAAAAAATCAAAAACATCTGTACCACTACAACCCATAAAGGGTCTTGGGTTCAGTACTATTTAGGAAAAGCACTGTTTCTAGGTCAACGACGGTTGTGCAACTAGGTGATTTGACCAAGATCACGCTCCACCGCCAGGTTTTCCTCTTTAATTAATTATTTAATTAAGGGTACCCACTTTATAGAGGCTAGGTGTGCCCAGGAGGGTCTCCCGACCCAGGGTCGCCCCACGGCCACTGAAACATATAAATAAATTTTCTGCCACGAGCCGGGGTTCAAACATGGAACCTTTAGCATTGGAAGATCAGTACCCTACCACTCGGCTACCCCACTCCACGAGAAATTGAAAAGCCAACGGATAAAAAAAACGAAAACAATTTATGAATGCATAGTTATTGTGTTAATGTTTTGAAAAAAATGACCTTACAACTGTAATCTGTAATCTCATCAGCAATGTCACATTTCAATACTTTATACAATATATTCCTTGAATTAAATTATTATGCATTTATCATTAAATATGCAAACATATGCCATATGGAATTTGACTAATTTCATCTGGGTAGGCTCATATTAACAAAATATACAATTTCATAAAAACTCAGATTCTAATGATAAGATCAAATACCAATCTAAACCCAATAGACCAGAAAGAAAACACCAATCACAGCTCATCTGTTACAAGCCACAACCAACTTTATCTTCTTTACATGAGCCAACGAAGCCCACCATTTTTCATCAGATTCACCTCCACTGGTCTGGACATAATTCGCCCCCCTCTTCCCTCCACCGCAGGGTAATGGGGCAGGTTACAATTCCTAGTTGAAATATAAGTTCGTTCAGTGTTAAACCAATTGGAAGAATCTAGACATTTTATTTTACACTACAGTGTACAAAGTTTAAAGCCCATATAACATACTATTTGAGACTCTCAGCAGTAAATGGGTATAAGTGACAAAATCTATGGGCACCATACTGCTTACATATTCCTAGAATATAGAACATATTTATAAAATTTTCTTCTTACTACTGTTTAAAATCGGCAACAAGAATAATTATAATTAAGGAAGGAGATGGTCCGGAGTAGCGTCATAAATAGACTAGATAGTGCCAAAACTATTTTATTAAAAGCCAACGTTTCGACCCGACTTTGCAGGTCTACTTTAGGGCTAGAACGGACAAGATCCAATTTTCCACCTGTAAAGTCGGGTCGAAACGTTGGTTTTTAATAAAATAGTTTTGCCACAATCTAGTCTATTTATGACAGCCATCCCGAACCATCTCCTTCCTTAATAATACAACGGTCAATTATTAAGTATTCAAGAATTATAATTATATATAATCAATGTTTATTAACCATAAATTGACAATAAGGTGCAATTAATAATACAGATTTTTAAATAAATTAAAAATATATCCGAAACGAGATGTGGTTTAGTTAGTTAGTTGATAAAAAATAACACAATCTGAACTACATAATGAAAAAAGATTTCCGTTCTTCCTTACCTCGCCTTTTAGGTTATATGGATTTTTCCCGGGCCGGAGGGTGAGGGCGGGGAATTTAAAATCTCCTCTGACACCGGGACGTCAACTAGTACTTTTTTTTTAATCTCATATTCAGTGCTGTGCACATGCGTTAGCCCTTTTGGCCACCCCGCCCCTACATAACTACAAACTACTACACAAACTACTACTACCTACTAACTACAAACTACAAACTACCTACATAACTACAAACTACAACTACAAACTACATAATACATGTAAATTACAGTTATATAATTTGAGCAACGAGTAGTATAATTTTTGCAAATGAATAATTGCATAATTTGTAAAATGGGGGTTGGCCCGCCGTCAGGGAAACGGGATATCCCCGTTGTGTTTCTTACGTTTTTAATTTTCATGTAATCGTAAGCTACAATTTTTTTTATCAACGAAAATACCCTGAAATAATGAGTTTTCTAAAGTAATTAATTGAATGAGGTACTAAAAACTCATGCATACCCCTTTGCTTTCCACCTGAATCGTAAGATCATTTGACTACAAAATCAAGATAAAAAGGTAACCTATAAAATATTGGATCGTTTGCCCCAATTTAATTTAAACTCACAACTTTGACAGTTTAGGACTATAGTACACGACAAACGGTCCAATATTTTTGTCGATCACATCCCTCTTGTGATGAAATTATCTTAAAATTCAAATGGAAAGCAAATAAATGGTTTTTGTACCTTTATTAATTAGAAAAAGTTTACCGACCACCAGATTGAAAAGGCACCATGTCCGAGCATGTTCGTAAATAAAAAAGGTGTGTGCTATAGAGCATACGATAGAAGCGAAAACAAGATTAATAATATAAATTATAAATAATAGCTCATTATAAACAAGATGAAAAGTGTGTACATTTCTCTTACTCAGAGAGAAATATACAGCATATCTTCCATATATTCAATAAAACTCGTTATCATTTGGTTTTCGACACTATTTTTTCCTTTTTGCCTCTCAAACGCAGCGTTGCGTTAGGATACGATTTTGAATAATAGCCCATTACAAAGAGGATGAAGTGCTGAACAATTCCCTCGTTTCCAGTATGCAGGTATGCTTTATTTAGGTATCCAGTATGCTTTTGTTTCAGAGATATCTTCAATAAAACTTGTTATCATTTGGTTTTCGACACTTTTTTTTTCCTTTTCGCCTCTCTAACACGGCGTTGCGTTAAGATACAATTTTGAATAATAGCTCATTACAAAGAGAATGTAATTATGAACATTTCTCTTGCTAACAATATGCAGGTCCGATTTTTAATTTTTGAGCTATTTTAATCCATATGCAAAAACACTTCAATTAGTGGACTCTAACCGACTTTACCCGAGCGTTACACATCGGAAATCTGACGGCTTAATTTAATTCACTCAAGTTATAGGTTAAGATATGATAAAGGCATTCACAACATTTTAGCCAATAAAATAAATTTGTGATAAATTTGTTAATAAATTGGTGAAAAGAGGTGTTTGAACCTATACTGATTCTACTTGGCAGAGATATTCTTTGGCACACCCCTGAAGACATTTTCTAGATCAACTCCTGATCCTAGGTCAGTTGATATCGTAGTTGTGAAATAAAGGGGAGAGACCCCAAGCAGTTCTCCGTCTAATTTATAGGACCCACAAACAGCTGGCCATATTCATAGCATTGTCCATTCCATTTCCATCTCTATTGTACCTCCTTTTACTTTATGAATGTCTGCGTCATTCGTTCACTTTTTTTAATTTACTCTTCATAAAGAAGTTCCTTTCGTGCGCTACAGGTTGTCTATATCCATTGTTTTTAACAATAAACCCAGTAGTAATATGAGGAATTTAAAAACGTTTATAAAGGAATTTATATTCATTTCCCATTATTTTTAAAAGCAGAGAAAATGCCGTGAGTTATAATACGCAAACATAATTTAATTAATATATTTACAATGCAAACTCCGAAAAGTGCAAAAATGATTTGTTATAGTAAATTCCTTTTTTATCATCCTATTTCTATTTAGTAGAACTATCAACTAGACAGTTACATATTAAAATTACAAAGAAAACTGTACCTCGGATAGTATTGGATCCTTGTTTGCAAAATAATAATCTGTAAATTTGAGGTGCAATATAATTAAAATAATTTGTATTTATCAGTTATACATATTCCTGGCTCACAATGAATTTGCCACCTACCTCGGTATTCAGCGAATAGGATATCAAGGAAAAGAAATTATAGCATAAAAAAAAGAATAGTAATAACAAAACAAAAAAAAATAGTAGTAAAATAACACATAATAACACACAAAAAAATATAATACAGCAAGCAGCTCAATGCAATAAGTCTCTTGGCCAGCGCCTCAGCAGTCTTCTGGGAGGATTATATGGATTTGTAGCAGTAGATAGAGCTTGAGTAAGTGGATTTGAATTTAGAGTCAGTATGCCATGAAAATTATTAAAGCGGTCAGTGGCAGTTGCCGTGATGAAAGGAGTGTTAGGTCAGTGTGTAACGTGACGTTTAAAACATAAAAGAGTGCGTCTACAATTTTCCGAAGGACTTTTGACTGAAATGACTGGATGATTTTTATATTTGATTTCTTTGCTGTTCTCCATAGTTCGATTCCATATGTCCAAAGTGATTTAATGAGGACTTTGTAAATAATTAATTTATTAGTCACAGCTAATTTAGAACGTCTGTCAAGTAGCCTAGAAAGAAGTCTGTATCGCTGATTAAGTTCTTTCCTTTTTTGTTTGTCCAAGTGGAGACAATAATATCGTACAGTTTTTGAAGGTGGTAGAGCGATATTATTAAAGAACACAGTAGGACAAGTGTCATGTTTAAGTGTAAATGAAACAAATTGGCTCTTAGAATCGTTCATTTTTTAATAATAAAAACCTATACATGTACGAGATTGTATTTTTCAACTATAAATAATAATAATAATATTTAGCTAAAAACTTAAAATGATAGTACGTCTGGGAGCAGTGGTGGAGACCTTAAGGCGTTGTATACTGCTGCTAAACACGATTCAACCTCTCCCAGCTCCTAGGTATTTTATTAATATTTAATCGCTAATAAAATAATGAAACATTTGTCTGACACATGGGCGAAAACTGTATGTTTTAGGGCCTTAAAACGCAGGCTTACTGTGTTGAGATGACCATGTCGAAATATTTAAAACACAATTTGTCCATTTTCAATCATCGACTTAAGAACATTGTAGTTTTCATAATCCTTTTTACAATGATATCGCCTGAAATTTTAGTACAACTTTAAGATTGAAATTAGAATTAGTCACGTCTCCCCAAAATTTTCTTTCGTTATATATCCTGAGAGGAAGACGGCGAAACGGTATACTAACGCATAATATTTAATGTAGAATAATTTATAAATAAAATAAATCGATAAGTGAAAGTAGTGATGAGTACACAACACCGAATTTATATTTTCAATATTAATCACTATAAATAAAATAAACTCCAAGATCGAGCATAGGCACCATATATCAAGGACGCCAGAGGCCAGAGCCCTCAATATTGACGATAACCGCTAGCTGCCTCGTTACCGCCGGCTCCTGATTTAGAGACCCCAAGGCCCCCCCCTTCCTCAGATATCCGCCATTCGCCTGCCCGGCACGATCAGTAGTAGTCAGCTCTTTTTTTAGCTGCGGTCCAATTCCATGACCCTTAGCCCTAAAAATACAACCTCGTCGAAATATTAAAGTAAAAGGTTGTTTAATTTAATGTTTACACATAAATTATTACGTTGTACAAATTCTACAGTACAATTAATATAAATTATATAAACTTAAAATAAAATCATGAAAAATTTTAATTAACCCCCATACCAGACTGAAACGACTAGAAACCGCCCGACGTTTTCGACTACTACAGCACTTACTAGACAAACTCTATAAACTTCCAACTATTTACAAAATACTCATATATATTACTATAATACGGCCTATTTGGACTTAGAGGATCGAGTTTTGGGGCTCTACTAAACCATCAAATTCCTCTCGTATCCAATCCCTAAAATCCAAAACCCTTCGTAAAATCCACAATGCTCCCTACTTTGTCACAAATAAAATCATCCATAACGACCTTAATGTACCATATGTTTCTGATTTAGCTCCATCCAAATAGCTATCCTTCCATAATAAACTTCTGAACCATCCGAACCCTCTTGTTTCCAACCTTGCTTCCTCTTATATTCCTGATAACCCTCCGAGGCGTCTGAAAAGAAGATGGCCTCGGGACCTTCTAATATAGAAATATAATTGGAGTGCTACCAATGGGTAGTTTCTCTTCATGTTGTACATCCCAAGTTACTTATTTCATATTTACTAGTTGTACTTATCATTACAAAGTTGTAAATTTTAATAATAATAAAAAAAATAAATAAAGTTCATTTTAAGATATTTTATCAGTTTAACAGTCAATCGACATCATATAGAAGAAAAAAAAAAGAAAGAAAAGTAAATTTTAATAAGGGAGAATAAGTCCCCTAAGAAAAACTACAATGAACAATCAATTGACAATTGTCTGCTTATCTGAATCTAAAATTAAATTGAAGAAAAGGCACAAGTATACATATGAAATTTTGAATAAATACATATGTGCAAGTTTACATATTTGTACATATAAGCAATGTGGATGATATATAATTATCTGTAAGATAACATGTGGCTGACAGCTCTGAAAAACGAAACATTATTTTTACGTATATTCGGAAGATTGATTGCTAAGGAGATGGAAAAATAAATTATATTTAAATGAGGTGAACGATGAGAATTTCCGTATAGGGGTTGGAAGGAAATTCCAAGACAACGTATGACAAAGGATTTTTTAAGAAAACAGTTCTATGAGTAGGAATAAACAAGTTTGAGGGCTGGGATCTCATTTTGAATGAATGGACAGAGGAACATGGAGTGAACAAATCGAAAAGATAAGAAGGTTTTTGGTTGAAAAGATTCAAAAAAAGAATAAACCTAGCAAATACTGTTGTTGGAAGACTGGATAGATTCACTTCAGTTCGGCATATGAACTAGAAACACGGGAGCGCCTGGGAACTCCAAAAATAAACCCTCGAGCTCCAAAACAGTGGCAAATCGTTTTTCCAATGTCCGATGACCAATGGTACTACTCATGGTATCGGTAAATGATCTATTTTAAACATAAACGTTTTAACAAAATTTAAACGTTAACCAACACCCGCTAAATAATGTATGTCGATCGGCTTGCCAAGTGGTTGCATGCTCCATTTAATCATTTCCTCGGTTCACAGTTCATATTTTACAAAAAGTGAAAAATGTTTTACCATTAGTGTAGAGCTGGTTCATAAAAGTTGAAAAATAAAATATAAATATTAATGTGATTATTTTCATAATGTGGAACGGTTGTTTTATTTAATCCAAAAACATCATTTTTAATCCAAAGACATTAATTTATTTTTAACTTAATTAAGAAGTCTTATAAAAAAAATAACGAAGCGTGAGAATAATAATAATAAGTTCATTTAAATAACATCTACAACGTTTTGGTAAATTTCAAAATTTCACACTAAAGATAATTTTAAGTATAAAGTTTAGTAACATTCTTTTTTATTTAACAGTAGTAAAGATTATAAAAAAACTACATAAAAATAAATAATAATAATATAAATAAAAAAAAGTACATAAATAATGAAAATAAATCAAAAAAGTAAATTATATACATTTAAATAAAAGTATATAGTTTATGTTACATATGTTAAGTAATGTAATATTTTGGTTAGTTTCTATTCAAGTAAAATATTTTTGTACGTCTATGTTTATACCTTCTTAAACTTTGCTAATTGAAATAGTCTGTTGTTTTAATTAAGGGATTTACTGAAGTGTTCGTTGGGTTGATAAATTTCTCGGTCTGGGGGTGTATGAATTGTCTAACTGAAATTCTAAATCGTTTAACATGTTGGTGATTCTTGTGTATTTGGGATAATCCTTTATGATTCTCATACACAGATTTTGTACCCTTTCTAATTGTTTATATATCTTTTTTTTCATAGGCCTTTTTTATTTACGTTTGTTTTGAATCCTTGGATTTCAGTTGTTGTTTTAATAGTCCTTTTACAGCTAAAAAGGATTGTAAGGTGTATTTTGCTTTCTTTTTTTTTTTTTTGTCATTTCTGAGTATTTTTTCTAGATCAGTAATGGTGATGGGGCTCATCTCAGGCTTGAGTTGACCTAATCCTCTAGAGCTTATAACTAAATTAAAACACCAATCTATGTAAGTTGTTGCCAACGTTTTGAAATTTTGGCTGGAAATAAGTTGTTGAAAAGTGGTTTTACCAATCATTGAGACTTTTAGGAAAAATGATTTTTTTTCGTTTTGTGAGAAATTCCTTTACTGTTGATAAATTTAGCGCTGTTTGTACATCCAGTGTTTTATTCTCTGCATCTTAGTTCCTCTTACTATTTTTCTGATTATTCCATTTTGGAAATATTGTAACCTTTTCCCAGTTGTTTTGCTGAAATGAGCAAACATAGGAACACCATACAACAGAGTCGGCCGTATCTTACTTGTATAGATGAGGAGCTTTAGGCGTAAAGGTAGGTTTGTTGTCCTAATTAAATTTTGGAGTCTGCACGTCTTATATATTACTGTTTTAATTCTTTTGTCAAAATGTCTAGTAAATATTAAATGTCGAAGTGAATATCGAAATATGTTAAGTTTGAGTCACATGTGTAACTCCATAATGGGCAAGTATATAATACTATTGGGAGTATAAACGATTCATATAAACTAATTTTGTTTTTTATTGAAAGAGATTGTCTTCGAAAGTTGGGAGCTATTGTACTGATAAGTTTTTTAGTTTTACCGTAGGGAACTCCTGGAGTCATACTTTTCCCTCCACAGTTGGAGGGACAAGTCTGGTTTGGAGTTCTCTCGCCAAGTTGTAAATATTTTATTCTTGTTTATTGTATATATATTATTTTTCTGTATAATTTATTTTATTTACTGTACATAGAGTGTGAATGTGATCTGTGAACACTATTATTAATGTCCCTGAGACAGATTGTAATATATTTCAATAAATAAGCTATTAGAAAAAAAAAAAGTTTTACCGTATTTGATGTTGACATGAGATGTGAATGTTAATTTCTTATCTAATTGCAGTTCATGATATGTAGCGGATTGAGCCCAGGGGATTCTAGTTTCGTTGAGGTTAATATGATTCGCTATGATAGACCTTCGTTATTACTGCTGTTTTGGGTCCGTTTATTTTTTTCCCCCATTTTTTAAGGGTGAGAACACCAATGCACTTTACACATGATATCTTAACTCTCTATTTTTACTTGGTGGGGCTGTAAAAGTGTGGAAAATTGTGAAAAAAACTAAAAACAGGAAAAATCGATTGGAAATATCTATTTTTAAACGAAATTTACTCAAAGTAGTATGCTATTGTTAAGTAAAAAAAAAACAAAAAAACAACCCTACATACCGAATTTCTGCTCACCTAATTCGACTTGTATACTGTAAATATATTATGACAAAGGAAGTTGTAAAGCTATTATAAAACCGCATCCTTCAGCAAGTGTTTACATATTCTTTACCCATCGCCATCCGTCAATCCATGTCAACTTACCTTGTAACTACACATTCCATTACCTGATTAAAATTCTAACTACTGCATTGAAGTAAACACCGTTCTGTAAAGATTACTACCGACAGGTAAATGACAAAATGTTTCCTATTTTGTACACTTCTTCCCAAACTAATATGCACAATTTCTCAATTTTTCTTCCAGCATAAAATTATTTGTTTTATATAATTACCATTTCTATTTAATTCTATCAACACAATTCATAGAGAAGCTAAATGATAACCCATGTGATATTTTATTATTATTAGTGTTTATTATTTACTCATTTTATAATATTCAGAACAAAATTTAAAATAGAAATTTTTGTTTCAGGTAACCCATGAGGATGAGTCGGTCAACAGACTCGAAACGGCGTGTAAAAGGTATGTGTAATATACCATAATAAATAATAATTAATTCTGAACATTATGGTATAAGTCAAGTATAAGTTTATTCTAAGAATATCAAGCATAATAGTATATGAATAACTTACGAACGTCGGGGGCATAAATAATAAAAAGGAAAAAAAGATGCGAAAGAAAACACTTTTCTGCTAACAACAACACGCTTTATTAAATAATAATCGTTATAACCTACCTAAATATTTATTTATTTATTTATTTATTTGATTTTTTTTTTGTTGCCTCTACCCTGTAGGGTCATTGGCAACACCTTTGAATTAAACTCTGTTATAGAATTTTATCATTTTTAAGAACTTCAAAGTTTTTTTAACGGCATTTTCATGGTCTTGTAGATTTTCTTTCAGACTCTGTGCCATGTCTAACTTTTTCCTTGTAGGATCAAATGTAGGGCATTCTTGAATAATGTGCTTTACTGTCCTTTGGACATTGCAGTTCTCGCAGGTCGGAGGATCAAGTCCTCTTAGTAGGTAGGAGTGCGAGAACTCACAATGTCCAATTCGCAGTCTGCAAAGGGCTGTCTCCTCTTTTCGAGATGGTCGGTGCGAGGTTTCCCATTTTAAACAGTGGGGTTTAATTTCTTTTAATTTCGATTCTCCTTGTTCCCACTTGTTTTGCCACATGTTCCACACATTCTCCTTAATTTTTATAACGTAATCCTCTAGAGGGATTTCATTAATTGATTCAACGGATGTTGTATCTGGCTTTCTTGCTATGTTGGCTGCTTGATCTGCTTGTTCATTACCGATGATCCCGCAATGCGAAGGGACCCAAATGAACACTACTTCTTTGCCCTTCTCCCTTAGTAGCCACCAAACGTTTCTTACATCTTTTGCGAGAGAGGTTTTGGGCCTGTTATGTTCAATAGCTAGTAATGAACTCATAGAGTCTGTCACCACTGCCCAATTGGTAGTTTCACTTGTCTCTATGTGTTTAAGAGCTTCTCTAATTGCTAGCATTTCACCAGTAAACACTGAGCAAGCCTCCGGAATTTTGAATAGTTTTTGAGTATTAAAATTCATAACGGAACACCCTACTTCCTTATCAACTTTTGAGGCATCCGTATACAAGATGTGACACTTATATTTTTCCAAAGTTTCCAAAAATAATTTTTGAACCTCAACTGGAAGTGCCGTATCCTTTTTATGTCTGGAAATTGAGGTATCTATAATTGGTTTGACATTGGTCCATCTGGGAATTATTATATCCGGCACATCCAGAGCATTTTCAATGTTAAGATCCGAAAAATGCTCAAGAAGCGTTTCTACAAAGTTTTTCTCCCTGATGTTACCTGTTTCCTCATTGCAGAATAATATCTTATTTAGTATGTGTCTTGGGTTAGTCTTGATTTTGAGACCATACTTCGTTGTCATGAAAAATCTTCTGAAGGTTAGAGGAGGTTCACCAGCTTCTGCATATAGACTTTCCACAGGGGAGGTTGGCAATGCCCCTGTACAAATTCTTAATGCAGAGTTGTGTACCACGTCCAACATTCTTAAAGTTTTGCTTGAAGCAGAGCCGTAAACGCTTGAGCCGTAGTCCAATTTGCTTCTAATACTTGCATAGTATACTTTCAATAGGCTTTTTCTATCTGCTCCCCAAGTCGTATGAGAAAGGCATTTTAGTAGGGCAACTTTTTTGAGGCACTCTTCTTTAAGCAGTTTTATATGAATTGTCCATCTAAGCGGGCGATCTAACTCCATTCCCAAATATTTTAGGCTGTTAACGAATGGAATTTCAACACCACCCATCCGTATTTTTGGATTTAGTGTGCACCCTCTTAATCTGTAAAAGTGCATGGCTCTAGTTTTGCTAGCAGATAGTTTAAACCCACTCTCTGTTGCCCATTTTTCTATTTTTTCTAGTGCTTCTTGCGTCTTCCACTTTAAGAATTCTAATGACTTACTTCGAATGAGCAGCATTATGTCATCTGCGTACAAAATGGTTTTTGCAGGCTTGACAACTACATCCGCTATGTCATTTACTGCGATCTGAAAGAGGGTCACGCTGAGTGGGGATCCTTGAGGGGTGCCATTCTTCATGTTGTAGATAGAGGATTCTGAAGTAAATATGTAATACCTAAATATGTAATCATATGTTTTAATCACCTATTTAATTTAATCGATGTATTTTATTATCTAGATAGGATTGAATACAATTTATCACTAACCATAACTCCGCCCACCAGTTTATGAGCATCCTTCATAAACTAACGCAAGGTTAAAATATATCAATAATCAATACAAAAATAACGAACGGAAAAGTTTACTACAAACACAGAAAGTATTCAAATCTTAGATTGAACCTTCTATAAAACTGCGGTAATGAAAAAAAAAATCGTCATCATCTTCGTGTTGCAAGACATAAAACTGTAGTTAGATTGCTGATATATTGACAGATATAATAACACTATTTGAATAAAACACAATCTGAGGTAACCATCTGAATTAATTGTTATCGACATATATTGTCACCGGTAATATATTCTGATCCCCAACTGATAACAGAGTCCATAGCTTCGAATTCTAGGGGTAGGGGTCATAAATAAAATTTATGTCGTTGTGGTACTGATAGTATCAACACGAACATATAGCAAACGACAGGATGTTTTTCGATTGCATGGATTAGCAATTCTTTTAAAACACGCATAATCGTCAAATAAAACATGTAGCTTTAAAAGGAATTTATATATAACCTATATTGGGGTGACTTTTATAGGACACTATAACGAAATATAGATAAGGAAAATTCACTCATTGCAAAAGAGCTGAATCTTCTTCATGATGATAATCCATGACTCTGGGTGGAGAGAGGGTCTACAAGGATCATTCCTGGCTCTGGAAGATGCTTATAGGTATTTTGGCCTTATTGCTAATGAGGTCAAGATGCATCAAGATACATGTGGATTGGAGGAGCCGAACCAGGAGTTGGATATTTTGTTATAGGAGAGCACAGTTTTCAGAAGGTAAGCAGCTTCACCTATTTCGTGAATTAAGTCGAAAATCAACTCCCGAGATGATATTAGCCAAGAAGTAAGTAAACAGGAGGCTTGCAGCAGCTAACCTTTGCAAACATTTTAGAAATATAATTCTTTCTAACTGGACTAAGATCAAGTTCTATAAGACCCATATCCACCCAGTTGTCACTTATGGTTAAAAGGAGTCTTGGAGAGGAGCATTCTTGGACGGATTTTTGGTCCAGTCGAGGAGAAGGAGGAATACTAAACAAACGAGACTTTATAACGATGTTGGCATAGTCAAGTTCGTGAAGCTCGGACGAACAAACTTGTTGGAGACTTTTGATTTCTTGCTGACCCAGTCTCGGTGACGGGATGTTGCGCCACTTATGATGAGTTGTATGGCGAATTTTACAGGACACTATAATTAAATATAGTCTACCCCCTCTACTCCCAATAAAAATAAATTATCAGTTCGACCCTCAATATTTCGAAACGCAAAATTAAAATAAAATCCATAACAATCAATCTACATGAAAGAATAGAATATAAATACCAAAATCAATTAAAAAAATGGGAAAAGTCGATAGCTATGCTAATAGTCCGAGAGTCCATGCATAAGGCCAAGAAGAAGATAGTATTTTGCCATGTCCTATGTTCCTATTATTGAAATTTAAGTTTATATTTAAAGATAATTATAGATAGCGACGTCTCCTAGGACTTAAATGTTTCATTCGAGTACACCCTTACGTTTTTCCTACGGAAAATTTGAAGCATCGTAGAATTGAGAGTTCATCTCACTACCGCAAACCTTCAAATAAAAATATGCTATATATTCAATAGTTTTTTTTAACACATTTTCAAATGTACACTTATGAAAAAAAATTGTATATAAACATAGTACTATATTATTCGTTTTTACAACGATTATGTTAATTATCACTCATAAATTTTATACATAATATGGATCCCCTATCCAGAAAAAAATTGACCCAACTAGAATGGAAAGTCCTGCGCCTATAGTCGTCAGGTTGCTTAGGGCTAAATTTTAAGATTACCGTTGCATCGGGAATAAAAGCACCAATTTTTATAAGAATGTACCGTAGGATACTCTGATTAATATTAGCCTAGGAGCCTTTTATATGCATTGAAAAATCTAATATATGACACTCAAATCCAAAATGGCCGAAAAAAAACGAAAATCTATCACTTTTTAAAAAATCTATTTCACTGTTAATTTTCAATTAAAACTGTACGTTGACTCAGCACCCTGCAAACTTAACATGGGATACTTTATATATTAAATATATAAAATGCACTAAAATATATCCAAATTATTTATTATAGTAGCATATGGAATATGGACTAGCTAGTAAGGTAGTCAATTTCAATTTTTGTTCAGAATGTGATCCTTTGGTAAATGTATTTCAATGATAAATGTATAAAATAGACATGTCAATAACATATATTTACTTTATAATCTCTTCCTTAACAAAAAGCAAATGGCGTCTTGATTTTCGAGAGCATGATCCTATTTATTGAATTATACATTATGACAATTTGTAAAATAATTTATGAAATTATATACATATACATTAGTGTTGCCCAATGAGACCGAGACGAGTCTTGGTCTTGCAAACTCAGTCTTGGTCATGGTCTTGGTCTTGGGCAAGAGTCTCGCAACAGACTTGCAGTTACTTATTAGCTTATTAATATAGCGATGTTACTGTAATTTTTTAGATAGGAGAAACCTAGGCCCGAATGAAAAATTGGAGGAGTTAAATGCAAAAGTAAATTGGTTATACCAACTATTAACATATAGTAACTAAGATTGTCAAGTATTAGTAACTATTTTGCCTTCAATTTTATTTAAAAAATCGATTTTTTTTACCAGTCCTGGCCTTGGTGTTGGTCAACTTGCAAAGTGCAAGACCAAGACCGATTTTGGGCAACACTAATATACATATATTTATGGAGCGTTTTCTCATTAAATTGATTAATTAAATGATGTGCTAAAGACTCACAAATACTTATTTATTTTCCACTTGAATCGTAAGATAATTTAATAAAAAAATCTAAACAAAAAGATGGCCTGCAAAAATATTAGGTAGTCTGGCCTATATATTCGCGGTATTTTAACATGCTGGAGGCAGAGGTCACGGCCAAGTAGCCCAATATTTTTGTAGCACGCACTTTTTCTCAATTTTATGATCAAATTATCTCACGATTCAAGAGTAAAGGAATGAGTTTTTAGTTCCTAATTAAATAGACTTTTATATTTATAGTTACTTCTTTATTACTTGTATATACTGTATGAACGAGAACTTCTAGCCTTAATACTTATAGCCCTTCAACAGTGGCTGATTGTATAATTATTCAATAAAATATAATAATAATAATATATTACTTTTAGCGAAAAAAAAATTAAATAGACAAAGTTTGCCGATAACCCCAGATTTAAAACGCAACAATTCCGAGAATGTTCGTAAATAAAAAAGTCATAGATTACGATAAAGTGAATCTAATCACGAAGTTTTCGGCGGATTTTAGTAATTCGATTAAAAGTGTCTGTATCATGGACTATAATACCTACTACCGTTGATTCTATTGTATGAATTTTTTGAGACATAAGAATTGACATCTAGATGGATCAATATTGATTTAATTTTGTTTTTCCTTCAGATAGCTATCTTTTGAAATCGGTCTTATTCGTAAGTTAATGAATCGGAGGCAGCGGAGACTTTATAAATAATGGTTTTATTCATAATGTTACAAATGGCATCTAAAATACAGAATAATATACTATCGATATATGAGTTGACTACATCAGTTCACTCCAGGTCTCCTACAGTGAAGAGTATGACTCAAGAATGCAACTGTATGAGTGATTTGGTCTTAAAAGGATGGGGGTTATATGCTCAGGAATAGTAGGGGGGATGAATCAATTCTGGTCGGTCTAGGAAGCGTGTGAATGAAGTTAAAAATTGATATCCTTATCTTTTAGAATTGATATGAAGTCTGTGAGAAAGTGCTCGTTCGTTGAAAACGGTTACTGTTCCCTAAGTCTTGGTAAGTGTCTTCCGTCCAGTCAGTACATTCTAGATAACTATTTCTAAGCTATCAGAGATAGCTTGACCTGGCTATCTACGGCTTTGATAAAGGTCAATGAATGATTAAATGATTAAATTAAATAAAAGTTAATATTAATAGTTGTTACGGTTTAAGTCCATTCCGTAACTGTAGATTTTATGCCAGATCGAAATATGATCGTTCTTGAAATATTGGTATTTATATGGCCTAGAGAAATACTGATCCTACCTAAATGACCGAAGTTTTTTTTTTGTTTTGCTGAACTTGGTGTTTGTTAAAAAACTTGGGATAAATAACCTTTTTTTTTAACTTAGCACTACAGTAAGATATTTGCAGTCCGTTAATCTGCTGTTAGTCTTCATTAGTTCCTGACCCTCTTAATCCGTTATGTTCTAATCTTCAGCTTCACTGGTCAACAGTAGCTAAAGTAAAAACAACATTCTCCAGTTTATCGTAGCGATCATTTAGTCCTGATAATATCGTAAATGCTAAATCGAACCCACTCTGTGAAGATATTTTTATTTATTATTTCATTTTTACTCCCGGTTAAATGGAGTTTCGTTGTATTCCGAGAGCATGTTTCCAATCTCGTGATATAAAAAAATGAGGATAATAAAAACTTTAAATACTTTTACACATAGACGCAGACTTTGAAAAGGGAGAGGGTGCGGTGCCTATCTCCCTTCCTCCCCCCACCAATAAAAGTAAAAGGTGTGGTAAAATAAAGAACGAGAGTATCGAACAAAAATAAAATCTATTTATTTGTTTTATTTATTTATATATTTATAATATTTAGAACTGTATTAAGAACTAAAATACATAAACAAATAAATAAATAAAAATAAAATCAATAACAATTTATCTACATGAATGAATAAAATATGGGTACGCGAATATTTTACCACACCCTATGTTTCTATTATTGAAATTTTATGTTATATTCAAAGATCGTAGCAACACTTCCTAGCATTTTATGATGGTTTTATCATATTTCCCGAGATAAGTTTGAAGCATCGGAGAATTGAGAGTAAATCTCACTGCCTCAAACCTTTAAATAAAAATATGTTATACATTCGATTGCTTTGTTAGCATATTTTCAAATATATCCGTACGAAAAAAAAATAATAAAAATATAGAAATAAATTTATTTTTATGTATAGTATTATATCGTACGTTAATTATCACTCATAATTTTTATATATAATAAAAATACCCAAGACTTTAATAAATTATTGTGAACATTTTTTAAGCGATTCCTTCTTATTTAATAAAAAACGTTACTACCTTAAGAAAATACAAAGTTTGACTTAACTCCTTTTTCGTTCGAAATGGCTCATACATCAAATTGAAATTATTTGTTGGAAATTTTATCTAGAATCACGTCCACAGTTTTGGTATTAAGAACTGAGACACCAGGTATTTGTAAGACGAAGTAAAAAAGTCTGATAACACAATTGAAAATTGAACAGTTAATCGAAAGAAGTTCTTCAAGGAAGCAGTGAACTGGAAGGATGGAAGTTGCTGGAGCCTGTTTCAACTATCCAAGGATCTTATTGAGGAACTCAAGTGGGCAAACTAAACCTATCAAACTTGGAGCAACTTGGTTCCGAGAAATAATGGCCATTGTCAGTATGTATTTAACACCATGGCTCAATCAAACTATTTTTTTGAAAGTCAATATAGAAGCTTATGATGTTATAGAATATAATTTAAGGTAATTGTGGATCGATGGTTGACTGTAGTGAATAATTGAAGAGAAGGATGGTTTGGGTGATCAGTCGAAATAAAATACAAAAATAAATAATTGTATTTATTTTTACATTCGCCGACGTTTCGGCCCGAAATTCAAACCTTCATCAGGGCTGTTAGGCAGACAGTCATCAAATGAACTTTTTTGTTGGAATTTTTGTCTAGAATCACCTTCCATTAAGAACAAAGACATCCTGTATATCTGTGTGTGTGTATTAATAAATATGATAAGAGAAAACAATTATAAGCCTTTGAAGTATTAAATACTTAAGCAAACATCATCGGACGCAAGGATGAAGAAGCTGCTAATAGGAAATATTGAAAGTAATGAAGCAAGTTAATATTTATTATCCACCATCTTCCCCACTCAGCCCTAAGACCCCAACAAGTAGGATTTTCTTAAGTAGTTCTTAACTTGTTCTCGGGGGCTGAATCCTCACTTTGGAGAACATTCCTCTCTCCTTCACCAGACCAATAATCGATTATTCGAGAGCAGAGGAATGTAACTTAATTAAATCTTATAGGTTTAAATAATTGAAAGATCATATAAAATGCATCGTTTGAATCAAACTTAATACAGGTAGGATTGGACAAACATTTAATATTATAAAAAAAAAGAAAGAATTTTGAGTTTTTACTTAAAAACTTTCTCCATTCTACGGATTTACCTCTAGGACCACCAGACCTAGGGAAACGTAATGACAGAGGGACCACGGCAGAAATAATTATATAAATAACAATGAAACTGAGTTAAACAAAATTTTATACACATATCAGATTATAAGTTATCTTTGAAAATTGTCCCAACAGATTGGGGGGCAACAAAATTGGCCATTGAGTCTCAAAACATTAAGCTCATTTAGGGGTGCCTGTCCCTCCCAAAGGTATTGCGCATGAATCCCCTCTTAAGATATTTAATTTCTCTCTCTTCTTAAAAACTGTGGAAGCTAAAGTAAAATTTTAAAAATCACAGTTCATATAATACACTTTCAGTGGTCTGTACCTTTTAGTACCAGAACCAGTGGTATGTTTTTCTCTTTTCCTCTGGTTTGAAACTTTTCATAACTTCATAACCCCGTCTAAATATGCTCCTCTCAAAAATTGTGGGCAAAAAAGAGGAGTGGGAAGTCACAATGAAGGAATTATTAAATAATTACACTCCATGTCAAGTAAATAATTTAATTAATAAAATTCAAGATGGGGTTTAAAACTTATTATTCTAGTTATTTTAATTTCTAAAATAAGTTCAGGATAAAAATGGTAAATACATTTAGCAGCAGATAAAAATAAATTATCAAAAATAAAACTCCAGAGGATAAAAAAAAAAAATCTAGGAGGGGGAACCAATCTAATAACACTGGGTATAGGGGAAAACCCACTCAACGTACCAACACTTGAAAAAAAAAATCGAAGTTTCGAATAAAAAATCTGTCAGCACCTCAAAATCGTGTTCAGTGATTAGTTTATAAAAAGTAATAAAAATAAAGTAATTTGAAGTTTAACTTAGTAAAAATCAGTTCTAACGAACCTCAAATTATTCTCTAATAAGAATAATCATAAATTTATTATTAAAAAATAAACAGAGACTGACGTTTACTAAAAATAATTGTAATATAACGCATACAAAGTAAAAACTAATTGATACAGAACCAGATAGTCTGACTATTTTACAGTAAATAGTGCTTTTATTTATTGTATATAATAATAATATTGCATATAGGTGTTTTTAATTTACTTATCTTTAGGTTATTTTATTTTTTATTGTATATTGTTTTTGATTATTATTTTACCTTTGTTAATTTTATATTTTCTGTATATATGGTATGAATGTGTTCACATATCACTATGATTATGTCCACGTGACAGATTGTTATATTTCTAAATAAAAAAATAAATAAATAATAATACAATATTAAGGGACAAGTCTCTTTTCAACAACATAAATAAACAGACAGAATAGTGGGCTTTAGAGCCTCAGATAGACGTAAAAAATAACAAAGAAATATACAAATAAAAATAATAAGAAATTATTGTGTAACTTTTAAAATTGAAAATAGAAAAATGTTCAAACATGAAATAATGCAAAATAAAACGAACAAATAGTTTATATACATACTGACAAAGATAGCTATTTACAGTGTTTTGGAAACTGGATTAATAGGAAGTGATTGAATGGACATGATTTAAATGTATGGAGGGTACTGAACGGACCGACGTAGGAAGGGATCGAATTCCATACGGACGAGTATTTGATAATGAAATTAGCTATCGAGATAAAATGACTAAGGAGAGGTATAATCAAATTAAATAATCATTATTAAACTTAAAATACAATTTTTTCAGTTGCGATCAAACGAAAACTGTTAAAAATTTGTCCTTAAATTCTTATTTATTGTATCCTTATTTATCCAATGTAGAAAATGTTTACTTCAATGTGAGTTGATGAGATCGAATTAGTATATTTTAATATATATATATTCATATGGTTTTTTAATAATTTTAAGGAAATTAATCGGTTGAAGGGTGGTAACTAATTTAAAGTTAAGATTAAGGCTATATTGAGTTGTGTGAAGTGACGTGTAGTGCGGTATGGTTTACCCGATGCGCCTGCCAAAGTCTACAGTGCTTTTTAAAAGGTCTAAATATTGATCAAATTATCCGTGACTAGCAACTCCAAACAAATGTTTTTTATCAATTAATTATTATTATTATTATATTATGATTGTAACTATCATGACAGGTGCGGACAAATATTTGAATTTTTAAGGACTAATATTTAAGGACCATATTTTTATATTAAAATATTTTAAACTGGGATGTTTAATACGAGAGAAGTTGGCCGATACGGTGAGCGATTTAACGGAACGATTGGCAGTAACGGTTCGCTGTTATCGTACTGCTGCGGTGGGCAGTAATAGCGGAATTGTACTTCAAGGGAGATAGAGGTCGCCACCGAACAACGAGTCACTATTGAGAAGCGGAAGGGCGGGATATAGCGGCGGAAGGTAGGCCTCTTCATGGAGAGTGATTGTTCATTCCTCCGGGTAAGCCCAGCCATCAGGATGACTTCCTGTTAAAAGACCCCAGGATTAGGGTAGTATCCTCAGCTCTGAGGTTGGGAAGTAACTCCTAGTTGAAACGTCACCACGATCCCGCACAGTATAGTGATACTTTGAACATTAATAAAATTGATTATTAATTATTGTTGGTTGCTAATGATATGAAGTAAATGATGCATTTAAAACTATAAAAAAATGTGTTAAGAAGAAGAAAATTAAATTTTATTCTGGAACATGGAGTCCCTTTAGAATATTCATGTCCTACAGCAGCGGTGTCCAACCTAAACCTCCCGGGCACCAATGTCTAACATAACCTTTAGCGGCCATCGCTTTGACTACAGTTTTACTGCTGTATGTTGAAGACCGAAAAGTTTTCTATTAAATGATATTTATTTTAATAAATACCTAATAATTAGTAGTAAATATAAATTCTCACTGCCTACACCAACCAAAAAAAAAGACTACTAACGAAATGGAAGAAAGAATATAAAATGAAATAATGCCAAATGACAAAAATAAAACCTAATTGCGACAAATGGCTCACAAACTACAGAAGTTCAAGGAGAGAAGAGGTTATGCTTTGCCGACTAAGTATAGGACACTGCCAGTTTACACATGGCTACCTTCTAAGAGGACTCGAAGCGTCCACGTGTGAAAAATGTAATAATGTTCCACGAACAGTGAAACACTTACTGGAATAATGTCCTCAATTTGAAAGTTATAGACAAAAAAACAGGCTTAGCCGGAACATTAAAAGAAATCCTTCAAGATACTGAAGAAACAGTCAATACTTTGTTTGAATTTTTGAAGTTAATAGAGTATTACAAAACAATATAAATCATAATAAAACGCCAATGATCCTTGAGGGTAGAAGCGCGAAAGAGAGAAAAAGAAAAAAAATTCTCACATTAAAAGTTGTAATTTCTTTTTTGTTTTTATAAATCATCATAATTTTTTTACGTTTCATGCTGCAGATAGAAGTGTTTTGAATTAAAATGTTTTACATTTCTGTTATTAAATTTTTAAAACTCTAACAAGAGTTTATAGATATAAAATTCAATAAAAATTATTATTACTATAAATATAATAATAACTATCTAAAA
Organism: Nezara viridula; assembly: GCA_928085145.1. Lineage (NCBI taxonomy): Eukaryota > Metazoa > Arthropoda > Insecta > Hemiptera > Pentatomidae > Nezara > Nezara viridula. The sequence continues at coordinate 21,915,152 of OV725082.1, read as the reverse complement.
ATAATAATCCATTTATCGATATAACATCATGTTTTGATTAATCTCTTTTTTCGATAGTAAAAAAAATTAATGAAACCGTTGATAACATTGCATGTAACTCATTTTATAACTAGTTATAGCCCTATAATTTTCAATTTTTTTTAATAGAATATAAGAAAACTATATTTAATGCAATCATTGACTTTGGTGTTTTCGCCTTTTCTGTAGAAATATATTTCACCAGTTTTAGAAATGATAAAGATGTCTGCTACAATACGTATATATATTTTTTCTATTGATAACATTTACACATTCTTTTTAAATTTATAAACACGATGCCTGCCACTCAAGACATAACATATAAATATGGCCGCTGTTGAAAAAAAGGTTGGGAACCCGTGTACTACAGTGAAAAAAAAGTTTGTGGAAAATGTTAGTCAATTTTTAATTTTATAGACTGTGCCATTCAGGATCATTGGCAACATCATTTCCTTAAATTTGTATTGATTCCAAGAAATCAAGATTTTTTTTTATTAACTTCTTCGTCTTGTTGAGTTATCTAATTCTATGCTAGTATTTTTAAATTTGGGGCATTCTCGAATTACGTGTTTGACTATTCGTTTAAGATTAACGAATATAAAAAAATATATTGGAAATTAAAAGAGAATGACAAGGAAATAGGGTTCACATTGCGGAATCTCCGATAATGAATCAGCAGATTTGGCGGCTCGTACTACCATCAATCTTACATATTTCGATACTATCGACTATAGATATCGCCCCTTCGATATATTAAAATTTTAATTTAAAGATTTAAATTTAAACTATCTATTTTCGGAAAGCGATAGGAATTATATATGAATTTGATCGTTAGAAAAAAAATATACGCGTCTAGAATTTTCACACATTTCATGTAGAATGTAGTGCGTGGTAATGGAAAATTTCGATATTTCAATAATCATCAATAATTCAACAATCATCGATTATTGATGACCATCCCTAATTTAAGTTGAGTTGAGTAGTAGAGATCTTACTCATTCAGTAAACTCCATTTGTCCAAATTTGTTAGTTAGAACCTTCTTAGACCAATGCCACGAATTCTCAAAGAAATCTATGCAGGATGCAAATAAATTAGCATTTTGCTGTATCTGATATATGGGTAAATGGAAGATTTAAATACAACACATTAAAATACAAGAATAATATTAAAACTCTGGGGATGTTTTTCCGGGTAAGGGTACCCCCACAGTTTTCCAAATTATTTTTGAAGAGAAAACTTCATTTCGTACTTTTTTTGAAAGTGTAACGCTCGGGTAAAGTCGGCTAGAGTCAAACTAATTGAAGCGTTTTCGTTAGCAAGGGAAGCGTTTTCGTTCAGCATTTCATACTCTCTGTAATTGGATATTATTCAAAATTATAACTTAACGCGACGCCATGTTAGAGAGATAAAAAGGAAAAAAAGGGTTGAAAGCCAAATGATAATGAGTTTAATGGAAGATATAGATTAAAATATCTCAGAAACTAAAAATCGGACCTACATACTGTAGGGGAGGGAAAAGTTCAGCATTTCATCCTTTTGTTCTTAAGCTATTACCTATAATTTATACTTCAATTTATTAATCTCACCTTGTTGATATTTTCGCTTGTATAGTATGGTCTAAAATACACAACTTAGTTTTTTTTAAACTTATTTTTTCACCTTACGACAGCAATATTAAGGCGATATCGCCAAAAAAGTCGCTAAAATTCAGTTGTACATTTATTGACTGAACCTTAAGATGCTCAGAAAAAAAAATTAATTAAAAGAATATATCATCACTATTTTATATCTTTATATACTTAAAATATACTGTTGTTATTTTAAATTGAGATTCAAGATGGAAAAGTAGCAACACTGCAAGAAAATCAAGGTCTTAAAATTTATACGTATAAAGGAGCAGATATAGAGAGGTTCCTGGAAAAGGATAAAGAAAGAAAAGCACGATGGAACATATTTTATTCATAAAGCTTCTATTGTGTGCCAAGAAATGCGAATTGCATTTGTCTCACATATTTCTCACGTTCAATAGGACACATAATTTAAATACAAAGATATTTCCAGTTGTGAACTAAGGCGATATCTGAGCTTGAGTGCAACATAAGGCAGCGCTTACCTCTTGTTGTATTTATGCCTCACAAAAGGAGGCTTGTGAGACCATGACTACATTATGAAAATGTCTACAGCGAGGCAGGATATTTCTGTGGTACACCTCAGCGGTTGCAACTTCGTGAGGACCTTGTAACATTAATCATATAATTCGTGCTTTGTTTCATATAATTGATTCAAATGGAATTACATATATATATATATACATATATATATATATATATATATATATATATATATATATATATATATATATTTATATATATATTTTAAAATCTGCATTCGCTTGCACTGTTTTTAAACAGAGAATGCTCTTCTTGTAAAATATAAAATATCTTGAGAGTTGAGGGAAGAGGTTTATACGCCATAAACCTTAGAGGAGGGGATGCGCACGCCTGTCGATTTGATCCATTTTTAGAACACTGAAATAAAAATGCCCCACTATTTAAAAATATATATGCGATTAAAAAAGTTATGCAAAAAAAATCACAATTTTTTTAGAATTTTATATACTCATATAACACTATAATATTTATTTTAACTTCCACCTGAGAATAATTGCAAAATAATGTATTGATAATATAAATTATAAAGTAAATAGAGATATTGTAAAAAAATATTGAACATTAGAATGACGAAAGTAGAATTATTTTAATAGATATTATTTTAGTTGCTTGGCAATAATGACTTCCAGTTGTTAACAATTCGAGTATATTTTAACGTTACATGTTAACAGGCTAGTTTACGTTTCGGGACCTTTATTCCCATCTTCAGAACTGCAATTCTAATACTCTTGTGGATGCAAGGCTAAATTTTTTTTTTAAGTTACAATATTGTGCTTGTTACATTACATATTTGTATTATGTTTTTACAATAAATTTATATTTACCTTAATTTTAATAATAATAATAATGTGCTCCATCGTCAATTTTCTAATTTATGTTCTAAAATTTATCATCTAGAGCAACATCTTCCTTTTGACCAATAATTGGGTTTCTGGGATAGTGAAAAATTGACCTTTGGATCTAACTGTTTTATCTGACTATTTTGATTGTTGTTGTTATTAGTGTTTATTTTATGTGTCTGTGATTTCACTTCTACTAAATTTTGTTCAATATGTCCGTATAATGGGTTCCTAAATGTTTAGTGTCTGTTTTGTAGTTGACTGTTGTTCTGTTGTTTTTTGTAATGTGTATTGCTTCAAGTAATTTTCTATTGGTGTTTTTAAATTTGTAAATTTTAGCCTTGCATCCACAAGAGTATTGGAATTGCAGTTCTGAAGATGGGAATAAAGGTCCCGAAACGTAAACTAGCCTGTTAACATGTAACGTTAAAATATACTCGAATTGTTAACAACTAGAAGTCATTATTGCCAAGCAACTAAATTAAATTGACAACTTCCCAGGAAAAAGAAAAAAAAAATAGATATTATGTTTTTGACAATTTTAAGTAACTGTCATTTTTATTATTATTATATATATATATATATATATATATATATATATATATATATATATATATATATATACTCACTGACTGTTTAATTTCTTTTAATATAATTTGTATTCAGATTAGTTCAGTAGTAATTTTCGGAATGTGCCGGACCCTGTGTTTTAAAGTCCTGAAATCCACTATTTTCGAGAAAAACTGTAGTTCTTACTTCTTACCACTTAGTAGTCAAATTAGACATGTTACCTTGCGAAAAGTCAGGTAATTCAAATTTCTTTTTTATATCATTAGGTATACAGTGAATATAAATAATCTAAGTTTCCGCCCTTGTGGTTTCGCCGAGTGGGGGGGTTTTAGTTTAAGCTAAATATCTACTTTTTAGAGCAGCATAAATAAAAAATGGATACATTCAATCTTAAACAGCTTAAAATTATCTGATGTTTTGGTACATAACATTTTTTTTTTTAAACCCAACAGAAAGCGATCTTTCGAAATTGACCCATTTCGATTTCTTCACAATAGTGCTCTTTCAGTTTTGAATGGAAGAACTATGTACTCCATTTTAAACCTCGTTCAGAGGATGCAGAGATTTTTCTTGGAGACAATGAGCCATTGGCTGGAACGGTAGGCGGTAGTCGGGAGGTGTTTTAAAATATACGTTACACAGTAGACCAGACCTAATACCGTACACCCTCTGCCCACATATCAATAAATTGTGTTTCTTGTAACTATTTATTTTTAAAAAAAACCTATGTTCCAATGAAAAAAAGTGACCGCACTATCCCAGAGTGGCGTTCAAATTGACATATTTGACTTAATTACGCCTCAATTGGCTTTTTATTAAAGTTGGATAGAAAGAGAATAATAAAACATGAAACAACGAAATTGGCTTTAGTAATAAAAAAAAACTCCAATAAAGGAAATTTTTTCAAGTCGTTTAAACTAAAGTTGAAAATCAAGCGTCTTTTGTAAATAAATGGCCAAAAATAACGAAAAACGTTCTGAAATGAAACATCTGAAGAATACATTTATATTTTTAAAACATTGGTTACTTTTTAAAATATTTGAAGCAGTTACTTAAAAAATGAAATTAATCTCCGTAAAAGCGGCTCTGTCATAGGCTTCTAGAGTTCTCTGTCTTATCATTAAGTGCTTTTAAATGGCATAGTTATAGAGCTATAATTAGTGTATTAATATTTTATTGTATTAACCAATAATTATTAATACAATAATTTAGTTTACAATTTTTTTTTTCAAACTTTACCTATTTTGAAAGCTCGATAGTTCGCTTTCTGTTGGATTTAGAAAAAAAATTTATGTACAAGAATGTTAGATAATTTTAAGCTGTTTAAGATTTAGTATAACCATTTTTATCTATTTCGCTTTTAAAAGGAGATGTTTAGCGTAAACAAAATAAAGTTGAAATTATTAATGGTTTTTGGAGCATTTCTGCAGTGAACCCACATAGATTTCAAAGGTGTAAACTTGGATTTTATTATATTCTTTGCATATCTAACAATATAAAAAAAGAAATTATAACTACCCGACCTTTTGCAAGCTAAACCCCTTTTTTTGTGGCGTGTCGCGGTTATTTTGGGATACTTATCATCCGTCGTTTATGTTTTCAAGAAATAATATATTGCTACGAAAAATGAAATAAAAAACATAAAAGGAGAATAGTTTTGAAATCCCTAGGGTACCTTGGATGAAATGCGCCAAGCACTTTATCTTGTGGTTACTGAGTGAAACTAAACCCTCACGCTAGGCTATGAAACCTTCACTCGGCTAATGTCGGCTTGAGTCGACTACTTTTTTTGCATTTGGGTTAAAATATCTCAAAAACTGAACATCGAACCTGTATACTATAGGCGAGAGAAATGTATTTCGCCCTATTTGTATTGAGATATTATTCCAAATTGAATATATGTTCTCCACGGGGTTTATATTAATTCGGACAAATATTCTGTGCAATATTTTGTTTTTGGATACATTTAGACGTTGTTCCTCTCAAAAGATATAATGATATATAACGTTAATTGTGTTACGTTAGTTATTAATTGTATTATTACCTGTAATACGTGATATTTTAAGTTGTGCCTCATAAATAGTACGTCATTCTGGATTATTTTAGCTAACAGTTTTACTGTCTAGTAATGATTTGTTATTTTATTACTGACGATTACTAAATATTAGAACAAAAATAATAATATAATATGACATAAGAGATGCGTAGGTTAAGACTTATAATGCCCACGAGTAAACGGTGTGAATGGGTTACATACAATGATATATAACGTTAAGTGTTACGTTATTTGTTAATTGTATGACTATCTCTAATACACGGTATTTTAAGTTTGAAGATTGATGTTGTTTTCAATCCATTTATGAACAGATGAACAACCAGTGAGTGTGCTTTCGTGAAGGAGAGTATGGAGGAAGACGTTGGAAGCCGTGAGGAAAAGGAGTGTCCCGCGGCGATCCTTCGTAACTTGTTTTGATATTTATAGTCAGTGGGAGCATTATGGTTGTGGCCATACCTTGAATTAATATGAATTAGTTATTGTGAAATATTTTGTACTGTGTTCGTATGTGGTCGCTAACTGTTGGCATCTGTAGGTATTTGTATAAAATAATGTTACTAACGTACCATAGAGCTTTAGTAGTAGTCCTAAAAGTTTTTGTTTGAAAAGTCTGTAGTTTATTACGAATGTGAGTCTTTTTTGCTGTTCCGTATATCTGTGAAGAAAGAGCCCAAATGGGCTTATAATAAGTGTATGTATTCAATTTTTGACTAAATTTTAATTTCGAACGTCTTGAAAGAGGTGAATATAGCAGTCGTAGTCTTGGGTTTGGTGTTTTTGTTTTGTTCTCTATATGCGAGTCCCCATGTCATTATAAAAACAAAAAGAAAGGACACAAGAAAAAAAATTATACTGATGACTGAAATTGATCCATATATCGAATAAAAAAAAAATGTACTCGTATTTTATATACATTTTTTAACTGATAGTTATATATGTAAAATTAAATACAATGACTTGTTAGCAATTCGAAGCCATTATCACCTTACCAATTTTCTACTAATAACCTTAAAAATACAAAACTTATCTCAAGAGAAGTAATTTTTTTTAAAACAAAAAATAAGTAAATTATTAAAATATCAAATAATATTATACTAAAATTTTCCATCAGCATTACTTTGACAAATATTAATAACGATAAAAGATAAAAAAGTGAAAAATTATATATTAATAAAATTACGCCATCGAACGAGATTAAAGGAGGGGGGGAAAGTGCAATATCAAAGGCAGCCATTTTATGGTTTCGTTATTAATACTGTATATATTTTTTTTCTTTTTACGATTCTCATTTCTCGGTTTTATTACCCTCCTTCCAATTTCATGGTGCACTTTTTGTATTCAGTTTCATTATTTTACATTTTATAAAATAAAGTGGAGGCTATGAAATCAAGTTTCAAAAGAGCTGATGTTCAATCTAACCCACCTCATCCGCTAACCCTTCGGAAAAAAAATTTAATTACTGTCAGTCAAAATTATTGCTCCAATTTATTTCTTCTATAGCGGCCCCCTCTTTTACCATTTTAAAATGTACTTAATTCTTTTTCGTTTATTTTATTCGATCACTTTTTATTTCGAACATATTCGATAAATCATTCGATGCCCCCTAATGCTTTTTTTCGACGTTTCAATTTATTTGAATTTCCATATAAATTTTTATTTTTCAACAATATAAGAGAAGATTATCTATTCACCTTTTTTTTACGTATGTTCATTCATAATTCCGTCATCATTGGACGGATTTCAGTGAAAAGGTATACCTCCCGGGTAATCAGGATCAGATGAAAACAAATTAATAAAAGCATATGAAAACAATTCCCCACAGATGTCCACTCCAAGTATAATACTTTCATTCAGGAGTCTCCAAACTGCGGTCTGTGGGACACATCCGGCCTGCAAGCACCACCAATCGGGCCCGCGAATGTTTCGTGGATTACATGGTAAAATTTTTTAAAATTTCAAATTTACTAAATCACGCAAGACGAGGTTACAACGTGTATTGTATGAGTTATTTATTTTAGAAAGCTTATGTCAGTACTGAAATATCATTTATAGAAAAATATTATTTTAATACCACAACCCCAATGGCCAAAAAGTTTGAAGACTTCTGCTTCAGTTTTCAGTAGGTGTGTAGAGGTTAGTTTTCAGTTATGTCACCAGTCTATCGAAGGTTAGTCCAAGACAAAGTAACGTATCAGTTTGAAGAAGTTGATTGTTGTCAATATAAACTGGAGGACAAGTGTTTATTTCATGATTTAACTATTTTACCCACTTTTTCCGAATTTTCAATATTTAAACAGACAGAAACTTTTTCCTTTTTTTTTTTACTCAACGTTCATGACAATGACAATAAAGCCATTCGGCTTCTGTAAGCCCTATATATACAGTTTTGCCACAATGAAATTCTTCAATTTAATCGTTTCATTGCTAGTATTTGTGCCTTTTAACATTAGGAAAAATTTTACTGATAATATCTGACGGAGCAGGACACACTAAGAGACCTGTTGTTTAAGATAATTCCTAACATATTATTTGTATAAGAATGCCGACCGAACTTGTAAACTCTCGGCAATTGATTATGACAGAAACTGAATGTATACTTACTCAAAGCCATACAGATATCCCACATCGTTAAAAGGACCCACCTACAAAAACTTCGAACTTTCAATCAAAATTATGATGGCTCATAACTAAAGCACCTTGGTACGGAACCAACAATATCCTACACACTAAGCACATCTACATCTGCCAATATTTCAGCAAAATATAATGACTGCTGTATATATCACTGATTTTATTTACATTTAAATGGGCATACCGACAGTTTAATAACAGACATGGCAATAGCTGACATAGTCTTCTTCTTCTTCTTTGTCTTCCTCCTTAGTGCCTTTCAGCGTGGAGAGGCCTCATGGTCATCACGGTCCTTCACCAGGTCTCTCATATTTCTGTCCGAGTTTACTTATTTCGTCAATCCAAGTTTTCCGTGGCCTCTTTTCTGAGGGTCTTGCCTCAAAAACTTTTCTGGGTTCCCTACCCTCGTCTATCCTCATAACATGACCGAACCATTTAAGCGTTTTCTTTTCCACGGTTTCCAGCATTGGTGTCACCTTAACATCTTCACTAACCAGGTCGTTTCGGATGTGAACTCTTCTAGTTCGGCCAGATAATATCCTCAGATATCTCATTTCGGCAGCGGTAATTCTACTTTTGTGCCTATCTAGAAGGACCTAGCAGCTATCACTACCGTACAGTAGTGTTGGAAGATAGAGTGTATTGTATATATATCTTAGTTATATTTTCAACCTCTCGTTTTCCTAATACCGTGTTGCAGATCTGGTAATAGATGCCAGTTGCTTTTTTTATTCTGTTTGATATCTCTTGGTCTATTTTTCCATTTCTGCCAACAACTGTCTCTAGATATGTATATTCTTCTGCCAACTCCAGATTATTTGTATGTTATCGATTTCTCGAACTATCTGCATAATCTAACTTTTTTCTTCGTTTATGATCCTACCTTTTCTTTCAAGCTCAGCTTCCCATTCCACAATCGCTTGCTGTAATTTTGCGGATGAGTCTGTTATTAGGACAATATCATCTGCGTAAATGAGAGCTTGGGCTAGAATTGTTCTCATATTCCATTTTCCTATAATTGTTCTTTTAGTTCTACGCTTACAGATTTTCAGAATCTCATCCATAAACACAATATATAATACGAGGCTGAGAATGTCGCCTTGTTTGATCCCTTTGACCTCCATTAAAGCTGACATAGTCCTGAGACTAAAAAGGCGCTGGTTGAGAGATCTCATTTCTTTAACTAACATGGTAACTGAATTAATCCAGGGAAGAGGTGCTTATCAGTCAGATATGACTAAGAAGGTCTATGTCACAAAATCATTGCTGCCCTTCCTTATTTTCGAAATTTCTTAAAACCACAATTTCCAAAAGAAACTACAAGATTTTTTTTAGAAAATCTTGGTATATGTACATTTTCATTTCCATTTTTCTTCTGTTTCTCGTCCCATTCCAAAGGTATAAGCCGGATTAGTGGGTAATGAACCTGAAGGGATTGGACCAAATGGAGTACTCACGAATCAGAACAAAAAAAGTAAAAATACAAAAAGCTTTAGAAACAGTACTCAGCACGGTACCGGAAGCCAGATGAATAATCTCTTATGTAATTTTTTTTTATCAATAAACATACTAAGCTACAACATTTCAAAATATATTGACTTTTTTTTTGTAATCAATAAAATCTTACCATAAACCAGTTATGAACACAATCTGTTTCTCAACAACATTTCTTCCTTATTATTAATATAAATAAAAAGTACATTTAATTGTTTCACATGAACATACTACCAATTTATAAACAAGAAAATGATATCCATTTATAATATGTATTGTAATATAAACTTTTGACTTCATTATCTCAGATTTACAAAATCTTTGAAACATTAGTTATAGCAAAAAATTTGCAAGCGGTGGTACTACAGTGGTATTTGAGAGCATATTTAAAAAGTTTCATTATATGTGCCTTCATTTGATTTGTAACCTCAAAGTATCGAATTATTTTTACTAGTTTTGAAATTTTCAATTTTAAAAATCTCAAAACACAATGTTAGTATGGTTAATTTTTTTGTTATCAAAACGGATACTGGTAAGATTATTACCAAATTTTAAGGAGGGATAACTCGTAAATAAACCCTATGGTGTATGATTCAGCATGTAAAATAAAGGCTCTTTTAATAAGAGTTGAAATGAGTTATCTAACATTCCGTCAGCATCTTTGATTATAAATATCTGAGCATTTTTTGATCAACAACTTTGGTGAAATTCGGCAATTTCCACAATGTTTAATGTATTTAATTGACATAACTAATATACAGAAAATCATGTAATTTGAAGATAAGCAGACTCATTTTTTTTTTCTTTTATAGATTATTTTGATATTGCATGACCTAATTAATGGATCAAAAATAATTTTTCGGCAAGTTAGTTCCTTAATGTAATTAGTATTTTTTATTAATTTATGGACATTTACAACTGTACAAATATACGAAGAAGCCACCCATTGGTGAAATTTCAATTATATTAATTTAGACGAGCTCTTGGACATCTTCTTAGACGCCGTCAGGCATTGTGTTGGAAAGGTTATGAACTAAAGGGTTATGTTTACTAACGAGTTGGGAATTAAAAGGAGAATATCTAATTTGGGTCGAATCTGGAACAAGGGGGATATCGAGGTGTTTTTATTTAATAAATTTTAGGCCACAGGTCACCAATAAAATACATTTTTTGGTTTGTTTAGTTGTTTTGTTTATATAAATTTAATTTTATTATTATTAGTTTCTGTATTATTTATTTTTATTAATTGTAAATAGAGTGTGAATGTGCTCTCTGAACACTATTATAAATGTTCTTAATTGTGAAAGATGGTAATATTTCCCAATAAATAAAAAAATAAAAAAGTCGTATTTCTTTATTTGCCAACGTTTCGGCTTCCCGAGCCATTCTTAAGTCTCTGTAAAAATACTTTACTTTAGTTACTTTTATTTAAAATATTTCAATATTTAAACTGTTTGCAACATACACAGTCCTTAATCTATATATAATATTTTTTTCACATAATAAATTTGTTTAATATATTTCGCCCGATGATCCTTCTTTTACTTAAATAATGATATAGAATAAGGACTGTATATGTTGCAGAAATTTTAAAGATTGAAATATTTTAAAGAAAATTAACAAAATTAAAAAATGTTTACAGATCCTTAAGAATGACTCGAGAAGCCAAAACATTGACAAATAAAGAAATACAATAAAAACTTATTTTATAGGTGACCTGTGTCCTAAAATATATTCAAAAACGGCACCAAAAGTAAAAAATATGACAAGAAAATACTGAGGTATTTATGAACAATTTTATTTATGACATAACAAGGGTCTTTAAGGATTTTACGAAACAGTGAGAATTCGATGATTTTGTACATAAGCGCAGACTGCGTGTAAAAAAAAAAATATAATTGATAAAAAATGTGCTACATGAATAAACAAAATATTTATAAGTAGATATATAACTATTTTATCACGGCCTAAATATCCTTATTGTTTTATTTTTATTTATATTTAGTGATAACAATTCACCACTCATGTGGATACCACCATTTCCATGTGATTTTCTTAGACTTTTTTGCGATAAAGTTGGAATATATATAGAAGTATAAGTATTTATAACAAATACATATATATTTTATAGAGAAAATTTTATAGACATTTTTACATAGTCAAACTGAGAAAACGTTTTATTTTTATTTGGAAGTTGTACAAACTAAGAAATCATAAGTATTTTTCAGTTTTTAACATTATTTATTTATAGCTGAATAAGTTCTAGAAATGCACCTAGGTCATAGAGGCTGTACCCCTTCCTCTCATGTTTAATCTATACAAATTGTAATATATCTAAAGGGTTTGTTTAGACATTTTTAAGTATATCCATACGGACATAAAAAAAAATCCTAAAATTGTCCAAACTTATAAATATTCAACATGATTATTGTGAAACAAATCAATATAATATAATATAAATCAATAAAATATAATATAAATATTCAATATTATATTGATTTGTTTCACAATAATCATGTTGAATATTTATAAGTTTGGACAATTTTAGGATTTTTTTTATGTACTTATACTTAAAAATGTCTAAACAAACCCTTTAGATATATTACAATTTGTTTTATATATATATATATATATATATATATATATATATATATATATATATATATATATATATATATATATATATATATATATATATATATATATATAAGTTAAGCGTCTCCGGGCTTGAAAGATAAAAAAAAAGAAGGAAAGAGGAACGAGAAACAATACTCACGGCTTCTGAATAAACACTGCTTTATTCGTCCAATAATCTGCCTTATATACAATTGCTATGTTTATTTACATTACAAGATGGTATTAAGGCTGATATCGCCAGTCTCCGGTCTTTATCTCCCCCCCACCAGTTTACGAATAGGATTTTCGGAAACTTATAAATTCCCAGATCGGAGCCACCGGTATCAGCCTTAACCCTTTACAATTATTTGTACCAGTATAAACTTAAAGTACACCAAACCTCACTTCCACTCCGCTGGAACGAGAAATAAATAAAAAGAAATAAACCACAGAAAGTAAACACACAACGTCTTATTAACAATGGAACAGAACTCTTAATCCTATAAAAATTACAATCACCTCTATTATGCTGCCATATCTTTATTTACAAGAACAACAAAAATAATAAAAAAAAATGACATCATCAACAGTAATAATAATAAAAAAAACATATTTTTTTATAATACGCGATAAGGGTACTACGAATCAATTGGTTTCTGTACCGGTTCTAACATTGGGAGCTTCAATTGTTCAATATGAACAGTTCTCCTCTTCTTAGGTTCGTTAATGCTTTCAATGGTTACCAGATTATGCTCCCTAATAGCAATCACTCTGAATGGGCCCTCGTACCGTAACAATTGTTTCCCTCTGTTGGTTCCAATTCTACGATACACTATTGTTCCGATTTTTAATTCTCCCATTCGGTCACGTACCTGCACATTCTGCCGCGCTACCCGCTTCTCCTTTTCCCGCTGAATTCTCCCCGCTACCTTCCCCCACGTCTTTCCTACCTCTACCCTAGTATTCTGGATTTGCTCTACGAGATGTTCATTGGTCGTTGTTTCCCCCCAATCTCTCCTTGGCCTGCGCATCCCGAATAGTATTTCCACAGGTGAAAACCCCGTTACGGAGTGGATCGAATGGTTGTAAGCTGTTACGGCTTTCTTCATCGCAACATCCGGCTCCAACCCTTTCTCTCCCTGATATACACGGATGTGGTCACTCAACGTGCTGTGCAAGCGTTCGATTCCTCCTCTACTCTTAGGGTGTCCCGGTGTGTTATAATGCCACACAACCTCTAACCTTTTCACCTCCTCCCTAATCGCGGTATTGTCGAATTCTCTACCACCGTCTGATGTGATCCTCTCGGGAACTCCGTAAAACTGTATCCAGATTTGTAGGGCTTCCGCAACTGCATTGGCAGACTTGTCCATGACCTGATGTGCCATAGCTACTTTACTAAAGGTGTCGATGACCGTGACCCACTTGAACCCTTTCCAGGTGAATGTATCGATCTGGAGGTCTTGTAGCGGCATATTCCCTGTAGGTGTCTCTTCCTGAACTCCTCTGGGGGGGTGTCGATCATACTTTGTGCGCATACATACCTCGCATTTCCCGATGATTCCTTGGATAGATTTTTTCATTCCCCACCAGAAATACTTTCGCCGTAATGCCTGCAACGTCTCGTTGACGCCTCGGTGGTTGGTCTTCCCCTGGTGGTATGCCAATGTAATTGCTTGTTGCTGCTCCTCATCCTGTACGGTTTCCACTGCATACTTGCACCGGATGATCGTTCTATCCATGCCTATCCGCTCGGATCTCCACATCCGCTTTATTTTCTCCCATACCGTGTTGTTCCCAACATAGAGATGGTGTGTCTTTCCCGGTTCCGTGGCGTCCTTCAGTGCCGTACGGATTTGCTCCTCGCTCACCCCGGGTTGCGACCAAATGACGCGAATCCTACTTTTCCCGTATCTTCGGTAATCTATTTTCATGATCCCTGTTGTCCTGGTTTTCCAGATTACCTGTCTATGCTTGTCGTTGATGATTTCGTCTATTTCCTCCATCGCCTCTGGTCTTTCCTCCGCTGAGCTATCTTCTTCCGGGGACCCCTCCCTGTCCTCTATACTGACGGTATCATCTGCCCCTTCACCCTCAGGAGTCCATTCCCTCAAGAATTGGCGCACGTCCCGCGATGGACCTCCTCCGTCCTCTTCTACCGCGTTGATCATGATGGCCCTAGAGAGCCAGTCTGCCACCACGTTTTCCTTTCCCGGCTTATACACCACCTCCATGTTGTACTGACTAAGGAATTCTTTCCATCTCGTGACCCTCGCAGAGGTTTCCTTAAGTTTTCCTACCCACTGAAGGGGTTTGTGATCGGTGTGGACTCGAAACTTCCTCCCAAATATATACGGCCTGAAATGGTCGATGGCCCACACTATCGCGAGTAGCTCCCTCTCTAACGCGCTGTACCGTGATTCCGCGCTCGTAAGTCGTCGGCTCGCGTATGCTATCGGACGTTCACCCTCACTTCTGCCCTGGGATAAAACGGCCCCCAACGCGTATTCGCTCGCATCGGTGGTGACGTTGAACTGCTTCTCAAAATCCGGGAACGCCAATACGGGTTCTGCCTGCAACCTATCCATGCATTTCCGAATATTATTTTCCATTTCCGGTGTCACCACGATCCTCGCGCCTTTCTTCAGCAAGTTATTGATAGGTACCAAGTATTCTGCCATCTCAGGTACGAATCTCCTATAATAATTCAGCGTCCCGAGAAGCCTACGAATCCCTTTAACGTCCCGTGGCACCGCCATTCGTGTGATAGCCTCCACCTTTGCCGCATCCGGTCTGACCCCCTCGCTAGAAATAGTGTGGCCTAAAAAATTGATTCGCGTTTGTCCCAACAGGGACTTCTCACTTGACAGTTTCAGCCCGAATTGTCGCAGCCTTTCGAATACCGACCTCAAATGCCCCACGTGTTCGGCTTCCGTTCTGCTAAAAATCAGCAGGTCGTCCATGTATACTTGACATACGGAGTCGTCGATCCCCCTCAGAAATTCGTCCATCAGGCGTTGAAACGTTATGGGCGCATTCTTCAGACCAAACGGCATTCTGGTGAATTCGTAATGCCCCCTTTCGAATGTAAACGCCGTCTTATGTTGGTCCTTCGGGTGCATCCGTATTTGGTGGTATCCCGCCTTGAGGTCCAACGTGCTAAACACCACGGCCCCACTCAACCTATCAAGTATATCTTCGAATCTAGGGATCGGGTACTTTTCGTCTACCGTGTTGTCGTTCAACCTACGATAGTCCACTACCACTCTGTATTTTTCCTTATTATCCCCCGGCGCTGCCTTCTTTTTCACTGCCCACAGGGGACTATTAAATGGCGAGGTGCTATCGACTATGATCCCTTGCTCCTTCAGGCTTTCCAATTCCTCCCGAATATGCTGCCTCATCGCCTGCGGGTATCTCCTTTCCTTTACGTAGGTCACCCTATCTTGCTTCAGTGGAACTTCGTGTACCGTCTTCCCTGTTACCCCCAATACCTCGCCCTCCCTGAAGAAAATATCTACGAACTCCGCTTGTAACGCCTTTCTCCAGTCCTCCACCCTGTTCACCGCTCCTATCCGCACCCTTCTTTCTCTCGCGACCCCTATACATCCAAATTTCCTCTTTCCCAGCCTGATACTCCAAGCTCCTCTACGGTTTCTAATGCTTACCCCTACCTGTCCTAACAGATCACACCCTATTATGACTTGGTACTCCCGCGCCATGCTCTCTACCACATGCACCCTTAGCTCCCCCTTTTTCCCTGCCCACCGGTCAAGCGTAATTGACGCTTCCCCTTCTACTTTACAGGGACCACCCAGAGTGATTAGCTGGCAGCCACAGTTTTGTATCCGGAGTACCCTCTCGCTCCCGCACACTCTCCCCAACGCCCCCCGAGTCAAGATAGTACTCGAGCTCCCTGTGTCCACGAGACACTTCACTCCCCCATCTACTTCAATAATCGGCAACCAGCATGGCTTACCTCTAATATTGTTGCAGGTTGCTGTGCGGTCGCCTCTCTGCTGACACCCTTCTCAGATGCCACCTCGCTTCCTCCTTACCGCCGTCGCTCGTCGTTGCTCGCTCCGTTGGCTGCTCCTGCCTCCTTCGCCTCCACTGCTGGCTGGCTCGTCAGTCTCCGTTCCCGACGTCCCCGACTCCTCGGTTGCCTCTTCCGAAGATCCGTCTCTCTGCTGCATCCTAGCTCGTTTTTTCAACTTTTGAGCGTTCACCTCCATTGGCTCGTCTAGAGGTCTCTCCCTCCTGCGAAACATGTACGGGCACTGTCTGGCAATATGCCCTTCAGTCCCGCACTCGAAACATCTAGTGCGCGGACATTGTGCTACCAAATGTCCCGGTTTCCCGCACCCGTGACATTTTCGGTCTTCCCTCCGGGGTCCATTCCTAGGCCTGGACTGTCCGGATCTTCTCTCGCCCGTCGTGGCTTTTTCTCCGTTCGGGTGTTTCATTTCCCTCTTCCTCCACCCTATCTGGGCTGTCCGGGGTCGTCTGTCACTCACTCGGGTCCACCCTGGTTCTTCTACTTCCATCCGCGTCTCTTCCTCTCTTGCACTCAGATCTATCATTTCTTGGGCACACTCGAGGAACGATCGCTCTCTAGGCAGTCCGTCCCTTCTCCCAGTCTCCTTAGCTAACTGAACCTTGAGTATTGTCGAAAGGAATTCCATCCTAGCCTCGACCTCTCCCACACTCATGGTTTCACGCATTTTCTCAGTTATGCGGTTGTACTTCGCCACTAGTACCCCCGCATACTGTCCTCTTGTTTGGCGTTGGGACCGACACTCCCTAAACATTTGGAAGATATCTTCTTCCGGCGTCCATCGGCCCCCTCCGAAAGCCTTCTTCAAACGCTCCTTAATCACTGGCCATGGTGTCTCCTCGTCCGCTTGGATTTGGTTGAGGATGTTCCTCCTCACTCGGCACACGAGAGCTGCCTTCAGTGCTTCTGCGTCTCCCAGGTTCACGAGGTCCTCCGCCACCTTTGCTTCGATTCTTGATATGAGGCGGTCTCCGCCTTTCAGGAAGTGATTAAGTTCACCTATCTCGCCCCCGAATCGCTCCAGGTCTGCGATTGCTCTCCGTAGATCCTGCGTGGTTGCTGCCCTTATCTTCATCCACTCCAATGCATTGGCATGCGCCTCTGCCAATGTGTCCCTAGGTAAGGGAGGGATCTCTTGTATCTGCGGTACTTGAGGTATCTGAGGTATCTGCGGAATCTGCGGAACCTGAGGGGCGATCTGAGGAATCTGCGCTATCGGCATTTCCTGAGGTTGCGGCATTTCAGGTGCGTTCAACACTCCTGGTCGAATTATGCCCTCTGTCGGCATCTCGTCTTTTCCTTATGACTAGGAGAAGAGAAAAAAAAATTAAAATAAAGACAGAAAAAAAAATTTTACTTCCGTGTTCTCCTGACGTTCTCCCGGGTTTCGGCACCAGTTAAGCGTCTCCGGGCTTTAAAAATAAAAAAAAAGAAGGAAAGAGGAACGAGAAACAATACTCACGACTTCTGAATAAACACTGCTTTATTCGTCCAATAATCTGCCTTATATACAATTGCTATGTTTATTTACATTACAAGATGGTATTAAGGCTGATATCGCCAGTCTCCGGTCTTTATCTTATATATATATATATATATATATGTGTTTTTAAATATTCAATATTATATTTATTCGTTTCGCAATAATCATTTTGAATTTTTACACCTAATATGAACTATCATCATGCTATTCCATTTATTTTTTTCATCGTCCCCCCTTCATTAAAAATGGAAAGTCTGCGCCTATGATTTTGTGGAAGCCCGAAGCTCATCACTGTAATTTTGAATTTTGAAAATATCAAAAAAATACCCTATTATTTTTTAAAAAGTATATTATTCCGATCAGAAATCAGAGATGTACAGGTTCGAAATTTAGTTTTCATAGGACGATTTGACGTAGCATGCATGACCTTAAGCCAATTAAGAATTTGAAATTTCAAGCATTAAAAAAAATAAATCCTTTCAAAGACATTATAGAATTCCTCTACTCATACCCCCACCACAACACGATTCTACACCCGTAGTACTACGGTGCGTACTCCAAAGCTCAGCTAGATCGGGAAGCCGCCCAGAACGGGATCCCAGGAACCGCTGGGCGGGGCCGGTCGATACGCAGGTCTAAGCTACATCCGTCCCCCTCACACGTCTCCAGTCGTACTTTCGGTTTGTTGTCGATGTGGATACGGAAATTATTCGACGGAAGAGGATTTAATGGAGGAAGTAATAGCAACAGCAGGAAATTTATTCCATTATTTTGGGTTTTTTGTTTGATTGTTTTTCAAAAGTTTTATCAAAATTAAAAAGTAACTTAAATCTAAATTTTATAAATTGTATGGGTAGCCGTTTGTTGAACCCAATATATATTTTTATAAATTAATTTTAAATAACATTATTAAATCAAATCGTTAGTTAGGATAAATTAATGAATAGAGTTCATGCTTCACTTTTTAAATGTATTTTTAGTCAAATACAACTATTTACATAATCTCAAAAACAATATGGTTTAGTACAAAATCTCAAAACTAGATTTTTGTGCCTTTTTTAAAATCTTAAATGAAAAACGATTAGATTAATTAGTTTTTTTTAATTTTCAAATTACAAAATTAAATCTTAAATATAACTAGTATTAGTAGAGGGTTGTGTTTTTTTTTCTTCAAAGGGGAGCGGAGTAGTTCAACAGGTAAGGTACTAACTTCTTATACTCAAGGTCCCACCAGGTTCGAGTCCGGTTGTGGCAGGTAATTATTTATTCTGTTACAACTGTCGTGGATCGACTCTAGAATCGGCACAACCAGCCTCTAAAAAGTGAGTACTATTGAGCGTGATCTTCGCTCAATCACCTTCCTGCACAACCGTTGTCCTTGTAACAGTACTGTTTTGCAATGTACTGAACCCATTGTAGTGGTAGTTTCATTTCTTAGTGTTTTTTTATTTAAAAAGTCAATTTAATAAGCCTGAATTTAGATTATTAGATGTTTATTTTAGCCAAAAGCAAGATTCGGTGGAAACGAAAAACAATATCTAATCATGTTCAACACGTAACGTTTTAGAGATCATTATTTAATTCATTTATTTATAAGAATTTTCTGTAGCAAAATATTATAATTAAGTTTATGTTATGATGTATTTATATTTATTTTGAAATACTTTACCTAAGATATTGTAAAAAAAAATTGTTGAATTTTATAAGGAAGGATAATGTATGGAAGTTAGAAAAATGTCGACCTATTTTAAAAATGCATTATGATTATAAATCAAGCTTGAGTTAATGAATTGGATACTTGAGAGATTTTTTAAATTTTTATTTGGCAATGAAATAATAAAACAATAAAAATGTGCCAATATTTCTGTATGTATATTTGCAAATATAATATGTGTAGCTCATTGTGTACGCCACCGTGCTTTTGTTCTCTAGGCCTGGTTTTGATTTCGGCTGTAGAGAATAATTGTGCACTTGCATAAATTATCAATGTTTATTCGCTAAAAGTAGGTTATTCGAGTGGGTTATAACAATAAAACGTAAAAGATACTGATTTATTTTTTTATTTACTTTTTGGTGGGAACGGAACAAGACCATGACAGTGGAGACGACTACCTCATAATCTATCAACGTCTACCTCGTAGCGTCGATTATCCAGTGTTGTCAGCTTTAAAACTTATGCCCAAGAAACATGTTAATTTTTCTTATTTTTTTTTTTAATCTTGTCGCCGCCACTAAATAAAAATATTTAGTTTAAAATATATTTGGGATTTGTATACGTCATGCTACAGTGGATTCAGGTCAGACGCCAAGTCCACAACACACTTTTCACACACATATAGTTATAGTTGTTTCAGGTTTTAGCTAAAAATGAAACTTTTATGAATTATTTAAAAAGTGAAATTTCACTCATATATACGTTCTTTATCCATTGAATTATCTTCTAGCTCAAAAATATCAGACTTTTTTTTTATTATGCGAATAACTAATTGTCTGATGAATGCTTAAGGATTAGGACCACACATTCTTTCTTGCCCGTAGCTCCATTCATCTCAATAATTATACTTGCGTTTACGGTTATAGAAACAGCATTCACCCTCCACTAGCTTACAGTTTTTTTTTTATAAGTATACTTCGGGGAGGGCCTAACGGCAGACCAACCTCCATTTTATGAATTACACAACTGTTCATTTAATTTTATTACTCGTAGCTCAAATTGTATAACTTTAATTTACATTGGGGGCGGGGTGGCCGAATAGGCTAAAGCGTGTAACCGCTAGTTGCCTGGCAACCGGATAACAGAGATTTGAGATGATATAAAAAGTACGAGTTCGCGTCCCGGTGCCGGAAGGGATTTAAAAAAAAAAAATCTATTTCTTTAAAAATCTATATTATACATCGGCTCTTATTGCCAATTTATATTATTATATAATTATAATTATTCTTATTGACAAATTGTAACCATATTATATATATTCACCTTGTCCATCTTCATATAAGCCCGACAATAATTTGATCCTTTTATTTCTATTTTTTTTTTATGGAAGAAACGTTATTCTGCGACACAGTTCTCTCAGAATAACAATAATGAACAAGATACAATAAAATACATAACTGGCCAAAGACTAACTTAATAAAAATTTCAACAATGTATACATTAATTCAACTAATGATATGTACACAATTAAAAGAAAATAGAAATAAAGTCTATTCAATAATATTTGTATTTGTAATGAGAGAACAAAATTATATATATATATATATATATGTAATTACATAGAAAAAAAAATAGAAGTACAAAAAGAAAAAGCATTGATTTTTTATATTGAAAACATAAGCAATAGGCTAACTTAATAAAAATTGTAACAGTATATACAGTGATTTCAAAAATAATTTGTAAATAACAAAAATAACAACTTCTCAAGAATAATGATAATTGTAGTGGGAAGGAAAAAAAAAAAAGAAAAGAAAGAAAAAATTTATATATATATAAAATACAGCAGATATACAGTAATCTAAGTAAACAATAAAAAATAAACAATTCCTCAGCCTAATCATAGTTGTAATGGGGAAAAAGAAAATATATTTCATTCATTTTCATTATATTGTGCTTCCTTTTCTATAATATATAATATATATATATATATATATACATAAAAATCAAAACAGCAAAATTAAGGGGAGAAAAAGGATTGATTTCGGATGTTAAAACATAAACAGTAGGCTAACCTAACATAAACTAACAATAAAAATTATCGTATATTTACAGTCATTTAAATAATAATAAGTAATAATAAAAGGCTTAGCGAACCCGAAGGTTCGATCATCCGTATAGCCAAGCACGGGTGTTGTTCCCACCCAGATCCAACCCTTTTTCGGTACGCATTACCTCCCTAATGGTATTTTCTAATGCCAAATTGAACAGGACAGGCGAAAGGGAATCACCCTGTTTTAAACCCGAACGAACCTCAAACTTTTCGGATAAATTATTACCGATTCTAACTTTATTGAGTGTTCCGTCAAGCACATCCTGACTAGATTTACTTATTTTTTTGGAATACGCTGCTCGACTAGAATATTATAGTTTCTGGCGGTCAATAGAATCGTAAGCCTTATTGAAATCGATATACAGCTGGTGAACAACACCGTTGTACTCAATATTTTGTGTATATTTGATCAATATAGTCGAACGATTCAGTCTAAATCCGCATTGGTAGTCTCTGATAATTTCCTCAGTGTATTCCGTGATTCGAGCAGTTATGATTAAAGGGAGTATTTTATGATATACTGCAAGAAGTGAAATTCCTCGATAGTTATAAAATAATAAGTAAACAATTTAAAAAAAAATTCTCTAATAGCTGTAATGGGAAAAAGGAAAATACATTTTCATACGTTATAATGTGCTTTCTTTTCTATTACATAATAATTATAATAATATCACAATATAATATAAATAATATTATATATAATATTGTAATTAATGCATTGTATTCAAGAAGAAATGTACAGATCGAAAAATGGCTGCTGTCACCTAAATAAAATCAAACCTCTAGCTGACTGAATAAATAGCATTTTCCATAGAAATTTTTATTCTAAAATCTTTATATTGTATTAGTAAAGTAGGAAGTTATAGAAGCTTCTAAAAAATTAAATGAACAACTGTGCAGTCAGTGCTAATTTTAGGGCTAATAGGAGAGCTCCTGTAATCTCATACACTCCTAATACTACAACAAAATATAGTATGAGACACTAAAAACTTTTTTATATAATATAAAGATAAGTTTCCATCAACCTAATTCTACACTAAGAGTCTGTCTTCACATCTTTCTATCAATGCCATTCTCTACAGCTATCAAAATATGATAGCAGAGTTCTAAAATAAAAAATAACTATTTCACGATAAAAATTGCTGTAAAAAACAGATCAGTAAACGATATAAAACAGAATATAGGCACTTTAAACAATAGGTAAACCATCAATTGAAGGAGTGAATAGAGTATATTGCCTCTTTTCCCGAATAATGAAAAGAAAGACGATGATAAAAGTTTTAGTGGCTGCGGGAAAGACCGTTTGAAATTACAGCTTCCTAAGAAGGGGGGGGGGAGAGAAATGGTCTTTCTTGAGGCGGAGTTTACCCGGGCGGCACTTCAGATCTCGGGACCACTTTCTTTGATTTGGCTTTAATGAGGGATTTATTAGGAGCGAGAGTTACTGAATAAGCATCTGATTACGGAAAAGCATAAAGAGAGTGAGTTAATCAATCAACCATTCAATATATATATATATATATATATATATATAAGGATATAAAAGACAACTTCAAGTTGTTGGGTATGCGGTTACTCAACCTGGTTCCAAAAATTGTTTCATCGCATATCCAATGAAACAACGACGCAAGTGTAAAACGTTTTATCACGTAAAATAATCTGAAAGAAGTGTGTAATCGAATCGACGTCATAGTATAATACAAGCAAAATTTTACCCTGCCCCTAAAAAATTTTTAAAAAATCTATAATTTAAATAATAATAATTAGAATGAGTTTGCCTCATCCGTAAAAAAAACTTATACAGTTACACAATTAACGTTATCGGGAAAAGCATTGCAATCGCGAAAAATTTCAAATTCCAATTTCAACTCAAATACAATATTCAAGGTCCTCTAAGCCAAGCAGTCAAGCCTGGCTACAAAAAAGTGGCTGGGAGATTGGTGGGGAATGAGGGTGTGTCCTGAGCCCAGGTCAGCACTATTTTATAAACATGCATTTATAAAAGCTAATAAAAACATTTTAAAACAAATATTTGTTAGTAACTTGAGCTAGGCGTTAATGGGTCATGACAGCCGTGTCTCCACTCACGTGATGCAGTTCTATCTCCATCACTTTTCTTTAACACAAATTATTCAGGACTATTTGCGTCTTTATTGTTATAATCTACTCTTCCTTCTAGATGAACAAACATTATTAATTTATGCAAGTACACAAATATCTAGCACAGAAACTGGGACTAAAAGAAGTATGGTGGCTCAGTCACTGAGAAATACCGATTCTTGAATCGAATCACATTGTCCATAGCTTGAGCCAACTTCTTCATGGCGAAGAAGAGGAGTCGATATTTATTTTTAGATATTGGTTATGTATTGGACTCCGAATTCCTCAATTTTTGTTTATGAAATTTTCTTAAGCCATACTCTCTCATTGAAGCATTCATCTTATAGCTATCCTCTTGCAGTTATTTCCGGTTCAATTTTTGACTTCATCCATCCACATCTTTCTTCCCTCCTTCTTTCAACACTCTAGTTTCATTAAGAAAACTTTGTTTGGCTATCATCCGCCAAATGGTTATTACGTGGCCAGACCATTTTATTTCTGTTTTATTCTGGTTTATTATGGAGTCAATGTTCGAAAGACAGATATGGAAGTCAATAATTGAAAGAATGTTATACACCACTAGAAGTTAAAAAGTTTTCTCAGTTTTTAGTGATCGATTCACTGCTCTGCTAGTACATAGAGCACAAGGGCTTAGCAGCAACTGGATGGATCGCTCCCCGATTGTCACAATCAGGAGTAATCCTCTGTTTGAATAAGGCAGTAACGCCTTGCCAACTCTCCCTAATGAGCCTGTTCATGCACAGGTGAGAATCAATACACCTGTCGTCCACGTGTGACCTCAAAGTTCCTCATCCTCTAACCTCAATCTTCACACCCTCAGCCGCAATCGTAAATTTACAAAACGAGCTTCATTAATTAATTCTCTCAGAGCTAATGCTATTTTTTTTTTTTTTTTTTTTTTGTTTACCAAGCAACACAAGGGTTATATATAAGTTTTTCCAAGCCAACAGCAGGACCGATATTTATCTTTTATGGTCTAAATTTTCCAATGAGATCTCGCGAGTATTTTGAAACAATTCAGGCTCAAATCATTGTTTAATCTGTCCGTTTAAAAGTATGCAAAGACTTACTAAGCTAACGACTTGACCGACTTTAAGATATATGGCTGAGCGAGATCTCATGAAAGTTTTGTAACGATTTCAGCTAAAAAAAAAAAAAAAAACTGAAAAAAAAATTATTTTAAGTATTTCAATTTTTATTGATTTCATATCACATTATATGTAAGATCTTGATCAAATATATCAAATGTAAATCGTCAATACATAAAAAAATAAAATAAAAATATTTAAATAAAAAAAATACTACAGAAATCGGGAATTCCTATTCACTCTAAGTGAATTTACTATCTTATTTACTTAATCTCTTCAGAGATTGCTAAGAAATTGATATTTACAAATATTTAAACTTGGTGGAGTAGTCGCCTTTCAATACACATTAGTTCCTGGTAAATAAATTTCGTTCCATGTATTGGTGCATCCGATAGAATCTTTTAACTCTGACATTAATCTCCCACCTTTAACCCCTTCGCCGGGGAAAACCCCGTATAGTCTAAAAGGAGAAAAAAAAATCGTTCCGGACTACTACACCAAGTTTAAATATTCCTAGATGTCAATTTCTCAATCAATCTAGCAAGATATTTAGTAGATATGAAAGAACATTATTTTAAACTGAATAGGATTTCTCGATTCCTGTAGTTGGTTTTTTATTTAATTAAAATTTTTGTTTTGTTGTTTTTTGTCATGTAACGGTATCTCACATAAACGGATGAAATAGTTTTCTTGTCTCGAAAATATTTGAATCTGAATATTAATAATGTTTGATGTAAGGCTGGGGTTGGAGATAAGTCAAAAAGTAGGTAGGGGAGTACTGGCAATGATAAAAAAGCATATCAATAAGTGAACTTAGCTCTATGTATGGCAACATTTCAGCGTAAAATTGAAGAGGTCAACGTTAAAATTAAAAATAAAGCTAAACTTCACCAGGTCTATACAAGATAAGGAATAAGAAATATGATTAAAAAAAAAAACAATAGTATAACAAAAAACTAATAAGAAATTTTGTGAGAGGGGCACATTTTTACGGGATTTTGATTTTGTGTGGAGAGGGAATTTCGGTTTTGAATAAGTTTCAAACTCAGAAACTAGGAAAAACATGGAAAAATCCATATCAAGTATAATTGTAGATGATTTAAGAAATACATATAATTTATGAAATGATGTGGATATACATATAAAACTAGCTCAGTATTGCAGTTTTTTATGTATTATTTCTCAAAGGTGATATATTCTTTAATTCTTCATTAAATTCTAAGATCGGGCCATCATTTTGAAGACTATGATCTTCACTGGGAAAAAAAAGTACCAGAAATGTCAATCAAACTTTCTTTTTTTAAACTTGTTTATTGAAATTATTACAATCTGTCTCAAAGGACATTTATGATAGTGTTCAGAGATCACATTCACACTCTATGTACAAGAAAAATAAATAAATTATACAGAAAAATAATATATATATATATACAATAAATAAGTATAAAATAACATAAAAATAAATAAATAAAAAATAACACATGCATGCCTAAATACACTATTTACAATCAGAAGAGAGAACTCCGTGCCTGGCTTGTTGCTCTAACAGTGGAGGGAAAAGCATGACTCCAGCAAATCCCTGCACTTCTCTCTCAACCGCTTCATTAGGGCTAAACCCAGTGTTTTAATCAAACTTGAATGAAGAAAATAAATTTGATTTGTGTAAAATTCAAAAAGTATACAATTTATTATGGATTATACCCATGATTATTTGAGAAGTTTCTAAATCTCTTATTACTAACTCGCTACCCCCCGACCATTATATTATGATATTATTGATGTAACTTCATATGAAACTTGGTAATGTTTTTAAAGGAATATTATATAAAACTAATGGTATTAAAGGGAAGGGAAGTGTTATTAAAACAAATATTGTGGAGAGCTAGAGACGTAGATGGAATTGGCAGAGGTGGAGGGAGATGGAGGGGGGACGGAAGACAAATCGTTGGCGGTGCTTCAACAGAAGCCATCAGCTGAATATTTCACAAGGATCGGGTTCAATATTAAATAGACTTGTTGATTCCCTTCCGCTCTTCCATCTTCCGACTTCTCTATCGTCACCTTCCATCTCCATTGCTGTAGGAAGAACCGAGGAAAGTCGTAAGTTGTGGACTTATTATCGTAGAGCGACAATCAGGAAACATCCTGAGAGTTTTAAAATTGTTGTTGTACTTCAAATGATATTAGTCGTATTTCTATTTTTTTTAAATAGTTCAAGTTTATTTCTGGGACTGGGGTAGCTCAGTGGTAGGGTACTGATCTTTCAATGCTCAAAAGTCCCAGGTTGAAATCCCGGCTCGTGGTAGAAAAAATATTTATTCTGTATCTTTAATCGTGGGGCGGACCTGTGGCCAGCACACCCTCCTCTCAGAACACCCAGCCTCTATAAAGTGTGTACCTTTAATTAATGGAGAAAAACTGGCGGTTGAGCTTGATCTTAGTCAAATCACCGCCTTGCACAACTGTTGACTATGAAATAGTACTGAACCTGAGGATTGAAGAGGTAGTTTTTTTTTTTTTTTTTTTTCTGTGAGGGTTTATTAACCCGTAATAGTTTATAAATAATTTATTTTCTAAAAATTAACTGGAATTATATATATTTTTTTAACTCTAAGAGTTATGGCAAGAATTAAGGTCTAGCTCAAAAACGCTGTCCCTTGGATGTTAATGTTCCATCTCTATCCATCCACTTTTGACAACACCCATTTTTATCAATGATTTTTATTTATTGTAGCTGTCTGCTGTATTATTTAAGTATAATGTGAATTGACAACATTAAATATATTTACTATTTAAAAAAACTATCTATTGTCTAAATAAAAAAACATTTCAAATATTTAATTTCAGTGATCCAAATCCCATATACTCGTATAGGGAATAAGCACAAAAATAAAAAATAATAAAAATCAAAACTTCTAACGCTACAATTTGAATCAAACGAGCTGAGGTACGGTGTATGGGGTTGTTTTCTACCGTCCGTGGAAGATGTGAAATATACCGCCCCACTTGTTACCCTTCCGCAAAGAACGGTATAATTATTAACATTATTATAATAATAAGTTATTAAAAAATTTAATAGAGCGAAAAAAAGCTATAATGGTCACTTGTATACAAAAATAAATAAAACTTATTCTCATATTTGTTCTGTTCTCAATCCATTTTTAAATATGAATTTAACTGGTGACTAAATATACGGTGTGTCTCTGACCTCTTGATCTATAAAAAAGTTCGCATAAACAATGGTTCGATTTTCAGCAGAAAAGAATAAAATTTAAGAAGCTTGTTTTTTTTTTGTTTTTTTTTTAATAGACAGCGGTAACTAAAAAAATATTCAATTTAAGTAATTAATAATTGCTCTTTTATGAACCAGACAAAATTTACTATAAATTTAAGTAGAGATTATCATTGTTAATGCCATTAAAATTGGACTTTTGAGCGGATATACTAAGCTAGGCTCTGTTTAAAAAGAAAATGATTAATTATTTACGGGGTTATGATTAATTTTAATCATTCTCAAACTATACTACAGGAATCCCACTTTTAGAAAAACGTTGTGGTTTAATAGGATTCAAGTCCATATAAATTAAGTTGGAGTTTATTAGGAAAAAAGTTAAGGTTTACCTCTAGTGGTGTAAAACATTTTTGCGATTTTATATCTTGTCACCTAAAAGTACCCTCGTTTTCAGCAAAAATCACGCCATCAAAGGTATGCAAGCCTTAAAAAATATATTTTAATACAAGTACATATAACTATGGACCTAAGTTATTATCATAAAATTATTAAAATGACTAGATTGTAGCGGAGAGCTGGAGATAGAAGGAAAGAACTGGCTATAGTGTTGCCTCTCTCCAGCTACAGCATTCTTGCAATAACTCATCCGTTGACGCGTCTTCATCTTCCTAAAATGAAATTCCATCCATATCGCTCCCGCGCTCTTCGGCTATTCGACGATCTAATGGAACCCCCTCAGTTTGTATTAGTTTAGCGCTTCATTTGCCGCCCTCTCCATCAACGGATCTTCTATCTACTTTATCTTACATGGCAACATAATTGAACAGAAAAACATTATTCCGGAACTAAATCTCTTAACAATAACATATTCCAGAAAAAAACAAATTATTTCTGACAAAAGATCTTTAATACTAAATAAGTTTAAAAAAAAGAAAGTTAAAAAAGTTAAATAACTATAGAAAAAATGAATGTAATTGTATAACAAAACATTCAAAAATATACACAAAGTAAATGTAGAACGGTGATACAATATATTCGCAACTATGATAAAACGAGATTCTCAAATAGATAAACCACCAAAAAAAAAAAGAAGAAAATTATATCTATTATTTCAAAAAGTTATAAACAGGTATATGGTTAGGGTACCATTGAAAGTAGGGCACTGTGCTTCAATGCTCAATGTCCCGGGTTAGAGTGAGGTTGTGGTAGGTAACTATTTATTCTGTCACATCAGCCGTGGAAAATTAGGAGATCCATTTGGTCACAGCTTCTATTAACTGGGTACTTTTAATTAAATGATTAATAAGAAAAAAAACTTTCAATTGAGCGCTATCTAGCCCTAATCAACTCCCTGCAAATCCCTTAATCTGGACGCAGAACTTACATAATTGACACAGAAACAAAGTCATGTATTCATTGCAGAACATCCATAAGTTGTAGTGCTACAATTTTTTTATATGTGAATTTATAACCGTAAAGCAACGAGTGAATAGAAAAGAAAATATGTAATCAATGTATCGTACATAGAGTATATCGTAAATAGAAGCAGTATGTACGATCTTTAATTCATATATAATAAAAATAAAAAGATGAATCGACATCAATAGTGTGAATTATTTTAATATATGTAACTAAAAACCAGACTATCATTATATGAAATATATCTACAGCCTTACTGAAAAAGCCTGCAAATACAAAAATTGAAATTATTATTACGGAAAATAAACCGTACATTTCTTATAGTAAGAACTTCTAATTTTATTATTATTTAAGAACTTTAATTATTGATACATATTTTTAATTTTTATTTAATTGTTTTAAAAATATTATTCTTATTTGTTTATCTCCTTTTACGCCGCGACACTGTCCCTCTTAAAACTCATCAGCTCCTAGTTTCCTTTCTTATTCTTCTCAATATTGATTATGGCGGCCTTGAAAACGATGGACTGTCTAGAGTACTTGAGGTTAGACAGAAGGGACTAATGAATTGTTTTTTTTTTTTTTTTGTTTTTTTTGGATTCTCCTCTTCCTCGCCTTTTAGGCTATACGGGGTTTTCCCGGGTCAGGTTTTTCCTGTGTGGGCGGGGATTCAAAATACTCCCACGGCACACGGACACGAACTCGTGATTACTTTATATCTTTCGTCTCATATATCAGGTTGCCGAGTAATAGCCCTGGAGACAGGGCCCGAAAATCGACCTGCTCGCAGGCGAAGGTTTGATTTTAAATTACGAAAGTGTATGTTATTCTGAGTAAAAAAAACCTTGTCTGCCGTTCCGAAGCCGCTGCTTTCAAAAATGGCGGCTGATTTAAAGAATACTAGGCCAATAATTTGAGGATCGAAACGAGAAATCTATTGCGAAAAATGTGAGAAAAGTTTCTATTTTTTTAACTTGTATATATGGGTTTAGACATGTAAAAAACAACATTGCTAACGCAGGCCACCAAGGGAAACCTTTTTACAGCCAAAAAAGTCAGATTGTTTCCATATTTTTTGGGTTTTTCATCTATAACTCCTGAACAATGCATCAAAGAAAAAAATATGTTCTTTAATAAATTAAAGAACGTAACATTTTGCGTCAAACGAGTGCATATACTTTAAAATTTGGTTTCGCGGTAAGGTATAAAACCACGTTCAACCAACTCCGAGTTTTACCAAATTTGCCAAATACTAGGACAAATTACTATAAATGGCCCTGTAACTTGGAAATGAGTTCCCTAAGAGGAAAAACCCATAGAATCAAAGTTGTAGAGCATCAAATTTCGCGTATACTCAGTATCAACTAATTTAATGTAGGTCACTTGCTGCGAACAAAATCGGTAATCTCCCGATGGCTAGAAATTGGTAATGAAGGTAAACGTGATTTTCAATATTTCAATAGTATGGGTGTCTATTCTACTGAGTTAGTTTTGGTTAATGTCTGTTACATGCAGTATAAGCCTCTTTTCCACCTCTCAATAGCAAAAGATTTTGGTAAACGATGTGCCGAAATATACCGAATTTTATAAATGAATAACGAATCCCGATTAGAGATATATAATTGGCCAACAATAAAAATGTCAGTACCCAGTATACGCAAAATTTGATGCTCTACAACTTTGATTCTATGGGTTTTTCCTCTTAGGAAACTCATTTCCAAGTTACAGCGCCATTAATAGTAATTTGTCCCAGTTTTTGGCAAATTTGGTAAAACTCGGCGTTGGTTGACCGTGGTTTTATACCTTACCTCGAAACCAAATTTTAAAGTATATGTACTCGTTCGACGCAAAATTTAACGCTCTTTAATTTATTAAAGAACATATTTTTCGCTTTGATGCATTGTTTAGGAGTTATAGATGAAAAACCCAAAAAATATCGAAAAAATCTGACTTTTTTGGCTGTAAAAAGTTTTTCCTTGGTTGCCTGCGTTAGCAATTTTGTTTTTTACATGTCTAAACCCATATATATAAGTTAAAAAAATAGAAACTTTTCTCACATTTTTCACAATGGATTTCCAGCGGATCGAATCAAATGATTGGCCTAATATTCTTTAAATCAGCCGCCATATTTGAAAGCAGCGGCTCCGGAACGGCAGACAAGGTTTTTTTTACTCAGAAGAACATACACTTTCGTAATTTACAATCAAACCTTCGCCTGCGATCAGGTCGATTTTCGGGCCCTGGCTTCAGGGCTATAACGGCTGTGTTGTGCACAAGCGTTAATCCGTACGGCCAACCCGTCCACTGGTATTCCGAGTTGAATTAGCTATTTCCAGTTTTTCGATGGCAATATTTCCTTTTCCAAATATTTACAAAGAGAAAACCTTCATACCTTCTTGAGTTGTTTTTCAGTCCATTCTTTCAACACGAGATCCCAGCCCACAAACCTGTATATTTCTTCTCATAAGACATCTTATTTTGAAAAATTCTTTATAATGCATGCTATCTTGTTTTGGAATTCCTTACCACTTCCATACGTAAATCCTCATCATTGACTTCATTTAAAAACCAATTCTTTTTCCATCTGAGCCATCAATCTTCCAAATATTCTACTGTTAATTCTCAGTTATTATTTATATTTCTTACAGTGCAAAAATATGTAAACACACGAATATCTATATCACTATAATTTCATCATGTTATATGTATATTTAGTGAAGTAATTTATTTTTATTATAATGTTACACAACTTTGTAACCTAATTATTAGGTACCAGGCATTATGTACCAGACAAATAAATTTTATAATGTAGTGGTCATTGTTCATGTTTGTTATTCTCAGGAGACCAAGGGTCCCAGAGTAAAATTTACTTTCTCCTTCTTCTACTGTTTTCACTGTCTTTGAGGAGGTCTCAAACATTTCCTGGTATTTTTGTATCAAACCGTTTTGGTTTGGGCTTTGGGCTTTGAATTAATGTGGATTCCATGGTATCATTGTGTGCAGGTATTCATGAGAGAATTTGCAGCGAACTATGCGGTTAACTATGCTTAACATATCTAGATATAATTTCACTTATTCTTCAACTTTTACTTTTTTAAATTGCAAACTGAGACCAAAGTCCATAGGACTTGAAATTAGTTTGAAACAGTATATCCCCGAATGTTTTCTCATATTGTATTTAAATGTTCCAGCATTATGGCTTTTGGATCATTACTTTCTCTGGCAATTGTATTTTTTTTTCGTGACCTTACAAACCTTTTATAAAGTATAGTATTGTTATGATATGTTGGTAGAGTAAGGCTATACTGTTCAGGAGCCAATCACTTCCTTATAATAAAGGTAATGTATACTGTATTAGACGGCTACAGACATAAATTTACGTTTGATTAGGTCGAAGCGTGCAGGATCATTGAAGTGACTGTAGGCACGGAATGTCTTCCATTATTTAAATTAAATTACAATCCTATAATTTCTTATTAACGAAAGAAATGTTATTCTTTTCAATATTAAAAAAGTAAAATAAATAAATATAAATTCTGCAAAAAAAAAAAACGCTAAGAATAACTGAGGTGATTATCTTAATTATAAAAAATGTGGTTTTAAATTATTTTTTGTAATTAAAAAAAATCATCTTAATAAATCATAGATCTGTTGTTTTGGGCATACTTGATATTTGTTTATTTTTTTATTTGTGCTAATGATTTAGTTAATTTATTATTTTATTATTAACATACGTACAAAAGATTGTAAGTAGTACTACAAATAATTATCGTTTTCAATTGATTTACAATAAAGCTGATCATCACAAAAACTATTATTTCCTCTTTCTTATATTACCATCCACAGATAAATCTTTAACAAAACAGTACGACAATCAATCAATATTTGGAGAGAAAAATATTTTTTGAAAGAATGACATCCAAATGGATGAGTACAGATTATAAATAGGTATGCAAAATTTGCAGAATCATACCGAAAATTAGGGATGGCGATGTATGATGTATTGTTGAAGATAAATTTATGTTGATGTTTCAGATTAATATGATGCAATACACCGAAAGCTCCATGTATCGATAAAATAAAATGAGGCTGAATTAAAAGGGCATTTTTCCATATTTCCCCGATGATTACGCACATGATTGGGTCGAAACGTCGGTAAACTTAATAAACACCATAAATGACTATTTTTATAATGTTATCTTGACTATTTTTAACCGACTAAGCGAAGCGAAACGAGGGTTATGTGTTTGGGTCGTTCGCTAAAAGGTGTTCGCTTTTTCTATCGAAACGTTAAATCGTTGTTTTTTTTTATAGTTTGATGATTCAAATTATTCGGTGAGATTTCCGTGATTGTTTTGAAACAATTTGAGCTCAAAATAATGTCGAATTACTTTGTACAGTGTGTTTAATCAATCCGATTGGTACGTACAGGTATGTAAAGATATTTTGAGCGAATGGCATGATCGATTTTCAACTATGACGGCTGTAATTAGTCAGTTAGGTCCCGTGAATGTTTTGAAACAATTTGAGATCAAAATACTGAAAAAACTTTTGCCAAGTGAGGTCAGTATAGCTTTCTCACCGTTTTCATTGGCTAAATAAAGGCTAAATAAAATTGGAGAATAAAATCTCTGGGAGAATCCGATTCCATATGATCAGTGCCTTCAACATTTCGCAGCCATTATATTGCTAAAAATTATTGATATTAATTTTAATTATTAAATGGAATTCAATGAAATTGATACTAAGTTATTTCTATACTGTTTTCCAAATTTCCTCCAAGTTTGGGTCAAATCGAATGTGCCGTTTTCAAACTATAGGCACATCAAATAACACATTTCCTGATCTGAAAGCGGAAGTATTTTTTTTTGGAGTAGTAGATAGAAATTGATGTCTATTTCATTTAACTTTTACCAATCCCTCATAATTTGAGCAAAATCGAACTTGCGGTTTTAGAGATATAGACGAATCAAGGAAAACACGTATGCTCATATATAAGAGAAAGCAACGGACAGAATTCAATAAAACTGACCATACATTATTTATTCACAAATACCTAGCTTTTATCCAATTTTGAGCCAAATTGAAGGAGCCATTTCTGAAATATTCGCATATCCACAAAAATGCGTTTGCGCTTGCGTGGGCCCACACAATTTCTGAAAATTTCATGAAAATTAGATGAACGATAGTAGGTGATATGTCCGTTACATCGATTTGACTACAGACAGATACCGAACCAAATTTGATCTTTGATGTCTGAAACGTAAAATGCGAGTTGAAATTTTTTATTCTGAGCACGAAATTTTTTTTAACCTCTCGCACGAATACAATGCTTCTCTACCTTCGGTAATGAGGAAGCAAAACATTATTATAGTTTAAGTATCTCGATGATTAATTGATTAAATGATATCTGATCATATGTTATGAAAATTAATGGTGAATATTTTAAAAATTAAATATGTAGAAATAAAAAAAAAATGTTAATTTAAAACAAACTCAAAAACTACAGAAATTAGGAAATTTTATCCATCTTGAGAGAATGTACTTCCATATCTACTGAAACATCTTGGTAGATTCTTAGGGAAATTGACATATATGAATATTTAAACATGTAGAAGCCGATTTCGTATCACACGTCAAGAATCTTTCGAATGTTGAGGTTCTCTGATATATGGTACGAAATATATTTACCTAGAGCCGTAATGAGTAGTGATAGGAACCCGACCACTACATCAAGTTTAAATATTCATAAATGTCAATTTCGCTATCAATCTAAGAAAATTTTTCAGTAGATATGGAAGTACATTTCTCAGGGTGGATAAAATTTCATGATTTCTGTAGTTATTTTAGGTTTGTTAAATTTTTTTTATTTCTGTTTTTAAAATATTAAACATTCATTTTTATAACATATGATCACATATCATTTCAAATCAATTAATCAATCAAAGGTGGATAGAATTTTCCAATTTCTGTAGTCTTTTTTTTTTTTAATTAAAATTATTTTTCTGACATCCTTGTATTGTTAATAATCAACTATACCTTCCTTTCTAGATTAATAATTTTAATCATTAATTAAAAAAATTAAACATTATCCTGATAAATAACTAATTAATCACTAAAATCGGATTCTGAGGCAGGCGGTTGTTAAATACCTAATGAAGTAAAAACCAACCCCGAGCCGAACTGCCAACCCGCTAATATTCAGTGGCTTTGAACAGCCATCACAAAAGGGGTCTTTTATTCGGGGCTCAAAGCCCGACCATTTGGACCCCTTTTTTGCCCGGTCCGGGAACTTGTTTCGCCCCTATCATGTTATTAATGCAGCAACATTTTTACACCATTGAAAGGAACAAGGACCAATCGCAACTACATCATGTTCGTCCCATTCAATCGCCCGATTCAATTTCTACTTGCCACGACTGGCTTTGGAGGCATTCATTTCGAAATTAATATTAGCATTTATAATTGCTTCGAATCCTCTCGACCGTGTGTTATCCCCCCTTCAATATCCAATCAACTTCTCTCTGAAGTCGCATTTAATAAACTTTCCGAGTGCTTTCAACTGGGAAATGTTTCGTAATATAAGCTATATTTAATAATATCGTTTTCGATGCCAGGTCAGGATCAGTTAGTACTTTGCAATAATCATCCAATACAGAAAGCCTTTATCAAAGAACGTGAAAAGGCACATTTCAAAAGTTATTAATTTATTCAATCTTCTATAACAGGTGATATTTGCTGAATTGAAAATATGATACCAGTTGTGTGTAGGTAATAATTTTTTTTAGGTAATAATTAAACCATAGAAATTCGTCTCAAATTGGGGAAATCTTTAGTAGAGTGAGATAGTTATTTTAAAATATCTTGAATAATCCATTTAATAATAATAATAATAGTAATAAACTAATATTAATCTAAAAATGTCTTCACTTTTTTTTTTGCATTAGCCCACGAAACAAGTACAGTTATTGTTTTTATTAATTGGAAAAAAAATTATTACTTTCGGTTGCCTTTGATAAAATTGAGGTTAAGATGACCAAGAGCATTAAGGCGTCATAACTTTAGCAACCTTCAGCCTGGGCGAATTGAAATTCATTATCATTAGCATAGATGCAAGAAATGAACTCGATCTTTCAACGCTTGTTAGAATAACGTGTAGAAACTTCCGTTCTGATAACGATGAGGCTCTGAGTCATGAACTCATGTCACTTATCGTCTTATTCGACAGTCAATATATCCTAATAGGATTATCAATTTGAATTTGGTGGAAATGAAATGAATGACACAGCAGCAAAAGAAGTTCTTACCCTTCCAGGACGTGGTAAAGCTTTCATAACTGCGTCCAAACTGGAGCGACTCCTGAAAGAGGCCATACACCAGGATTGGCAGACACTATGAGACAACAGCACTCCAAATAAATTAAAGATGATAAAACATGAAGTGAAACAATGGAGCAGTTCCAGTCGCAGTAAACGCAGAGAGGAACATTAACCTTCACTTAATTTACTTTTATGTAATTTAGCCGCTTAAAAGCCCCCTTACATAGACTTTAATAAAGACAAATTTCTCTTGTTTATGAGAAAATTTTATTTATCTTACTATACTCCGATTAGGTTTTACTTAAATTGAATACTTCTTTACTTATCGCTTTTCTATTCAAGAAATAGAAAGTGTGAGTTCAGAAACTCCAGCTTCTACTTTACTGCATGGAATCGAACGATGTTAAATAAGGTAAATGTTCTGGTAGAAGACACTTTAAGAGTAATTTCCAACATTAATATGAACCACAAATTTAATTCTGACGGTGGATCTTTGCAAATTGCTTTAATTGAAAATTTAGCCTTTTACCAATTTTGTTTTTTCTATACATTAAATTAGTTTATTATTCATAAAAAATGTAGACAATTCTGATAGCGTATTTTGCACCATTAATAGGCATCCAAGAAGTTTCGGAGTCAATAGTTTTTTATATAATTAAAAAATCCATAATAAATTCTCTACAGTTTTCAAACAAGAAAATGGCAAACTACTGATGAATGGATCAAAAGTTCAAACTTAACTCCTAAATTAAAGTGATACGGAAACATCCTTGAAACAAAGATCCAGTCTTGCTCCAATAGAAAATAAACTTAAAAATGAACCAATCGGCTTTTGAGGCGTGATACAACTTGAGATTCAGGCACCGCCCTATTAAGTGTTCTAGCTTCAAATCTACTCATATTTGCACTCTATATTTTCGGCATACAAAGCTTATTACCGATTAATGAGTTAAAAAATGTCAATTTACCAAATGTCCTTTTTTGTTCTAGAGGCATAATAATAATAATCTTTTGTTTAATCTAAGACGAATCCCTTTAGAATAATTTACAAGTATAGAAATGTGAGCTTTTGAGCCTCAGATGTATAAAAATGTAATTAGAAAGTTAACTAATCGATATAATAGAAAAAATAAAAAAAATTACCTTCTAAATTAAATCGATTAAGAAAAACTAATAAATGAAAAAACAATGAAATGAAAATAATTGGAAATATACTAATAATATATAAACATATTTACAGACGTTTTTATTTACAATTTTAGAGGGACTGGGAGGAAAGGAAGTGATTGAATAGGCGGAATTTAAAAGTAGGGAGAGTGTTGGAGCAACGGATGTCAGGAGGGATGGAGTTCGAATAATAAAATTTATCGAACAGCGGTTCGGTTGGCCATTAAATATAAATCTGAAGACCGGGAACGGGTATTGCGGGAGTGGACAGAGGATTTGAATTGGAGGAGCTCGGAGATTTATGAAGGGCGGTGGGAGTGAATGACTTGGAAGAGGAAGGATGCCAGGACATACGACGGTAGGAAGGATAAATTGTAAGGTATAATATTGTCTCTTTAAATATTTTCTTTCACAGCAAAATCGATATTTTGTGACTGCCTTGAAGAAACCTTTACAATTATCATACACCGTTTTAATTATAATAAACCTTCCGCAGCATTTGATTTGCACCTTTTTGCTATCTTAAAGTGTGAGCTTTTTAAAATGGCGCCTGTTGAAAGGAGGAGAAAATACCAAATACGCTGAGACAGCATTATTTGAAGATATTTATTTTAGCACAAATCATGGGAACTGTTAATACGAATAAAATTGTTTCAAACTACTCGTATTAAAATTTGGATTGAAATTATTGTAGTTTTTGTAAGTGCGTCTTTTTTGCAAAACCGTACATTTTTGAGGCGTATGTCCATATGGGTTTGAGTAGGATAGTATTACAACAGTTTCCTCGTACATAAATAACAAATCTTCACATAAAGTCTTACGACAATCAACTACACACATCACAACCGACTTATCAACGACATGGCCACAGCTGACATGCTCATCAGGAGATGATTGAAGAGGAGCTGGATGAGAGATCTCCTTTCCTGAATTAAGGAAGTAAACCAAGACCACGAAGAGGTACTATTCTTTCTTGTGCCTAAAATACTAATTTTCCTAACAAGGACATCACATCGGCTTATTGTCAAGATTATGACAGGTGTGGATGAAAACATGAAGAAAAAAATTACTCGTAAAACATTTTTCTTAACAATACTCATAGGATATCAACTGAAAAAAAAATCCAAAAAAGATTATTTCAAATATAAAAATGGTGATCTATTGTGTTTTTAAAAAATCATGTTGATGTTAGTAAGGCCGTTTCTATTGAACTATTAAACAAATAAAGGAGCTCAAATTGGAGCTGGTAAAATGCACTACAAAGGAATTAATTTTTCTTTAAAATAGCTGTTACTTTGAGATTTTCGTCTTTAGAATTCGGCAGACAACATTTTTTTGTATTTGGGGGTCTGCAGCAGTTTCATGTTAATTAAAAAAAAAAAAAAAACATCTTCATACAATGCAATTTACACCGCACTTCGTACCTTCATTTCAACGGACACCATTTTGAAATGCCGTGTTTTGAGTTATAAACTAGAGCAAATTAAATGCTTTTGATGAATATCACGATGTATGACTTATTTTTTTAAAATTAACTGCCTCTCTAAGCTATTCCAATAATACAAATATTATAAAGATTAAAGTTATAGTGAATTTTCTTCTCTTTATGAACGAAATTAACAAGGATTCTATTAGAGCTCAGGTTGCCGATTATACAAAAAATAGTCGAAAACATTCGAGATTTTTAGTTCACAGAGTATTCTTCCAAAGGAACTTTTGATGGAAAAACTTTCCTCGATCAGGAGAAAAAATTTTACCCAACCTTTTTCATGAGCATATCACTTGAACTATTAGTTCAGTTGCATACGAACAACCCTTTATTGTTACTCAATACTTATATTTGAATTTTTCACATTTTGTTGTTATAGTTGTAATAACGCTTTACTTATAAAACAGAATAAAATTGAATGTGACAATGCACTGTTCTTCTTAGATTTTGTTCTTCTTAGACGCTTACCTGCATATATTATTTAATAAAGGCACGTGGGTATCATAGGAAGCCAGTGCTGTTATAATAGCCGATAGTGCAGAGCGATATGGAGGAAATCCGCGAAGAGTATCTTATTTGCTGAGCC
This sequence comes from Nezara viridula, assembly GCA_928085145.1. Taxonomy (NCBI): domain Eukaryota; kingdom Metazoa; phylum Arthropoda; class Insecta; order Hemiptera; family Pentatomidae; genus Nezara; species Nezara viridula. The sequence continues at coordinate 21,875,031 of OV725082.1, read as the reverse complement.
GGATAAAGGTGGCAGTGCAAACAGGAAACCCTTAGAAGGCAGGATTGGAAAACCATTCCATCCCTATCACCCGTTGCCTCAGCTGCGATAAATGAAAATCCAGAAAGGGACAACAATTTAAGCCCTTCATTTTTTAACCTCCCGCTGGAATTCCCCTCGATAAATCCCTCTTTTTATCCCTCCTTTCTTACCCAAAATAACCTATTTTTCTCTTTTTTATACAATATAAAGAGTTTAAAGCGTTTCGATAAATTTCTTTTTCCTTCAAAGTCGCTCACAACAACTATTACAGAATATTAACTGAATCAAAGCATAGAAATATTAGCTAATACAAGTTTGAATTCTTTCATAAAATAACATTTACGAATTATACTAGGTAGTTACTAATGTCCTTGTGCGTACTTATAGCTTTATTTCCTATTACATATTTTAAACATTCTTTAATACTTATCTTCAAAGTGAAATCCATTGTTTTCAACTATTTTCAGTAATTATATTTAATACCGATACCACTCCTTCGGTTTTGATGAAAAGAAAGGATCTTTATCTAATTTTTATGTCCTCGTAATTATCAAAGATAGAATCATTTAAAAATGAGCCATTGGTCTAAATTAAACATTATTTGATGGTGTAATATTTGAGCTATACGCAGAATGAGACAAAATTGTAACTGCTTACAGTTCCGATAATTTTCCTTTGTCTAACGCACGGGCAGATCTACGGAGGGAGAGGGGAGGAATTTCGGGCTGAAGCCCCTCGCCCTAAATGGTAAAATATAACCACGTCTTATGAAAAAATATTTAATAATTACCTCTAAAAGTATTATTGTTCGTGTAATTACATTCAATAGTACTTAAAGAATCACTTAAACTCTATTTCATATAGGTAGTTAGTTTCTTTCATTTTTTTTTCTTAAGTAATATATATACTTTTTAAATCTTTCGGGGTGAAGCCCCCCAAAACTAAATTGAATTCGCTAGTAGTCTAACGAGAACGAAGGTGTACTGTCGTGTTGCGATATGGCTTGATTTCTGTTGACCAGCCCGGGGTACTTAGCACTCAAAACTTTTCTTCTATAGTTGGAGGTAGAAGCCTGGCTTGGGGTTCCCTGCCTAATTGTTTATATTTTATATAGGTATGAGTGTGTTTTTATGGTTTTTAATTTATTTATCTTTAGGTTATTTTATTTTTTATTGTATATAGTTTTTAATTATTACTTTACTTTTGTTAATTTTATATTTTCTGTATATATGGTGTGAATGTGTTCATGTATCACTATAATTATTGTCCACGTGACAGATTATTAAATTTCTAAATAAATAAATAAAAGCTGTTTACAGTAGAGGTTTGAGTCCACTGCTTGACCATCAGGAACAAGCTCAAAATGTAAACAGTCAAGAATTGACCATTTATATTCATCACATATGATCACAAACCTACACACGATATTATAAAAAATATTTTTAAAAAAATTAAGAATAGCAGTACAGTTTCATTTTGTTTATCTACATTTAGTTTCCATATTATTATTTTGCTGTTTAATTTATTTTTTTAATATATATAAAGTGTGAATCAACTATTACTAAACCCCTTAATTGTGAGTAAATGTAGTATTTTTTAAATTATTGAAGGAAGTTAGTCGACTGTTCTACATATCATGGGTGATAAATATTCAGGATGCATTTTTTTTAATGTTCGCATAAATAATAAAAAAATAAAAAAAATACTGCGTCCTGAATATGTATCGCCCACGGTAATATATATATTTCTTTTAATTTAATCTTTATTTATTTTGAGAAAAGCGTTCCATACAAATAGAGTCTATCTCTATATTATAAACATTATTATCCTTATAGCGAATAAATGTAATAGTATTCAATAAAGAAATGTGTATGTGAAGAAAATATGTATATAATAAATTATTTTTTTCAGCTTTCAAGCTTAAACTTTTTAAAACTATTCACGACATTATTTAGAAATTTGAATCATCAAATTTGAACTGTTCAGTCGTTTGCCCAAAACATCGTTACATACCATTTTACATACAGTTAGAAAATATTTTATATAATAATTTGTGAATGTTTTGAACCCAAATATTTTCATACTTTTTAAGAAATATTTTAATATATTTTGTTGCATATGAATCCGGTTCTTTATTACAATCAAGAAGAAATTAGACGTCAGTAACAATAAAATAAAAGAATGATCTGTGGAGACGGTAGCACTGCCAATTCATTTGTTTTGTATGACAGTTCTGACGAACTGGTTCGAACCGGTTTTCGGCAGATTCACTCTAACCTTAGCCTGCCTTTAAACCAGATTCAAAGAAAGGCAAACCTCAGAAGTGAGAGGTGAGAGCTGTCCATTACTGGGTAAATGGACAGGTAATTCTAGATGGAACAGCTGATAGTGACTAATGGAGGATGTTAGTGGCGTTTAACTCGAACAATACGATCCTAAGGGATCCAACACTTTATCGGAAAGGTGTTCCTTACCTAGAATCATCAATAGTTCTAACCGATACTGTGAATATCGAATAGAGTTTGTGAGGCTGGGTACATAGGATTCTCAGTTGATAGTCCGTGGTACAGAGTATTTTTTATCAAATTAATAACGGTTGACTAAAAGTTTGTGAATGGCTTCATCTTATGGCAACTTAAAACTTTTTTTCAAAGAAAGTTCTCAAAAATGGTGCTGTTTCACATTAAATTAATTAATTGAATTAGGTGCCCATTTGAACACAAAAGTACCTCTGATAAAAATCGGCAAACTTAGTCTATTTAATAATTTAATAAAACTCATAAATACCCATTTGTTTTCCACTCCATTGAATAATATAACATTCTGTCACTTGGACAATGGTTATAGTGAGCTAAGATCACATTCACACTTATGAGCCGTTTATTTTGAAAGCGGCCTAACTCCATTTTTCAATTTTTTGCCGGTTACTATGGTTACATGTACAACTTCATACTATATATCAGTAAAATATTTCACGTTGCTTATATTCAGAGCAAATACGATAAATTTTTGACACATAACTTTTCAGAATTAGTTCAATAACTGAACCATGTAGTTTGAAAATTGCCTAACTCCATTTATTTTATACTTACATCAAGATATTTACTATTGATAATGTTGGAAAGCAGCGATGAAGGTCCCTTTCACACTCGCAAAATCTAGACGAATAGTAAATTGTTTGTTAATAAAATGTTGTATGTTCTGTAATTAAAAAATGTTGTGAATCTCGTAAATTGTGTTTCCGAAATGTTTTAAAGATATGTAAAATAAATTGAGTATTGTGTTTTTCAATTTGAAGCATCTTAATTTGGGTACCTTCAAATTTTATAATGAATCTGGTTGTTAATTTTGAAAGTGGCTTAACTCCATTCTTGATAAGAAAACGCACATTATTCACTTAATAATTGTTACTATTTTAATAGGAACCATAAATTGAACACCCTTAGATACACTTAAGCAGTATGAATCATTAGTACCCTCTACGTATATGTTTATATTCATTGAAACGCAACCCCCTTAAATATTTCGATTCGAAGTTAAATGGAGGTAAGCCACTTTCAAAATAAACGGCTCATATGTATAAAAAACAAATAAGCATAATCAAAATAACTAAACAATACAATAAATAAAATAAAACAAAAAGACTTAAAGATAATTAAATTTTAAAAAAAACAACACACATACATATCTATATACACTATTTACAATCAGGCATGGGAACTCCGGGGAAGACTTGTCCCTCTAACCAAGGAGAAAAAAGGCGGACTTCAGGAGATCCCTGTGCTACTCTATCAAGTCAATGGTACTAAAGACAGTGAAGATTAAAGCCTTTAATTATAAAAAGGTTTCTCACCTATCCAATATTTCAATACAACCCAATAACAAAATATAAATTTCTTCACATTTTTTTGGCATTACTTACTTAATGACGGGCTCTACACTACAGTCCGAGGTGGACCTTGGCCTCCTTCACGATCTTTTTCCAATCCTCTCTATCCTTCATTCTTATCTTCCAATTCACCACTCCCATTCTCCTTAAATCCTCTTCCACCTCACATTTCCAACATTTTCTCGGTCGTACTCTTGTCCTTTTTCCGGGAAATTCCTCTCATACTCGAAAATTTCTCGAAAAAGGATCTTTTTTATTGCTTTGTCATCTGATAGTCTTTCCATGTGTCCTAGCCAACTAATTCTTTTAGCTTCAATAAAGCTTACAATATCCTCATGCTTCAATAGTTCATCCAGCTCCTGATATGTCCTTATCCTCCACTCTCCTTGTATGTATAGGGGGCCAAAAATTCGTCTCATGATTTTTCTTTCTAAAATCCTTGGCGCCTTTTGGTCAGCTACTTTCAGCGTCCAGGGTTCGGCTCTATAGCACACAACTGGTCGAACCAAGGATTTGTACATTTTTATTTTTTTCATTACCCCCACGAAATAAGTACAGTTAAACTTTTATTATTTTTACTAATCGAAAAAAATGATTACTTATAGTTGCCTTTGATAAAATTGAGGTTAAGATGGGAAGAGCATTAAGGCGTCATAACCTTATCAACCTTGAGTCGGGACGGATTGAAATTTATATCGTTATAGATGCAAAAAATGAACTCTTTCAATGCTAGTTAGAATATCGCGTAGAAACTTCCGTTCTGATATCCGTGACCCTAAGTCATGAACTCGTGTCACTTATCGTCGTATACAGACAGTCAAAATATCCTAACAAGATTATCAATTTGAATATGGTGGAAATGAAATGGCTGACAGAGCAGCAAAAGAAGCTCTTCTCCTTCCAAGACGTAGTAAAGCTTTCATAATTGCGTCCGAACTGGCGCGACCTCTGAAAGTGGCCATACACCAAGATTGGTAGACATTATGTGACAAAAGCTCTCCAAATAAATAAAAGCTGATAAAAAATGAACTGAAGCAATGGAGCAGTTCCAGTCGCAGTAAATGCAGAGAGGAAGTTGTCCTTACGCGACTAAGAATAGGTCATACCAGGCTTACGTGCTCTCGCATAATTACGAAAACCCGCCCATTTGTCGGAAGTGTGGAAAGAAAATTCGACAGATGTGCCTTTTACATCAGATAATTAAACAAAAAAGGGAATACCAGCAAATACATTGGCTGCTTTGGAAAATGATGAAAATATCTTGAGCAAAATCATATATTTTCTCTCTGAAGAAGAAATCTTTAAAAATCTCTGAACGTCCAACGCAGCACTTCCCACCTCTTTCTTTTCCCTTTTTTTAAATTTATTTTTTAACATTTTTTTTTTTACTTAGCATGCTAACCTTGAATAACTAAACTTTAATAACCGTAAACAACTTGACCACGTCTTTTTAATTTTATTTTATTGCTATTATTCACAACCGAAAGATATAATAATATATAATTTTAATTAACGGCGTTAATGACCAACAGATTTTACGCCTTTACTATACAACAACCAACCAACTTTCGCTCTGGGTCAATACCCATTTTGTTGCAATTACATTTACCAATTTACACACTGGTAAATCCAGGACCGAAAATTATACATATCTTCATTCTATTTACATTATAAGTGTATTGTTCTCACCTCTCTATTAATACCTGCAATAAATATAAAGTGCCTTTGGATAAATTGTCATCTCCAACCTCTCTGACACTTAATCTACCCCCTCCCCACCCCTCACCACCACCCTACTTCTCGAGACCCTTAAAATTTAATCAGGATCAGCTGAAATTAACAGGACCTCAGGTTAACGATCCAATAAAGGTTCGACAGGATCTTATAAGGCCTGGAGAGGTGCCCCTGCTTTATTAGGTGGAGTTGAATTACAACCAGTGTAAATTAAATAATGGAAATTTTATTTGCCTAAAAACGATTCCTTCACCAGCACAGAAGCACTTATAGGAACGATTTATTCTTTTAAAAGCAATGATCTTTAGCCATTGACGAAATAGATTCAATGTTAAAATTTTATATAGAAAATATTTGATGGGTCTAAAAACTGATAAGTGAACCCATGAAAAAAAATCTAAGAGGTGTGCTTTAGACTACACGATAAAAATGAAAACATCAACAAAGCAAGATTAATCACATGATATAAATTATAAATAATAGTCCATTATAAAGAGGATGAAATATTGAAAAACTAACCCATTTTCAGTACACCGGTTCGATTTTTAGCTTCTGAGATATTTTAATCCATATCTTGAATAAAACTCGTTAACATTTGGTTTTCGACCGTTTTTGTCCCCTTTTCACCTCTCTAACATGACGTCGCATTAAGTTCATCCAGCTCCTAATTTGTTCTTATCCTCCACTCTTCTTGTACGCATAGGGGGCCAAAAATTTGCCTCATGATTTTTCTTTCTAAAATTCTTAGTGCCTTCCGGTCAGCAACTTTCAGCGTCCAGAGTTCGGCTCTATAGCACACAACTGGTCGTACCAAGGATTTGTATATTGTTATTTTTTATTTATTTTTTTTTTCATTAACCCCACGAAACAAGTACAGTTAAACTTTTATTATTTTTATTAATTGCAAAAAATGATTACTTATAGTTGCCTTTGATAAAATTGAGGTTTAGATGGAAAGAGCATTAAGGCGTCATAACCTTAGCAACCTTGAGTCGGGACGGATTGAAATTTACATCGTTATAGATGCAAAAAATGAACTCTTTCAACGCTAGTTAGAATATGGCGTAGAAACTTCCGTCCTGATAACGATGTGACCCTAAGTCATGAACTCGTGTCACTTATCGTCGTATACAGACAGTCAAAATATCCTAACAGGATTATCAATTTGAATTCGGTGGAAATGAAATGGCTGACAGAGCAGCAAAAGAAGTTCTTGCCTTCCAGGACGTAGTAAAGGTTTCTTAACTGCGTCCGAACTGGCGCGACCCCTGAAAGAGATCATACACCAAGATTAGCAGACACTGTGGGACAACAGTCCACCAAATAAAGTAAAGGTGGTAAAAAATGAACTGAAGCAATGGAGCAGTTCCAGTCGCAGTAATCCAGAGAGGAAGTTGTGAAGGAAAAATTTTCACAATCCGATGGATAAATTTAATTAACTCTTCACAAAAAAAGAGCAAAACGCGTCTAATGAAGTTTTCACTTCAAAATGTCAAGTTTAATAATAGCGGTTTTCTAACTTTTTGGTAGGTTTTTCTAATTTTATGCAACTCACTTATTTATTGGATAGCGGCGTGGATCAGTGGTAGGGCGCTGAGCTTCAAAGCTCAAGGTTCCAGGTTCTGTTTTTTCGGCCCTAGGGTCGGGAGACCTTCTTGTGGCACACTCAGTCTGTATGAATTGGGTACCCTTAATTAATTAAGAGGAAAAACCTGGCAGTTGGGTGTGAACTCGGTCAAATCAACTCCTTGCACAGAAGTTGACCAAGAAACATTACCTCCCCTACATAGCACTAAACCCAAGATCCTTTATGGGTTGTAGTGGTATTGGTTTTTTTTCTCATTTTTTAAATATTACCACCCTGACGAGGTGGGGTGATTGGCAAAATACATTTCTAAGAAAGTGATTACAGTATTGTCCATGTGAGAGAGAAAAAATATAAAATTTAGGGCAAACAACCTCAGACTTATTTGATAAATCAATTAACAAGAAGATATCAGAGTTAAGCAAAGAAGATAGTGTTTTGCATAATTACACTTATAAAAAATAATTAAAACTTCCTTTATAGTGAAAATAAATCAAGAAAAGCCTGCCTTCTTTGGATATTTTCTCCTCCGGTCCGTATGTAGGCAAAGGGAAAGAGAATTTCTATTAAAATCTTGGAAAGTGATAATGAGAAGATATAAACACTCGGAAAATTATTTACTTAAAACCAAACCACAATTGTAATCTGAATTGTTTTCTTTAATGTTGCATTTAATTATTTATTTTCTACTTGATTTTTAATATTAAATTTGACTAATCGCATCTGAGTATACATGTTCGTAATGATATTGGGACAGCAGTCAAAAAACTGATGTGCATTCGCTTAAAAATCTGGACTCTACTAGTAATTAACTCAAAAGAAGGAAATATAAATATATTGGGAAGTCGTCATCACACAGTGGGTATGGTGCTGACTATATATATACATATATATATACATAAATATATATATATATATATATATATATATATATATATATATATATATATATATATATATATATATATATAACAATTAGAGACGGTTATGTATATAACACACGTTATCTAATTATAAATAACTTTTTTTAAAAATATCAACATAAGCGCTGATTGGTTTTAAGTGCTTGTAGTTTGGCGATGAGGAACAAGATTGACAAATTTTATCAATATTTTTTAGAAAGAAATAACTAATTTTTATTTATTTTTTTAATTAAATTTCTCCTTATAAACCTAGACTAAGTTGAAGAAATCAACCGATCATCAACTAATCCTTTATACTGGAGTCATATAACATTATTTATATACATTACAATTTTCCTTTTTTATTGTTGAATAACATTTTACATATTTCGAAAACACATTATTCATACTTACATGAAATCTATATATTACCTATTTATTATATTCCTTAGTTATACAAAAACACTTTGTAACAAATAATTCGTAATTTCAGATATACTGGAGAAAACTGAAGCAGTCTATCGAAATACGAGTTCAAATGGACCTAAACCTTCAACAATAACCTTTTAAAAATATTAAATAAAGTAGACAGTATGTCGTTAAAAAAGTTTAATAAACTACCAGAAGTGAAAAGCACAGGTACCCAAAATTATTAGTTTCCTAAAAAACAAACAAAAATAAATCCATTGATGTTGTAAAACAGGAATGCGAGAATAATTATTATATTTCTGAATTTAAATGTTATGCTTACATTCATTATTGTTTTTAAACAAAAATATAATAATTTGATTAGTTTTGCACTATCTAAAGCATGCTCTGTTCCTTTGCACCAATTTAAAACAAAATATTATTGGTATCTGTAATAAATGTTGTGATAAGTACAAGAATAACCAAGTTAAAACTTGAAGAATTAAAATTATTTAACTTTTATACAATTTTCTCTATAATATTGATTTGAAAATAATATAGATATCATCAATAATGAAGATATTAATTTAAATAAAATAAGGAATATATAATAACTGGATAATATATCAGGTTTCTTTTTAGTATTATTTACTCTTAACCAATTACATTAATCAAAACAAATTAATCATAACAACTACATGTTTTAAGTTGTAATCATAACAAATTCTATAGAACACTTAGGACTAGGCATTACAGATTCCAATTTTAGTTGTAGGACATGCATTTACTTAAATCGCTTTGCTTTGTTATTATTTTTTTATTTATTTATTTTTCAATCTTCTCTTGTTCTAAAACAGCATCGGTTTATAAGGACCATTACTTCTTTATAAGGTCCTTATTTCCTGAGTACTAAAGCTGATTTACCTTCTTATTTTATCAGAAGGAATCTGAAGATTATGAGAACTTTATTCAATTGCATACTTCAGTTAATATTCACATATACGCTTTTCAATCCTAATACTATTATTGTAGGTAATATTAACCTCAGCTTTTACCTAAATGTATTTTGAAGAATATAAAACCTAATCGGTTCATAGAGATTAACAATTCCTATGATCCATATAAATGCTTTTTGATTACCTTAGAAATGAGAAAGATGAAGTAAGACCTCGCCCAAAATGGTTTGAATACCAAACCCGCATAGCATTAAGACTTGGATGGCTTATCATCTGGATTTTAAGGCGCCTAGTGGTCTTGTTGATATTATACAATAAATAGTACCATAACTGTGTTGATAAAAAATATTATACTTTCGACGGTTCTTTACGAATATGAAACGTGGCTGGTTACATTAAGAGATGAAGAAATTTGTAAAAATAAATTATTATGCACAATACATGGATTGAAGAAGGACGAGTTATTCGGAGAATTTGAAACGGTTATAGAAGGACTTTTCGAAAACGTCAATATCTTTACCTATCTAGGGGAAGAAATAAATAATGAAAACTGAATTATGACTGAGGTAAACAGAAGGATAATGACCGCTAGCCGTGCGTATTTCGCGAATTTAAAGCTTTTTAAATCATCCTTGATATCAAGGAAAACGAAAATAAGACTATACACTACCTTAACAAAACCCATACTTACTTACGCGGCTAAAACATGGACGATTACTGCCACCATGACAAATTTGTTAAGGGTCTTAGAGGAAATGATCCTGAGAAAAATATTTGGCCCCTTGTACGATGAAACAACTCACGCATAGTAAAATTGTGTATTTTAAAAAAATCACGGCGGATCGAATGGTTGGAGCACGTTCTCAAAATGCCAGATGAGAGGATTCCAAAAAAAGATGCTCAAAGGAAGAATTTATGGTGTTAGAAGAAGGACAAGACCGAGAGGAAGGGCAAGGCCGAGAAGAAGGTGGTTGGAGGATGTGGAGGACGACCTCAGGCGGTTAAGAGTTACAAACTGGAGGGAAAAGTATAAGGACAGGGACATCAGGGGAACTGTTGTTCAGGAAGCCCAGGCCCCACCTCGAGCTGAAAAGCTATATAAGAAGAAGGAGGAACTTCAGCGAAAAGTGAAAAGGATGCTCATCAATGCTTCTAAGAGTAAGTGGACAGAGGAAGTAATGGCGAGGTTCTTAAGTGGTTGAGAACTTTAATTACTTAGGAAGCAACATGAATAGACGGGGCAAATAGATTAGGAAATAGCATATAGAATTTCCAAAGCCAACCAAATCTATTATAGTATTTGCGATAGCATTGTTGCCCATAGAGATGTGGGCACAAAACCAAGCTTGATATTTAAAAAAAAAAATGTTACAATAGGTGTGGTGATAACGCTTTCTAAACTATAGCATTCTTTGAAGTCGATTGCCATTTCTTTATAGTTTAAATTTCTAACGCACATTGGCGCGTAAAATATTGTCATTTAGGATGGCATCAATTAGCTTTGCTCCTATAATATCTACAAGGAGATATAAGTTCTGTTATGAAGCAGTGGTTCGTAATAATGATTCATTCCAATGGAACTTGAGGAAACTTTTTTTAAGTAGCCTATTTAGACGATACTTATAACACGGCGCATTTTTATTCACTAAGTTTAACTTATACATAGGCAAGACCTAATGAAAATGTTAGCCATATTGCCATGCCTCTGGCGATAGTCGGTACAACTGTAATCGTAATTTATCTTGATTGTTCTAGCGTCATTTAGAAAGATTTTTGTGTATGATCTAGTGACAGTAATCTGATCTTAAACGACAGCTACCAATGTTTTTGTTTACGAAAAGAATCTTCGAGTATTGAACCATTTGAAAGTACTTAAATTTGGCTGAGGCTTTACTTCTTTTGTAGTTATATATGTTGACAGATAACGATTATTATACTCATTTCTTTCAATATGTTCAAAATTAAAAATAAATCAGAAACTGAATGCTAATATTTATTAAATTAACATTATTATTAAAGCCCATTTGGATGAGCGCTTTACAGATATTCAAGCTGCCTAGCATATCCGCAAGCATAAACTACTAACTTTCATAACAATAACTTAAGCTCCGTCACTAGCGGATTCAAGATTTTATTTTGGGATGGGCTTCGGCCCTAAAGCTTTTTTTTTCATTTAAAAACGATAACTACTTTAGAAAAATAAGAAAGATAGTAGCTACATATATGAAATGTTGTTTAAGTGATTCTTGAAGTCCTGTTAAATGCAATTAAGTATTACAATACTTATGACCTTCACAAGCCAACAGTTAACGGCTGCTTATGGAAACCTACAAAAGATTTCATGAACATCCACTTATGGAAAACTACAAAAGATTTCAAAATGAACATGGCTGATAACACATTTAAAAAGCATAAAAGAGCTGGATGAGAGATCTCCTTGTTTAAATAGGAATACTCAATCAAGACAGGAAGGGATACCACTGAGTACACCTTTTCCTCACTCCTTGCTGCTAATAATCTTCCCATCAGCAACGCAGTAATTGTAAGTGTTTCTGTCAGGTGTGGGTGGATAAATTAAGATAAGATACAAGACAGGTTAGAATTTCGGTTTATAAACTATCTATCATTTCTTCATTGAAATAGTTAAATATGTTACATATTATCTATAGACTCAATTTAAATTATCGACTGTGGCACATCGAAATTATAAATCGATCAGGCTAAATATCGGAGGCACCGGTGGCCCTACAAGTAGGACTTTAGAAACTCCTAACTACACACTCTGTAATAGCTGCCTTATTTTCATTCAGGACCCCGCAAAACTTTTACTTCGCTCCCCCCTCCTCACCTCCTCTCTTCCCCTCGCTATTAAAACTCCCTCACAAAATTCCCCGCAGATACTTTGCCAAGGCCTCCTGAAGCGGCAGTGCCTCCTTGAATTTCCAAGCTGACATAAGTTATTCGATGACGCCTTTGAGGAAATTGATTTGTGCCGGTTCATTTGATGGATCGCTGCCTCTTTATTGCCCTCTCTATTGTTCCAGTTTCTGCTTCCGGTCTTCGTCAGCTGCAGCGAGCTTGACGTCTTAAAAGAAAAATGTCGAGTTTGAGACTTGAGAGTAGCAGTGATTTTGTTTTTGATTGATCTATGCCTTAAGTTTAGCCGTCATATACTACTATACACAGAATCATAAATCCTTCTTGAATAAATTTATTAAATTATGTGTCGGATATCAATTTGCGTTTGATTTTTCTCATAACCTTTTCTAATTTTCAAAAAAAAAAAAAAAATCACATTAGAAAGGTATCACTCTCCTTGACGCATTCGACTTATAAGTGACATGAGCGAAACATATTTATCATTATATAGTATACAATATAAAATTATCAGGGTAGCCTATTCAACACACACGCGACCGGCGAACCTTCATATTTCACGACTGTTAAAGTAACAATTTACTTAATAAGTGATTAGCTTGTATCACTCTGCGCAAGGTTAAGTCTCCACTGGGTTTAGCCCCAGTGATGCGGTTTAGAGAGAAGTGCAGGAATCTCCTGGAGTCATGCTTTTCCCTGCACAGTTGGAGGGACAAGTCTGGCTCGGAATTTCCCTGCCTGATTGTAAATAGTGTACATAGGTATATATGTGTTATTTTTTATTTATTTATTTTTCGGTCATTTCATATTTATTTATGGTATATATATTATTTTTCTGTATAATTTTTTTTTATTGAACATAGAGTGTGAATGTGACCTCTGAACACTATTATAAATATCCTTTGAGACAGATTGTAATACTTTCAATAACTAAGTTAAAAAAAAAAAAAGAACTTTTCTCACTGGAAAAAAAAACCAACCTCCAGCTTGACAGTTAATAATACACGGCTACTCCTGAACTAATACTTAGCCATTATTGTAAACGTTCAAGACCTATTTATTTTCTGCAGAAGAAGCTTAGTTTGTAGTTCACTCATCAAGAGTAAAGAAGTCTATTTTAACTTTTAAAATTAGCATTCATCACTTCCAATGAAATTCTCATTCGTTCGATATCTTATTCATCAAAAGTTATTGTTCCTAAGAGCCGGAATACTACCGTATTATATATAGTGTAGATTATGCTAACAATTTATACTTTATAATCGGTCCAGCCCTTCATTAAAATAAATCGTTACATACCCTTCACGAACTAATGAAACAGATTTTACTAAATAATTTATTATTTTTTGGGAAGTTAATGTTTCAAAACAGTCACTAGATCATAACGAATCCATCAAACTTAAAAAAATTGCACCAGTCGTTCGCACAAACAATCGTCATATACCTAAATCTGTTAACTCAAACACAAAAGACTTCTCATGGCATTGCCGTGTGAGAACGAAAAAATCTGGTGCGGTACGCGCATCACACAACTTTCATTTACCACCCTCTTCTTGGCAGAAATAAGTATTTTCAGACAAAGGAGAAGCGAAAATTTGAAAAATTATAGACGCTATAATTATTTATATTTCATTGCTGGTATTTTTATTTGTATAAGTACCCTTATATATACAAATTTTAATATTTATATCGGTGCAATCTATACAATTAAATATTAAATAATACCAACAATAGCATTTATGAAAATCGCATATTTATATTTATATAATATTGTCGGAATCCGTATTATATTAGGCTCATGTTACGTATGGAAGCCTGTTATAATCTTAAGGGCGAGCTTCGGTGCGGTCAATTACAACTATTCTCCTTTACGATTTTTTATTTCTCCTTTAGTTAATTATCAAATTATTTCATATTTTACATTTAACTATCTTTTATATTAGAAATTAATGTGAAATAGTCAATTGTTTCAAACAAAAAAAATGAAAGGTACTTCAGAGGAAGCTAATATTGAAAATTAGACATTTAAGCCCTGTTAGAAAAAATCAATCAGAATAAAAACTACATTTTATTTAAAACTGCTTAATTATACACTGATATAATGAATTTAATTAAAATCGTTAAAGCCGATTCCGAGAAAATAGTAAAAATGTGGTTAGCCCAAAATATAAAGTGCCACTTCTGGTCAGTCAATTTTGACGAAAAAGTTACTGTAACATCTTTAGCATATAAAAACATTAAATATGCAGTTTCACTTTCGTACGACTTTTCGTTTTCGAGCTAGACTGTTAACACACACACACACACACACACAGACCATTTTGCGGGACATGGTTATTTGGACTCAGGAGACCTCAAAACGTGTATTTCAGTTAAAAACTGAGATTAAAAAACTTTCCTTTACTATATATTTCATATATAAGTAAGTAAAAGTAAAAAGTTGGGTAGATTAATATAGGTATAAAATTTGAATAATTAAAAAGGAAACGGATGTTGCGATTTCCCAATGTATTGACTGATATTGTTTGAAAAGAAATCAGAGTAAGACACGAGCGGCAAGTAATTTACAAAATTAAAGAATAAAAAAATATTCAGCTCTCCTGATGAGTTTTTTCTATATTCTCGAAATATTATTAATTATGTTAATGTGAGTATTTTCCTCACTAATCCAATATTTCATCTGATTTCGCTAATTCGTATTCCCGTCAATAAGGTATCAATTGGAGTCACCATGTAGAAAGTGCAAAAATAAACTTTTAACCATACAAAAGTCAATTTAAAAAAAGATTGTTTTTTTTAAGGACAAATATTATGCTGCCATAAGGTTGCAGAGAAATATAGTAGAGAAATATTAACAACAAAGTATTACAATAAAGTTATGATCAAATTGAAACCGCTTGCATTAATTTTTTTTTCTATTCTACTGTTTTGGGACATAAATTTCGGACGTCATTTAATTGAGTGCACTTGGTCATATACTCATCATGTGTATGAAACAGTCATGTATGTTCAAATGTTAGCTTAATGAATATTTAAAAGCATTTAAGGGAAATGCACCGGTATTTTACATTAATCACTTAAGTTCTGGCGGTGTATCTTTGTAAATGGGTTTAATTGACAGTAAATATAGTTTTTTACCCATTTCTTTCTTTTTTATAAAGTCGATTAGTTAATTAGTTAATTTAGTTAAGCGTGAAACACATAAGAAATTCTGACAGCATATTTTGAACCAGTAATAGACATATAGGTTTTGGGGTCAACATATTTGTTTATACAATTAAAATAACCTAAAATAAATTCTCCATAGTTTTGAACAAGGAAATGTCAAACTACAGATGAATAAATCAAAAATTCAAATCTATCCTTGAAACAAAAACACAGCATTGCTCAATTGAAAAATCAACTTAAAAATCAACTAATCGGCTATTGTGGCATGATATCACCTGAGGTTCAGATATCATCTTCCTAAGTGTTCTAACTTCAAATGTAATCGTATTTGCACTCTCTTTTAGACTTATAAAGCTATATTACATGTTAATGAGTTGAAAACTGTCTATTATTGGTGTCTATTAACGGTAAATTTACCCTAAATAGTTGTGGAATAGGGTAGCCCAGTGGTAGGGTAATGAGTTTCCAATGCTAAAGGTCCCATGTTCAAATCCCGCCTCATGGCAGAAAAAATGTTTATATTGTCTATTTCATTGGCCAGGGGCTATCCTGGGTAGGTAGACCCATTTGGGGCACACCCAGCCTCTATAAAGTGGGTACCCTTAATTAAAATAATTATTTAAGGGGACACACCTGGCAATTAAGCGTGATCTCGGTCAAATTACCTCCTTGCACAACCGTAGACCAAGAAAGACTGCTTTCCCTAAATAGCATTGGAACCCAAAACTCTTCAAGGGATGCAGTGGTACAGGTTTTTTTTTTACTCTTAATAGTTAAATAATTAATATTTGAATTAAACTTACTGATTGAGAAAACTGCCTTACCTGAAAAATGAAAAATATATTAATTAATATTTATACATTTTATCACGAAGTGGATATTTTATGACAAAAATATAAAATCAAATATACTATAGTCCGTGGTACTGATCCCTATTTATCAAATTATTAACATCTATCAAAAACTTCGTAAATGGCTTTATCTCGTAAATTACAAATTTTTTATTTATGAAAATTCTTGAAATTCAGGCGTTTGCAATCTAGAGATCAGTAAACTTACATTTAATGGAGTGCTAAAAACCCATGTATATTCATTTGCTTTGCATTTGAACCGTAAGATAATTTGTTCACAAAATCGAGAAAAAGGGTGACCCTATATAACTTATTTTGACATATTGGGAGTAGAGATCACGTCGAACGGTTCCATATTTTGTAGGCCACCTTTCAACGCCACGGTTCAAGTGGAAAGCAAATGGATGTTCATGAATTTCGACTAGTTCATTACTACCTTTTACTACCGACCTCCAGATTGAAAACGGCACATTTTCGAGAATTTTGATAAATTAAAAATTAGTTGGTTACGATAAGATACAGATAATCAGTTTTTGACATGTAAATAATTTGAAAAAAAAGTAATCTGGAACACGGACTTCCAGAATCTTCACACTGTAATAAAAAGAATTAGTGATTGTATACATTTGACACAATATCTATAGCACAGGGAACCTAGTTCAGTTGTTATTTATTTAGGAAGGGACTGCATTATTCACCATGAATAGCATAATACTCTCGGTTCATGGAAAACAGATTTTTTTTTTAAAAGTAATACTAGCTATACCTGACCACGCGTTGCTGTGGCTCAGCCTCGAATGGAAAAGGAAATAAAAAAGAAAGCAGATGTTTCTAAAATATTTTATTTCACAATACTTGTGGATATACGATATTTTATGTTGTTCCATTGTTTTGCATAGATATAAAGATTGTCTCGTTTTCCAACTCTAAAATGCACAACATATAATTGTTTTTGGGAGAAGGAATCTTTCTCTAAATCTCACAAGAAAAAGTGTTAAATGATTAAAAAATTATATCTCTGCAATAAATCGTCCAATTTTAGTGTTTCTTTTTTTAATTTGCCAGAAATTAAGGAAGCATTTGAAATAATCATGGGTATAATCCAAAACTTATGTACTTTTTGAGTTATTCGCAAATATATTTTGGAATCAATCGTAACTGTTTTTTCATACTGTTTTTGGAGAAGGATTTGATACACATAAATTTAAAGGGCTCCAAGGAGAATACTTTATCCAAGTTTAATTAAAATCATTACAGCCGTTTAGACGCTACAATCTATAGCGAAACAGGTATTTCGGCCGCCTTTCCGAAACGAAGGCCAAATGGTACGTAAATGTATATAAAAACACTCCTGAATCAATATTTGAAAGCAATCGGTAAAGAAGTTTCGGAGATTAGCGGTTTTGGAGAAACGAACAATTTACATGTTTATTTATATATATTATGTTCTCTTTTTTATTCCTCTATGTTGGCTTTCATTTATTTTTTATTTTAAAAGCTTGCATGGAATTGATTTTGGAAGACTAAAGTATAATCATAAAAAAAAATATAGCACTACAAAAAAATATCAACATTTATAACTTATTTACCAATAAGTATTTTAGAACTTAGTTAAAATTAAAATATATATATATATTTTTATTTGCTGTTATTTAACGTCGCATCGACTGCCAAGGTCGAAAAAAAATATTTTTTGTGTATGTATAAAATATGATATCCAAAAGATGAATATTTTTTTTTTCATATTTACGGTGTTTATGACAAAACAAACCAAAGCAATAATCCAGATTGAGTGCACAAACACTGCAATATATTATTATTTTATTTATTTAATATATTTTCTCCATTGTACCATAAACAATCTTTCCTAATTTGTGGCAGATGCCTCCTTTTTTTACTAAACAGTGTGTGTTACTTTTTGTTATTTACACATTTAGTAACCATGTATTTATTTATATATATCCATTTGTTTGTGAAGTCGTATATTTTTAATTTGCGCATTATATCTTCTTGTAAACTTATTCACTAATTTATTATAATTTGTTCTTATTTACTTTCATTTATTTTTCTTGTACGTATACACTGTATAAATGGATACCTTCAGATCTAATACTTGTTGTCCTTTTGTGTGGCAGATTTTATTATTATTCCATAAATAATAAAAAAAAAAAAAATTGTGATACTTTATAAATTTCCACTTCTTACTTCGATTTCTATCTCTGAAGTAAATATTTCCGAGTGAATTGTTTACAATTTATTTTACAAATTTATGAAACAAATTTTTTCAAAAAGACCAACCCAGACCCAGGTACCGCATTAAAAAACGTTAATCTTAATGTGATAAAATAAATTATTTAAATATATATACATATATATATATATATATATATATATATATATATATATATATATATATATATATATATATATATATTGGATATCCCATACAATTAATAACAACGAAAAAAAATGGAGTTGAACCTTTAAAAATACTGAAAAAATGTAATAACCGTTTGGTATTTTAGTTTTCCTTTTTCATTTATATTTACTGAGTTGAATTGCTGAGATTCCGAGTTTTATATTTTAATATAAATTTTTAAAAAATTTCACATTTTAAAGATTTTTTTTAAATATAGAACCGAATTCAACGGAAAATGTATTGCTAAATTTAGATTTTGTTTTATCCTTATTTATTACAAGACCTAATTATTTACGAGAATCCGTTGACGTAAGAATTATTTTAATTATTTCTTTATCCATATTAGATAAAATCGAACCAAAGATTGCCAATTTGAACATTGAAAATTTCCCAAGAAAAATTCTGATATTGAGATATGCTAATAAAATAAATAAACGTTGCATTTTCAATATGTTATAACTAATTTCTTCCGCATAAATGTAAGAATAATATTTTTGTGTTTTAGTGATGTCAATATCATTTTGCTGTTATCTTATAGATACCTATATATTAGATAGATAGAAAGTAAACTTTATTCTGGGACAAAGTCCCTTATGAATAACAGATATGAACAAAAAAATAAAAACTACATCTGGCCAAAAATTACATTAATCAATATTAAAGAATATATACAGTATCTTCAGTGAAGTTAAATTAAAACAAGTAAAAATAAAATAAAATTTTGAGAAAAAACGAAATAAAAAAAAAACATTATTTAAATGAAAAAAAAATAATAAAATAAAATAAGCATGGGTTGATTTTTAAAATTAAGACTCAATAAATTTTATCAACCATTCACCTCAGTCAAAATCAGTTTCGCAATATTTATTTCATTGCATAACGTCATTTTGGGATGTGAGAAGGAATTGGTAGAGATGATATTTAAATGAAGACAAGGAGGAGGCATGGCGGATTTCAGATGCCAAGGAATTCCAGAAGGCTGTGGATCGGGAAATAAAGGAATATTCAAACGTCTTAGTTCTATGGGAAGGGATATAAAGGTCGGAAACACGGGATATTATATGTTTATATGTGAACACGCTCAAATATATCTATCTATAATTCAAATGTTAACTTGTACCTTTCTATCATTTTAATTACAAGGCTCGATAACCATGTATTTTTTTTAATTTTTGATTATTCGCATGTCAGAAAAATTGTTCGTTGTAATTATTCTTAGGGGACTGAAAGACCCAGAATAAAATTTACTTTTCTTTCTATTTAATTTAGTGTTGTCATTCAATAGGTTATCAAGTATAAGCGGAAGCAATAATTGGATATAAATGTCGCAGAAAGATAATCTATAGAACCAATAACGTATGGATTGCGCATTACATAATTATTTTCAACACGTTTTATGAAGCCAAGTTCATTCTCTCAGTTATAAGTCCATGGTTTGATAAATATATATACTGACTGATATTAGAGCGGAAAGAGCACTATGTTATGGCCTTATAAGACATAAAAGAGACATAAGCCTGAAATAGGTGCGAACAACTAAAGGATTTAGTGGGCCGTGGTTATAAAGCAGTGACCTTACAACGAAGGGTATTGCCATTACAAGGCCCCTGCAATATGTTCTAGTGATAAATTGTACAATAACTCCGGCCTTAATATCCCCTCGAGCTATTTATTATTAAATTTCAAACTAACATTGCATGTTCGTTCGATAAAGGTCATCTCTGAGGTGCAGTGGCTAGCAATAGCGTAACTAAGGGCCAAAACGTCACGAGACGCTAAAGCTCCCCTCCATCTAAAGCTCCCCTCCACTCCTAATCCAATTCATTTAGTATTTTTTCTGCCATATTCGAATTTTTTCACTCTTAAAATACTAATCACAAAACAGTTATATCCAAACATTAATGGCGACTATAAAGTTAGGGAGAAGGGCTGGATCAGTAGGTGAGAACTGATTTCCAAAGCTGAAGGTCCCAGGTTAGAATTGCGCAGATGACTTATAATTCTTCATCAGCCGTAGATCGACTCTGGGGCCAGGAGTCCCTCCCGGGACACACCCAGCCACTATAAAGTGGGTACTCAAAATTAAATAATTAATTAAGAGGTAAAACTTGGCGATTGGGCGGGATCTCGGGCCAATAACCTCTTATTAGTTTTATATAGTATTTTTTATATAAAATCAACACATTTTTAAATTAAAATTAAAAATTATTTAGGAGCAATATGGGTTATAACTAGTCGGTAAGGTAAATGCAATGTTACCAACAGTTCCAATTTTTTTTTTTTTTTTTTTTTTTTTGTACTACCAAAGAAAGAGATTAATCAAAACAATAGTAATAATATTATATCGATAGATAAATTATTATAGATATAAAATAATAATTATTTTTTAATTTTATATCTATAAAATCTTGCTAGATTTTTAAACATTCATATATTTAAGAAAGTAATTATAAAACTATTGAATTGAAAACTCGTCTATTTGCAGCATGCGACGTAAAACAGTTATGATTCTTTTAA
This sequence comes from Nezara viridula, assembly GCA_928085145.1. Classification (NCBI taxonomy): domain Eukaryota; kingdom Metazoa; phylum Arthropoda; class Insecta; order Hemiptera; family Pentatomidae; genus Nezara; species Nezara viridula. The sequence continues at coordinate 21,853,704 of OV725082.1, read as the reverse complement.
AAATACAATATAAATTACTACTTTCAAAGTTATCGTTCATAATTACAATTAATTATTAGACATTTAATAAATTACTGTTCGATCTGAAACAGATATCAGTAAAACTGTTGCAAAAGCCGGCCATCGCTAAAGGTTATGTTAGAGACAGATGGGCACGAGTGACGTCATGCGGATACATTAGTGCCCGCGAGCTCTAGGTTGGAAACCCTGACGTAGATGGTTGAACTGTTTCAAGGTGGAGATTGTATGACGGGAAATTTGGGAGATCTGTAGTTTACAGGAGAGGATTTGGTCAAAAGTACACGCAGGTTTTTTAAGGAAGTATGGAATGAGATAGATGAATTGTTCAGGAAAAGATCGAGGAGGGGGTTCAGGGAATGAATGATTTGAGGAGTGAGAGAGGTCCGATCAAGATGGCTTTCGTCTTCTAGGAGTTTAGAGTGAGCCTATTTAAGTTTGTCCAGGCACATATTTGTTAATATGGTGGTTGATTTGACTGGATAATCTAAGGATAATTTTCAATACTTCTTCTTCAATAGCTCTACAGCCAGGGGTGGGCCTTGGTTTCCTGAACAATGACTCTCCAGATGTCTCTGTCCTTAGCCTTTTCTATCCATTTTGTAACTCTTAACCACCTGAGATCGTCCTCCACATCTTCTGACCACCTTCTTCTCGGCCATCCCCTCTGACACCATAAATTCTTCCTTTGAGCATCTTTTTTTGATTCTCTCATCTGGAATACAAAGAACGTGCCGCAACAATTTCACTATGATTGAATAAATCATATAGCTCTTTATTGGTTCTAATCCTCCATGCTTTCATCGTACAAAGGGCCCTCGAAGACCCTTAACAAAAATGTTAATACTTAAAAATAAAATTATTCCTTTAAAAACATATATTTTACTTTCCTACCTATACTAGATAAGGAAAGTAATGCAATCGGGTCAAATTTCCGATATGCGTTTTTCGACGGATCTATACTTATCAGAGCCCCCTGAGTCCGAAAAAAAATATTTTTAGCTATTGGTCTGTCTGTCTGTGCCAAGATTTTCTCGGGAACTACTGAACCGATTTTGTTGCTTCTTTTTTTATTTTCTAGGGTTTTGACTACTGATGCCTGTGACAGAAATTCGGTGATAAATGAAAAACATGTCTTTCTATAGACTGTTCTAACCATTGTCCTTTCCATTTTTGTATATAGACTAAATTCAGGAAAAAAAGTTATAAATAAAAGAAAAATGTTATGGAGCCTAACTCCCTAAGTATATATTCTACGGTAAAATTTAAAATAAAACTTTTAAAAGGTAATTAAATTAGCAACAAAACAAAAGAAAAATCATCGGAATCGAACCAGTATTAGCGATGATACAGCTTATTCTATTTTTTACACATTTTTTTCAACTTATTACTTTCCTACCTATACTAGGTAAGGAAAGTATTGCAATCGGGTCAAATTTTCGACGGATCTATACGTTTCAGAGTCCCCTGGGTCCCCTGAGCTCTGAAAGCCCCGAAAAATTCCCTACAAAACTATATAAAAATCGTTCATTTTGGACAACTATTAACGAAATTACAGCTATTCAATTTCCAATGTAAGATTACGGGTTCATAGCCTGGTGTCAGAAAAGGGTGAGAGAATAAAGATGACTAAGTGAAAGTAAGAAAATCTGTTGCCCGCATCACACAATCTTCACTATTTCCTCTACTTTTAACAGAAATTATTTTTTAACAATACTAAGCTAAGGAAAAAAGTTTTTGATCAGCAATATTAGTGAGTATTGAAATTTTTACACACCTTCAGCCGGTTTACATTGTTTTAGTTTATCAAATAAATTTTCAGGAAATTAAATCTAGTTCAATTCTTTTTTGTTTCTTCATGAACATATGTAAAGATATAAAAAACTTTTCTGAAATTAGTAGGGAAGTCGTGTGAGTAGACACACCAGATTTTATTTTTTTTTTATCGATATGGCAATACGACATAAAATATGACAAAGTAGATACAGTTGCTAAGAGAGATATGAGATAGAGAGAAGGAGAGGGGAGAGAAGACAACTATTAGTGGAGCCGTGACAATGAAGATGGACACTTGTCGATAGGGCAATCTCCGCTGTTGACTCAGCTCCTCCACTCACTGCTATACTCGCCTTCCTTCGCCTCTAAGCCAAATCCTTCCCTCCCCCCCCCCAACAGTTTGTCTTCCAATGCCCTGATTGATGTTACTTAGGGTCCTAACTTGGATCAATGGCCTCCTCTATTTCCAGAAATATTACAGAGCCAGTTGCTGAATAAAGGTGAATTTTATCAAATATATCTTGCTAAAACCTTCTGGATATTATTTACTAATCGAAAATCTATCTATTTATTATAGATCGTGGTACAGACACCTTTTCATGAAATTATTAACATCTGCCTGAAATTTCAGGAAAAAACTTCATTTCATCGTAACCTACAATTTTTTTATTTATAATTCTCGAAGTTTAGGTGTTTTCAGGCTGTAGTCCGGCGAACTTTGTCTATTTAATTAGATACTAAAAACTCGTAAATACGCATTTTCTTTCCACTTGAATCGTAAGATAATCAGATCCTAAAATTACCTACAAAAATATTGGGCCGTTGGCCTATGTAACCTAGTAGGTGTAACTCATATTTTTTTTAATTATTCATTATGCCAGCCTCCATATTGAAAACCCTCTAATTCTGAGTATTGATGTAAGTAAAATATCTGTAGATTACGATGAGATGAAGCTATTTACGATTTTTTAGGCGGATGTTAAAAATTTCATAAAAAGGGGTTTGTAGCACGGACTATGTGGTCTTGATTAAATAACTTTCTTGCACAACCATTGACAAAGATACAGTACCTTAAGACCCGTCATGGGTTGTACTGTTAGATTATTATTTTCAATAGTCATTTTTTGTAATTGATCAAGATAAAAAAAAAAAGCTGATCTGGACCAGAGGCCTGCAGAGAAAATAATTCTCGAAATTGTGGCGTTTTCAGTCTGTAGGTCGGCAAACTTTGTCTATTCAATTAGGTACTAAAAACTCGTAAATACGCATTTGCTTTCCACTTGGATCGTAAGATTGTTTGTTTGTTTGTTTTGATGTCTAGGCGCAAAACATCCAGGTCATAAGCGCCCGATCAACTAAGTAACATCACTTAATACTATTTGGATGGTTGGTACAAAAAAAATAAATAAATAAATAAAAAAAATAAATAAAAAAATAATAAATTTAAAAAAATAAATAAAAATAAATAATAATAATAAAATAAATAAATAAAGAAGTGGATTGAAGAATAAAATAAATAAATAAGGATAATAATAGACATTCATAGGTAATAAGATAGAATGTACAAATACATAAACTTCAAAAAATAGCAGTAAAATCAATAAATGAATTGAGATTAATAAACAAATGAATTTAAAATGAAATGAAATCAAATGAAAAAAATAAATAAATAGAAAAGAATAATAATAAGAGAAAATAGAATAAAAATAAATAGATAAAGAAAAAATAATAAATAAAAAAAATAATAATAAATCTGCAAAGTATCATTAATTATAAGCCTGTCATATGTATTTCTTAAGTCTTTCACTATCCAGGAACTTAATGACTTTGGTAACGATTTCTTCCTGATTTCCCAGGGATGCTGATATATTCTGGGGTATTACGAGTTAATTTAATCTTGCAGTGTAAAAAGGGCATTCTTCCAAAATATGTTCCCTGCGAACACCTCCACGGCGATGTTGTACGCTCCCAGGAGGTATCGAGGATTAGGATTAATCCGCTGCCAATGGGAGGCTCCTCTACAACATTGGTCCATTGCTCAGCGACTGTCCAATGTGCCCGATGCCCTTTTTCAGTCGATCTTTGATTATTCGGCTGAGGTTGATGAATGTGCCGAGAGATTGGGGGTTGATCGGGGTATTCGGAATATGAGAGCTCTACGGCAGTCGCTTCGAGGAAATTCCTTTGAGGAATGGACCAATTGCAGGTGGCAGGGCATTGGAGTTCGCCATTTTAAAGAGACCCCGAAAGCCAACAAATACATGTATGATAAGCAAGTACTTTCTGGGTCTGAATGGTCAAATGCCCTAAAACTGAATATTAATTATGCACCCCTGCGTGGAGTCCCAGGTGTCAGCGGACAGGTAAGAGAAGTTGGGTTCCTCTGTCGCAAATGCGACAGAGAGCCAGAAACACCAGCACATGTGCTTGGAAAATGCCCCAACAACTCCCTCCTTATAACGCGCCGTCACCACCGAGTCAAACATGAACTGATGAGGCTCCTTATAGAGAAAGATTACGCCTGTTTCGAGGAAGTATATTGTATAGATACGGATGGATCCACCCGATATGCCGACATAGTAGCATTCCCTAAGACGGGAAAGTCGGCGATGATTTTGGATCCGACCGTGAGATATGAGACCAACGACCTCGATCAGGCAGGAAAAGTGGAAAGGGAGAAAAAACAGACATATGAGAAATGCATCCCTTTCCTTAGTGAAAAGTTCCGCGAGAGTTTCGGGCCGAGAGAGTTCCACGTGAGAGGCCTTTGGTTCGGAGCTCGCGGAACGATACCAGACTCAACAAGGAGCTTCATGGAGGGCCTTGGTGTCGACATAAGGGACGTGGCAAGGTTGGCAGAGAACATAATCCTTGACTCCCTGGGAATTATCCATCACCATGTGCATGGATAGAGAGTTTGTTCATGGGGGGAGGCATGCGTGTTTTACAGCATTTTTACATTATTTATTGACCACGTCCACTGCACTTTATGTATTTGTATGCATGTTATGAATTAGGTTAGGAAAAGAGAGGAGAAAATCTAGGGAACGAGAAAAATGTATAGAGTGAGAGAAGGAACAGAAAGGGATGTATAGTGCTAATAAATGAATTAAAGAAATGGTAAAAATAAAATAAATAAATAAAAAATAAATAAATAAATAAAAATATAGGAAAAAAATTATGATAAAAAAAATATATATATAGATAAAAAAAAAAAAAAAATTGTATATTATGCTCATATATGTTGTTAATACTATATAATTGTATATTAGTTTTTGAAAATTGTCTGTAGCGATTAATAAGTATGCTGTGTTTAAAGCAACCCAATGTAATTGGGCAGCACCCTTTTAAGATAATAAAGTGATTCTCTCTCTCTAGTGATTGGTCACACTTTTGACATCTGGGGATAGAATCTTCTGTTATGAGGTGGAGGTGAGTCAGTCTAGTATGTCCGATCCTCAGCCGCGTGAGGACGACCTCTTCTCTACGACTTCTGCGTCTGGAGCTAGTCCACGGTTGCACCTCTTTCTTTATTGTTTTTAATTTGCTAGGTGCGCTGTTGTACCACCGTCTTTGCCATTCTTGGAATATGGTTTCTCTCAGGATCGTAAGATAATTTGATCAAAAAATCGAGAAAAAAGGTGGACTACAAAAATGTGGAGCCATTTGGCCTATATAACCTCGATATTTTGGAGGTATAGGTCACGTCAAACGGCTCAATATTTTTGAAGGCCACATTTTTTTCGATTATTTTTTTTTGTGATCAAATTATCTTACAGTTAAGATATCGGAGGCATTGAAGCCTTTATGAAGAATATTTTTATTCCTAATGTCTGTTACAAATGGCATCTTAAAATACAGAGTAATAAATATATGGGTTGACTACAAGAGTTCACTCCAGGTCTCCTACAAGAGTGTGACTTCAAGAATGTAACTACAAGAGTGATTAGGCCAGATGATTATGGGGGTTATGATGTATCCAGGAAGTGAAGGGAAGACGAAAGGGTACTTCAAAGGAAGTTCTTGAGAATTAATATTCTTAAGATGATAACTGTGAGAAAGAGACCTCTGGCTGAAATCTCTATTATTGTTCCTTAAGTCTTCATAATGGGTCTCGTTGTGTACAGTTGGTACCTATTTCCAAGCTATGAGAGATAAGCTTGCCCTAGCCATCTAGGAAACCTTTGTTCTTTTATCCTTTGAGTTATGAGAATTGTCAAAACAATACATGATTCACCAATTGGCATATTTAACAAACTCAATTATTAAAATAAAATTTAAATTAACTTTATTATTATTACTTGTTACGGATTAAGTCTATTCCGTAACTTTACGGTCCAGGAGGAAAGGGAATGCATATTTACAAGTTTTGAGTGCTTAATTAAATAGACAAAGTTGAATGAAGTGAAGCTATTCACGAATTTTCAAGTAGATGTTAATAATTTAATAAAAAGGGCTATTACTATTAGCCTGCTCGTCTATTCGTATGAAATTCTCAGAAGAAGAGAGCTACTAAAATTTAAACTGTATTATAATACTTTGGCAGAAAAAGCAGCAGCAATAGATAATTAATATGAAATAGTTATTAGTTAACTGTTAATTGAGATTTTTGCTTATAGAAGAGCTGAAACTCTACGCAACAAAGTATTATAATTAAATTTAAATAACATTAAACTATTCTACAAAATTTTATAATTCATATTAACAAATATGAACAACATAAAATTAACCTCCCCCCCCCCTCACTAAAGCTGCACCTCCTATTAGTGCCAGCTCCTTATTAGAAATAAAGAATACAAAGCGTATGAGAAAAATTAATTTTAGCCGACTAACAAAGCTAATAATTACTGCTATTACAGGAAAAAAAAGAAACTGATTTTCTTTACTTTCATTAATACTGTTAATCTCTGAAAAGAAAAGAAAAATGAGTCTACTTAGTAGAGATTTATTATCAATTAATTCTGAATCTCACTTGCCTCCAAGGCACTCGATACAGACACTAAACCACTTCTCAAATCCACCAGTTTTATAAAAACTCGTGTAATTTATACTCTCCAATACTTTCATGAAATGGCTTATGAATTACATAAAATGTCTGGTTATAATCATATGGTTAAATGGAAGCAATACATTTTGATACAGTAGTCTATTTGCAAAACACTTTATATATCTATATTTAAATTATAACCTTTCACTGAGCATTTCATTACGTATTATTGGTAACAACACAATCTCTTAATATGATAACTTTTACTTATGATAACTTAACACAATAACTTTTACTATGACATACAGGTTGTTTACATCACAATTTGCTGGTTTTTACAAAGAAAAGAAATTAAACATCGTATATTTCATTTTGTGGGACCAGAATTTGCGCCAGGACATGATTGACCCGAAAAACTCACAAAAATCATTTTCCAAAAAAATTTCCCTTACAGGGTTTTACAGTATTTGTATTGACATATTTTATTTTCTCTTCATTTACCAATAGGTCGTTTTTCTATACTTCTATTATAAAAGTCTTAGCGACTCTTTCTCTCTCTCTATGCATTCATATTTTTTTCCTAGGACAATTATCTCTTTTGCAAATCCAAGGATTTTATGATTCATTGCGCCCTATTATAATAATATTTCTTTTTGTTTTTGTTTTCTATAAAAAATAATAAATAATAAAGATTATTATTAAAAATATATACACAGAAGAAATAGGTGAAAAAAACTATTCTTTCAACAATTGAAAGGCTTAATCAATAAAAAAACTGAAATTGGCGAATACTTTTTGTACCAGATTGTTGAATAGGACAGCAGGAATTCTGACAAGACAAAGGAACAATGGCTGTCCCACCATCCACAAGGGTCCGCCATGAAAAGCCCTAAACCACCTCCCCCCCCTTCATCTCTCCATCCCCCCCCCCTTTCGCAACCACAACCCAAGTAAATTTCGCAATTTAGGGTTGAAATTTAGTGATAACTGAATTGAACTCTTGCTAACTGAGTTATAGGACGAGCCTGGTGTCGACTCTAAATGAAGTCCACTCCAGTCCACTCCCATTCTCCCGCCCCGCAACAATATTAACAAACGTATTCTTCTTATTTTCAATTTCGATTCGCAATTTAGTTTCAAATCCAATTACGCCAGGTGCTGTATTATTACTTCCGTTACAACTATACAATCGTATCCTAGTATTATTGAATTGATTGCATTCGATCGTCAAGTATTGGAATTGTCGCAAACTTCAATCACGGTTAATTTTAATTTAATTATTTTTATAAAGTAATTCAATTTTTAAAATGTAACTTAACTTTATTTAATTATCTGTATTTAAATTTAAAAACTATAAATAAATTCTGTTTAAGGATAAATGTAATCAAGCTTTCAATCAGTGAAAACAAAAACAAAAAAGAGAGAAACAATATTATCAATATATTTGTATAAAATTCTAAAACAAAGCCTTAAATCACTCAAATAGCAGTAAATAACTGACCAGCTTACGCGGCAGAGGATCGGGCATACCAGACTGACACACCTCCACCTCATAACAAAAGACCCTTTCCCCAGATGTCAAAAGTGTGACTAGATATTAACTATAAAACTGTTTGGAAGAGTGCCCATTTTACACCGCAAGGTTGAAATAACTTTGATTACCGAAGAATATGTCAGAATCCCTGAGAAACCAGGAAGAAATCATTGCTGAAGTTATGAAGTTCCTACACAATGAAAGTTTAATAAAATATATATGACAAGTTTAAAATTGATGATCCTTTAAAGATTTTTTTTTCTCAATTATTTATTTTATTTCAGTATTTTTTTATTTTTTTTTTGTTTACTATTTTGTACCTATCACCTAAATAATTTAGACAAAATGTTATTTAGTTGATCGTGGCTGATAATCTGGATGTTTTGCGCCTCGACATCGACAAACAAACATAACTAACTAACCAGCTAATGTCTCACCACTTCAACATCATGAAAACATAAAATCATATAAAACGTAGTATATCTCACTTCAAAAACCAAAAAAAAAATAAAAAATAAATAAACTAGCTTCAAAACTAGTTGAACTTTATTGGTCTAATGTAGTATTTACATTGAATGAAACATTTTTCGATGAGCCGATTTCAGAGCAGAATAAGCTATATTAATGGATAATATACGCATAGAAGAGGCACCATAATGACAGATGATGTCTTTAACTGCGAAAATTTGCGTTTGGTTAGATTTTTGTTGAATAGCAAGCAATACCCAACTATAATATTTAATTTAGAGAGCGAACAATTACTATTAGTAAAACTAGGTAAATTTTCTTTAAAATGCTAGTCGAATTTATCATTGTTAAATCCATTATAAAGGGCCTTTAAGCATCTAAATTATACCAATTTCTGTTTTCATAATATCATGGATTATCCTTGATCATTATTTTTATGTGACTTCTACTTTACTGGACGACAGATAGTCCACCTTTAGAAAAAATTCCTTGCTTATCAAGATTTAATAGCAATTAGTAATGAAATGTCATTTTAAATATTTAAATATGTGTAAGACATGAAAAGCATTAGGGACTCACTTAAAAAAAGCAAGAAGAGTTTTAAGAATTGAAAATGTAAGAGTCCCAACCAGAGGCGCCTAAAAGGCGCAAGTTGCGCTATCAAAATTTTTAAGGGGACACATTTTGACGGAGTTTTGAATTTTTGAGGGGGCACATTTTGACGGCGTTTTGAATTTTTGAGGTTTGTTTTTATTTGAGGATGATTTCTAAAATCATACTTTAACTTGCACTGTTATTAAAAAGAGGAGAGCAATAAAATATCTTGGGAGAAGGAAGGGAGATCATGGTAATATTAGTGGAGGACTTTTTGGAAATCTAGGTGGAGACCTTAAGAGACCAGGGATGAGGTGAATTTCGTATAATAGTTTACTATTTTACTGTAATCAATCAAAGTAAACAGTTTTCCATTTCTATAAAAGAAGGATGGTACGTTAAAGTCAGCCAGATTTTTTTTTAAATATTGTTTGCAATAATCTAATTATAATATAGATACATGAAAATAAAAACATGGACAATTTTCCAACACATCCTAAGATAGAGAAGTTTTTTATTCATTCAAGAAAGTAAAACATGCCTGTCTTCAAATTAAAAAATTGCCCTTTTTCTGTAAGTAAATTATCTAACATTAATTATTTGCTTACAAAGAATATTTATTAACTTCGATATGAAATGAACACTTGACTGATTATTAATTAAAGATCGAACGTTGAAAAATCGAAAAAAAAAATCTACATCAGAAAGTTTAATTTTCACCCAATACCGCTTAAAAATTCAGTCTAAGGGCGTCGAGGGGTTGTTTAATCGGCTCTTTGTGGTAAGCTCTTGCTAAGTTCATTTAATTTAGATTAGACAAAAATTAAGTTAACTTTTTTCAAAAATATCCAATTAAAGTGATCGATTTTTACTCAGTATTCCAACAATGGTTTTTGGTCACGTTAATCCGGAATATTTACCGAATTAAGATAGTGTATTAAAAACTAATAACAAATTTTATACAACTTTCAAAAATATAAAAATATAAATTAATTAGAATTTTTAACCTTCACAATTCTACCCATCTTTTACTTTCGCTTACCTCTCTCTCTCTCTCTCTCTCTATATATATATATATATATATATATATATATATATATATATATATATATATATATATATATATATATATATATTATATACAGTAAGGGAAAGTATTATGATCGTGAAAATTTTCGAACTGAATTTTCAACGGAAATACACGTTTTGAAGTTTCCTGAGTACAAATAACCAAGTCCTGCGAAATGGTCTGTGTGTATATGAACAGCCTAGTTCAAAAACTAAAAGTCGTATGAAACTTTTGCGTATTTAAGATTTTTATATAGTTCTGATGTTGCAGCAACTTTTTTGTTAAAATCGGCTAACCGGAAGTGCCACTTTATATCAACGGTGATACACATTTTTACAATTTTCTCATAAACGACTCAAACGATTTTTATTAAACTCGGTGTATCATTGTATAATTAAGTGGTAAATATTTTACTGGCAAAATAGGACTTGCTTTTACAAGTCTTAAAGCCAAAACAACAAAAATTAATGGTATTTAATATCATTTAGGTCTTATCCCCATTTATGTCACTTTACAGAGCTTAAATGCCCGATGTTTATATGCATATTGCACTAAAAAAAAATTTCATCTTCAGGTTGAAAATGAATCTCCGGAAATAACAGTCGCAATGTATACTATAATATATCGTTGGAAAGCGGAGAATTTTAGAAAAAATAATATCAAATAAACAAAGTTGTAACGGAGTGACGGAAATATATAAATAATAATTTCAGAAAACTAACATAATTTAACGTAAATCACATGTTTCAAAGATAATTAAATGAAATTAGCTTACTAAATGTAAAATTTTACATTTATTTTCTAAGTAAAGTAAAAAAGTATTTAAAATCCACCGAATCAAGCTAATGCTATTGTTTAAAATACTATTTCATTGTAGTTGTTCGAAAGAAGTGAAATATAAAAATATTTCATGAATATGTTTATAACCTTAAATACATTTACTGTAGTTCAATAATTCTAGATATGATATTGTATTTAAATAATTAGGTATCTATTGGCCGTTTATTAAAAAAAATCATCAAGTAACCTTTTAGAAAATTAAATTAGTGAATAATTTGATGATTTTTCCTTTTGTGAAATCTCAACTTTATCCACATACAATTAGTGTGACAACTTTTGACCTATCCATGGCAGACAATGAAAATCTCTTAATTTCATTTTAGTAAACTTTACAATAGAAAATAATAGTGTAATAACTAATAGTCCTACAATTCATAATCATTTATAGATTAAATATTCGGATGTACTTTCAAAACTCTGTAGGCATATAAGAGCCTTTCGGTTTACAGAATGACTTACTCCAATTTCAAAAATCTTTATTATTAATTTTAGTGATGTTTCTAGTAGTAGAATTTATATTTAACACAGTTCTATATTTCAACACTGCAATCACCTACTCTGGAATCAACTTACTCACTTTCTTTATAGATATCACTTTTCCAACCAGAAATATCACTAAAATGACATTAGTCAAAAATGTTGAAATTAGAGTTAGTCTTTCTCTCAACTGAAAGGCTCAGAGACTGAAGTTATATGGTTGATAAAAGCAGATGGAGTAACTAGATTTGTATTTCCTACTGTCGATTTAATAATAAATATTTGTAATTTTATTGGTCTTAATGATTTATAAGCTTTAAGCTTTAGCTCCGTTTAAAATGCATTTCAAAAATTTTATAATAGTCCAACACTACCATAAAATAATTTCTATTCAAGGTAGAGCGGTAAGTGAATGTTGTGTGTTGCGCGCATCAGATTTTTTTTTTTTTTTTTATAATGTTTTCTTCATTTTCAAAAATACTTCACTTTATGCATTATTATATACTTATTATTTGTTCAGGTATCTTTTCATTACGAACAAGTTACCTTACAAAAATATATATACATATATATAAAAGATAAAAATATTAATAAGTGATGATCAGATTGCAGATTTTTAAACTAATAAAATTCTTTATGGCGATACCCTTCATAAACAAAACCTGGCGTGCACATCACACAACCTTCACTTACCATTCTACTTTGAGTTGATATTATTTCCCTCGCAAAATTACGCTATCGTAAAAAGTATATTTAAAATAGCGCTAAACCTGTAGAATATATTTGTAAATATCGGTTTTCCAAAAACTTTAGTATTGAGAAATATTACATTATGTCTCAATTTTTTTTATTTATATTATTTTTTTTATTTTTAGTAATATTTTATTTTATTTATTGTGCATAGAGTGTGAATGTGATCTTTGAGCACTATTATAAATGTCCTTGAGACAGATTGTAATATTTTTCAATAAATAAGTTTTAAAAAAAAATTAGTAATATAATATTCTGTCACTTGGACAATAATTATAGGGAGGTAAGACGACATTCGCACTATATATACAGAAACGATAAAATGAAAAGAAGAAAAATAATAATCAAAATGTAAATTATATCAAAATTAACAATGTAAAAATGTTTCCTCATCTTCCAAATAAATAGAAAAAAAATATAAAGAATCAACACGAGAAGAATTTTAAACAATGATAACTAGTCTAACGAACTAATATTAGAGATAAAATAGTTCATTAAAAAGAAAAGGCTAAACATATTTTCTATTTTTTACTTGTTTTTTACACATTTCCCTTGCTTTTCACACACTGTAGAACTTCTAATCCGACAATACATGAGTTTGATCACCAATATAATATGGCTTATCGAACCCGAAAGCTCAATGCCGATATAACCAGTCGATGTATACATTCTTACACCCTCAAGGTGTCGCACACTTGGACGAATAAAGGGAAACTCGATCGGCTAAATAAATCTATATATATATATATATATATATATATATATATATATATATATATATATATTTTATTTTTTTTATTTTTTTTTTAACTAGTTGGCCTGTGCGAATAATTCGCAGTGTTTACTGAAAAAATAGCAAAACAATATGGAAATAAGTAGTTCGTATGTATTATGTAAGGAAGGAATTAATTTTTTTTTTTCCTTGGTCGATTACAATATTCCATTAAACATAATAGACCAAAATATTTGTACAAATTGCTTTGCTAGGACCTATTTTTAAACACTGACTGGAAAGATAATAAAAGTAATAAAGAAAATAATTCCCCGATCATGGGATTTTCTAAATTATAAAAAAAATAAAATGTAAGAACAACCCAAGGTCTTTAAGAAATAATAAAATTAATATACCAACCAGGGAAAAAAGTGTAGTAGACTATTCTACTCCTCAATGCAATATCTTTAAACAGGAAGACATTATTAAGTATACCAAAACTAATGGACTGTATCTTTGTTAATAATTGTCCGATTTTTACGATATTTTTTTTGTTTTGTAGGTAATTCAGTAATCTTTCTAATTATCATGGGTAAAATAATAATAAACAGAAAAAATGTATACTTTTTGAGTTATTCGCAAATAAAGTTTCTTTTCCTCAATAACTTTTTTTCCAGAAATTTCGGAGGGATGGGACTACTTTTAGCATGTGAAGGGAAGAATATCTTCAAAATGAGTAGTCAATCATTGGATTTGATGAAGAATTGACGAAGTTATGGCGCACCGACAAAAAAACACCGTTTAGAAATAATATATAGGATATTTTCAGTTGACAGAATATACACTTTTTATCATTTTTATTAAATAGTTCAAATGGAAAAAAGCCTATAGATTCGGGCGATGTCACGAGTTTTTCCTTACCTTCACTTCCCCTTCAATTTCACTTTTTCTTATTATTGTAGACGATAACTACCTAAACTTCTCTGTGTTCTCTAACTACCTAAACTTCTCTAGGATATACGTTTAAGGTATATCCTTCAATATTCATAGCACCGAAATTTTGCCATTTTTGAAACGGTGACGGATGATCAAACTAGAACAAATACCTGAGACTTTATAGGCTCCTTTAGATATCTTCGATTTCTGGACTTGAAGAAGGGGTTCCTTACACCTTAGCACCTATAATACCATACAACATAAAATTCATAAAACAGCGATATTTGCAGTTAGAAGTTAACGAACCTAAACCTAGCCGTGTCAATCAAAATATAACTTCGTTCAACCGATGCACTTGCTGCCTGATAGCGCACGCTAAGCAAAGTGAAATGCATTAGAGAGTAATTATGGCTGCGAGTCCATTACGTGCAGGTGATGAGCCGCCTGTAATCGATAGGTGTATTCCCTGCGGTTGAACGGATCTAATCTGCAACGGGATGACTGGAATCAGAAAACTAAAACAATAATAAAATATTCCTAAGGCACAGGCGGATCTACAGGGGGGATTTCGGGCTGAAGCCCCCTAAATGGTAATATGGAACCCTGTTTTATGAAAAAAATATATAAAAATTATCTCTTAAAAGTATTATTGTTCGGGTAATTACATTTAATAGGACTTCATGAATCTCATAAACACCATCTCATACAAGTAATATAAGTATCTTTTTTTTTTTGTTAAATACACTTACAGGCAAAAAATTCCAAAAAAGTTGTATTTGTATATAATACACGGTATGTGTAGGTAATTATTATAGGTAAGTATTTATGGAATTTTATAATCTTTTTTACCTTTAATAATCAAAATGTGATTGGGTAAGAAAGATTAGAGAAAAAAAATTGAAAAACGAACCATTATTATTCTAAAAGAAATTAATTACATCATCGTTTAGTTGCGCGTGTTTCCTCCTCTTGCCTTCACTACTTCTTGAAGACGCCTCGGCATACTTTCCACCAGTCGGGAAATGTCCCTTTGCTGACGGATAGCCCATTCCTCCCGAAGAGCCCTTTCAAGGTCCTGCAGTGTATCAGGAAGTGTTGCACGCGCTCGTATTCGTCTTCCGAGGATATCCCATAAATGGTCAATGGGGTTCAAATCTGGAGAACGTGCTGGCCAGGCTAAAACCTCAATATTGTTCTGTTGAAAGAACGTCTGCACTTTGCGGGCGACACGAGGGAGTGCATTATCGTGCATTAGAATAGAACGATCGCCGATTTCGTTGAGGATAGGCAACACATGAGGTTCCAAAATCTCATCTACATAGCGAATGGCTGTCAAAGACCCTCCACGAACAGCAACCAATTCTGTGCTGATTGTAACATAATTTTTTTTTTTTTCATTTATATCTTATGTTAGTTTTTATGAGATTTTTCCTACTGTAAAAAATTAATTTAAATTTTCTAAGTAGTATTCAAACTACTATTATGTCATGTGTAAGGTTACTACAACCATAAACTTGTAACTTATCTGCATGACATGTTGTAATGTACATAAAAAAAAATAAATAAAAAAATTCTGTAAGGCGCTCCATTGAAATCCCAGCCCACACCATTAAGGAACCACGTTGGAAAGGTTGGCTCTTGGAAAAATCTCTCCCCTCCCAAAATTAAATCTTGGATCAGCTAGAGCTCAACAGTAATTTATAAGAAATCTCAGCTTGGGATATATATATATCGAAAAAAATGTTGAGTGTGTGAGTATATACAGTGTTGTGAAAAAGTCTTCGAACAAACCAAATTTCTATAAACATTATAAATTTAAGTATTGAAAGTGTTTTATTTGTTGATTGTAAACTGATTTAACCTTGCAGACAATTGTAGATTTAATATATGAGTGGCTATCATATCAAAGACGGAAATCTATGATCATTAAAATATAGAGAAAAAAAACAATTTTTAAAAACATAGCTTCAATTTATAATAATAAAATAAAGCTTAGCGAAGCTTCGATGCCGATACCACTAATCGATGTTTCATTTACGAAGTTTCAGGCGGATGCTAATAATTCGAAAAAAAGGGATCTGTACCACGGACTAGACATGTAGTGCATATTTATTATGAAATAATACGCTATACCATATTTAAAAACAGTGAATAAGGGCACAAAAACAAGTAAACAATTAAAAAAAATCATAAAGCACATTTCTTCATGTCCAAAACGTAAAACGCGAGTGGAAATCGTTAATTTTGAACAAACTTTTTTTTTCGACCTTCCAGACAAATACACAATATAACCACCTTTCGTAGCGTGAAAGCAATACATTATACGTATTTGTTAATACGTATAAGTTGATAAAAAGGGGTCTGTACCACGAATTATATTATTGACGGACATAATTTCTCATCAACGAGGACTTAAAATCCGGAAAATTCAAAAAGAAGTTGAAGATTCTATATATATTAAGTTAAAACGATATAAACGTTTTCTGCTTATTCACAATATAATTCCCGTTTCGGTCCTCAACTAATTGGTTAATATTTTTTAAATAAGTCTATCCCTCTCTACTACATCCGAGATGGTTATGTTTCCATTAGCACTTGCAAATTAACCGAGAATAAGGCCATCCTTTGATGTTACCTCTAGAGGTGCTAACATCAACCAAGGACAACTGGTTGATAGGCTCAGCATTGCCACACTGAATCTAGCCCAACGAAGCGATCAGTTATGAGTTTGTCGAGATTTGCTTAGTGTATGCGCGCCTTGATGTGGATGAATGGCCCAAGGTCAAGCTTTGTAGGGCTTCGTTGGTCCTGATTTTAAGTGCCCAAAAGATTAAAGCCCTAAAAAAACTTTTTAAATCACAAAAAAATAGCTGGTTAATCAAAAATATAAAAAAATGAGATCTGATATTGTCTTTTACAATATCATGCGTTTTCTTGGACTAATGTACTGGGTTCTAACAAGAAACTGTTACTAAATATAACTTAAATGAATCGTAAAATATTTTAAAAAGTAAATAAATAAAATTGAATATCTATTTTCTTGTCATATTCTTTTATGTTCGGTGTCAATTTATTATGTTTTTATTTAATAGATTTTAAACCGAATTAGTAAACCCACAAATGTATGTAGATAACATTAATACGTTTTATGCTGGCGCGACAGACAATATTAAAATATAAAATGCAGAAATATATGTATGAATCTAATGAAATAGATAAACCAGTTGAATTCCAACCTCCCCCTCTCCCCTCTCCCTCACCCATCCACACGGCTAAATAAAAAGAAATCCAGTTTTAAGTAAATGGATACTAAAGGAACATCAGACTCAATGTCTTCTATAAAATTAACATTAAATGTATTTGTCATACATTATTATTATTATTTATATTTTATGCAATTTGCACCTGCGCGGCTGCGCATCTAGCAAATTTGTTGTGTTTGTACAGTCTTGGTGTTTTTTCTTGATTTGGTTTTTATTGATGTAGTAGGTCTCTTGGCCATTTTCTTCTTAATGTGCGTTGTTCAGGTAACAGGGAGCAGGAGATAGAAAGAACCAGAGAATTGGAGTGATTTTGGGTTGAAGAATGAAATGTAGTGTATTTGTCGTGGATGTAGGATTTTAATGTTGGGGTGTTTAAGTCGTTATGTATAGTAGTATTTGAATTGAACCAAGGTGCGTTAACAATTTTTCGTAAAATTTTTGATTGTGCTGTCTGTGTTTTGTGTTTGTTTTGCTGAATCCCAAAGTTCTGCCCATATTGGTCTCAGTAAGGTGTTGTAGATCAGTCGCTTGTTTCGTAAGTTAAGTGAATATCTGTAGTCCAGAAGATGTGAAAGTTGGCTATATCTTCTAGTAAGTTCTTTTCTTTTTATATGTATGTTCTAAGTAAGTCTTTTGTCTAAGTAGAATCCAAGGTACCGCACATAATTTTAGAAATCACAACGAAATATTCAGAAATAAAGTCCCGAAAATCTTTTTATGAAATGGTGATTGCTAGATAGGTAATTTTGATTGTTATGCTTTGAAATTAATACAAACGTATAAAACGTATTAATGTTATCTACATACGTTTGTTGGTTTACAAATTTGGTCTAAAATCTATTAAATAAAAACATAATAAATTGAGACCGAACTTAAAAAATATGACAAGAAAATTAATATTCAATTTTACTTACTTACTTTTTAAAATATTTTACGATTCATTGAAGTTATATTTAGTAACAGTTTCTTGTTTGAATCCTGTAAATCAGTCCGAGAAAACTCTGTAAAAGACAATATCAGATCTCATTTTTTAATATTTCTGTACCTTTTTGATCAACCAGATATTTTTTTTAATTAATAAGTTTTTTTCAGGCGATTCTCTTTGAGCAAGTACAATATCAATCAATTTTATTTACTTACTTTTTAAAATATTTTACGATTCATTGAAGTTGTATTTAGAAACAATTACTTGTTCATCACAACGAACTAGTTTTTAGTTTATAGTTTATTGGCTATTATGTACATCATTTAGACATGGAGTTAGACCCATTTGGTGTTAGTAGTTGTCAGTATTGAATGGCAATGAAAGCAAAAATAAATAAAGATATAAATACGTATACATATGTAAATTCCTATTGAAAGAGAAAAAAACAAAATAAAATATGTGTATGTATATATATATATATATATATATATATATATATATATATATATATATATATATATATATATATATATATATATATATATATTCCCAATAAGTAAATAGAATAAATAAACAAATAGACAATTATTTCTAAAACCCAAAACAATATAAAAAAGTGTATGTCTGAAAATTAATTAATGATTCAATAATATCAATAGTTATTCTCAAAGCTATATACATATAAATAAATAAATGGTTATTCCTAAAATAATATAATATAGTCCTTACTCTAAATACCTATATATAGTTTTTAACAAAAAGAAATAGATGTTATAGAGTTTGTCCGCACTATCAATATTTTTTTTTTTTTTTTTATCTATTTATTGAATAATAATACAATCAGCCACTGGAGGGCTATAAGTATTAGGGCTAAGAGTTCTCATTCAAACAATATATACAAATAATAGAGAAATAAATATAAATATAAAAAGTAAATAAATAATACTGATAAAGAAAGAAAATAAAAGAAAAAAAAAATAACAATAACATAAAAAGAAACTTATAAACACAATCATACCTATATACAATATATACATTCGCCCAAGAATCTCCGAGCCAGGCTTTTTCCCCCACATGTGGAAGGCAAAGCAAGACTCCAGGAGATCCCAGCGCCACTTTTCCAGCCGCATCACTAGTATTAGAAGCCAATGGAGACTGAAAGAGGGCACTAGAGCCACAGACGCTCGGGACATGAGTGGAGAAGCTGGCCATTGCCAGGACTCCAGAAGCATATTTACAAGAGATCTCTGGGCCACTGCCGTTTTAACCTTCGTGGAGGATTGTAGGGATGAAGGGAGCTGGATAGGGATTGAGCTAGAGGATTTGGATGATGGATAAGGTTTTGGTGAAAGTTTGAGAATCTGGTTGGGATGATGTCGAGGACAAATGGGATGTTAAGGTCATGGTGTAGGGTCTTGTTTGTGACATAATATGGGGCATTGACTATTGTTCTAAGTACTTTGGACTGGAAGGATTGGATGCGTTTGATATTCGAATGTTTAGCAGTTCCCCACAGTTCAAGTCCGTAGGTCCAGATAGGTTTCAGTATGGTCTTGTAGATTAAAAGTTTATTTTCAATTGAAAGATGGGATGTCCTACTTAGTAATCTATACAGCTGGCCATATCGTCGGTTAAGTTCTTGTCTTTTAAGTCTGGTATGTGGGTTCCAAGTTAGTCTTTTGTCGAGAAGGAAGCCAAGGTAACGGACTGTGTCTGAGTAGGGAAGTGGAATTGAATTAAAAAGGATTGACGGACAGGATCTGCGTCGCAGGGTAAAAGTGATATGTTTGCATTTTGATTCATTGATTTTGATGCGCCAGTTGTTGCACCACTGCTCAATCAAAGAGAGGTGAGATTGTAGGTTTAGAGATGCTATTTGAGGATCTGAGTGGGAAGATAGAATGGCAGTATCATCAGCAAATGTAGCTAGAAATGTATCGGGATTTGAAGGGATATCGGAAGTGAAGAGGATATAGAGAACTGGGCCGAAGACACTGCCTTGTGGAACACCAGCCTCAACCGGATAGTAAGTGGAGAATGCGGTGTCACAACGGACTTGAAAGGAACGATTTGAGAGGTAGGATTTGAGGACTAGGTATAAGGATTGGGGTAAATGGGTTTTGAGCTTGAAAAGCAAGCCATCGTGCCACACCCGGTCGAAAGCTTGTGCTACGTCCAGAAAGGCACCAGTGCAATAATGCTTGTTTTCAAGTGCAGAGGATATATGGTCCACAACACGAAGGCCTTGTTGGACAGTGGAATGTCTTGAGCGGAATCCAAACTGATGAGAAGGGATGTTGTGGGATTCGATTATGGGTAGGATGCGTTTGAGAAGGATTTTCTCAAAGATTTTTGAGAGGATCGGGAGTAAGCTTATCGGTCTATAGGATGATGTGTTATTAACAGGTTTACCTGGTTTTGGAAACAGGATGATTATGGAATGTTTCCACACCAAAGGAAAGTTGGTTGTGCGAAGGATGCAGTTGTATAGATAGGTAAGGAATATGATTGCTTTTTTGGGAAGTTGTCTGAGGATTTGTGAAGTGAGGAGATCATATCCAGGGGATTTTCGGGGTTTTAATTTGTTTATAAGGAATTTGACCTCAGAGGGGTTAACAGGTTTTGGAGGTAGAGAGAGAGGAATTGGTGAAGAGAGGAATTCTTCAACTTCAGCAGTGTGGCTGGGATGGAGTTCGGGATGAGGGGTGAATGTGTAGGATAAATGTTTAGCAAACTCCTCTGCTCTATTCGCATCTGACGAAGCCCAGGAACCATCATCACGGCGAAGTGGATGGGAAATGGACTGGAATTTAAGGATTTTTTTGGTTACATTCCAGAGGGAGTTATCACTAGCGGATAATGAGGAGAGGTAGGAATTGTAGGATTGGGTTTTAAAAGTTTCCAGTTTCTTTTTTACCTGTTTAGAATAATAATTATATGATTTCCGGTCATCAGGATGCCTGGTTCTTTGCCAAAGGGTCCTAGAGCAACGTTTGCTATGGATTAGGTCCAATAGATCTTGAGGTAAAGGATTTATGTTATGGTATTTTTTGGGACGATCAGGTGAGGATGCAGTCCAAGCTGCTTGCTGGATCAGGGTAGTGAAGGAATGCACTGCATCGTCGAGGTCTTCAGGTGTTTTTAAGGAAACTCTGAGGTCAATATTATCTTCCAGTATTTGACGGAAAAGGTTCCAGTTAACTGGTCCCCTGATAAATGAAGGTGGGGATGATTTGGGAATGGGAGATGTGGAAACGGTTAGGACTAGAGGACTATGGTCTGAGGAAAGATCATCAAACCTTGAAATAGAACAGTGTAGTGATCCTAGACCTTTGTGGAGGAAAAAGTCTAGAAGGTCGGGATTGCGGTTGGGATCTGTTGGCCAGTATGTGGGTGTATTAGGTGAAAGGATGTTGCTGCGATGGGAATTAAGTGCAGATAGCAATGTTCGCCCTCGGGAATTTGTGGATCTGGCTCCCCATTGCTGGTGTTTTGCATTTAGATCTGCACCTAGGAGGAAGTGGTGTCCTAAGGAATTCAGGAAGGAAATTATTTGGGATTCGGAAATGGGTGTTTTAGGTGGGGAATATGCCGCAACTAGTGTTATTGGGTAAAGGGGTGTTTGGATTATTACGGCTGTGGATTGTAGGAAATTATGGCTTGGTAAGGGAAACAAATGATGGGAAACGGATCGATGGATAATTATGGCAGTGCCACCATGTGCTGTTCCATCAGGATGGTCGGTTCGATAAATATTGTAGCCGGGCACGTTGATTTGTCGTTTTTTGGTTAGTCGAGTTTCAGTTATTAGTGCTATGTCGATGTTTTTGTCATGTAATAAGATTGTCAGTTCGTTGATGTGGTTCCGAATACCATTCGCATTCCAGAGGAGAATGGAGAGGAATTTGGTTGAGGACATTTATGGATTTCTTGGCAGTGGAATGAGGTTGGATATAACATTGGTAAGTAGCGAAATAAGGGGGGTAATGAGAGATCTAAATTCGGAAAGGAAAGATGTCAATAGGCTTGTGAGGTCAGTGGAATTGGAAGGAGGAGGAATGAATGTGTGAGTATTTAACCTACGTTCAGGGATGGAGGGATATGGGTCTTGAGGTTGATGTGTGAATTCTTGAGGTTTAGATTCTTGTGGCAGGGCCTGAGATTGAGTGTTTACAGTGTCTCCTTTGAACATCTGAGCATAGGACACTCTTCCGTTCACTGTTCTATAGGGTTGTCTTGGTGGCCTGGATGTCCCTTCTTCTCTAGGCGTTGCGTACATTCGTGTTTTCAAATCTTTGTAAGTTTGACAACCCTTGTAGTTGGCTGGGTGTCCTTGGTGGCATAAAGCGCATATTGCAGGTGAAGTTCTAGACTTCCTACAGTCCTCTGTTTTGTGTTGCTCACCACACCTCACACATCTAGGAATGTGATGACAATACCGTTTCGTATGGCCATAAGCCTGGCAGTTATGGCATTGAACGATGTCGCGCTTGCTGTAGGGCTTTTCTACAACAACGCTTGTATAATAAAGGCGTGTGACCTTGTAGATGTTTTCGACATCGGGTGTTCGGTCAAGGTCAACGAAGAATAGTGGAAGGGGTATTTTATTTTTTATTCCAGGCTGTTCTCTATCCTCCTTAAATATGTTCACTATCTGGCGAACATGGAATCCCATACCCGTGAGCTCTTCTTTTATAGCATCTGTTGGCGTAGATGGGTGCAGTCTTCTGATAACGACCCTGAGCGCCCTCTCTTGACGCAGTTGATACGTGTGGTAATCAGCCTTGGTATCAATATTTAGAAGATTTTCTAAAGATAATTGTTTATTGTTTTGGACAATATAATCTCCTAGGTATTTTTCCCTATCAATACTTAGTCTGGGGCATTGCAATAGCAGGTGTTCTATGTTTTGGGTGATATGTTCTTGACATTTTCCCCCCACTTTTATAACCAAAGTGGTATTTTTATGAAAAAGTTTCAGCTCATCCGTATCTGAAATTCTTAATTGGCGAACTAGTTTCAATTTGTTTATATTTACAAGGTAAGTTAAATATTCTTGCGGCTGAGGGTTGTTAAAGCTACAAACAGCTCTGTAAAGTGGGTTGTATTTTGAGTTGAGACCTCTATCAATATCTATAGAGTAGAGATGATTTTTTACTTTTTCGATAATTATGTCTTTATTAGTAAGTAATTTGGTTTTAGGTCTTCAAAAAGGTCGTCATCAATATAATTATTTGCTGCTATTTTTTTTAATTTATGAGACCCAGTTAAAACCTGAGTCTCTCTCTTTTGTATCTAAATTAAGGAGTCTGATAAGGTAGTTGTGTGGCGATATTTAGTAACAGTTTCTTGTTCATCACAACGAACTATTCAGAAATAAAGTCCCGAAAATCTTTTTATGAAATGGTGCATGCATGCTAGGTAGGTATTAATTTCAAACAAAAATAATCAAAATTTATTATGTTATATACTAATGTGTTTTAAATATAATAATATAGAAAGTTTAAAAACTGAAATAAAAGTGTTTACAGATTCTTGGAAATGGCACAACAAAGAACTTTGACAAATAAAGAAACGCAATAAAAACGTATTTTATTGGTGACCTTTAGCCTAAAATCTATTAAATAAAAACATCAATATCAATTTATGAGATATAAATACTAATACAATCTAGAATTGATATTCAGCCAAAGGTGGACCCCACTTCACACAGAATAAGCCCCCCACAAAGGACTACAGCACAGAGCCTAAAGCTCTGGCCCACACAAATACTGACTTGATTGATTCTTATCAGGTCCCCCCCCCCCGTCCCATCCTTCTTTTCCCGCCGAATATAAATCGTTTCATTACAATTTCTAATGCCGCTGCGCCAAGATCTTCCAACCAATATTGGAACAATTTTCCAAATCGAAACTTTTCACTTATCCAAATCACTACTAACTGCAAGATCCAGACTGATAGGTTTACTTGGTGTCATTCTAAATTATAGTTTATTCGAAACCAAATAAAACTATCAGCCTTAAATAACCCTAAATAGTGTCAAAACTGGAGGATTAGAATAAATCCCATCAAATTACCTTTACTCTTAGTCGCAAACCTATGATTTCCTGTCCTACAGTAACCTTTAACAATACTCCACTTATCCCTGTTGAACAAATCCGATACCTAGGACCCCACCTTGACAAATGACTCACTTGGAACCCCCATACCAGACTAAAACGACTAGAAACCGCCCAACGTTTCCGACTACTCCATCACTTACTAGACAAACTCTTTAAACTACCAACTATTTAGACTCATATATATTACTATAATAAGGCCTATTTGGACTTACGGGATCGAGATTTGGGGCTCTACTAAACCATCAAATTCCTCTCGTATCCAATCCCGACAATCCAAAATCCTAATGCTCCCTACTTTGTCACAAATAAAATCAGCCATAACGACCTTAATGTACCATATGTTTCCGATTTAGCTCAATCCAGATACCTGTCCTTGCATAATTAACTTCTGAACCATTCGAACCATCTTATTACCAACCTTGCTTCCTCTTCTATTCCTGAGAACCCTCCGAGGAGTCTGAAAAGATAGCCTCGCGACCTTCTAATATAGAAATATAATCGGAGTGCTACCAAATAAACTAATAATTTCTCTTCATGTTGTACATGTTATGTTACTTGTTCATATTTACTGTTTAATACAGTTGTAAATTTCTTTAATAAAAAACAAAACAAAAAAAACTCTATATTATAAAGTTTATTCAAGGATTGAATTGCCCTTATAATTTTTCTATTTATTTAGTTAATTGAGTTTTGAACCAATTGGATTATTTTCAAGTTATCAAAAATGTATAGGGAGGCGATGATCCTCTACTCCCTCCCCAACAAAAAAGTCTCGTAAGTTTATATTATTATATAAATGATGAGTAAAAATTAGAATACTCAACATAGTTATTGTAAAACGAACAATAAAATACAATATATTTAAAAATAAATTTATATATATGTTTATATATTAGTTGTTCTTTTTTTGTTTTTGGCTTATCGGTGTATTTGAAAATACGTTAACAGAGCAATTAAATATATTACTTTTTATTTTATTTATTTTTATTTTATTTAAGGTTTGAGACATTGAGATGAACTAGCAATTCTCTGATGCTTTAAATTTTCTGCGGGAAATGTGATAAAGTCTTTACGTAAAATAGGAAGAGTGGGCATAAAGAAATCATAGGAATAAAATCATAAAATAAGTTGTTACATATAATCATCTATGAATATTTGGAGAGCCGATAAAGATCAAGAAGATCTAGGCCTAGGGTATAAAAAAAAATCTAAGAATATAAACTAAAATTTCAATATTAGGAACTTAGGCTGTAGTAAAATACTTGCGTACGTATTTATAGCAATTAGCTTAGCCTTCTAGTCGACTTTTGCTATTTTCTTAGTTGATTTTGGACTACATATTTCATTCATTCATGTAGATTAATTATTATTGATTTTAATTAATTTTTTTATCTTTTTGTTCTTGAGAGGGGCGTAACGATGAAACGATATTTTCGACACCTCTCTATTTTTATTGGGCGGGGGAGAGGAGATGGGGAGGGGAGGGAGAGGGGAGGGAGAGAGCGTGCCTATGCTGAAAGGTGTCATTATTATTTTACTAATTAGGTCCTGTGAATAATTCCTACGGTATATTGATCAGTTAACAATTGACAATATAATACGGAGTCCATAATGCATTGCATATACTTACAATTAAGACATTATGAAAGGGAGGAACTAATTTTCATTCAAAATCATAGACCAAAACATGAGTAAAAATTACAAGTGACCTTATCTTAGCTAAAACTGGTCCGAGTTCAATTATTTTAATTTTGTAGCTAATTTGGAAACTTTTTTAATTATGGTATATATAATCGAAGACAAACTGTATAATATTTTAATCATGAGCAATTTCCTTCATTTCCTGAATTTTTTGGGAAATGTGTGTATTTTTTCGCATCAGAAGAAGACAATCTTCAAAACGATGACACAATCATTGGATAATAATATTTCTAATGGATTAATCATAAATCTAAACAACACGTACCATGGTAACTGTGGCATCTAGTAAGGATGGCCATCCATAGTCGATATATTCGAAATATCGATATTTTCTTCCGATATTCGAAATTTCATCCATCGATAGTATCTACTTCGATATTATTGACTATCAAATTCGTTCCTTCGATATTTTAATTTAAAAATAAAAATTAACAATTAAAAACTATCGTTTTCGGAAAGCGCTAGTTTGAATAATGGATTATGTATGAATCTCATCGTTAGAAAGAAATATATACTCATCTTGCCACGGGCGGATCTACGGGGGAGAGGGGTTTCGGGCTGAATCTCCCCTCCCCCCCCAAAAAATGTTAAAATATAAACATGTTTTACAGAAAAAAATATTAAAAACTATCTCTTAAAGTATTCTTGTTCGTGTAATTTTTTTATATTTAATAGGACTTCAAGAACCACTAAAACACCATTTCATATAGGTAATTAATTTCTTTATTTTTTTTTCAAATTAATTATCGTTATATGTATATGAAAAAAAAATCTTTCGGGCTGAAGCCCCCCCCTCCAAAATTAAATCCTGGATCCTAGTGCATTTTGCCTATTTCATACAGAATGTAGTGCGTAGTAAAGGAAAATATCGATATTTCGAGAATATCGACTATCGATGACCATCCTTAAGTAGAATTGAACAACGGATGTGAGACCATTCTCACTTAGTAGAAACAAAATTTCACTCAATGTGCCCAAATCTTTCAGTTATGTGCTAGAGAATCAATATTTATATTCATATATATATATTTCAAAATCCATTACTCAATTTTCTATCTATCTATTCTATTTACAATATTTTAATTTTACTGTTTATTTTCATTTGTTATATAACTTCATATTTTTCTGTTTTACATTTTATTCTAAGATTCCCATTTTAATACATTTGTCACCTTTTTTTATTATGTTTACTTCATCATTCCACAACACTTTGTACCGCTTATTATCATTTATCTCTTAGTTCTTATTATTATCATTATTCTAACAACTGCATTTTACTTTAATTTTTTTTTTTTTTTACCTACACTACTTATGTTTCTCATACCTTGTTATCTGGTTCTTTTCTTAGCCCTGAACTTCAGGTTAAAACGTCGGCAAATGTCAAAATAAATATTATAATTTATTTTTGCCTTCTTGTTTGACTGATCACCCCAACTATTCTTCTCTTCATTATTCACGACAGTCAACCATTTACCAATTATGTATTTATAATATCGACTATCGATATTTCAAGTCCGATCTTTTGATGGTATCGATAGTTATAGGTTTATGAACTATCGGCCTTCGATATCCCATCCCAAGCACCAAGGATACTTTCGGAACGAGTTACTATTTATCTCGAAAATAGTACATTTTTGGTCTTAAAATATACTGACCGAGAACTTGAGCAACCAGGTCTTGACGCTCGTGTCGGAATCTTTAAAACGCAATTTGTCCCGTCGAATTACCAGCCTCGGAGTTTTGAAGACTCCTACTTTTTCAATGGTATTTGATTAAAGTTGTAGGATTTTAAGAATAAAAAATTGAAATCTTCATTTCTTATTAATTATTCCAAGGAATTATAAGGAGACCTACACACTTCTCTAGAAGGACTGGATTGATCAAATGAATCATAAAGCAGACATTACACTGTTAAACAGGACTGACAGTCTTAAGGAATTTAGTCTACTTTCGGACACAGTCATTTTCGGAATTTCATCTACAGTGTGATCAAGTGATCGGTGTCCACCCATCATGGTGGAGCAACACTTATGATGTTTTTTAAAAAATCTTACTTTAGAGCTCAGTTTTATTATTACACTAAATATATTTCCAGAAATGCTTTTGTAAGTCTCTATTATATCCTATTTTATTTTTAAAACACTAACTTTTACACTAGGGACAACATTCTGACCAAAATTAAATCCCTGCTCTGGTACATATTTCAGAAGTTTCAAACTTTCTTGAGGTTTCAAAGTTTGTTTTTGAATGATTCAGTAACGCAAGAGACTGAACTTTCAGTTGATCAATAATTAATGAATAGCTATAACTAGTTCTACCGTTTATAATAAAAATGTTCTACGAGTTAATTTACTCCTGAGTATATTAATATTAATGAGCTATTTTAATGTAATTTATCTTGATTTAAAATCGAGAAGTGCTCTTTTTGACGAGAACAATATTGGTTCATAGCATTGCAAACAATTTAAAGGAATCTACTTAACTGAATTTATCAACACTCCATCTAATATGATTTAAATGAATAATTAACAATAATATGGATTACAGTTTGATTGCCCGATATGAACCAAAATATTCTTAAGGACCAAATTAAGTACCAACTAGAAATTAACTTTAAATGGAAGAAAAGATAATAAATTTTGTTTCTTAGAAGATTACATGTGAATGGAATGAAGTATAAAACTATAAAAAGAAGAAAAAACATCATAATCATATTGAAAAAAGTAATAATAATCTGTACTGATTATAAATTCATCTAAGTTTTCTGTTCCAGTTACAAGCACGAATCTCGTAGGAAAGTTTACACAAAGCGTCCGGCGGATAGTGCAGGACGTCAAAGATGAAGGAACTGCAAGTAAGTATATAATTGTAAAGCCATAAATAACTATTAAAATAAAGCTTCAATGAATACTATTGAAATACATATAGAAAAATTCATATATATATATATATATATATATATATATATATATATATATATATATATATATATATATATATATATATATATATATATATATATATATATATATATATATATGTATGTATGTATGTAATACAAATATGCACAGTTGAATTGAATTTGAAAAATTGAAGAGCATATTTAGAAATTGATCACAAATACTCTATAGACTAAGAATAGATTTTTAGTCATAAATTAAAAAAAAAGAAAAAAGAAATTGTATTGAATATTTGAGGGGTTCTAAGTGCAACTCCTAGCTGAAGAAGACCTGTAAAACCAGGTTGAAACGTTGGCTTTTAATAAAATAGTTTTGCCACTTTTCAGTTCTAAGTGAAACTCCTAGCTGAAAACACCTCCCTGAAGAAGACCTGCAAAGTCGGGTCGAAACGTTAACTTTCAATAAAATAGTTTTGCCACTATTTAGCCTATTTATGACCGCCACCCTGGACCATCTCCTTCCTTTAAAAAGAAATTGTAATTAATCTTAATACTTTTTCTTCTATAATACTAAATATTACTTCTTCATTCCCCCCCTGCTTTGTCTCTCAGTATCTCTAACACAGTACAAGTTATGACTGAAGAAGTCCATAAGAGAGGCATAATAAGGCAGTAAATTGGATTAGTAATAACATTCAAATTGTTTTTTTTGTTTTTTCAATATTTAATATAAATTTATATTTAAAACAATAACAATTCTTCACAGGTGGCCTTTCAAAGGAGGAAGTCATCGAGACAAATGAAAGGCTGCGTGCAGTGAGGATACGGCTTGACGATTACTATGACACAGCTAAGAAAGCTCTTGTCGGCCTCATGGCGAAGTACACTGATAGCAAAACAGTTAGGAATGTCTTCCAAAGGTACAATCTTCTCAAAGCCATGATAAAGGTGAGCATTTAAAGAAATTAAAGCTATATTACAAAATAAGTCAAAAACATTTCTTTATTATTCCTAAATGGTATTTAGATGCAAAGGGATGATTCCAAATTTTTCAGAAAACCTAAATATATGCAAATATGAGGGATTTATCTCTATCTGAAAATCAATGGAAACTTTGAACATAAAATTAGATAGAATTTATAAAGTTATGGGAGCTTAAACAAGTATCACTTTAAAGAGTATGAGTGTGAGTGAGAAACTATTATAAGAATGAAAGACAATTATCTAAAAAAAAATAAGTAAGAAGGAAGATTCATTTCAACCCTAATCCAATTCCAAACATTTCTTCCAAAATATTTTTTTCTAGCTAAATAGCTTGTTCAAAATAAAATTTAATAGAGCAATGCGTGGCTTAAAATTTTGTTTTTTTGTTTCTTTATGTTTTTTAGCTATATCCAATGCTGCAATTTGTTCTGAAGGTAGCAACATCTCTCTCAATACGCTTTGGCCCATATTGTTCTATAAAGTCCCTTTCTTGATCAAAATTGATTAATTATTTTTTTTGATTGGCGGAATCGGTTAAAGACTTATCTTTGTTATAATCTACTGTAAGTTCTAAGTATATACCAACAATACATTTTTGTACTTTATTTTAATCTAGCAAAAAAGTTTCATGATAATTTTTATTTTATTTAAAATTTCAGGATGTGATTCGCTTGGAAACACAATACTGGACATTGGTAGATATACCAAAACAAGAAAAACAAGAAACCGTACCTGCTTTCGTTCTTCGAGCTTGCGCAATTATGGAAAAGACACAAAAATCAGGAGAAGGTGTTAAAACAGCAGCGAAAATAGCTGAAGAAGAAGAAAGGCGGAAAGAAAGACTTGAAAGACTAAGTGGTAAGTAGTCATTGAAAAGCCTCAATTATTTATCAAACTATAGTTTTATCAAATTTTTTGTTTGATATAGAGTTTTTTTTCAGTTTTTAATAAAATATTAAACAATCCTTTATTTCAACTCTACTTTTATGTTTTAATTTAACAGCATTGTTTGGTTCTATGGACCATTATCAACAAAAATCCTTTAATTTTATACATTTTCTTTCAGGCTCTTGTGCCCAATCCTCTACTACGATATGAAAAGTTGAAGTAACTGATGCATAATATTATAACTGAGTTTATACATAGCAGTGTATTCCTGAATATAGAGACTTATTTCTAAAACTTGAAAACTTTAGATATTTTAATGAGTATTGTGATACCAAGTTAATAATGTAACCAATAATTAATAATTGAATCTATTATTTAATCTAATAACAAACAACAATGATAATTAATAATTTAATGCCAATAAAATAATCTGTCACATTTTAAATTTTCTGTCAATATAACAAAAATATCATCAGATGAACTTTTAACACAATTTTATGTAATGTTCATTATGCTAAGTAATTGAAACGAATGTATATATTGAGGCTACAAACCTAGTACTTACACTTTCTATGCCTATCTAAAATACCTAACAGTGGTTATGATATAACGTGTAATGATCTCAAACATTAAACATTTTATATAATTTCAAAACAATATTATATTACTGGTTTTTGCCTTTGCTTTGCATGGATGATTTGTTACTGGTTGATTTCTCTTTTTATGGAAAATGAGGAAAAAAATATTGTCAATATTATGAATTCAAATGTATAATAAATCACAAAAATTAAAAGATACTTTTAAATTAAATAAATTTAGCCATGTAAATTTTTGTTATAAAAAAGCAAGTAGATTCATTTTTAGCATCCTTTAAAACTCTTACAAATGAATTTTCATATAAATTAAAAAAAAAAAAAAAAAATTGAAACCCATACAACAACCAATATGATTTTTTTTTTAAATCATATAATTTTTTTCATGGCTTCTATGGCCCCTTGGAACAAACACCAGAACAAGTATCCAATATTTTTCGATACATAATCATCAAAATATATCTGGTGTCTCCACTCACAAAACTTTTCTACTAATTTTAGATGAATTTAAACAACAACTTTAAAGATATACATCGAAAAAAAAATTGAATTAGATTAAGTTTTAAAAAAAAAAACGATCAAAGAATTTAATAGAACACGACGTCTTTGATGAACTAAAGCAATGTAAACCATGTGAACCATTACTGGATGCGAAAAAAACAACAACAAAGATATCTTTAAAATCAGCATATAAAATTCAATACAACTTTGCTAAAACTGGCCTGATTTAGACAATGTTTTTTTAGTTTTGCCAGAAATTTAAGAAACTTTCAACAAATGTTTCACAGGCGTCGGTAGTCAGAATCCTACCAAACAAAAAAACAAAGCAACAAAATCAGTTCACTTGTTCCTGAGATGATTTTGGCACAGATAGACCAATAGATGAAAAAGTATTATTCAGATTCAGGTAGCTCTGAAAGGTAAAGATTTGTTGAAAACTGCACATTGAAAATTTGACCCGATTGCTATACTTTCTTTAGCTAGTAGCTGTAGGACAGTAAAAAAATTATTGAAGTCAGGAACTCACTGACTGTGACCTCTCTTTTAAAAAAAAAGTTAATTTGAAAACAAATAAAAAGGTAACTTTTAGTAAACAAGCAAAAATTGCTGACTGGTTGGTGATTTTTTTTCATGTTTTTGTGAACTGGAATTTATTGTGGTCGTTCTTACGGTTTTCCTAATTCAACTTATCTCCACTTAGAGTGTTGAAATATAGGTTTATTTAATGTCATGATTTTGGGATTGGGGTAGCTCAGTGGGTAATCACTGTCTTCCAATGCTCAAGATCCTGGTTTCGAATCCAGCTGATGACAGGTAATTTTTCGTCAATCATAGATCAACTCTGGGGTCGGGAAACTCTCCTGGGGAAACACAGCCTCTATAAAGTAAGTACTCTTAATTAAATAACTAATTAAGGGGAAAAGCTTGGTGGTGGAGCGTGATCCTAGGTTGAACAACTGTTGGCCTTGAAACAGTACTTCCTTACACAGTACTGAACCCAAAACCCTTCCTCTTCATGGGTTGTAGTGGTACCGGTTTTTCTTTATTGATAATTTTGAAATTATATTTACAAAATAAAAGTCCTATGTTTAATATAAGAATGCTATTTTTAATTTTCTATGTTGTTGCAGATATGGTCACATCCCAGATCGAAGCTGAGAATACTCAAATGACAAATGATCTGTATCGCTTATTGAAGAAGTATTCAGGGTTACGAAATATCATAAGATATCTTGCGGTAATATAACAGTTTTTATATGAAGATTAAATTCATTCCATAAAAGAATATATTTTTGTATCTTTGAAGGCTTTGATGTAACTTATTATCTTTTTCTTTAAAATACTGTAGTCGTTTGTCAAGCAATTTGCAAAGCAGCTCTGCTTTTCTTTTATTGAAGTCATGATAGGTTCAAAATCACCAGATCACTCTCAATCCCCAGACTATATTCTCTGAATTCTCAGGCCAGTCTTAGAATATATTCCATATTATATTATCAAACTATTATTTATATTATAATTATATAAGATATTATTAGGTTGGCAAATAAGTCCTTTCGGTTTTTCTGTTTATTTTTATGTCACTATGATACACTTCTTATGAATCCTTTCTGATGAATTAATCCCTAAGGTGGATTGTTTATCCTGTTTGTAATATGTCAACAACTATATCTGTTAACTCTTGTTGAAACTAGCTTAGTATTGTGTTTGCTATTGCACTGTGAATATGGAAGAAAATATCATTCATTATCACCATATTTTGTTGTATTAATTTTAGAAAAGGTAAGCGTGCTGTAGAAGCTCATGGAAAAATTTGCAGTGTTTATGGGGACGATGCCTTAGCTGAATGCACTTTTCAAAATTGGTTTGCCAAATTTCATTCAGGAAATTTTGACATCAATGATGCTCAATGGTCTGGTTGCCCACATGAAATTGAAACGAGCAATGTTAAGGCCATTGTTGATCAAAATCCCACCCTATAAGTGTGGGAGAGTGCTATGGCCCTAAATGTGCCGCACACAAACATAGTAAACCATTTGCACAAGCTCGGCTGTTTCCAGGTTTAGTAATGTTTGGGTATCTCCCATGATTTTTTTTTTTTCAAAAATCACAACAATGTTATATCTTCAATAAAACTTTAGCTATCTACAAGAAATTTAGGGGCACAAAATGACATCAACAGGAACTTTGTAAACAAACTACAAATAGAGATAAAAAAATAAAAACCTATAAGGAATTTTCATTTATTTATTTCTTTTGTATGTATTAAATCAAAAAACCATTCAAACAGCTTTGAAGAGCAATAATTCAGCTTTCCAACGGAGAAAGTAACATCAAATTGGGAGAACATCCTGAAGATTTATGAATCATCGGAAAGGTGATGTGTTCCATCCCCACACCTCATTGGTCACTCGCAATAAATTATTGAGCCTAGGATGGGACCTTTTGCCCCATCCTCCCTATTCAACAGACCTAGCTCCAAGTGACTACCACTTATTCCTGTCTGTGCAGAACTCTGAAGATGAGTGGAAAGAAATTCCAAAAGGAAGAGGACATCAAAAACCACTTGAATCAGTTTTTTAATAATAAACTCCAGACATTCAATGAACATGACATTATCATTATGCAGTTAGTGGAAAACGTCTTATTAAATAATGGTCAATATATTGCAGATTAAAACAAATTTTATGTCTATAATACATTGAGTTTTATTTTACCCTAAAAAAATGAAAGGACTTATTTGTCAACCCAATATTATTATCTTAAAATTATTACTATTGAGGCTGATCAGTTTAGGTGGTATGAAATTTCTTAAGCTGATTGTTTCTTTATTAAGTCTTACTTTTTACTGGAAATCGTTAACTGCATCTAAATAATTTAAGTTTTTATTATCTTTACTATATTTAACATAAGTAAATCTCTGTTTTTTGTTCCAGACTGAATACAACAATTCCAAAGTTTATCCCATATTCCCACGTTACACAATCCTAAAGGATTTGATTAAGGATATTATGCATAACCCAGATTACATGGAAGTATGCCACGAAGTCGACCCTGTTTAGGAACAATAAAGTGTTTCCTACTATTGTAAATGTCTTCAAAATGGCAGTATCATAAGAATATTAATAATTATTAATTTGAATATATGATAATATAAATGTGTATTGTTGTCTAACCTTCTGTGTGCTTGTATGTCTGTAAAATTTAATGGAACTGTATGTTTTAAAAGTAAATGAAACCAATATACAAGTATAGTTTTTTAGTCTTCCTAATGTGTTAATATGTAGTGTTATTCTATAACTAATTATTTGCTAGAAAAAAATTGATGAAGATTCATCATTCATTTGGTTCTGATAAAAGAATGTCACATACATCTTGCCAAACTATTAATTTATTTTTAAATAAAGGGTGTAAATGAACTATTATAAAATGATGAAAATTTACCATGGTCACTTATTTTGTGCCAAAACCAAATTAAATACATATATTCTAAAAACATTCATAATAAATTAATATGTAAAAAAAGTATAATTATAAATGCAATGACAGCTAATTAAATGTTTGATAAATCACTATAAAATTATGTTTTAAACGTATTGAAAGATTTACCCAAAGCCAACATTTTTTACTAAAATTCATTGATTGTTATTCAACATCGCTTGTTTTGTTTGATTTCAAATTAGTTAATATTTTAAATTTATGATGCCTATTACAATACTTTCAGGACTTTATTTCCAAATATTATTCTGAGCGACATCAGTGAAAGACTTCAAATAATTTTTTTCAGTAAACCATTGATTTTTAATAAATTGTGGCATTTCAATAAGAAAGATCAATACTTTTTAAATAAACCATCAACCAGCTAATTTTTATTAAGTAGTTTTTAATTCTGTCTACTAGATGTTTAGCTCTGAAATGTCGTGAAAAGTTGGTGATCAAAAGAATTTTTTTTCTGATAATTTAATAAATATAAAAGACAACTAAAAATTTTTTTTAATGAACTAGAGTGAGAATAGTGAAAAAAAATAAAATAAAACTAATGAAAATAATTTTAAGTAAACAATTTATAACTATTTATAAACTTTAAATTTACATGTTTGGCATTCATGTTTACTATTGATATAATATAATCCAGTTGAAATTAAAACATTAGCTTCGTTATTAGCAACATTAAATTAGACATTAATTGTTGGTGATTTAACATTTTCTGATATTAAAAAGTAAAAGATATCGTATTTCATAATTATTCGTGATTTCATCATAATCAACATTAACGTGTTCATTGAAACATCTAAATTTGTATTCGGATCTCTTCATTTTAATTCATCAATACCATCATCATCTGTACATGTGATGAGTAAATTGTCATCACTCTTGTTCATGTAGATATAAAAAATTAAAATCCCTTAATGTACAGTTATAATATACAGTCTAATAAATAACTCCTTTCGATTGTTTGTAAATACTTTTTTCCTTTGTAAAATATAAAATTGTCATTTATTGTTGACAAAAGTCGGTCAGAACAATGTGATAATGATGTAGAGATATCAGAACATTGGTCACAGCATTAAGCAGTGCTTGTTGAAACCAAGTTTTATAATTGTTAAAACATATATAAAAAACTAAAAAAAATTATATATAATGTGTGTCTAACTTTTTTTATTTATTATGCTTCGATTTCTATTGTCGACAGGAATGCAAATGATTTTCAATTTTGCTATAATCGACCGATATCTGTTTACATAATTACTTCAAAAATAGAATAGAAATAATATGTTTATAGTATTATTAAAGTTATAATATTTAAATGCTGTAAATTTAAATTTTCAGAAATCCTTGAACTAAAAATAGTTTATAATATTAAAGTTCATAGTAAAAAAAACAATCCCACAATTGTTTTACAGTTGTGAATTAAATAAACAATGAAATAAAAAGATCAAGAAAAATTCTCATCCAATTTTATACTTCTCCCCGCTCCTCAAAAAATAAAACAAAAATCCATATCTCGAAAAAAAACAACTAAATATTCAAATTTTATGGTATAAACCTTGTTCTTTTATCTTTGCTTGAAGTTTTTGTGAAAAAAATAATCTTTCATATAATAATATTTTGTTAACTGGTAAAATATACTTTATATTAACATTAAAAAAAAGTCAGATATGAAACGATTTTCAGATATCTAAGACTTTTGAAAAATATAAATAAATAAAATAATTGTTAATTTATTTCACAAAGGACATTTCAGTTCGCAATGGCCAAACTCTGGAGAG
This sequence comes from Nezara viridula, assembly GCA_928085145.1. NCBI lineage: Eukaryota > Metazoa > Arthropoda > Insecta > Hemiptera > Pentatomidae > Nezara > Nezara viridula. The sequence continues at coordinate 21,816,400 of OV725082.1, read as the reverse complement.
TGATTTTAGACAAAATTTCCAACAAAAAAGTTCATTCGATGATTACTTAAGGGTCGATTCCGATCAGATAAGAAGTTAGGACCAATTTTGTGTTTTTCTTAAGTTGGTCACGTTTTTTATCGATTAAGAAGGAATTAATCGAAAACTGTTCAAGATGATGAAATTTTAAGTACATTAGTGTAAAGTAGACAAAATTTTCTTTGAGAAACCAGTAATTAAATTTAATAAGATCAATGATAAAGGGACTTTCAGAAGGTCTAGTAACACAAAACCTAGCATTATGCTGAATTATTTCACGAATCGGACTACTGAGATATGCTGTTCAGGTATGATTATTGTAGCTGCAGCAGTATATTGGCCATATTAGACCTCCTAAAAGTCCCTTTTATCATTGAGCTAAGTTAATTTAATCAGTTTACTAAAAAAAAAAAAAAATTGTCTATATTATGATGGTATACATAGAATTTAATTATCTTGAACAATTTTTGAACAATTCCTTCTTATTCAATAAAAACCATGACCACCTTAAAAAAAACAGAAACATAAAATTAGTATTAACTCTTTTCCTGTTCAGATTCGGCCCATGCTTCAAATGAACTTTTTTGTTGGAAATTTTGTCTAGAATCACCCTACCAGAGTTTGATCATTAAGAACTGAGATATTCCGTACATTAAATATTTTTTTTTAGATTTAAATATAATTCTGGAAATTGAACCAGTATTGTTTTAAAAATTCTAGTTCTATTTGAATTTACAGAGTTGAGATTTGGGGCTCCACTAAATCACCAAATTCTTCACATATCCAATCTTTACAATCCAAAATCAATCAATAAATAAAAATAATCCTTATAGATAATTTTATAAATTGAATTATAAACTTAAAATTTAAGGTATAAATACCCTTTACAAATTCAATTTTTATTAAAAAAAATTATATATAAAATTGATGCAATGGGACATTCAGAATTTAAAAGATACAAACATATTTTAATTATGATACATTTGCTTCAAAAAATAAAGTCTCAAACCTACTTAAAAATTACCAATCCAATTTAAACAAAACCATCATAAATTAAATTTAAATTTTTTATAGACTTTAACATGATTTGATTTTCATAACAGACAGATTACTGGGAGGAGGGGGGAGGGAGGGAGATAGGTAAACTAGAAACAGATATATTTATTCCAAAACACTTCATTAAAATTATGACCCTCACATTAAAAAATACCAATGGTATATAGTTTACATAAATTTTATATTTATCAAGAAAAAAAATGTATAGCTCACTTGTAGCAGAATATAATTATGTTGAATTAAAGTTCTATTTCCAATATTATTGACTTTTCAGTAGTCTCCCTTAAGAAATTTTAAGTATTCTAAATTTTGTATGGCATTCCTGTCACATTATATGAATTAGTTATATTTTATTTTACTTAATAAGACTGGTAAATTAGCTTCAGATGAAATTAGTTCCCAATTGCATTATTCCAATGTTAATATATTATAGTCGCTAGATATAAGTTTTTCTCTAATATATGCATACAAATATATTTGTACAAATTTATAAAAGAGTAATATTTGTAAAATGTGCAGCTTTATATATTTAATAAATGGTGTTGTATTTAATCCATAATTTCTGGCACAAAAGCTGCTCCTTAATAGTTCTAAAATTTAAAATTTTGAGTGTAATTAGATCTAAGAGAAATCGAAACGTAATTTTAATTTGTTATACGCCTAAGAGCTAAATGAATTAATACATAGCGCATTACAAAAAATTTATAAAATGTTTGAAACTGTTGTATATGTAATTAATAATATTACATGAGCACTGCCAATGTCCAAATATTTTATAAAATGTCCAAATTATTTTTTAATTATATTTTGATAAGTGCATGTCAAAAACTATTTTTAAGCTTTTCTCATAGCCGTAGTGATTAGAAGGCTACGGCTAACATTGATCATTTTCAATAATACAAAATTAATTAATGAAAATATTAATGTTAATTTTTTTTTATTTTGTTTTTTAAACTTAGTCTTATTTATTTTTTAAAATAAGTTCCATGTGGAGTATTCTTCAGACAATGAAGGATTTACTCGACTTCAATGGCGGTATATGATGAAATTAGTAATCGGAAAAAATATAAATATATTTATATAATAGATGCAGTTTTTCTTAGTAATGTAATGATCTTTATAACATCAGTCTCTACAGAGTACTTGTTCTTAGCCAAACATTATTTTTGGGTCAGATGCTTTCTAGATAGGCTATCTTACAATCGACAGATTTAAGTAATTGCAGGTGTTTTCTGTTTTTAGATATTGTTAGCATTTACTTTATAGTTGTTTTTTGTAAATAAACTTTACTAAACATTTTTACTTTATAGCTTAACTATTTTAAAAATTAATATAACACTGTTGATTATTGCGTCTTTGCTGTTGTTACAATAAAGTCAACGATTTATTCAGGAATTAGCTGAAAGCTAAGGTATAAAAAATTTTTTTAATTATTTAAATTTGAAAAGTGAGTTTGTTTTAAAAAATTGACCATTTTAACTTTTTAATACAGGCTTGTTAAATAACGGGGATTATTCAACACATTTCAACGTAATTCTTGAGCTTATTCGTGCATTGGCTATATGTATTTTATATGTAAATGCTTCTTAAAAACTACAGATCTTTTTACTAATTAAAAAATCATAGTTCTACTTCCTAGGATTCATGAAAACTAAGTGATTCTCTATAAACTGAACCTGCTATTAAGTTGGTCTAAAGTTGTTGGGAAAAATGAAAATATGGGATTGATAATTTTCTCTGCTTCGAATCAGAATATAATTTAGTTATGTGATGAGGATATATTATATAAAAATAATACTTTGGGGTTTATTTTTAAATCAGCCAGAAATATTTTAAAAGATGACCATTCATTTTCACTCATTTCTGATCTATATTGTTTTTAAATAATATATCTCAATTCCCTGCCTTAAATTGGTAACCAATGAAAAAATATTATATTATTATATAATATTAAAGTATTATAGAAAATAATGACAAAGGATTTATCAAATAAAGACGACAATGATTATTCAGAATTCCAAGTAAAGAAAAATTATATCTCATTTTCAACCCAATATAATATTTTATGTACTTTTAATATTATGGCGTTTATTCTTATAATATCAGTTTATTGTTCTTTTTTCAATAATCAATTATATCAACATATCATTTAAAATGAAATATTATTTTTAAGCACATATCTATATTGTATTTTTTATAAATAAAACTACATATTTATTTAGATTAATGTCAGTATAAGCAATTCCAGATGTTTATAATTTAAACTGATGCATTTCTAAATATATAAATATATTATGTATTTATCTAATTATTTTTTTAAAAATATAAATTTTCCATGGTTATATATACTTAATATTTAATGCAATGTATGGTGCTGGAGCAAAGAATTAAAATCCATTTATTGAAATATTCAAATTAAATTTCTTAACCGAAAGCTTTATATAATCAAAATATTCATGAAATATCTTTATTTTATTATAAATTTAAATTTATCATAACATACCTTAAAAATGAAAATGTTGCAGAGGAAAGTTAGAAGTAAGATGTAAAGCTGCAAGGCTTCATTTGGATTCTTTTTGAAGCAATGAATATTTGCAATCGAACTGAAAGCACAAAGACAGACTTTAAAAATATATATATAAGATTTATTTTTATCTTTCTAAATAAAATTTCTATAATACTGGTCCGCAAAACAGCAAAAAAATATATTATTTTTAAAATTAACTCACTATATCTGTTTAGAAATATTTTGATTTTTAAACTTAATTTTATCAAACTACATCCGTAGTTGCATAAAATTACAACAACTACATTCATTTATATATTTATGCTGGGATTAAAAATTTAAAAAAAAAAAAAGATTTAAAATGTTTTTATAATGTGAAATGAATATTAATTTTAAAAAGATCATAATTCCATCTCTTTATCGGTTGCATAAAACTTCCATCATTGAAAGACTACCTGAGAACATTATTTATATGTTTGATATTATACAGAGGCGAGTCAAGACATGTGATAAAAAAGACAAAGCGGTAAACATTTTGGATTGCCCTCAAATAATTAAAAAAACAGCACTAATTTGGATAAATTTTCCAACTACTTAAAAAAAAACAACTGGGAAGTAAAACAATTTCATAAAAATCAATTCTCTGATTACAAATGAAAGAATTTTTTATAATTTTTAAAAATGTAAAGTTTGAATGTACAATGATTCTTGGAAAGTAAAGAAAAGATTCCATTCATAAATTTGAATATTAAGCAGCAGAATGATTCTTATATTATGATACGCACAAGTGTACATACTCTTTTTAGTTATTTATATTTAGTTCAAGATGTTTTGAAATTCATAACTTCATAGCCTTCACTATTGCTTTCTCAAACATGTATGTCATTATTTGCAACAATCATCGACAAATTAAATTCCAATTATAAATTCTAATTATGAAGAATTTTCTCTTATTAACACGAGCCTCCTTAGTTCTTGTGAATTGTTAGAAAGTAAACTATAGGATAATAAAGATCATAGTATTAGTATAATAAGTTATTTGTTGTTGTATAAAGTATTAGATAGCGCTAGTAGTCGAGGAGGAGGTGGTTAGAACTCAAGTAGAACTAGATGTGTTTCCTTGTGTCTATACAGTGTTATTATGGTTTTATTGATGATTATTGATAACGCGACACTTTGAAATGTCCAGTATCCTCATAGGCCTAATAATGTTAATGTCCAGATGTTAATGTTAATATTAATATCCAGATCGATGGAATGTTGTAACTAAAAAAAAATAAAAAAAAATCTTCAGCTTGTTGTTTGTTGCAAGTAAGGCTATCTATGCACTTGTTAAATAAAATGGCATATTGTATTATAAAGTGTTTTTATGTATATAAATATGTGTATGTATTCCTTGGGAACAATTTAATAATCCCTTATTTACACTATATTGCATTATGTATGTTCGGTTTTTAATAGTAAGTTGATTGTTAATGTATTCCAGTTTGTCAGTTAATTAACATAGCCATTATAAATTTTAGTAGTCTAAGACATGTTTTGTTCTTATTATTGTTTTGTTTTTTTAATCTTTTCTCTAGTCTATTAAAATCTGTGTCAATATGTAACAAATGAATGTGTTGCTGCTGTCTTTTCTAATTAAAAAACTTGATATGATAACACAATACATGTTAAACATTTTATGTAATAATGCAATAAAAGTTATAATACGCTTCTCAATTTTTATGTAAAAAAAAAAAAAAACCACTAATGTACTGCAGGGATGGATACGTAGCTGACTGATCAATCATAATGATGAAATAAAATATTTAGGAATTACAGTCAAGATATTTTTATTGGGTTAGCTAACATTTTGATCAAAACATGTGGTTCATCCTCAGGGCTATCGTTTGGAAGTCGAGACAAGAACTGGAGTTTTATTGCAATATGTTTTTTATAAATATCCACTCTTTACCTAAACCATTATACATTAACATCAATTTTTATTATTTTAATGATAAAGAGGTATTATAACGTACAAGTAATAATATTTTTAAAATTTGATATTACAAAAATTGTATATAAAAGATTAATAATTATCAAGGAAGTGATTTACTATACATAAGATATGGAAATATACAACATTTTTAAGCAGTTATTGTTATAAATCCTCATCAGAGATAATAGCACTCAGGTTTTCACATTTTATTATATTTTTTAAATGTCTCGCAGAAAAAATCCTTTCCATAGAAAAATCTTTCTCCATCTCATTTTCAGAAGTTGTTTCCTTTTTAGAATTTGTTTCTTGCTCGGTTTCAATAATATGTTCCTTATCATAATAATTTATGATTTTATCTTTATAGTCAGAAAAATCATACTCCGTCGATCTGTTAGCACAAACTATAGCTTCTTTCCCCCATCAGATTATTATTGAAGCTCTTGTATGTCTTATATTGTATACTTTATTGTGTCGTCAGTTTTAATAAAATGAGACTTAAAAGTATAATCTGATTTAGAGAAGAGACACGAGATTTATAATCGGTAGAAATAAGAAACTAAATTATTACATGAGCGGACACGTGGTTGACTTTGTTTACCAAAACTTGTTTTCAAGAACTCAATAATGAATAATGTTGGCAAGTGTTCACTCCGTTTAAATCAAAACTATACTAAAGGGAAAGTAAGAGTGTGTGGCAAAGATATTAGCAGCTAGAAGCGCCTAAGTAGGAATTTCTGGAAACTGGAGTATACATCACTCGGACGGTTAACAGAGGTTTAAAAAAAAAAAAAAACATCTTCATAGCTCTATTACAGTATGATGATTAAACTATCTGAAAAAAAGGAAGATTTATAAACTTATGTACTATAATTTATTTATTGTTTAGTGATACCATTATAAAAGAGCTAAAAAATATTGATTTTTTTTTTAAAATTTAAAATAAGCCATTTTAAAATATTGACTAACATTTACTGAAGTACAGCCGTATTTTTATACTATTTTTATTTTTCAATTCAAATAGAGTTTTTAGATGATGTTAAGGATCAATTCTCCACCCTGATTTTTTTATTTTTACACACAATCAATTGACCACTGTGTTAAAATGACTTTTCATTATATATATTCCTAAACTAAATTAAACATTTATTGTGTATTTTATGAATTAGAAAAAAGGACAACGGGAAAAAGAACACAAAAAATTTAACTAGATTATTATTTGAGGATTAAACAGCATCCATGAAGGTCAATCTTTCTGCCGCAAGCTAGTTTAAACTTTGAAGGCTTCAGATACTTCTTGCTCCACAGGTAGATCTACATGGGGAAGTGAAGAAGCTTTCGGCCTGAGGCCTCTCCCTGTTCCCCCCAAAAATTGTAAAATATAACCATGTCATCAAAAAAAATAATCTCTAAAAGTATTATTGTTCGTGTAATTACATTAAATAAGACATCAAAAACCACTTAAACCCAATTTCAAATTTAGTTTCTTTATTTTTTTTCCAAAGTAATTATCCTTTTATATAATTATCTTTCAGGCTGAAGCCAAAATTAAATCCTGAATCCACCCAGTCCAGTCATGATCTTCCAAAGACAATTTCTATTAATATAATCATAGGCTGATTTGAAATTGAAAAATAAGTCATGCATATCCTGAGCTACTTCCTGTCATTTTTCTATCAAGAACTGGTCTAACGGGCTCCTTCTTCTGAATCTAGCTAGTCATTCAATGATCATACTTTTGTAATTCAGATATCAATGATCAATAAGGCGGTTAAGTAAGATATTGGTCATTTCCTTTTAGATAACAGGAAGTAATGCTTAACTTAGTAATTACTAAACACTTATGTATAGTTCTATCTTAGAATAGGCAGATCAAACCCCTGTTTCAAGCCTCTTATATTCTTTCTCCTCCCACATTATCTTGATTAGTTGTAGTTTGTTTGCTGTTAGGTCTTGTCCCCCCATCTCTGATGGTAAGTTGTCCATCTCTGGGGCCTTTCAATAGCTATTACCATATCCAGTACATCTGGATAATCAACCTCTTGTGAGTCCTCAATGTGGTCATGTCTTCTTTTTCCATGAGTTTTCTATGATTGACAAGCTATTGGAAATTCTTTCCAGATGATCACTATTTTTTTCTTTTGAAGCCATAAAAATTCCTCGTATTTATATATTTGTTGCTATTTATATTGAATAACCTAACCTTCATTTCCTAGTGTCTGCTTAGAATATTTCTATCCTGCCAGATATCGGAAATGGTTTGCAATTTTTTGTTGAGACTTCTGTGAACCATTTCTTATTTTTTCGTTTCTCCTTTACACCTATTACTTATTTACTGTTTCTTTTAGCTCTGACCCTATTACCTTCAAATGTTGTTTTACCATAAGGCTTTTTAAGTCCACGGATTCAAATTTATTCTTCAGCTCAAGTTAGAATTTGATTATTACTAAAGTTTTTCAAATTATGGACTACGAACCTACTTTCCACTTTACCCCATTTTTGTGGATTCGCTTAAATAGTTTTGATTCCAATCTTGGGGTGATTGGAATTACATTCTGTATAGGTCATTTGTTACAACTGGTAAGATTCATGTGGCCCACTTCACATTTAGAAAATTTCTTAAAGTGATATTTTGAAGTGAAAATCTAAGAATATAGATATTATTACTTTAACAAATCCTATAATAAATAGAGCTAGTAGTAATAATTAAATTACATTTCTAAAACACTTCAAGGACATCATATGGGACATAATGTTAATTGTACTTAATTATAATTCCTATATTTTTTAAATATATACAGGGTGCTTACATATTATTCATAAATCTAAATTAATTTTAGATCATATGGAACATTTTATTTTACTTTTAATGTATTTGGTAAACAATTGGAATGCAAACTATGAAAATTGATTCCATATCTTCTGTTACTCGAAATACTCTATGACACAAGCCAATCAATCTAGATCAACAAAAACTCTAATGAAAAACGAGGAAATCTGATACAAATATACATGAAGACTGACAACTATTAGACCTTCAGTAATGTGAAATGTTAGAGGTAACATGGGATTATTATTAACTTTTTAAGTATTATTAGCACACTAATCCAAATTATATTAAAGAACATATGGAAAATTTAATATAAAAATATTATATAATTTAAAATAATGAGAGAAAAAAAAGAATAAAGATTTACAAATGTTTTCTTAAAGAAACTAAAAATGTGATAAGAAATATTTAAATAATTTTTAGATTCCATTTAGATTTTTTAAGTTTAATTTTTAAATAAATGTCAATAAAATTTGTTTCACTTGGTATACAGAAAACCATTAATTTTACCATTTAACCACTAATAAAAAAATAATTTCACAGCAAACCATAATTAAAGTCATTTTTAAAGTTGTTACAACTGATTCATGGATGACTCCACCTTTGGTGAAATATGATGGATTCACATAACAAGCTAATAATATTTACTTTTAGTTGTTATTAATAAATAAAAGTTGCTAATGAGCAGAAGTGTATAAAGAAATAAATCAATCTATTATTTACACAAGGTTAGTTGGTCATAAATGAAATCGGGATGATTGTGGTTGTGGTCAGAAAGTAATCACAAATAAATCAATAAAGCCTTAATGTTAGCTAACATTTCGATTAAGTTGTAGACCTTCATCAGGGCTAAAAAACAAGAATAATGGAACTGAAAAAGTAAATGTAATAGAATCATATCAAAACAAATTAAAAACGTATATGTAACATAATCTAATAAAAAAATGTTTATGCATATGTATGTTATGTTATTTATTCATATTCTTTCATATAATCCTCCTATATCTATTTTTCTCTTTCCTCAATGCCATAATTCTCCAGGAAGCTTAATAATTACATCTTCAGGCTGCTTTACTCATTTAATTTAATTTGACATTTCAGACTGTATATACATTATTAATAAAAAAAAATCTCATATTTATTTATTTTAAGCCATCTATTAAAGAAGCTTTTTATAAAATAAGGGTTTCATATATAGCAAGTTCATAAACCCAGTGCTGGGTTCATTGGTGGTATTGTTCAGTCCAGTTAAAGGACTGATCTAATGCTATCGATAAGTTAATGAACTTGCCCAAATTGAATCTATATACTGTACTGATATACATTAAAACTTGTAGAACTACAAGTTTCAAATACATTTTAAACAATAAACGATTTTTCATTTAAAAAGATACTAGGGAGTGAAATAAATTATAGGAATTTGGAACTCAATGCCATGTACAATGAAAGATAATTTCATATTTACTTACTAAACCCCAGATGAAAGAGATTTTTATAAAATACAAGCTACAGAGCTAAAAATTAGAAATGAGAGAACAATCTGAACTGTAACGGAAAAAAAATCATAGATGTACAAAACCCAATAGAATAACAAATTTTCTACTTAAAAACCATAACAGGTACCTCTTAATAAATGGGTCTTAACTCATTTTTTCTTGAAACTAAGCTAATTTAGCAAATCATTAATACACAATTATAGTTTTCAAAGAAACGCATCGTTTTTAGTAGGAAACTTTTACGAGCCAAAATCTTTGAGCATACAGTGTTGCCAGATGTCTGTCCTCAGACCTTTTCACCTGGTCTCAATAATCCTTAATTCTTAAATAAAATCGCCATTACTTATAGACCATGGTGTAGACCTCTTTTAACCAAATTATTAACATACGCTTAAAACTTCGTGAATAACTTCATCTCATCGTAACCTAAAAGGTTTTTATTTACCAAAATTATCAGAATTGGGGCGTTTCCAATCTGGAGAGCGGCAAACTTTGTCTTTTGAATTTAATAAATGGAGTTTGTACCACGGACTAATTTACTTTACTGACTAATTTACAAGAGAAATAAAATAAATAGTTTACTTAAGCCATAATGTTAATATAAAGGGCCCCTTACATTACTGAATATTATATCAGTTAAGATCTTGCTTCCCCTAGAGGAGATTTCCAGAGGTCAATTTTTTTTTTTTTTTTTGTATGGAAATGAATCATAATGAATTTCTTATTACTTTAATAGCCTTGGCTTTAACATTAAAAAAAAAAGTGTTCTTTGTAATATTTATTTTGTTCCTAGATATTAAAACTTGTCTTGTCTCAAATTAGTTCTGTCCTTGTTTCCTAATTATTTAACATTAAAAAAAAAAGTTTAGTAATAAAAGAAAATGTTATTAAATTTTGTATAAAAATCAAGTTTTGAACAAAAAAGTAACTTTGAAACAGTTAAATAGCATAAAAAAATTTAAGGAGAGTTCTTTTCCTTCCCCACAAAAGTATCCCCACCAAACCAAACATATTGCCTTTGTATCTTTTGAATAAAAAATTCGAGGGAGGAGAATTCTCCCAAAAAAATTTAAGTAAAAAAGTATCATCCATCTACTCAAACATATTGCCATTTTATCTTTTTAACAATAAATTCAGAGGGGGGTTACCCCCTTCTCCTCTCTCTCCCCTTCCCCCAAAAAATATATAATAAAACTAAAACAAAGTATCACTCCCCCCCCCTACTCAAACATATCGACACCAAGAGGGACACTGGAAATTTGGTATAGCTCACAGGCGGATCAGGTCTCTTAAAGTATCATTGTTCGTGTAATTAAATTTAATAGGACTTCAATAATCACTCAAACGCCAGTTCATATGGGTAGTTAATTCCGTTATTTTTTTTTCAAATTAATTATCATTATATATAAATGAAAAAAAAAAAAAGTTTTAGGGCTGAAGCCCCTCCACCCAAATTAAATCCTGGATCCGCTAGTGGTATAGCCCAGAGCTTCTCCCATAATTTGTGAAATGCTTAAACGCACCTTTCGACATTGTGGAAACGATTTATTGTACGCCATTAATACACACATAAAAAAAATTTAAACCAATATTTAAAAATATTCTTAGTCAAGTAGTCGACTTAAATTAATATTTAGATTTAAAGCAAAGAAAGATAACCTCGTTCAACTTTGGAACTTACTAAACAAATCGGAAATTACAGAAAGGAGGATATACGAGTATAAATTGTTGATTTAACGTATACAGAACAGTAGCGATAAAGATAATAATAATCCTTAACATTATAACATACTAATAAAATATATTTAATTTTTAATTGCGGATTATGTAACCATCCCTTCTCCTCCCCCCCCCCAAGAACATAGCTAAAAACAATTTATCCCCAAAAGAAATCGATAGTTTAATTAAATTTCTTTCAATTCAAATTGAGGGTATCCTTTTTTTGTTTGGTTTGTTTCTTTTAAAATGTTGAAATTGAATGAATAATCAACTATTCTTCTTCTTTTAAACTTGTTAATGTTTCTATGTTGAAAGGAGTAGTAACCATATTTATCGTATTTGTTATTGAAAAATGTTTAGATGATAATAAAGCGACCTGACATCGAGCATCTAATGAAATAATCATATTTTCTAGTGATAACTTGTATTAACATCAAGAGAAAACAGTCGAGAAATAGAGGAGAAATGACTAATTCCCTCACTTTCAATTTTCCATTGTAAAAAAAACTTGTTTTCTTTTTTTTTATTTAGAAAAAACCGTCTCATAACATTTTGCAACTGATTTCATAAATAGTAGTTTTAATATTTATCTATGATAAACGGGTTTTGATTAACGGGTTGATGATTTATCTCACAAAAATGCCTTATAATCGATCCATCAATATCGTCCATATTACTCTATCGATATATCACTAGACTAGAAGATTAGTTTGTAACCTCCCGACAAACTATATATTGCATAGTTTTCATGTAGAATGGCAGCCGATCCTAAATATGCCAATCTTTCGGGAATAGTATGTTCTAATTGTATTTTATTGCATTAAAATCGCATTCAGATCTATAATATTTTCTGTTAGGAATTTCTGATTTAATTTTATAATTGTTACGTAATTAACATTTAGCAATCATTTCTTTCTAGGCTTACGATCAACCTGATGTTTATGAAACTAGTGACTTACCAGAAGCTGACCAGTTTCACAGTGATTTCGGGTCTGGTCAATTTCAGGAAGAAGTAAATTAGTATTTAATATTGGTTTTCTTAAAAAAATAAATAATAGTGTAGCTATTATGTATTCATTATTGTTATTTGTTTTTGAAGGATTGTGATGCTATAGAACAAGGTCATATTTCGGCAAATGATGCTTTCTCTAGATTTAAGGGTAAATTTTTGAGCTCAGAAAATGTTGACTTCTCAGATAAACTTAGTAGAAAGCCACCAAAAGGTTATAATGCCAGGTAAAGTACTATTGATACTGTCTTAATTGGCATTTGTTTTTTTTCTTTTCTAAATAAAATTACTAAATGGATATACGATTTGGCAGATCTGGAGAGTGGGAATTGGTTGCTAGCGGGGAAAAAGAAACTCCAATCCAAAGATACCAAAGATTGAAGTGTGAAATGAAAGAATTGGTTGAAGAGATATCTGTGATTAAGGTAATTTTGCTTATTCTTCTATTAAATTTTATATGGGGAGTGGATTCAGTACTATTTGATGATTTTAAATCCATTATGTCTTGCTTAAACAATTTATGAGTTATTTGAAGTATAATGTTTATGACTGTTTTATTTTTTCTTACTTTTGTTTTATGATATTTATTGAAATTGACATTCCTAAATATAATATCATTCGTGACACATTCTTAGTATATTTTAAGCCAAATATTAAGATATGTTAATATTTTCCAATTTTAAGTTTTGGTACATTTCAAATGTGCTTGATTCAAAAATCATTATCTTTTATATGTTTATAGTCATAGGAGTATCAAAACCTTAGTAGATCAATAAGTATGATCACGAAAAAAGTTATGAACACAGGATTCATTCCATTTGTCCACATAACTAGGTTTTGAAATTGTTCTGAAAAAGAAGTGTTTTTTGCTTATTATCAGAGTATTTTCTTTAGTGTGTTCTTTAAAGATATAAATTATGTGCAATTGTTATTTTATTTGACACTTTCACATCTAACTAACCTAAGTTGGTTAGCGCGCTATACTAGTAAAGCAAAGATCATAGGATCGAATCCCAGCCCTACTTCCCAATACGGCTGGTCCCCGCGGAAAGTTAGACCATTATCCTCTTATTAATAGAGACCAACAGGTATAATACTTGTAAGAACAGGCTCTATAAAGCATCTAACTAAACCTCAGGGGTTCAAATTTTTCATAATATGAACATAAGTTGATCTGTGGATTTTACAGTTCCATAAATAGTTGCTAAGGATCCATGACTGCCTTGTGAAAGTAAATTTTAAAATACCTTCATATTAAACCTTGGAATTACTTTACCCTGATTTTAACTAGAAAGGCTCAGTTAGGAATTTTAAGAAGTCGTAAATTGTCATCTAAATAAAGGGAGGTTATACCTGTGGACAAGTCAATACTCAGCCTTTCTCAGAATTCTATTTATAGTTTGATCAGAAGATTTTGTTCCTTCTCATCAAAGTGGAGTAACTCTTGTACAGTAGGATCTTGATATTTTTGCGCTGTACTATTAAAGTGAAGATGATAGGATCGAATCCCGATCACTACTTTTCAGTACGGTTGGAAATATATGCATTAGTCACTCCGCCTCAAAGATTCAACAATTGTATTTAACTTTTTATTTTGATCGTTATTAAAATCTTAACATCATCTGCTGTTAGTTCAGCCATTAATTTTAAATAGCACTTGTCCTTTTGGGACTCCTTTTAATAATATTTGATTCAAGCATTGACTTAAGCCAATATTCTGATATTGTGTCAATGAATCTTTTATAATTTTCGTAAATTTTGCAATTTTAGGAAGAAGAATCAAAAGATGTAAACAAAGCTAACATGGTGGCACACGTTGATTCGATGCTTAGAGAATTAGAGTCACTTAAGCTGGAGAAGTACCTGGGGCCTTCGGTCGTCAATCAGTTAGCTGATCCTCAAGGAGCTCAGATAAAGTAATCCATCGCCCTCAAGTTTTCTCACTTTTAATATGTTATCGATAGTATGTTTGTTAAAAGGTTCAATAAGACATCTTATTTACTGTTCTGGTTATTATAATAGAGCAGTATCATGTGTAGTTAATTATTAATGATAAGTTATATATTTATAGTCATTCCTTGTATTTATTTTCTGCAGTTCACATGTCAGAAACATCAAATTTTCAAGTATTAAAATTATTTATGCTGAATCAAATTGTGTGATAAAAGTTGTCTATTACATCTGCACCTCTTTTGGTCATATTGTAAAATTCATTGATTTCTGTTTTTCCAGTAAGTTTATTTCTATACCTAAAGACATTGAAGAGATCAAATGGACAATTTTATTTCTCTTGGGGGAGTTTGAAAAATCTTTTTATGTCTATCAGCTTTATGTTATCCTGGTAGGCGAATCACGATGAACCAACAGAAACTATAGATATTAGTGATGGAGGAATTCGAGGTTAGTTTTTAATTAGATTTCCCAGTCTTCTTTTTTTTTTTTTTTTTTAAGTCTTCTTTGGAATTCATCAGTTACCTCTTAAGACGCAAACCAATTTTCAGGAGTTACGTTTCTATTGCTTTCTTTCAACGAATCAGTAAGCTGTAAAATATATTTTGGGCTATCTTTCTTCTTCTTCATCAATTCTTTGCAAATATAGGGTATCTCTTGAATGGAGTAAAAAGTTCTGGCATCGCAAAGAGATGAAACAATGAAATCATTAGTGTCATCCATTTCAAATAAATCTTCACCTGAATCACAATTTGACAGCATATCTCCCTAACCATCCCTTATTCCTTATAATTGATCTTGTTGCCGCCTAAATTTCTCCCATTTCATCTTTCATGGTGAAAACAACTTTTGAACTGCTGAACACAATTGTAGAAAATGTAAGTTCGAAACAATAATCTAAGTTAGGAACGAACATCATTATAATTGTTGGATCACATTCGACCCACTCAGCGGTCTAATGTCGAAGCTTACCTCATTTGATGTTAACTGGTAAAAGCTTTCATCAGGACCTACTAAAAGAGTACCTAGAGCCCTGTGACCTTACTGAAGGTAGAAGACTAGATATGTGCCTTCAACTGTTAGGCGGGTCAGACTCGCCCCAGACATATAGAAGACAGAAGAGCGTTAAGATAAAACAATGTAACATTTAATTTTAAAAGGTATAATGATTGCATCTTAACACTTATGAAAGGTAAGATCTATATATGAGTAAAAGATTTTAACTCTTGAACAATATTACCTAAAGATTCTAACATTTTACATTTTATATTGGATATTTCAGTGTTGAATGATGCAAAAATCCAATCTTTTAAAATTGTATAATTATGCCATGAGATTGAATACATAAAAATACCAAGATATTCATTGCATTAATGAATCAGCTGTGTCTGATCGTTCAAAGTTTGAGTTTTCTTGACTAACAAATTTTATTTTGGTATATTCAATCCCAAACAAGTTTTTATAGGTTACTGAATTATTTTATTGGCAGATGTTCATTACTTGAATTATTGAGTTTTATGATTCATGTTATCAAGTCTGCCATAAAGAATCATTGTGTCTTCACGAAGTACAGCTTGAAGGATTTTTGCTGGACTAGCGATGGGCACGTACAATTAATAATTGATAATTTAATTTCGTTTTTGCCAACTTTATTAGTTTGTGGCATTACCCGAAAGAAAATAAGTTATCATTATTATTATTATTATTTTATATTCATGTTTAATGTTTCATTGTCTATTAAAATTAAAATATACCTTGATTTACAGAAAGCTGATTTTGCAACTTGAAAGGCTGAGTGGATTAGGCATTCCCAGTCCGGAATCGACCAGTGCTGTCACTACTCCTGCTGCACCCACTGAAATACGTTACGAACTAAAGTCTAACCCATCGTTGGCCGCTCTCAACCACGCAGCTAGGGTTGCTGACCTCGAAGCTAGGGTTTCGAAGTTACAGTCACTTGTTTCTGCTTCTCCATCGGCCATTGTGAGTATTTAATTTTTCTGATTATTATACAGTTCATACTTAAATAAATTGAAGAAAAATTTATCTACAAGTTTTATATTCTAAGTATGTACAAAACTTTGTTTTCAATACTTTTATGAATTTTTATTTATCGGTAAATATTTTATTATAAAAAAAAATGCAAAAAGTCCAGATACTTATCTGGAGAAATTGGTTACATAAAAGAAAAGTGGAGGGGCATGGTGGTTCATCTTAATATCTGCTTCATCAAAAAGCAAATCTTTATTCTATTGTATCATTATTAAAAAAGCATTCAAGAATTATCTCTTCATCTTTTTATTTTTTTCAGTTTGTCTTCTATGAGTTAAAATATTTAGTTTAAAATACATTTTATTTACTTTTATAATTTCATAAAATAAGCCAGCTTTAAGAATTTTGAAGCAGCATCCTGGGAGTACCAGGAATGCACATCTCACTAGAATCTACTCCTCCGATTCTCACCATATTTCTCTAACTGACTGTTATCTTAAGTTATTAGCTAAATATGAACCTTTTATTTTTAGGATTTTAAAAATGTCTGTAAATGTTATAGATATTCTTTATCCTGTGAATTTTATTTGGATTCAAATTGCCATAATTTTTTTCTCACATTTGCGATAACCAACACAGCATAGGGACAATTGCCACAAGTATGTGTTTAAATTTCAAAAGTTAGCTGTTTGTAGCTTTTGATTTATTCCTATACACACAACAATCAAAGACAAAAAAGTATGGTCAATAAATAGGTTTATAACATGAATCTTTCTATCTTGTATGGAATAACAACGAATGCCAGATATTCTTAGTAAAGATAGATAGATTGAAGACTGTGCAAAGTCGCAGGCAACAGCTAGTTTTTACTTTCCTACCACTGCTAAAAACTAATTATTACTAGTATAATCGGATAAAATGTTTGGTGTTATGTTTTCAACATATTTTTATGTTTCACAGCCGTGTCCAAAAAAACTCATTTTCGACCATTGGTCTGTGTGACTGTGCCATGATTATCTCTTGAACAGGTGGACCAATTTTGTTGCTTCAGCTTTTGTTTGGTATGATTTCAGGCTCTGAATCATTCCAAATCTGTCATTCTTTTCCCGATAGCAAGACACTAAGTGAAAAATGTGTTTTTCTATAGATTATGGTGCCTATATTATGAAACTTGCCTATAGTCTCCATTTTTAAGTTATTTTGATTTTCATATATGTAATACATTCTCAAGAAAAGGCAAGAAAATTTTGCTATGGCATTTTTGTTTTATAGGTTTAAATCAAACTGTTGCTAATGATTTTATTAAGAATGTTCAAGTTGAATCATGAACGAAATCAATAGAATTGGTTTAAATTGATACTATGTTACAAAAATTGGCCCTTTCTTATTTTTTTAAAAATTACCATCTTTGATATGAGACCACTCATATGATGTTGAAAACCTGGAAAAGTTATGGAATTCCATAACAAGGTTTTATCAGAAATTATGAATAAGACAATTCTGTGTTACATATCTAGGTACTTGTTTAATAGTGGATAGCATCCAACTGCTATCTGCCAATGTTTATAACCTTAACAGTGATAACTATGATAAGCCATTGATAATATCTTTGTATTCATATTGGTACTTTTTGTCTAGCGGGCCGGCACGAAACCTCACTTCTTATCTATCGTATCTAACGTCACATCACATAACCTCCCTCTTCTTATCCCGCCAAACCTTTGAGTTATTGCATTGTTTAGTTTTCAGTTATTCCCTTATTACGTTCACTTATTAAATTCTTTACTTTTGGCCCGTTTGTGTTTATTTTTCATTATTTTTAGTTTTTGGCCCGTTTGTGTTTATTTTTCATTTTTTTTTAGTTTTTAGCCCCTTTGTGTTTATTTTTCATTTTTTTCCCCTTTATTTTCATCATATTATGGATCTTATTAGAACATGGGATTTGCCTTCTTCAGAAGAACAGGCAATTCAATATTTTTAATATGTTGGGATACTTGCAGACGTGAGTTTTTGTGGCGGCGGTTCACAGAGAAGAGGACCCGTTCCTCGCTATTTTAAATAGCATAAAACAATTTTGCCTTCCAAAATAAATAAGACAAAGTGAAAATAAATTGTACATGTGTTGTTTATAGTGTTGATATTTTTTCTTTTCTATGTAAATATGTTCTTTAAATATTTTTTTATTATTTCATTCATCTTTTATATCTACATATGTTCTTCAAGAGTTTTTTATTATTTCATTTTGATGTTTTATATGTACATATCTTCTTAAAGTGTTTTTTTATTATTTCATTAATATATGTGTCGTAAAATAAAAGTATTTTTTTTGTTATTACATTTGTTTTTGTATCTGTTTACACTTTCAATAATACGAAGATACGAAGTAGGAGAAGGCTTATTAATGGGTTATGGGCATTATCAGTGTTCAGGTTATAAACATTGGCAGATAGCAGTCGTTGGGCCGGCTAGCTAGACAAAAAGTATCTTCATATTTATTGTATTGTATTTATATTATTGAAACTGTGAATAAAAACACAAACAAATTAATAAAAAAAAAAACTTGTATTTTACAAGACATACATTAAATAGACCAAAACATTATACATATATAATTAAAAAACATTACGAAAACATTGTAACTTATATATAAAAATAAATGAAATAATAAAAATATTCAAACAATAGACAAAAATAAATGAAATAAAAAAAACCACTTAAACAGCATATGTACATATAAAAGAAACACTATGAAGACTGTAAAAAACGTATGTACATATAAAAGAAACAGACATATAAATAAGAGTAACTCACAGCTTACACAACAAACAAAAAATAAACAAGGGAATAAATTAGAGGAGATAAGGAAGGTTATGTGATATAAGATTAGATAACAAGGGAGATTTTGACGCTACCCGCTATTAAACAAGTACCTATCGGTACTTGTTTAATAGCGGATAGCGTCCGACTGCTATCTGCCTATGTTTATAACCTTAACACTGTTAACTCTGATAAGCCATTGATAATATCTTCGTATTCATATTTATTGTATTTTATTCATATTATTATATCTTCGTATTCATAATTATTGTATTGTATTGATATTATTGAAATTGTGGACAAAAACAAAAACAAATTAATAATAATAAAAAATACTTTTATTTTCCAAGATATGTATTAAATAGACCAAAAAATTATACATATATAATTAAAAAAAATTATGAAAACATTGCAACTTACAAAAATAAATGAAATAATAAAAAACCACTTAAACAACATATGTATATGTAAAAGAAACACTATAAAGAAGACTAAAGAACGTATGTACATATAAAAGAAACGGACATATAAATAAGAGTAACTCACAGCTTACACAAGGAACAAAAAATAAACTTATGTTAGGGGAGATAAGGGAGGTTATGTGATGTAAGATTAGATAACAGGGGAGGTTTTGATGCTACCCGCTATTAAACAAGTACCCATATCTATTATTAACACCAAAATTGGTTTTCTCTGTATGTTTTTTTCTTGAACAGAAAAGGCTTGGTGGTAGTGGAGATAAAAGTTTAGCCGAAACAGCTCATTGGATCGCTGGAAAAGTCGCTATGCTGGAACCGGGTCAGGTGGAAGTCGCAGAAACGAAGATAACTGCGTTGCTCGGGAAGTTAGACCAACTTGCTGAGAGGTCTTCGTCTGTTACTGGGTCCCCTGACCAAGACAATAAGGTAGATTGTTTATCTGCTTTTCGTTGTTTATTCATTGGACTTATACAATTAACTTTTACTTTATAGTTTGCTTTTTATTCCACTAATCTCTTAATACTGCAGCATGTGACTATATTTATTTTGTTTACCTTGTGGTATAATGTTTATTAATTATCCTGGGGCTGTTCCAATCCATCAGCCACCCTCAATATCATTAAGATAACAGAGTAGCCATATCTAAATTGCTCAAAAATGAATAGAGATGTTTCTATTTGATTTGTTTTAATTGAAATACGCTATTTTAATTTTTATTTGTTAGTGATTCTTTTATTTGTTGGTAAACATAAATAAAACGCTGCAAATTATTTCATAACTAGTCGGCCATAAAATTCTTTAAGTGATCAAATGGCAAATTGATAAGAAAATAAAATAATTCAACGTATCATAAGATAAAGAAATCAATTGTTACTTTATCAATAAATATAATCGACAAAGGAAACAAAAATTAATTTAAAACTTTGTTAATGTTTGGAAGCAACATATTTCCAAATTTCAATAAGCTGTATCTTTACTAAAAATTGTCCGATTACGATGATTTTTTTCCTTTTGTAGAGAATTTAGCAATCTTTCATTTGATTATGGAAATAAACATATAAGGAAAAGTGTGTAATTTTTTAGTTATTCGCAAATAAAGTTTCTTTTCTTTCATAACTTTTTTGCCTGAATTTTTGGGTTGATAGGACTATTTTGCCCGCCTGAAGGAGAAGGAAGCCTTCAAAATGGGTGGTTCAATCTTGAGATTTGGAGAAGAATTAACAATGATGTGGCATACCGACAAGAAAAAAACCTTCGATAAATAATATAAACTCCTCCTCTCTCGATCATAAAGGCCTCAAGTCGACGAACATATATTCAAGGACAGTACTACAATTAACATAAGGTTGTGTGCATGCGAACTCTTTGCCTTGCGTTATCTCGAAAATAGTACGGTTTTGGGCTTTAAAACACAGGACCCGATAGTCCCGAAGGAACTATCCGGGTCTTGCTGTACACATCAAAATCTTCAAAGCCCGATTTGTCCCGTATCGATCTAAAAACTTACCACCGTTCCAGTATTGGAGCCTAGCAAAATGTTTGTATCAACTTTATTTATTTTAGAAAGAAAAACAAACTGAGAATACGATTCGCTAACCCCCGTGAAATTTTGAATCCAACGGTACCCCATTCATGGTATTTGAGCCTGACAGGAGTTTATGTTTGGTACAAAACTGATTTCGAGCCTTACTGTAATAATATATGTGGGGATGGTTTGCTATTTCCAAATAACTTATATATCTAAAGTAACATTACCTTCCTAGTCATAATGAAAAAGAAATAAAAGGTGATTCCTGGTCTAAACATTTTTTTTTTTCAACATTGGTAATTTGCTAAAAAACATAGCATTACTTCGTACTCTATGGTATAGGCTCCTTTTCATGAAGTTATTAACATGCACCTAAAACTTCATGAGTAGTTTCATTTTGTCGTAGCATACAAATATTTTATCCACGAAAATTCTTGGAATTGGGGCATTCGGCATGATTTACAATGCCAACGTGATATCAGAATGACGTTGTGAAAATGTATGAACATCCAGCTGATTTTCACATTAATGGTTAATAAAGATGAGTACAATCAAATGATCATAGTGTCCTACAGAAATATTGGGGCATTTGGGGTGACCTACAACCCCAACATGTCGTCAGAACGACATTGTGAAAATTTCTAATCATCCATAGGCCACAAAGCACTGATGATAAGTGAGCTATTTTGAGATAAAATAATGTAGTGGCCTACAAAAATATTGGGGCCTTTGGCTTAACCTTCAAAAATAAGAAATAAATTATTTTTCCACTAAACATTTTGTTCGCCATGGCTGGAAGTGAGGTTTGGAAAGCTGAGCATGGTATTAATCCGTTCATTGGATGTCAGATAATAGTATCTTAATTTTCTCTCATTCTAAGATGGAGACCAAATTCTCTTATTTTTTTCCAATTTTTTTTTTTTTAGTTTATAACTTATAACTTTTAAATGGTGTATCTCAATAAAAACTTTATTCTATTATGAATTGAGCAACATTAAATTTTGCGTAAATTGAGTATTTCAAACATCGGATTCGGATAGGCAGAAGGATCAAAATATCCATTAATAACACATATGATCCACAAATTTCCTTTAAAAATTCTTTTACAGATATGGTCAGTCTTTTTTATCTTAAAAGCAGCTATTATGGAAATATATTGAATAAAAGTTGTAGATAATAGAATTTTGCATTTAATGATTGTGAGTTCGAATTGAAGTAAAATAGAGAAACTTTTAGTTTTTACATTTTCGTCAAATCTTTAAGTAATGTGAAATAGTCATGTGTCAGCCATTCTTAAAATGAGTAATAATTTCATTAATCGAATGTTGCTGTACCGATGTTCAGATTATTAGATGCTTTTTTTTCTTTACTTTACGTACGACGGAAATTAAATAATAGGAAAAAAAATAGGATTTCAATACTTTACATTGATCGAACTAAATAACAAAATATTTTATACATGTAATTAATAAGTGCATCATTCTACAACTTTCGTTCAATTTCATTCTCATCTTTATTGTATTGTTTTCTTGTATTTATGTTGTTATTTTGATTAGTCAATTTTTTTTTTGCTTATATACATTTGCGTTTTGTATTATTGTCTTGTTGCTTAATTTATTTTTATTTAAAGTGTGAATGAGCTACTCTATCACTATTGCTAATGTCCTTAACTGTGACAGAATGCAATATTATTCAATTTCAGAGAAATGTAAAAAAAAAAAATTATTAGATTTTATATATTGATTAAGTTAATTGTATTTTTTGGAATTACTGTAAAAAAATTTTCTAAGGAAACATTTATTGAAAATTGTAAATATTGTATCATTAAATTTATGTTTTAAATGTTTAATTGCACTCAAGTTTTTTTGACTAGTATTGTTTTGTTTTTTAAATTAGTAACCGGGGGAGGGATTGGTTCTAACCGTATACAATGTTAGATTGGCGAAAGCTATATTTTTTTCAAAAATTCCTTTACAACCTCCTTTTTTTTTCTTGAAATTCGGACTTTTCACTCAAAAATTTTCACAAAAAGCACTCCATAATTAAGAATTTAACAGCAAATTAATATTAAAAGGTTAAAAGAACAGCTGATGACTGATTTAACAAAAACAACTAAAAAAAAGAGTATCTAAAAAATTTAATGTGATATATATTAATAGAAGCAAGTACAAAAATTTAGAATTCTTTATTCAATACTAAGCAGGGTATATGTTTTATATTTTTGAATCAAGACTCAAATAACGTAAAATGTTGACAAACTATATATGTTAACGATGTTTTAATTCCCAGTCATTAATACAGTCGATAATTTAAACAATGTTCTTATAATTCATTATTGAATGAAGGAAACATAAAAAAATAATAATAATGAAAAGAAAGTATGAAGATGTAAGTTGTTTTATCAAATTCACTTTGTTTTAATAATTCTAAAAACCAATACTAAATTGTAGAAACTCAAAATGAAATAATATTCGATATCAATCATTAAAGAATATTTTTATAAATAGCAATGTTTAAATTTCTATTGGTCTTCAATTAATTTGTTGTTTGTGAAATTAGTATAAACATGGTATAAATCATTGCCAGGTTTCGGTGGTGGACTGGGGAATGAGTTAAGACTTACAGGAATAGAAAATTTGTTTATGGTTCTTTAATATCACAAGCTTTAGCATGAAACGCGTAACGGTACTAATTATCAAATAATGTGCATTTGGAGATATACATATAAGACTAATTGACAATTAATATTGCTTCTATTTATTTTCTTGAGTCTCAGTAATTTGTTATTGGTTATTAAAATCATTAAAATAAAGAGAATTTGATCATATGTTTTTGAATGCTTGGAAATGTTAATAAAACAAGTTCAACCTTGAACTGGTATTATGTCTATTGGACATAGCAATTTTATAATGTTTGAAGCAATTTTTACTGAAAGTGTAATTTCATTAATTTTGTCTCTTTAATATTTCCGTAACCATTGATTTTATAAAAGAAATGTATTTAACAATTTTTATTGAGATTTTGAAGTACCATAATTTTGTAAAAAATGATATTTGCGTCAAACCTCACAGTTGATGCAATATACACAAAAAAATGAAAAACAAAATCAGTAATCGTCCTTCTTTTCTTCCCCACTTTAACTTTCTTTTTTCTTCTTTTTTTTTTATTTGATGTTCTGGCTACTTAGTAAAAACGCCCCAATAATTTTGTAGGCCACTATGACCATTTGATTGCACTCATCTTTATTAACCATTGATGTTAAAATCAGCCAGATGTTCATATTTTCATAACATCGTTTTATTAAAGTGTAATTGAGAGGTCTTTAATATTTACTATCTTATTTTCATTGAAATATTCTGACAGTGATTAAATGCCAAAATTTTTTTAAGTAGTTTTTTGCTAAAGAAGTGAGTACCTATAATTTTGTTTATTGAAAATAATTGTCATTGGATGGGCAATAGTGCAGGTACCCATTAGAAGTTTGTGTATTTTTGTCAAGTTATTTATTTTTACTTTCACTTACCTATCTATATATGAAATATATAATAAGAAAAAGTATTGTGAATGTTAACATTTTCGAATCTGAATTTTTAACAGAAATATATGTTTTGAGGTCCCCTGTGTTGAAATAACCAAGTGTGTGGGTGCACGCGCGCGCGTGTGTTTTAACAGTCTAGCTCGAAAATGAAAATTCATACAAAAGTGAAATTGCATTTTCAAGGTCAAAATCGGCTAACCGGAAGTGGCACTTTTATCACATTGTAAACACAATTTTATGATTTTCTCGAAAACGGCTCTAACGATTTTGATTAAATTCATTGTATTAGTGTAAAATTAAGCAGTTTTAAATAAAATGTAGGTTTTATTCTGATTGATGTTCTCTAAGAGGGCTTAAATGGGTAATTTTCAATATTAGCTTCCCCTAAAGTACTTTTAATTTTTTTTAAATGAAACAATGGACCATTTCACATTAATCTCTAATATAAAAGATAATTAAATATAAAATATGAAAGATAATTGATAATTAACTAAAGGAGAAATAAGAGATTGTAACAGAGAATAGTTGTAAATAAGGAACCAAAGGAATATGAGCGCATCAGAAAAATTAGATCACGCTTTCATACGTAACATAAGCTTAATATCAGTGCTGGCCTTAGGGTGGGACAATCAGGGCGCAGGCCTGGAGGGGCACCCACCGATCTTCAGGGGCGCTCGTCACTTGTTATAAGTTAGAAAAAATAATTAATTTTAGCCTATAAACAAAGCAACTGTATGAGAGAAATATTAAATTAATTAGAATTCAAATATTACATAATATAAAATAGCTTAAGAAATAAATTGAATTTAGAGGGAAGGGGGAAGATAACTATATTGCCCAGGGGCGTCAAGTGCTTAATGCTGGCACTGCTTAACATAATAAGGACTCTGATAATATTATGTAAATATACATAAGCAGTTTTCATAAATGCTATCGTTGGTATTATTTAATAATTAATTGTATAGATTACAGTGATATAAATATTAAAATTTGGATATATAAGGATACTTATACAAATTAAAATACCCACAATGAAATATAAATCAATATATATAACGTTTATAATTTTTACTTTCACTTCCCCTTTTTCTCAAAATATTTATTTCTGCTAATAAGTAGGTGGTAAATGAAAGTTGTGTGATGTGCGCTCCGCATCAGATTTTGTTTATTGGAAATAATAGTCATTGGATGGACAGTAATACAGGTACCCATTGGAAGTTTAATTGTGTCTTTTTGTCATGTTGTAAAATTTTTCTTTTTTTATCATTATGTTGGGCAATAAAAGTTGATGAGTTACAGTTGTACTTTCTTTTAAAATCCAAACTTCATCTTAACTTGTATCTATTGCTACTTTTGCTTAATAAATAACTATTCAGTTCAGCTGTTGGATGAATTATCCATCTGTGTGTGTTTCTTATGCTTCATTCCCTATTGTTCAATGTACTACTATCTGTAAACATATAAAAATTGAAGATGAATATACCTTTATTTATTTATATATTGTTTTCTGTTAAATGTCTCTTACTTGCCAACAACCCATATGATTTGATTATTTCAATGATTATATTAAAATAGCATTCTAAGAATAAAATTAATGTTGTTATTATCTGTTCAACATCCATTATTAATTAAGTGCTTCCTGTGTTTTTTATTTTTATTAAGAAGATAAAATTGAAATACTGTTTTAATGATAATTAACCTCACAACCACCACATTTCATTTAAAATTCATTCACATTTCGGAATATTTAAAATTTTTGGCAAAAATATAAAAGTAAAGTGAATTGTAAAATATTAGGGATGGGGATAAATTGCAATAATAAAATTAAAGTTGGTAGATGAAGTATTAATATAAAAATCTTAGAGGGTATCTCCTATCCGCCTGACAGCAGACCAACCCCCATTTTTACAAATTATACAAGTGTTCATTTAATTATACTACTTCTTGTTCATATTGTATAACTTTAATTTATAGTTATTCTGTAGTTCAGTTTGTATAATTTTTAATTTTTTAATTAATTTTAAATAAACTGAATGAAATCACAATCCAGACAAATTTTTAATTTCTTTAAAAATCTATATTATTCGTCGCGCCTTATTGCCAATTTATATTATTAAACTAGCTTTACCCAGCCACGCGCTGCTGTGGCTTAACCTGGCAAAATGAAAAAGAAAGAAAATAGAAAGCACATATGAGTAGATTAGTAGCAAAGGACATCTGTCATTTTTAAAAGGTTGGGAAACAAATTTGTCTGTAAAATGGCTTCAATTTAAACTAATTCTAATGATTTTTTTTCTCATGATTCAAATTGAACATTCATAATCATCTGAGTGAATACGCCGTCATTCGTAATCATCGGAAACAGTCCGAGTTGAACTTATAAAACTAAATTAAAAAATTAATAAAAAAAACCTATAATAGTATTGACCTACATAAGGAGAATTATATAACTTCTTCAAATGATAATTTCAATTACTGTAGTAATTATAAAATTTTTGATTAATCAATAAAAAAAAATGCTTGCCGACCTTCGTTAGTGAGGAAGCAAAAGGAAACGACCTTTTCTGAAGAGAAAGCAGTAAATGCTTAAAACTCTATAACTATGCAACGAACCGTCTGATTTCGATGATTTTTTTTTATTTTGTCAGCAAATCAGGAATCTTTCAAATAAATATGGGTATTATCATTCAAAAATTGTGTACTTTTTTAGTTATCGGCAAATAGAATATTGAATTCATCGTAACATTTTTCAGCTTGTTTTCGGGAAAGTATGTCATACACATAAATTAAAAGGGTTTCAAGGGGAAGAATTTAGCCAAGTTTCATTAAAATCGGTAAAGCCGTTTTGGCGCTACAGTTTATAGCGACACATTTTTTTGCAGCTTCGAACAGAAAAACATTTACATTTTTATTTTTTTTTACATATATGAAATTATCGTAAGACAGAAGTACTATGCCAGAAACCTTCCCAGGAGTGTACGGAACAACTTCCCAAAGTTTCATGGCGATCGGTTGAATGGTTTAGTAATGCACTAAAGACAAACAGACAGACAGACATACATTCATTTTTATATATATGGATAATTATAATTATTCTTATTGCCAATTTTGTAACCATAATATATATTCAACTTGTCCAACTTCATATAAGCCCTACAATAATTGAAGATAAGCTTTTTATTTCTAATGTATCCATTGTTTGTTATATTTTGCTTCCTTTTCTATTTCATAATAATTATAACTATAACATAATATATTATATATAATATAATAATTAATATATTGTAGTCAAGGGAAAATGTCTAGATCGAAAAATAACTGCTGTCACCGAGGTAAAATCAAACTACCACCTCCAAATGAATAAATACTATTCATTTTCAGTAAAAATTTAGAAGTGTATTAGATAATAAACACATATTTAATTAAATGAACAGCTGTATAATTATTGCTAATAGGAGAGCTCCTGTAATCTCCTACACTCCTAATACTAAAATAAATAAAATATGACACACTAGAAACACTTTTTTTTTACATACCAACTTGACCGAAGTAGAAGAACGCAGCTTTTTATTCTAGGTCTGTTCTTTCACCTGATTCATTATGTATATAGGCCCTGGTTAAATATAATGAATAAATAATTCATATTTAAAAAAATTAGCCCTAATGTATACTTATAAAAAAAATATGTTTAATAATATTGAAATGAAACAATAATAGAAGACATACTCAAGTAGATAGTGTGTGGGAGGTAATTTGCTACAACTTGGCCAGTATAATGTCTTCATAACTAAGGCGCTGGTCACAAAAAACGTAAAGATCTGTTTGCTGAGAATAATTAAACAATTTTACTATTAAAATTAAACTATTTGTATAATTGTCTTGTTCATAATAATAATTGGTGTAAATTTGTAGATTTCAGAGCTTTACGAACTAGTGAAGACTACTGAAGAAATGTCCCTCATTATCCCAAGTGTCCTTGATCGTATGATTGCCTTAGAAGAACTACATAAACAAGGTACAAACTTATACTTATATGAAGTTGTATCACTTAATAAATTGAAACAAATCATTAAACAATTTTTTTTCTTTTACTTCTCTAGGTAATGATTTCTCGAAATCATTGAGCGAATTGGAATCAATGCAGAAAGTTTTAGCGAATAGTTGCGAAGCAAGCAAGGAATTGATCAAACGTCTTGAGGAAAACTTTGCAACCAATATGAAAACTCTTCAAGAGAATATAGACAGCTTTTCACAGAGAATGAAGGCATTGCAACAGAAATAGCATATTTATTAATCTTATTAATTTTATAAATAAAAAATAAAAAAATGATTTTTTAAGTTTTGGAAAACAGCCTTGACTTCCAAAAGTATTTTAATATTCACTAGGCAAAAAACAAACGCTGAGTAATTTTTTTACCTTGTTTTAAATAAAATTTCAATTCTATATCAAATTCAGGTTAGCAGCATTATCTATTTTAGAAAAAAATGAGTAAGTTTTCATTTATTATTTTAAAATGTATTATGGTTATATCAATGAGGATGCTCCTGTCTCGCTGTGACAAAAAACATTTTGAATTTGCATTTTCTTAATTTTTAAGGACTTTGCACTCATATTACAGATCATATAATATAAATTTATTTATGCTTGGTGTTAAAGATATATTTCTATTATTAATAATTTATTTATAAGTAAATTTAATGATATTTTAAGGGATTTTTTTCATCTCAACTTTTATTGTTTTTATTCAAACATTTTATTCAATCTGTGCTTGAACAACAAATGTATGATTTTTTTATTAATTAATAAATATTAATTTTTTTTAACTTATTTAATATTTATCTTGTTTCTTCTTGTTGTACGTATGAGTTGATTTGTAATATGTTATTTTATTTTTTTATTAAAAGTATTATATTGTGTAATTTATTTCTAATGGTTGTAAAGTGAAGTAATTTATAAAAATATCCTCTTGTATTTTAGATCAATTGGTTTAATTAAAGAAATTTTTTGGTTGCTGAATTATGTATGTGTTTGAAACCTGTTGCTATTAGATCTTTTCATTCCTTTAAATGAACCTCAGAAATGTTTGTTCTCTTCATCATACATATATCTTTCAACTCCTTCAGTTCCAAATAGTGATTTTATACTCATAGTACTGATTTTTTTTTCCCACAGACCTCTATGATATTCTCTATCTTAAGGCTGCTCTATTGATTAACAAAAGAGGAAGGCTGATAAAGACTTTTGTCACAAGACAAATCTCTTTAAGGAATTGAAATACAAATCCAATTAATGTGAAATAATAAAAGAAATTTTAATCTTAAATAAATACTATTGAAAAATCAAAATGTCTGTTTTGATGAAAGTACTGATCACATATTGTTAAAACATTATCTGTTCTTTTTCATTACACATATGTAGTTATAGAAATGATCGTACTACACTTAAATTTATTACTGAACTATCCATATTAATAAATCTAAAATCTGAAATACATTTTCAAGTTATATTTTATATTCAAAATATTACAAGCCCGCATGCAATTTACTTACCAGGGTATTTTTAACAGTTATTAGTATTTCTGATGTTTTTTTTCTCACTTGGATAACACAGTACAATATTGATGGCACACAAGCATTACTGTGATTGTATTCGATCACCATAGTCACTTCAACAGCTAGCTAAAAAGAAAGTTTAGAAGTTAACAAAATGTTTTTATTGTTAAGTTAATGAATATTTTGAATTGATAACAATGTGGCATTAGAATTATAAGACTTGATTCAACCAAAGCAGACCAACAACGTCTTCTGATATTTTTTGATCACAGATTGAACAAGAGAAGCAATTGGGTTGATTTAAATGTATATATATATATACTTCCATGTGCAAGGGTGCCCACCTCCAAGGTCGAAGGTGTATGAACCTCCTCCCAAGATATATTATTACTTTCCTCTTCTTAAAAACAGTGCAAGCTAAAGTAGAATTTAAAGAGTCATAGGTCATATACAATTACACTGGAGTGGACTGTTTCGTGCTTTCCTGGATTAAAACTTTTCATTTCAAAAATTCATAACCCTGTACAAATGTGTCCCCCTCAAAAATGTTGATGAACTTGCACTACGAAATCCACTTCTAGGCATCCCTGTGCATGTATGATATATGCAATACCAGATTCGAGGAAATGCTGTCAGGCAGAAACCCTCCCCCTACCCCAAAGAGAAAATTAATTTATTGACCCATTTGTTTCTATTAATAATCTGAAACAAATACAATATTTACTCACAAGGCATGTGAACTTGTCAAGAAAAAATATTAGAACAGTCGATTAACTTCCTTAAATAAAAATGTTATCCTTAAAAGCTTTATTAGTCTTGTGTAATTGATATTAAAAAAATATTCCTCCTTCCAAAAATTAAATCCTGATTTTGCTGCTGGTTGATGTTTTATCTATCCATAAGTGGAACTATTGGAGGGAGGAAAGAGGGGCTTTTGAGCTGAAATTGTGAAATATAACCATATCCCATAAAAAAAAAACAACATAATAATAAAATATATCTAAAAGTGTTATTGTTGGTATAATTACATTTAATAGTATTTCAAGAATCACTAAAACGCCGTTTCATATGGTAGTTTCTTTTTCTTTCATACAGAGTAATTATCGTTATAATTATATATATACATAAAAATATCGTTCAGTCTAAGAATCCCCCCCAAAAAAATTAAATCCTGGATCCGCTAGTGTATATATTGAATGTTATATGCATTATACTTCTATTTTTGATATACAACTACGAACTTTTTCATGTATTTAAAATTTAGCATGTAATAATAAAAAAAACCTAGCGAATTCGAAGGTTGGACGCCGACCCCACCAATCGGTTATTCATCGCCCTCCAGCAGTCACTGTCCAACCCGTCCTTTGAGATCGACCTTAATGCAATCTTCCCACCTTCGCTTTGGTCCACTGCAAATATTAACCTTCTAATATAATCATCTACATTATATTAACGAATATAGTGCACGCAATTCGGTGTTGTGAGACCCTATAAACTCTCCGGTTAACTCATCCTTCTTCGGTCCGAATATTCTACGCAATTCTTTATTTTCAAAAACCTTAAGACGTTGCTCATCCCTCATTGTAAGCGGCCACCTTCGCAGAAATGTATTCAGGATAAGTGCCTAATTCAATAGCTATGTAAGCAGCTAACAGCCTAAGTTTAGTTGTGATTCGCGTGATTGAATTACGTGTTCCTTCAGCAGTAGTTTCACTATTATAGTGGTCTCATAATTTAATGTAATTGCACTTCAATAAGCGACAAAGCAAACAATACAATTATTATATGATGTAGGCCTTAACGCATATATTATACCTGTTATACAAAGCCCATTTTTCAACAGTGAACCTGTCTTCTCATACTGGCAGGACAAGCTCCTAAATTCAGCGTTTCAGTTCATCGATGGCATCGTTTTCTGCAGTTTAGAGACGGATGCCATGCCATCCATGAAATCAGCAATAAGTTTAGGAACTAGCCCATATTAGCATCACCAATTATAAGAAAATAGTGGAATATTACGTAAACGGCCTTTGGATTTCCAAGATATTTGATTATTATTATCATTTTTAATCTTGTACAAAGAAATTTATTGCAACATTTTTTTTTTATATAGAATAAAATATAGAGAGTTTTGAAAATTACTGTGTATAAATATGAAGGTTAAAAAATATTAATAAATTTTACTATGATACATTGGTTTAAAGACATTTTTTTTTATACATATATAGAAAAATTTAGATATATAGAAGAATGATTTGCCCTTTTCAATATCCAGTACACGATAGTTTTCCAAATCTAGTTATTTGAAATTCTACATTTCCCTTATATAAAAATAATTTTAAATGTAATATTTTCAATAATTATTACCGTTTTAATGATAAATTTGGAATAATTCATTAAATTATGAATAATTAAATTGTGGCAACATTATGTTACAGTTTTGGAGGCAATTCCTGTTGTAAGCCTCCATTTTTTTTCTAGTCTTCTGCACTGCTCTGATTTCAGTTTTAGATTTTAAATTTAAATTTGAATAATGTTAGTTGTTTTATTATATTAAATATATTTAATATTACAATCTTTATGGTAAGAAAGTATTGTTTTTATAGGATTATTTGGTTAATAACTATTTCATTTTGTTTTAATGGATCAATTGATTTTTTTTTCATAATTCAATTTCTATATGTTCATAACTATTTTATGTATACTTTAACACATATCATCTTATATATATATATGTTTAGGTCTGAGTACTGAAATATCAGCGTTGTTTCTTGTTTTGTAAGTCGTAAAAAAAAAATAATAAATCAGGTAGATTTATATTCAACTTTTTTAAAAGCTGTTTTACTACTTTAATTGATCTGTTTGATGTTATATTTTATTTTATTATGCCTGTTTTATAGTCACTTCAGTCATACTTGTTCATGGAACGCTGAAAACAGTCTTTCAGATAAACTCGAATGCTTCGTCACTCCATGGACAAGTGTGGCCCAAGTGATTGTGAACCACGTGTAATCCCTGCACTTGTCATCTAAATAATTACCAAAAAAGTATTTAATTTTGATAAAATCTTATCCTCAAATTTCATGTATATTCCTAAGCTCAGTGCTGAGTTTAGGAACTTGCTCTTTGCCTCTTATGGAATCATCTTGAATATTTGCAAGAAATACTTCATAACTATACAAATTATTGCATAAGATAATTCTATTTATATATATTTTAGATTGGGAATGGTTATTTATTGATTTATACTGTTTAAAAACATATCAGACTGAAGATCTGAGTTTTTATTGAAGGTAAATTACTCAAAATGTGATACATTTTGAAATATAATGAGAAATTATCAGTGAATTATTGAAGTTATGTTTCAAGTACTTCATTTTTATGTTTTATTATATCTTTACTTTATTTTTGGTGGATTTTATCTTTTGAAATTGATTACAGATTATATGGCAATTAACTAATTGACTATTCTAGAGTTTTTTTTTTTTTTTAACAATTGAATTATCACTCTATGATAATAACACAATATGGCTCAATCTAGTCATTTTATCAAGTAATACTTATGATTTGATTTCATACTTGAATAATAATACTTCTATCCCTGCTTCCTTTGATTCTCCTTATAACTTATAGAATTTATAACTGATCAACTATAAATGAGATTAGAGAGAAGGAAATCTGGGTAAAGTAAGGAAGTGCCAGAGAATCGAATAGTCTAAATCAAGTTGAGTATTAGAACATTGGTGATCTTGATCCCACCAAAGTTTTTCATTCAAAATTAATTTGTTTAACATTTCGTTTGAATAAAAGATAACACTATGTAAGAAATTTTGTTCTTAATAATGTAAATTATTTTAAAAATTAAAATAGAAATCCAAACAGGCCTTAGAAACTAACTGAATTTATCTAACTCACTAAATTTTACCACAGCAGGATTGTTAAATTTGCACAAACAATTTATTCATTTAAACTGAATCAATTGAAAATTAAATTGATCACAATTATTCACTGTGGAAAGATTATAAACTAGAACATAAATAAAAAATATTCACAATTCCAATAATTTCCCTTTCTATATACTTCATTTATACTAAGCTAATGTTAAAAATGCATTACTTCTATCTTATTGTTTGAATATGTTCTGTAGGTTATGTTATTTCCTTCTAGAGGTGTGAGTTGGTGCCCTCATAAGTCAGCCGTTAGGCTGCGATCAGCCATTGATCCTCCAATCTGGGAGAACACTCAGACAATACTGTTTTCTGCATATGACGCATTGAAGTTCCTATAGAGACTAAATATTTCTATAATATCATGCCATGTAGTATGGATGCGATATCTATTGTATATTTCTAGAATACAATAATAATAAAATTGAATGCTTGATGGTTGACCATGGTATATTATTGAGTAAGAAGATGGTCTGGGATGGCAGTCATGAACAGACTAAAATAGTAACAAACTATTTTATTTAAAGCCATCGTTTCGACCCGACTTAGCAGGTCTCCTTCAGGGAGGTTGTATGCAGTAGGGAGTTTCAGTTGAAACTGTTTCACTCCGGTCTGTCTTCTTACTAAATAATAACAAAAACTAAATTAACAGTTCAAACATGGAAAATGCCTTTCATCTAGTTTAGGAAACTTAAATAAAATGCTCTGACCCTTTTTATAAATTTATTTATTACAAATATAGATTCAATTGTTGATTTTTGTTTATTGATATCATATAAGTAAAATATATATTAGTGTATACCAAGGCTTGATGAAACTTATGATGAAAAGGGATTTGTTTTTAAAAGTTCCATTTTAACAATTTTAAAGAACCTTTTTTCGAATAAAGATTTGAGGTTATTTTAAAGTTTAACTTTTCTTTATATACTTTTTGAAAAAAATTATGTAAAGTGAAACACAAGCAGTAATTGGGCTTAAATTACAAATACTTA
Source organism: Nezara viridula (assembly GCA_928085145.1). Classification (NCBI taxonomy): domain Eukaryota; kingdom Metazoa; phylum Arthropoda; class Insecta; order Hemiptera; family Pentatomidae; genus Nezara; species Nezara viridula. The sequence continues at coordinate 21,780,995 of OV725082.1, read as the reverse complement.
CCTTGAAGGAATTCCTTGATTCTCACATTAATAATATATTGCACATTTTTTTTAAGTTTATTTTTTGGCAAAATGAATTTCTTTAACAGAAGTTTTAAATAAATTTTTTTAAAAATAAAAGTACTATAAAACTTTTAATTGGAAACGTTCATTAGAAAAAAAATCTAGTTTTGAAATAATAGAAAATAATCAAAAGTAAAAATTCTAGCTATAACAAATAAAAATAAAAGCCAACTTTTATTTCAAGCCCTGGTTTACACTCTTCTCAAAAGATTGATATAAAAAAGGTTATAAAATTATTTTCATTTCTTTATGATATAATCTCTAAATATTGACATCACATCTTTATTAGCATAATACTATTTTCATTTTTCTCAAAACCTAGCAGTGCAGAGGTCTTAATTTATTTTTTCATATGTATAAATATGCACAAATCTTACTTGCTTAGTTATTACATTGTTTGGTGCAGTTCGGGTGTGTCGTTCAGTGAATTTGTTTATAATATTGAAAAGTGATGGTAATATTGAAATGAATTTTCTTAGTTACCGCCGTGGGCATTCGGTTTCTTTCATGTCGAAATCTGCTAGGTTTAAAGACCTTGGCGGATAGTGAACTTCAAGAAAGAAGCAACTGACATCTCAGAGAAATCATGGGTAAGATACATGTCACATTATTTTTTTTTTCTTCTCCTTCTTTTAATTGTTTCTTCTTCTATTGAAGAAGCTCATATTGAAAAATTTCTTACGTATCTCATTTGATTTGTCAAAATTTATATGTAGCCTATCTGATTTTATTTACATAAGAGCCAGCATCACCTCGCGAAATAAACCTCGCAAAAATAAAGTAAACTCTACTCTTGTCTTACCTCTCAAGCATTAAATACTTTTATCATGTTATTTTAACCTTTGCTTCCCCAATATCTTGTAAGTGCTGGCACCTATGTTTATATTAAAAGAAATTGAATATTTTTTTCTGACCATTATGTTTATCCTACAGATTTATTTATTAATATCTATTCTGATTCATATTTATTATTTTAATATACGCTTAATACTCCTTCTATCAATAAAAATATATATATTTTAAATTAGAAAAAAAATTATATTTCTTCATTTAAATTACTGTAACAAATATTCTTACTTATATAATGCTATTTCGTTCACAAATCTAATGTTAACTATGGGATGTCTAGAAATGCCCAGAAGTGGTATAAGTTGCGCCATAAAAATTTTTGAGTGGGACACTGTTCGATGGAAATGTACATTATTAAAAAATTTAAGGACATTAAAGAAAGAAGAATATAGTCTTGTTTCATCTAAATTATTAGAGCCATTTTGGTCTTAATGTCTACATAGAACAACATGTTTTTCCCCAATGGGTAGCAGCTGTTGCACAAAGAGTGTTCAATTTGGTTTACTTGCATTGAGGACCAAAACACTCTGCAACATAAAAAAAACAATGAATTCCAAGGAGGCAAGCTTAATTTTGCTGCCCCTTCTACCATCCCTCAAAAGTCAACATCTTTGTAACATTATTTATATTTCTAAATAAATCATCTCATAACTGTAAATAATTTTATTAACTGCATCAAGATAAAAAAGTAGAAACAAATATTTTTTATTTAAGTAAAAATAAAAATCTATTGTCTGGGATAAGTGCTTCCTTTGCCTCCCTAGTTCTGATGCTGGGTCATAATTATACAAAGTTAACAGAAAGATCAAAGGCCAAGATGCATTTTAGGGTTTCAGAAATGTAAAGATATTTTGAAAAATGGACATTGAAAATATGACCCAATTACAATACTTTCATTACCCAGTAATGTCGGAGAAGTAAAAATGCTTCACTTTTGTATCAGTTCACTGAACATAATCTCTATTTTTTTATAATTAAGATTTATAAATATTAGAAATTTTAATAAAAGATTGAAAAAATAATTTATTTGAGGATTCAAATTCTTTTTGTAGACTAGGATAGGATGAAGGATATTCTGCAGGTTACCAATCAGTTTAAATTAACTATCTTCTGCCCATGTTTTCTTCAAAGAAGTGCCTAAATTGATAATTAATTCTATTTATAGACTCTTTTAAACAAATTAGATTGGTTCATTTTCATTCATACTTAAAAATTTGTTTATTTTTAATTGTAAAATGAAGTTAAGAAGAAACTTTTTAACAAACAAGGAATCCCTTGAATACATTTTTAATTAATGTTTTGTATACATTATTGCATTGTAAATAGCTAAATTAAATGATTACAAATAAATAGATGATAGGGAAGAATAGATTTTTATCAATTTTTAACTAATAAATTATTTATTTTGTTTTTAGAGTGGCAGCTCATAGACATCAAGTAAATAACAGGTATTTATACTATTTATTATTATTTATCTATTATTCCTGCACCTTAGAGGTATAGGACTCTATGTCACATTATCCTAACTTTACAGGAGTGCAGTTTGGATAAATGTTTTTCCTGTGAATATAAATGTACTCATTGTTAATATGGTTTTAAAAACTTGTAAGTACCCTTATCAATGGTCGGCATTGTCATTTATACCTCTGGGTAAAACAAAAACATTTAAATAAATATGTGCAACAAAGCTTAGTTGGTAAAAAATGTACATGGTGTTCTTAACATCTGAGGTATAGATTTTAACAAATTGATGTATATATTTTTGCATAATATTCAAGTTAAAACTTCTTTAGGTGTGTTTTGCTCTTTTTATGTGAAGATTTAATTATATTGAGCTGTCAGATCTCCGATGTGTAACACTCAGGTAAAGTCAGCTAGAGTAGATTAATTGAAGTGTTTTTGTATATGGATTATAATATCTCGAAAAATAAAAATCGGACATGCGTAGCATTTCATCCTCTTTATAACAAGCTATTATTTATAATTTACATTTCCTATTCTTAATCTCGTCTTATTGATGATTTCACTAATATCGTGTGGTCTAAAGCACACACCTTAGCTTTTGTAAGCATTATTAATTTTTTAAGAAGACTATCTTATCATGTTTGATTATCAGTTGATCTTTTGTTGTTTATGGTATTTCAAGACTCGAATTATGCTATAAAGTAGTTGTGAGTGAAATTATTCTTATTTTACTTTTATAAAATAATTAATAATTAAGTATTATAAAAAATAAAATGAGAATTTATCTAATTTAGCATATATTTATTTTTAATATAGATGAAATTCCTGAAGGGGCATTTGTGGTTAGTATACACAAAATTAAATGAAAGGGGTTTATGAGTAACAAGAATCGAACAAGTTTTTCTGTTGAGGTTGCCACGCCACTGATTGCTTCCTGTAATGACACTTTGATGTCTTTCCATCAGGTTAGTAGTGCCATCTCTATGTCCCATTGGGCTTTTTGTACATAGTGAAGACTATATATGTGTTTGCTCTAAGCCCAAGAAGAAGAGCACCTTATTCTCCAAGCTGCATGTTAGTGAATGAGAGAGATTGGAGGGCAGTTAATCCATATTCGGGAGCATTGTGGGATTAACCTGGGTACAAAATACTGTGGATGTCTTATCGTTGGTGATACAGGGTCCCCATCGGTGAGAGGGGTTCAAAAAACGAGAAGTATTTACAAAAAAATTCATTAAATATTACGAAAATTAAGATGTAAATCCGATACTATATTTTTATTAAAATTAACTTTCTTCCCAGAGCTGTTATCTCATAGAATTAAACCTACGTAAATATCAATATGTTTGAAAGGTTAATATCATAATTAATGCTTGATGATTGATAAGTAAGTCTAAAGCATGTTTAGCTTTTTTTTATACTTTTGATTTTCTTTTACTGTATACGACAACTTCATCTAATATTATGACTACAGGATATTTGTAATGAAATCATTCATTCTAACATTTATAAATTTATTTTCTCCCATTTATGAATACAAAACAATACTGCTCATCACAACATTTACTAAGCGTAACTGTAATTAACAGGATTATTTACATAATCTCAACATTTTCATACATTATAAAAATTATTTACAGAAATAAATTGCTTTCATCAATAGATCTGACATATATATATATATATAAGTATTACATCCATCATTCATTCTATTAAGTCAAACACAGCAGATATATTTATATACATTTTACCACAGGCAATGAGCATACATTATTATTTTCAATAATTTTTGATAACCATTAGATAAAGTTAAAAACTATTTCTGACATAATAAATTAATCTTCTTCTTTTTTTAATTTTAAATAACCATAAAGTTTATTACTTGGTATATACACCATAGTATTTTTTAAAATTTCTTATTACTAATAAAAATGAAACACGTTGTATATTTACATAGTATATTACATATCGCTGAACGCAGAGGTTAGACATCATTGGGCTCATGAGTGATGCCTAATCCGCTTTATGCTTCAGCTTTTTTAACAGCTTTATAGGCCAAACTACTCAGACCCATGAGGGTCGCTTACTGCTAAGTTTTTAAGATAAATAAGTAAAGAAATATTATAAAAATATTCATACACTCATGTTTATTCATCAGAGTAATAATTTAGGTTGTAATTATTTACAAAATAATAGCGATGATCCTGTTTTCTAAGACTCATATATTTCTGTATTTACATATCTTTTTGGATAATTTTCTTTTCTATTGTAATCTTTTATATCTTTTTTATAATAACAAATAATACATTATTTACAATTTGATCTCGAGAGAGTTTCAATGCTACAACTGTACATCTGTTGATATAGGACCATTTCCGACAAGTGAAGGAACTTTGTCCGAGTTCATATTGTTGTTACTGACTTCTGTCGCTAGAGTTTGTGTCGATCTGCTTACAAGAAGTGGTTTCGGTCTGAATGATATGCCTTCACTTTTCAGTTCTATTTCAGAAGATTTGGAAGCTAAAGAAAAAAAATGAAATGATTAAAATTAAGTCATTAAAACAAAAATAAAATTAAAATTCAATATTAATACTTTATAATATTATTAAATATTATTATTCAATTACTATTAATAATAACATAATACTAATATTAATTTTCAAGAGATTCCTTTTTTTTGAAACTGCAAAGGAATATTAAGCTTTTACTTGATGTTTAAATATAAAACTGGAATTGATCCATAGATGGCTCTAGTTATTAATGTAGTTATATTGTTGAACATGTTTAGTTTTGAGCTTACAAACTGCGTTTTGCCAATAGCATTAGTTTCCTGCTACCATTTAAAGAAAACTACTGCCGAATTGCATAGATTAGTTGAATCTTATATTAAGCATGTTCTTCATAAATCACATTGCTTTGTATGGTTTAAAGAATGGAAGGTAGATATAATTTATTATCAGCTACTAAAACCTGATGGAACCATTATTACTGAGCTCTTTCAAAAGGAAATGATTTATTTGAATTGAGTATTGCAGGAAAAATGATCAGAAACTAAAAAAGTGTTGTCTTTTTTAGTTTCTGATCATTTTTCCTGCAATATTCAATTCAAATAAATAATTTCCTGTTGAAAGAGCTCAGTAATAATGGTTCCATCAGGTTTTAGTAGCTGATAATTATAATTTTGATAATGATAATTTTGCTACATAATAATGTAACATCACATGAGCAGATAAATGAGCCGAGCAAACGATTGAGTTGTTCAGTTGGGAAATATTAACGCATGTGACTTACTCACCAGATTTGGCTCCATCTAACTACTATTTGTTTGTAATGATGGGGCACACACTTGGTCAGTAACATTTCACTTGTTATAAAAATGTACGGAAATGGCTTGATGACTGGTTTGCCACAAAATTTTTTCTTGCATGGCATTCATAAATTGTCAAAGATGGAAAAAAATATATAAGTAGCGATGAAATATATTTTGAATAAAATATTTTTTATACAAAACTTCTGGTTTCATATTTACATACCTGGCAGTATGGTTTTGTAACTCAATGGCCAATAAAATGGCTGAAACTTAAGAGAAAAGTATAAAGAAGCGATTTATAGAAGCCCCTCTTATTTCATATCAGAATATTTGATAAAAATCTAGTTTATTTTTCAATAATCCTGTTTTAGTTTTGTAAGGGTTTGTATTAGTTTAAGACATGATTTATTTTTGTACAAAAGTTGAATATAATATTTTCAATACCTATTTTAAGTTTTTTAATACTCAGTAACTTTGACGGTGATTTATTAATGATAATTAATATTTATCTATACTAATATATAATGATAAAGATATTTTTTAACACATTAATTTCAGCAACTATCTGACCAGTTTGAAAACTTCTTTTATAGAGACTATAGAGACCTTTTATTGAAGGTTTTAGGCTTTATAAAATAACACTACGAATTGGAGTGGTAAAATAAAGGTCGATCAATCCGGGAAACTATAGACAACTACTCAGTTTATAAAGTTTTAGTTCTAGTAAAAATATTTATAGGACTCACAAGGTGCTTCCACGGTGTGTGTAATGGTTTGTGACAGACGATTGCTGTCTGTAACAGCTACCGCAGCAGCCATCACACTTGCGCTTGTTCCTGACTTGACTGTCCCACTGTAGCGGGAAGTAGGCATCATGCTTTGCCTGACGTTTCGTTCAGGTCGGATCAAGATTATGTACAACTAGAAAAAAGATAAAAAATAATTATTAAGTCGTGACTGGACAGCATTACTTTTGCAATGTTGTAGAGTTAAAGATAACAAACATAATGAGTTTCTTAACTTTTATGATTATGTAAATTTTTGCTTTGTCTTTCTTTAAATTCTATTTGATTGTTAATTATTACTAGAAAATAATTTACACACTCTTGATCAATGAGTTACCTTTGGGGAGAAGAGACAGCCAATGGTGACACTTGCTGAGAAACTTATTGCAACTGACATTGAAGTTATTCTGAGTGGCATGTGGTTACCGGTGACAAAATACAATGGCACAAATGCTAACCATATCACACAGGTCGTATACATTGTGAACACTGTAATAAAGGATAAAGGATTTTATTTACAATAAAGGAGATAAAAACACTTATAATGATACACCATACGAAATTATTAATTTATATTCAGTCAAGATGGTTAGATAAAGAAACATATTAAAGTGTTATTTTATTTATTTAGCTTTGGTTAAGATTGGTTGATAACTATAAGTAAAATTAAAAAAAGATTTGATAAGAACAAAGTAAATTAGATGGGTGTTAATTATTATGAGAAAGAGAGATAAGGATTCCAAAAAAAAAAATTAAAACAAAAATAAAATAGTGATGTTATAAAAACAAAATTATAGGACATGAATACTATTTAAGATAGCATTAGTTTTATTTCTCTGTTTAATTTTTTGCTACAATACCTTTGTGTTATTCTCATATGTGTTTAAAATAACTTTTACAAACATATGTAAGTATAATTACCTATATGTTTAGACTCATTAAAAGCTTCTGGAATGTTTCTTGTCAATATTGCATATATTGTGCAGACAACGATTAGAAGTATTGGATAACCAAAAGCTATCATATAAGAGGCGTCTATGTACGATGAACATACTAAAAGATTATCTTCTCTTGTAGGATAATGGTGGATAGCTTTCGGTGGTGAAACAATCATCCATATAATATTAATGACCACCTGGAAATTAGGAATTGGTTTCATAAAAGGCTGTAATTGCTAGATCAAAAATGTAATTTCAGTTTGTATATTTATTCATACATTTTTAATGATTAGACAATATTGATTGAACTGTTGGTTAAATATCTCTTTAAAATAGGAAAATTATTTATACTGGGCTATTACAAAAGTATTTTTGCAATCATGCATTGCTTTGTTTCCATTTTAATCCTTATTTAGCTGAGATAAGAAAAATGCATGTATTGTTTACTTTGGACTCATGCTTTATTTAATTATGTATACATAAACTGTCTCTGCTTTTCATTTTGTTTAATAAATGTCACTGAAAAAAATTAAAGAAAAATATTGCTTAGTGGAAAGATTCGTCTTCTAAGGAAAAAAAAAAGGCCAATTGGCAAGGCAGCAGCAGAAATGTTATGTGCTGTGGATAGTAAATAGTTGGCTTCAAATAAAATAGTTTTCCATTATTTTAGTCTCCTTATGACCACCACTCCGGACCGTCTATTTCCTCTAAAAAAAATGAATCCCTAAAAGCATTACTGTTCCTATAACCAGTTAATTTTTTTAAAGGCTTTCAAGAAACACCTGAATCTTATTTTACTTAGTTTTGTTCTTTTTCTTTCAGAAAAAAAAAATACCAAGCCTCCCAAAATTAAGTCCTGGATGCCCCACTACTGCTATCGATGTCATTACAGTAAATGCACAGTCTTGTGCAAAATTTTTATAAAAATGATAAATGTTTTAATTTAAAAGTTTTTTTATCTTCTTAATAGTAGAGTGATTTAAGCTTTCAGACAGGGTAGATGTAATATTTATTTAAATTAGCATTACTTTCAATTAAACATAAGCCAAGAGACAGATCTGTTGTATTGACTTTTTTTTAATACTCTGAATAATGCTACCATCCACTTCAGTCTTTATTGTTTATCATTAATGTCAAGAGCTGTTTAATAAACAGTAGAAACCTGAGTGTATCTGTAAAAATTGTTCTATTATTGGAATTATTGGTTATTTTTTTAAAAATTTAATTTAACATTCCATTTTTTATCATTTTTTTCTTTTCTGTTTAATGCGACTTTTATTTTAGAAAATAGCAAAATATCATATATTTGACTTACAAAATTATAATTTTGCATTTACAATGACTTACAATCAGGGAAATTCAAAAAGAAGTTAAATGTTTTATTTCCAGAATTTATTGTAATTAAAACATTTAGAAAACCAAGCAAACTGTTATAGTTGCATAGTTTTTCCAAAAAATGTCAAAATAAAGAATCAAAGTATTAAATTTGTTTAATTTTTGTACATTTCTTGATTACATTTATTTCCTCATGTCTAAATATATTCATTTATATCTAATAGAAACAAAATATTAGAGAAGCTTTACTGACATACATGGTAGACATTTTTTAAATTGGAGCATTCAACTCTGTGAATCTTAGTTCATTACATATATTCATGTTAATAATATACATTATGTTAAATATTTTAGGCCTGTAATTGCTACTTAAGATATATCCCAGATAATATTGATTTTATATGTCAATAGTTTGAATAGTATAACTTAATATTGAACATGATAATTGCATAAAAATTTATATTACCTGAACACTGACAAGACCACCACAAATTAATAGTTGTGATTTTGGATTAATAAAGCTTGGTCGTTTAGCTGTTCTCTTTCCGGCATTAAATATTCTTGATATCCTATTAGTTTTTGTTAAGAGTGCTGCATACACCACAGTGAAGCAGATACCAATGCCAAATCTATTCATAAAATGTTAGTAATCAGTTATTATTAATATTAGTATGCAAAACTTATTATCATGCAGTTGTTATGGATTTAGATTCATTTAAATCAATGTTGTAGTATTACCTTTGTATCCCACATACAACATTTGATGGTCTTAACACCAGTGCAAATGTTATTAAATAACATAACAATATTCCTGTGAGTAGAACATAACTCAGTTCTCTTCCTGCTGCCTTAACAACTGGCGTCTCATTGTGTTTTATAAAGGCCCCAACAACAAACATTGTGGCCATGATGCCTAAAATAGAAAGTTTTAAAATATTAATATCTTTGTACCAAATGAAAAAATATAAATAAATCAATAGTATTTGGCAAAAAATCATCTGTGCCAGAAGTCAAAGTTAGATAGTGAAGTAGAATTTATCTTATTTAATGTTCATGTATTGATTGAACAAATGAATCATGTTATAATGTAATGTGGTTATAAAGTATTTTATTTACCAAGAGAAGATATTGTCATTGCGCTGATGGCCAAAGCACTTTCAACTCTGAGAAAGGATTCTGGAATTTCATTACAATAGCTGTGATATTTGTCAGGAATGGTGCCCAACGGGCAGACCTGACACTGAGTCTCGTCCGTTGGATGCCTTATCTATGACAATAAGAACATATATAAAGGTTCTTCAATATTTGAATTATAGTATTTTTACTTATATTAATTAATATAATGAGATTATGGATTTTCTTTTTAGCTAATTGGGTAACAGTTCCAGACAAAATAAAAATAAATAATGGAGGCTTGGATATTATTGCATATCAATTCTTTCCTTTAACAATAAATCCAATTTAACTTTTTTCCCCTCTATATCTTTCACCACAAAGGGTCTTGTAGGATCAATGTTGATTGTTGATTACCGTATTCAAGCATGAATCTGGAATGTAAGAGTTGAAAAGCACTCAATTAAATAAATAAACAGACCTGATATTGAGTACAATTGAAGCAATGCCAACAGCAGCTCTCTCCTTCGACGTACTTCTTGGCCTGCCCTTGTTCGCAGGGGAGAGAACATACGGACTCAGGCCCTCTTTTCTCTGTCATTTTGAACTGCACCTCTGAAAAATAATAAATAGAAAACAATTTGTCATTACTTTTTTTTTTTTAGAGTTCTCACTCAATCTCCACTGGTTTTAGAACCAGTGATGCAGTTGAGAGAGTAGCAGAGCACATTTATCTATTGTCTATATGTTTTGATTATTATTTAATTGTCATTTTGTTTCTGTTGATTTTATATTTTCTGTTTATATAGTGTGAATACAGTCTTACCTCATCATAACCATTGTCCATGTGACAAAATGTTGTATTACTCAATAAATAAATTTAAAAAAAAACTTTTAGAAATGTTTTGAATATTCTATTAGCTTAAATTTATATTTTTTGTATTCTTGGTTCTATAACAAACTTCTGTATTTTCATTGTCCGGAGGACAGCTTTCATAGGGACTAGAAAATCTTCATTATCAGTTCTTTTCTGTTGTTTCAATACTTTTTTTTTTATTTATTCATATTTATGGACTGTATTAAATAACTGTATTATAATAACTGTATTAAATTAAAAATAGAACCAGCAAATGTGCACATAGTAATAATACAATCACATGAAAACCTTGTTGAGAAACTACCCGTTGGTAGCACTCTAATAATATATTTACATAGGTAGATCACGAGGCCATCTTCTTTTCAGACACCTTGGAGGGTTATCAGTTATCGAAGAGGAAGCAAGTTTGAAACATGAGGGTTCAGTTGGTTTTAAAGTTTTTTATGGAAGGATAATTATCTGAATTGGCTAATTGGGAAACATATGGTACATTAAGGTCGTAATGAATGATTTTATTTGTAACAAAGTAAGGAGCATTGGTTTCAATGCTTAGTTCTATTTATAAAGCACTATCTAACTCATTCCTTCCAGGTATCAGAGATCACTGTCACTCTTTAACTTTGTCCTATTATTTCATCTTTTCAAGAAAATTGATTAATTCTGTCATCCTTCATTAAATATTTTTGATCATAGTATTGCACATTGTTTGAAGCATAGGCTTGTTCAGGATCAGTGACATAACTAACCAAGTGCTGGAACATGTTCTTTCAACCAAAAATATGTTCTAAAAATAATAATAGCACCCATATCCATTGCTTTTCTCTGTGTTTCTATCTTGTTAATTTTTTAGGTACATATTTTTTTTCCTTTCTGCTCTACCTGCTGAGAGTTATGCCAATAATCAGGCTGCAATCTTGTTTGATTTTTTTTATCCATTTTCCTCAAGAATCTCATTTATGAAGCTTGTATTCTAGTTCTATGTTTCTTAGTTACTGAGCCCGATTTGGAGAAGAAGGTTTATTGGGAGGAAAGTGAATTTCTGGACCTTTAATTTTTCTCTTTAGAAATTTTTCTTTTATTCAGAAAATATCTTTCAAGTTGAGCTCACTTTCTTTTCAATAGTTCTATTTTTGTCCAAGAAGCTCTGGGATATTTAAAGCTTTTAACCTATTTTAAAGTTAAAAAAATATTCAAACATCCACTAATGAGCATTACCTTTGTTGTTGATTTGAAATTGGCCTGAACCTCTTAAGGTAATATAAATAAAAATATTAATATTTGGGATTTAATAGGTTACCTAAAACAAATTAATTTTTTCACTCAAGAGAATAATGAATTGTTTGTAATGATAATAATGAGATTCGTCTTGGGAACCCATAGGTGCTTCCATTTTCACAATTGGCAAGCCCAATTAAAGATTCTCTATCCTTTTTTCTAATCACAATATTTCTTAGGTGATCCAATCCTTTTGAAGCAAAATGCCTCCTTATGCTATCAATCTGTCCACTCCATGTTCATATGTCCACTTTTTGAACACAAGATCCCAACCCACAGAACTGTTTTATTCAAAAAATCCATCTCTGTGATACCTCATTTTGGAATTTTCTACTCGTCTCCATTCATAAAATCTTATCTCTATGTTCTTTTAATCACCAATTGATTTTCCATCCTCTAAACATACCTAAATCTATATGTTAAAACTATTTATATTTCTACATATATATGTTTAATTTTACTATTTTAATTTATTTACTTATAGTTTTTCTTTTTTTTTCTTAATTTTATAATTTATCATACAGAAGGCAGAAAATGGTTTTGGAATTGTACATCTGCATTATTATTATATAGGTTAGAATAAAATTGACTTTCAATCATTCATTACCTGACATGTTAAGCTTGAGCTCTCCTTCGATGTATTGGCCTACTTGTACCCATTGGTACTCTCCTTTTCTGACTTGTTTGAAGTGAACAATATTATATCTGGCTGGGCCATCACCGTTCGGGTCAAATTTGAATTTATCTCCGGATAAACCTGGATATAAAAAATGAAGGTTATTAAAAAAAATTATAATAATAGAAATTAAAGTTGTCTTAAAAAGTCAATTAAAATGAAGGAAAAATATCCCTCACTTATCAATAGACGAGGCATTTTATTCCACCATGACAATCCGAGACCCCATGTTACAAAAAAATTTTTGCAAAAATTGAAGGATTTCGCATTTGAAATTATTCCTCAACCACCATATTCTCCTGAATTAGCTCCTTTGGATTACCATTTTTTTCGCAGTCTCCAAAACCCATTAAGCAGCTAGAACATTTATTCAGTTGATGAAGTGAAAAACTAGGAGTTGACTTTCTTTAATTAAAAATCCAATATTTTTAGAAAGGGTGTACTAAATTTATTTTTAAGATGACTAACTGTTATAAAACAAGATGGTAAATACATTTTAGATTGAACATGTTTCATTAATTTTATTCATCCCTTTATATCATGCAATTTAATACAGACATTAGTTTTTGGATGACCTGATATAAAATAGGCAAGCCAAATAGAACTTTTGAAAATATTTAAAAAACAATTATGTATGTAAACAAGAATGATGTAAATCATACAATTTAATTCTGTAGAATTGAAAAGAAAATATTAACATTCAATTTGAGATATGTGGGGCATGGACAGAAATATAAATTGTATGAGATACAGAGCACTTAATATCATTGCCTGATAAAACTCTGTTTTCTACAGAATCATATTAACTTGAGTATCATGCTTATTAACTCTGACTTTATTCATTCATAAATAATAATTAGCTTTTTGACTTCCCCGACGTCTCATAGAATTATTCTGTCCCATCCTAAAATAAATTAGATTTCCGTATGTATTTATGTTCCTTTAATAGGTGTGCATTTAAAATTTACTTTTCCTAAGTTCTTAAAGTACAGGATTAATTTTAGTCTATGAAATAACTGAAGAATATTTAAATGCCAGCATAATAAAAAGAACAGCCTTTTTATTCCTTTTTCATGGCGATACAAAGAAGCAAAAAACGGTTTCTCCCTGAGTGTCGCTATAATTTTTTTTTCATATTAAATATTAATGTTAGAGTTTGAATATAATGCAGGAAGAGGTGATTAAAGAAACAAACTTTAAATAGTGTGAGCTGTTTATTGAAATCTACGTATTGAATCATTTTCCAGGTCTTTGTCAAAGCTAAAATAAACAAGATACAAAACAATATAGAATATTGTAAGAATTCAAAGTTTAGATTAATGATTTATAGAAATTAACATAACTATTGACTAATAGATATTAAAATAGTTATTGAGAGAGTACAATAAAAATATAGTAAGGACTTGAAAATGTAAAACAATAAAAATATAGTAAGGACTTGAAAATGTAAAACAATAATAATAAAGCAATTATAAACTAAAAAAAAAAATCTTCAAATGCAAGTAGAGTTTGTCTGTGTTTTAACCGTTTTAAGTAGACTTATAATTTTAAATTAAATTAATTTAAAGGAAGTTCTCTTTTTCAAAAAATGATGGATTATTTGAAAATTATTTTTTTTCATCCCTCAGTCAAACTGAACTATAGATACCCCACTTTTAGAAAACTATCTTCTGTAATAAGCTTTAAGCCCATATTAATTAAGTTGAAGTTTTGTTAGAGAATAACTTGTGATTCATCTATGGTAATGTAAACAAATTATATGATTTGATGTTCTGTGGAAACTTAATAAGAGATGATTAATTTAGGGTGGCCATCTTCAACAAGGTCAATGAATAAACCTTCTTCTAACCTTCCCAAGATATTTTGTTGCTCTTCTCCTCTTTAAACCATTGCAAGCATGATATGTTAAGCCTGTAGAACAAAGAATGACTGATACCATTAAACTCGAAGTTGGAAAAAAGTTACAGATTAGTGAAAAAATTATCTAGTATCAATTTTATCAAGGTACATTCCCTACTTTGGCTTATGGTATATTATTTCTAGAAGGTGTGTTTTTGTTGCTACACTATATCTTCATCAATTCTTCATCAGATCCAATGATTGAGCCCTCATTTTCAAGATCTCATTTAGGCCAGAGATATTGTCCATTCTCCCGAAATCTCAAGAAAAAATTATGAAGAAAAAGAAACTTTATTTGCGAATAACTCAAAAATTACCCAATTATTTGTGGATTGTACACATCATTATTTGCAAGATTACTGAATTCCCTCCAAACTAATAAAAAAAAAAAAAAAATCATCCAAATCGATTAGAAATTTGTAAATTTGAAAAATTTGTACCGACCGAAGAAGTAAAGAAGATTCAAATATTTTTAAAGAGAAACAAAGTTGAGATTTGTATTTCGAATTTCCGAGGTTTCCGAAAAACGCTCAAATACGAATTTTCATATCAACCCAAAAAATGTTTGTTGTATCAAATTGGAACCAAGGCTCTTCTCTTGTATTTCTTTTCGAAAATCACAAAAGGTGTACTCACTTTAACTATTTCCACCTATCCACACCAAATTAGCCGGAATTCAGGGCCACATAAAATCTCATTAATTTCAGAAAAAAAATTGTGAGGATAAAAAAACTTAATTTGCGAATAACTCAAAAAGTATACATTTTTTTTGTGAATTGTATACATGATTATTAAATTCTCTGCAAGACAAATATACATATATTTATTTATTGAAATCGGACCATTATTAGCTGAGATACATTGAAATTGTATTGTAAATCCTAGACATTTTGGTTTAGAACATGAATGAAGTTTTAAAATAATTTTCTTTTCCTTGATCGATTATAATCATCGAAAAAATAGGCAATAACCGATATACTTTACGAATTATTCGCATGGGTCAAATTAATGTGAATGTTAAGAATATAATGACTATGAAAAGAGGAAGAAAGTAAACATATTACAGTCGGAGTTATATTAGTTTTTAAACTTAATTTGATTCATAAGACGTGTTTTTATTCGATTATTCTATTTAGTTCTATAATAATTTAATAACAATCATATTTCCGATGGTGGACATCTTACGCGCAATATTTCATTTTTATAATATTAGGTTTTATTAAAGTAATAAAATACACTTGAGTTTTGTCTTATCCCGGTGCAGTGAGCATTTTATAATTGGTTTAATAAGTGCTAAAGTCATCTTTGAGCATTAAGGCTACGATGAACTTTTTTCAAGCGTGAAATTAATTCCTTAGCACCTCTTGCAATTTAATTTAACATTTTAATCTGATGAAAGAATATTTTTATGCTCTAGAGGTTTTAAAACTTTTATGGGATGTATAAAATTTTCAACTTATTTATTTTGATTGAAATTTGAAAATACATTTTTGTCTTTATTTGGAAAGCTTTTAATACATAATGGTTATTGTGAGCCATATTTTGTATTAAAACTATTCCAACTATTCCAAATTTTGTAGTTGGCTGAATTATGAAGTAGTTTTGCCTTTTTTGTCGTATTAAGTTAGAGGTTTAAAAATTTGTGAATTGAGTTGGTAAGAGGAACGTCCTCAAATAGACTACTTTCTTTTCATTTTTTCTTCCATCTCCTCCGTTTTGATAAATTCTGAATTAAATGAAAAAATAAAGCACAAGAAAAAAATTGATTAATTCAATCGATTTTTAAATTGATAAAAAAAATAATAAAATGAGAGAAAATATGACGTTTGTGATGGTGTTCTGCCCCTCACGTTTTTAAAATTTTATATTTAACAATTTGATGAAATATTTGAAGTTTTAAAAGCTAAATGTTCTTTCAATTTAACTACATTAAGCCTCTAAAGAACAGTAAAATTGTCGCTTCTTGATTTAAATGTGAGAAAAACCAATATGGTTGCTTGCCTACTGTACACATATTGGTCCATTATACCGTCAATAATTTTAAGTTTACCCACGCCAGGTGCACTCGTACAGCCCCGAACCATAAGTCCCCACCTCCATGCTTGACCGTGGGACACAGATTTTTAGCTGCTAACACTTGATTGGGTTTCCACCATACCCAAACTTCTTCATCAGATGAAAATAAGGTAAATTTACATTCGTTGCTGAAAAAAAAAACTCGTTCCCAAAAATAGTTAGCCTCATTCAGATTCTCTTTTGCAAACGATAAATGTTTACATTTATTTATAAACGTTAAATCTAGCAGTTCGCGTTATTTGCATTATTTTAACGTTTCGTACCGTATTTACCTAAATAAAAATAAGAAATATGTAATATTCCATTGATTTGTTAACATATCAAACTAATTTATTGTATAAACATATATATATATACATTTTTTCTCTCATGTATTATTATATTGTTTGTTTTATAATCATTATGTTAATCGCCACTCATAATTTTTATACATATGTAAAATAGTGATTTTAACTGTAAACCATGAAATATAGACAATTGAAATATCATATGGGGATACTTTATTGTATTCGTTACTCATCGCTTTGATTGTTTACTGAACAATGGATTGTTAAACAATTTCTAATTCTTTTTATTATTAAAGTTGAAGACGAATGTAGAAAAGGACCAGTGTCAAAATTTATCAATTATTTTTGGTTACTCGGCCGAAAATGTATTTAACTTTACAAGGCTACATTTAAAAAACAGTTCTTTCTATAGATTTTGTTATTAAACAGTAAATCATACAATTTCATTAACATTAAATTATTGATCTGAAATATTGCATTAATATGGTGATACGGAATATTGAAAGTAATTATTGTCTCTTGTTCAAATAAGGGGATACCTGACCGACATACGACAAGACTACAGAAAGACCTACAAGATACTTAAGGTGCGTTCAGACAAGCACCGTTGTATCATACCGTGACATGGACCCAGCACGCGACTGAGTGAGTGAACCTTCGTGACAAGATATGGTTGTGGCACATATTATTTTAAGTCATATCAGGACATCGATGCGTGTAGCGGTTCTCTTCGTTCTGCCTTTCAGTTGTTTTTAGTATTAAAGGATATTATTATCATATAAGAATTATTGTTAATTTATATATATATATATATATATATATATATATATATATATATATATATATATATATATCTGTTTAATCCTGTAGCTCGAGTTAATTGTTTTTTTTTATATTGTTACTTCTCTCTTCTGAGAGGAGATTAGTACTTTTCTTTTTGTTTTCATCCACAGTCGATTGAAATACTTTAGCATGTTCAAGTCAGCAATTATTTCTCTTTGTTTTATTATAATAGGTATATTCTTTTGTATCTCATGGACTTTTGGTTTATTATTTCCAATAATGATTCATTGTAATCGTCCAAAAAATTAAATGATTTGATGTTTTAAGTTTTAAGACACTTAGAATTCGAAAATCGAATAAAAAATAAATTGTCCGTCCGCCGGCAGCGGCTTTTCCTCAAGACTACTGGACCGATTTTTTTCAAATTTGGAATCAAAGTCAGAGGTAACCCGAGAATGTTCCTCTTACCTCGACAATAGTATTCGCCTGAAGAAGTAGATTTGCAGATCTAAGTTCTGCCATGAAGAAGAATCAGCCAATCGAAAAAAAAAACGTAAAAATTTTTTTTAAAAAGGTGAAGAGGGGATGAAAATATGATCTTTTTGGAGACTTGTGATTTTGTTACTGATTGGTTCAAGTATGTCCGTAGAAGAGTATTTGGTTTTCTGTGTTTTACATCTGAATCCTCTTTGTTATTTTGTACATTCGAATAGGCGATGGTTCCAGTTAGTGGACACTGTTGTGTTTTATTGTCCCTATTATTAAGCGAAATATTTGTTTTGGTTTTAGGGGCTTTGCTGGTAGGAACTATGTCTATATTGCTTTGTTGCTGGTTTCGTCGTTCTGTGAACATCATTCAAGAGTAGAAACATTGAGAACATTGATAGAAACACTGTTTTATCGTCGTTGGATCTATTGAGAGGAACAATTGTGTCTATGACCTGTACAAAATGGTAAAATTTTACCTCATAGTCAAATTGATATTTTATCAAAAGCCCCTCTCCCTCCTAAACAACGTGGCTGCTGGGCCTCATTAGGAAAACAATCCCACTCATCATCGGATTACAGGCCACTGCAGACTTATCTGTGAGATAGTGGATGATGAACTCTGCAATCTTTGCAGAAGTGCACCTGTAACTGCCCTCCACTTCATAACAGAATGTGACCGATTTGTGTCACTGAGATACAGACTTCTGGGCGCAGACAGAATCCAAGTACGCAAAACTACCTCCATAAAATGGCCGAACCTTTTGAACTTCACTTAAAGAACAAAAATGTTTGAGACAGAGTTGGAGGTACAATAGACAACCATTGGTAGTATCATCTTTGGGATTAGCAAAAAGGACCAATAGGCCCACTTGTCCCCCCACCAATATCAGTACCAGTACCAGTAGTCAAATTGATACACCTCTCTTCTTATTAACTTTTAAATACTATTAATTTAGTTCAATACCGTATAGGCAAGCAATTATTTTCTACCACTCCTTTAAGTCTGTTTGTAATGGAGTCGACCAATGTTTTGGTGTATTCTGGGCTTGTCGTGTTCCACTCTTCGATGAGATATTTTTTGAATTTTTCTTTGCTAGAAATTTCGTGTTTCATAACTTCTATCCAATTTTTAAAAAATTTGTTTATTGATAAATATTACAATCTGTCTCAATAAAGGTCATTTATAATAGAGTTCTGAGAGCTCACACCATATTTACAAATTAAAAAAAAAAAAAAAAATAAGGTAATTTTAAAATAATGTAAAGCTAAATAAGAACAAAATAAAATATCATAGTGAAGGAAGAAAATATAAATAATAGTAATAATAGAATAAAAAAAATGAATAAAATAGAATTAAAATTATCTTAAAAAAAAAAGTAATGAAAATAAACATCTTAGACGCAGACATACCTATTTGTGCTATTTACAGTCGGCCATGGGAACTCCGAACCATACTTATCCCCCCATATGTGGAGGGAAAGCGAGACTTCTTTTCCCTGCTCTTGTTCCTCAACCACTTCACTGGTATTCTACCCAATTAAAATCGAAAGGAAAGTATGCTAACCCCATTTGGCTGACTTTTTTTTCTTTATCCAATATTTAACTTACAAATTTTTCTATCGTTGATTAATATTAGTTTGGACTGTTATCCCAAAGGAGGAATAACTGTTGACTTAAACTCTTGAAAACAAGTACTCTGTAGCCATAGCTTCCATCCCCTTCCTTTGGACCCGGACAGGTATTGGTACTCCTGAACTGGCTGATTGGGGTA
The DNA here is from genome assembly GCA_928085145.1 of Nezara viridula. Taxonomy (NCBI): domain Eukaryota; kingdom Metazoa; phylum Arthropoda; class Insecta; order Hemiptera; family Pentatomidae; genus Nezara; species Nezara viridula. The sequence goes on along the minus strand of OV725082.1, from coordinate 21,761,005 downwards.
AGTGAGGCCGGTAAGCTTGTTAGCTTGCTCTATCACCTCCCATAATTAGTCCCTTCGATATCAGCCGTCAACTGTTGCGTTCTCGCCTCTCTTGATATTAATACACCGGTTCGCTCTGCATTAATTTGCTTGATTCCAGTTGAAAGTTTAAATCATGCGCGCTCTTTATTTATTCAAATTAATCATTGTTACTTAATGAAGATGGGAATATTTATGTATTGAGTGAAATTCTAGCAAATGATAATAGTGAATATTGGGTGTGATATCAGTATATTGTACACAAGTCCCAAGAATTTTGTCCTAGGCCTTCGAAAACCATTACTGATTTCTGTGCTCTTGTTCAGGGCCAAAATTTTTGGTTTGCGGGTCGATCTGAGACCTCCACTACGTGGTGCTGACCGAATAATGTGAAATAAGCTATCTAAACGAAACAACTTATGCAATAAATATAATAACCTCGTGTTTGATTGATTTCCTAAATTTCATATGTTTTCAATAGTTTTTAAAATTTTACCATGCAATTAAAGTAACTTTTGCGGATCGGATTCGGTAGTTCGCAAACCACTGTTCTCATTTATACACCTCTCTCTTTATACACCTCTCCTACATTAAGTAAAACTACAATATTACAATATTAAGTAAAAATCCGTTGAATCCACACATCGGAAATTCGATCCGATCGCAATACTTTCCTTAATAAGTAGCGGTAGGAGAGTCAAATTATAAATTATTGTACTGTTCTGATTGATTTTGAACAACTACTTAAATTTCTCAATGGTTTACTTTTGTAAGTATTTTTTCATTCTTTTAATTATTCTTGGATATCTTTAGAAGTAGATTATTATTTATATATATATTTTTATATTTATATAGACCCGTAGGTAGAAAAATATTTAGGACTCCTGCTTTGGGAGTATTGATGGTATTGGATTTGAGATTAGATTGGTTTGGCGGTATCAGATTTTTGTTATGAACTCTGCTTAGAGTTTTGGTGTAGGAGAGTTGAAGTGGATGGAATCTAATAGAACTTTCCTGTCGACTCTATATTGTATGAAGTTTTCGGGCTAGTCTCTTGTCCAGGTGTACCCGTAGGCGGCGGATGACATCGCCTGGGATTAACGGAACATTACGGATACCGTAGTGTATAATGTACACGAGGAAGGACGTAGGATACTGATCGATATAAGTGAACTATCGATACTTTCCCATCGATTCCAACTACTTTTGGTATCTATAAATCTGATTCAATTATCTGGAATGATATCGAGGAGTCGTAGTTTAAAAAAAAAAATTGAAATAATTTTTATTCCATCTCCAAATTTTTTCCTAGGACTGAATTTTTTTAGGAACATTAATATATTTGAATATTAAAACTACCTTATTTAATATTAGGAAAAGTTTTGCTCCTTTTAGATTTTCATATTTTTTCGACATATTTTGTTACTCATTTTACTGTTTTTACTGCATAAAAATCTCAGTTCTGATTATGAGTAAATAAAATATTTATACTAGTTGAAGTTGTTTATACTAGTTGAGGTAACCACAAACGTTATTACAATTATAATTAATATCCTTATAATATCTTGTAATTAGACTAGAAATATTTTATTCTTGAACTCTTTCACTGCCGATCACAGGCGGAAGGAAGGAAATTTTTATCCTGTAGTCTCTTCCTTAATATATATTTTTTTAATTGGTATATATTTGTTTCTGTTAGTAATCTCAGATAAAATAAGGGGGAGTTGGCCGAGCTGGCTAAAGCGTATGTACAGCACCGCGCGTTGCCTGGCAACACGGATAAAAGATAATTTGATAAAAATAATAATGAGTTCGCCTCCCGGTGGCCAGTGGAGCTTTTAACTCTGGCATCAATTTCCCAACATCATCCTCTGGGATACAAGGAATGGGAGGACAAAAAACCAAACATAAAATAAAAAAAAAATATAATAGGGAGTGGGCGTGTACAAAACGCGTAGCTCGGCGATCTGATAAACCGCAGATATGGTAATAAAATAATTACGAGTTCGTGTTTGATTGGAGGAATTTTACAATAATTCCTCGCCCTCTCTTCTGGCCTAGGAAATAACCCGTAGAGCCTAAAAGGCGTGGATTGAGAGAAAAAAACATTACTTTTGCTGTAATTAAGGATCACTTAAACATCATTTTACATAGTTCCTTTCTTTTTCTTCCAGAGTAATTATATTTATAATTACTATAAAAAAAAAAAATCCTTTCTCCAAAATTAAATTTTGAATCTACTACCGACTCATCTAGATTTACCGAAACACCTTTGTTATTGCCCTTATGCAACAATAAGTTATAAATGCACGAAAAACAATTTTAAAATCACATCATATAATTGTAGATACACCCGCAATAATGTTCGAACAAGATGTAGTCATAAGTAACCTTTTCCGTTATGTGACCTGAATTCAGGCAGGCTTGCTATCGGAATGGGAAGAGCGCACAGGTGTATCCCTTTATACTCTATCGCAATATAGCGACATGGGCCTGCACGAGAGAAGGGGGTGAGGGAATGGAAGACTAGCTAGTGGAACAATATAGCGAAAAGGGAGGCGAATAAAAAGGGATGGAGAGATCTAAATCTGCCTTCGTCTGGGTACTTTCGAAAGTAGACAATAGGCGCCTGCAATGATTCCCCAACTGATTAAGGACTAATCTAAGGTTGGTTTAATAAACCCGGGTTTTCACTTTTGGGTCGGGATTATTCCGTTGATTGCAACTTTTGCCTCATCTGCTCCTGAGGAAAGGTCGTTCCGCCTTTATTAACGGCTGTAATGAGATAAGCCCTTCTCTCTCATTCAGGTCTCTCAGTCTCTGGCTCTCGATGAGGACTGCATTATTATCTCTGCCAGATTGCATTCTTCTCTGTTTCTCTCTCAGAAATACTTACAGATTTATGTTTTAATTTTTGTTTCCTTAATTATACAAGATAAAAAAAAATTGTTGTTCGAAAAATAGATTAACTGTTTTTTGTTCTCTTAATGAAAATAGTAGTTTTATTGTATTTACATAAAAAATACATACTGCAGTAGAAATAAGTGAAAAACAGCAGTAGATGGAACTAATTGAAACAAAAATGTTAGGTAACATGGTCTTAATTAATATACTAAAAAAAAATCAGTATGCTTTATGTTATCTATCAAAATTGCGCTTTTCTTTGTCATCATATAGAAAAAAGAACACCATAAATTAAAAAAGGAAATCATAAAAAGTCATGTTTGGTGTCAAATTAATTATATAACCAAATTATGTTTATTAATATATAATTTATATATAAACAAATATATATAATTTGATTCATATGTTAAAAAAATGTCAAATTAAAGAAAAATAAAATATAATTTTATTTTATAAAGTTTAAAGTTAGAAATGTATATAAAAACTTTTTTTTTGATTTATAAAATAAGGAACAGGGGGAGGGACGATTGCCTCCATCGCCACCCCGTAGTATTCTACTATGTTGGTTAATATAAAATATGATAAAATTCATTTTGGTTATTTCTATTTTTTTAAAATAAATTTACTAAGAATCTAACTTTCTTTCTTTTTTCTTGACAAATACTGAAATTTTACTATCATAGATACCTTTCTTATCTCTGAATAACATAAAAAAAAAAATCTAATTGGGACCTTTTTCTTTTTTTTTTTTTTTTGTTTTGTTTTGTTTTTTGTTCTTCCCTATCTCGCCTTTTAGGCTATACGGGATTTTCCCGGGCCGGGGGGAGTGAGGGCGGGGAAATTTAAAATCCCCTCCGGCACCGAGACGCGAACTCGTACTTTTTATATCATCTCAAATCTCTGTTATCCGGTTGCCAGGCAACTAGCGGTGCTGTTACACACGCTTTAGCCTATTCGGCCACCCCGCCCCCTTAAAATGTTATCCTACCTGTTATGTTATAAATCGCTCAACTGGGACCTTACCTTCGAAGGATACAGCCCTGAGATACTTGAGTAGCTCACTGCCCTTGGTAGGAGTCATCGTTTCGCACAGTCCCTTGGCCCCAGGGCAGAGGTCGCGGTGCATGTCCTGCAGGGCGACTGCCAGGGCCATCACCGCGTCCGAGACGAACTGCAGCTGCTTCTCGAAGGCCATGCCCTCCCTGCTCAGCGTCTCCTTGGTCGTGCAGCTCTTCGTGTACTTCTTGTTGTAAGGTGTGCGGGAGCTGTTGGGGTACCTGCACTGGAAGTGGTCTTCCCAGAACTCTGAAACATAATTTTGGCAATGTAGTTGGGATGGGTGAGACTATGGTGTCGGAGAGTATTAAGAGTATTAAGACGTAGCGGAAAGGGGGAGGAGGAGGTAAGATGTAAATGTAGATAAGGGTTAGATGTTGGGATTAACAGAAAAATCCCTGGGAAATTTTAATTTAGGCAAGATATCTGAAAAACGTAATGTAAAATAGATTATCGAGCCTTCTGAGTCGATGTAGATTAAAACCATTTTCATGATAACGACCGTTGTTATTATTTTTATAGAAATGAATAAAATCTATTTTATATTTAAAAAGTTACTAAAATGAAAATAAATCGTAAAAGGTTATTTTTTAGTATCAACTATAAATATTTATTATCTATATTACTATGAAATGGACATAGATAGACTAAGAAAAAAAAAATGTGAAAAGACAAAGAGAGAAAATCAGCCTACAATTATATAAAGATAATACAAAATACATAGTAGTGAACTAAAATCAATATCCAAATACCAATTTTGAGTCTCATAATTTATTTGACCCCTCTGTCGCTAAGAGTCAGAAACCAACTCTTTGCCACTCTGTCGCCAAAAGTCAGAAACCCCAGCTCATGTGATGGGAAATTGTCCGAATAACAAGCTCCCTTTCACCCACCGGCACACAAAATAATATATATCATCGAATAGCAGAATTTCTTGAAATGAAGAAATATATAGAAAGATGTTTTTTCGAGGTTTATTTCCTGCATATGCAAGGCTTAACTAGGTTTCAATGCGACGGAAAAAA